>OU452182.1:11636347-12839472 GCA_911728515.1 Peribatodes rhomboidaria
CACCGGTGTGAAGTTGGCAGCCAACTTTAGCAGCCAAGTAATCCGACCAAATTAGAGAGACTTTTTTGCCAAAGCAATTAGGACCCTTTGTTCACTGAAATCCGATATAAATTGATTATCTATACCTTAAAAAATATCAAGACTATTCAATAAACACACCTAAAAAATAAAACGTTAGTGAAGAAAAAATTTAGGACAAATGATGGCTGCTGGCGAATCAAGACCGCCCTACGCTTAGTAGGCCAACGAAATTTTCAGGCACGCTAAGCACAATGTCTAGGCTATCGAATAAGTATCATTTCAGCCTGGCTAAATGCCTGCTAGAGCCTCCAACGGTCATACGAAATGAAGTATTTGAAAATTGTCACCAAAATCTGAAGCCGCGGTGGGTTTCGACTAGTGGGACGGCTAGCAAGGAGATGAATGCTATGCCATAGCATCAGTTACCTTCTAAACTATCTGAAAAATCCTGAAAGAACCTGGCTAAATGATTCACTGAACCTGAAATGACTCTATGAAACATTTTCAACTTTTTTTCTAACCAGCATGTTCTCAATTAAAGTACCCTTAGACGGAAAAGTTGGACACAGCCTTTCATTTTTCTGAAACTTTACATATCTGGCTACAAAATAATATAAAACACAGCCTGGCTGAAGCTCAAAACCAGAAGAAAATCGATGCCTGAAATTCCGTAGTAGCAAAAAAAATTCTGACCCAAGTTGGCTGCTGGCGAATCACGGTCGCCCTACGCTTACAGTAGCAACAAAACTTTCAGGTTCGATAAGCTAAATGTCTAGGCTATCGAAGAAATACCATTTCAGCCCGGCTAGGCTAAACGCCTGCTAGAGCCTCCCACTGTCATACGAAATGAAGTTTTTAAAACTTGTCACCAAAACCAGATACCGCGGTGGATTTCGACCAGTGGGACGGCTAGCAAGGGGATGAATGCTATGCCATAGCATCAGTTACCTTCTAAACTATCTGAAAAATCCTGAAAGAACCTGGCTAAATGATTCACTGAACCTGAAATGACTCTATGAAACATTTTCAACTTTTTTTCTAACCAGCATGTTCTCAAATAAAGTACCCTTAGACGGAAAAGTTGGACACAGCCTTTCATTTTTCTGAAACTTTACATATCTGGCTACAAAATAATATAAAATACAGCCTGGCTCAAGCTCAAAACCAGAAGAAAATCGATGCCTGAAATTCCGTAGTAGCAAAAAAAATTCTGACCCAAGTTGGCTGCTGGCGAATCACGGTCGCCCTACGCTTACAGTGGCAGTAAAACTTTTAAGTTCGATAAGCTTAATGTCTAGGCTATCGAATGAATACCATTTCAGCCCGGCTATACGCCTGCTGGAGCCTCCAACTGTCATACGAAATGAAGTATTTGAAACTTGTCACCAAAATCAGATACCGCGGTGGATTTCGACCAGTGGGACGGCTAGCAAGGAGATGAATGCTATGCCATAGCATCAGTTACCTTCAAAACTATCTGAAAAATCCTGAAAGAACCTGGCTAAATGATTCACTGAACCTGAAATGACTCTATGAAACATTTTCAACTTTTTTTCTAACCAGCATGTTCTCAAATAAAGTACCCTTAGACGGAAAAGTTGGACACAGCCTTTCATTTTTATGAAACTTTACATATCTGGCTACAAAAAAATATAAAATACAACCTGGCTGAAGCTCAAAACCAGAAGAAAGTCGATGCCTGAAATTCCGTAGTAGCAAAAAGAATTCTGACCCAAGTTGGCTGCTGGCGAATCACGGTCGCCCTACGCTTACAGTGGCAGAAAAACTTTTAAGTTCGATAAGCTTAATGTCTAGGCTATCGAATGAATACCATTTCAGCCCGGCTAAACGCCTGCTGGAGCCTCCAACTGTCATACGAAATGAAGTATTTGAAACTTGTCACCAAAATCAGATACCGCGGTGGATTTCGACCAGTGGGACGGCTAGCAAGGGGATGAATGCTATGCCATAGCATCAGTTACCTTCTAAACTATCTGAAAAATCCTGAAAGAACCTGGCTAAATGATTCACTGAACCTGAAATGACTCTATGAAACATTTTCAACTTTTTTTCTAACCAGCATGTTCTCAAATAAAGTACCCTTAGACGGAAAAGTTGGACACAGCCTTTCATTTTTATGAAACTTTACATATCTGGCTACAAAATAATATAAAATACAACCTGGCTGAAGCTCAAAACCAGAAGAAAATCGATGCCTGAAATTCCGTAGTAGCAAAAAAAATTCTGACCCAAGTTGGCTGCTGGCGAATCACGGTCGCCCTACGCTTACAGTGGCAGAAAAACTTTTAAGTTCGATAAGCTTAATGTCTAGGCTATCGAATGAATACCATTTCAGCCCGGCTAAACGCCTGCTGGAGCCTCCAACTGTCATACGAAATGAAGTATTTGAAACTTGTCACCAAAATCAGATACCGCGGTGGATTTCGACCAGTGGGACGGCTAGCAAGGGGATGAATGCTATGCCATAGCATCAGTTACCTTCTAAACTATCTGAAAAATTCTGAAAGAACCTGGCTAAATGATTCACTGAACCTGAAATGACTCTATGAAACATTTTCAACTTTTTTTCTAACCAGCATGTTCTCAAATAAAGTTCCCTTAGACGGAAAAGTTGGACACAGCCTTTCATTTTTCTGAAACTTTACATATCTGGCTACAAAATAATATAAAACACAGCCTGGCTGAAGCTCAAAACCAGAAGAAAATCTATGCCTGAAATTCCGTAGTAGCAAAAAAAATTCTGACCCAAGTTGGCTGCTGGCGAATCACGGTCGCCCTACGCTTACAGTGGCAGAAAAACTTTTAAGTTCGATAAGCTTAATGTCTAGGCTATCGAATGAATACCATTTCAGCCCGGCTAAACGCCTGCTAGAGCCTCCAACTGTCATACGAAATGAAGTATTTGAAACTTGTCACCAAAATCAGATACCGCGGTGGATTTCGACCAGTGGGACGGCTAGCAAGGGGATGAATGCTATGCCATAGCATCAGTTACCTTCTAAACTATCTGAAAAATCCTGAAAGAACCTGGCTAAATGATTCACTGAACCTGAAATGACCCTATGAAACATTTTCAACTTTTTTTCTAACCAGCATGTTCTCAAATAAAGTACCCTTAGACGGAAAAGTTGGACACAGCCATTCATTTTTCTAAAACTTTACATATCTGGCTACAAAATAATATAAAATACAGCCTGGCTGAAGCTCAAAACCAGAAGAAAATCGATGCCTGAAATTCCGTAGTAGCAAAAAAAATTCTGACCCAAGTTGGCTGCTGGCGAATCACGGTCGCCCTACGCTTACAGTGGCAGTAAAACTTTTAAGTTCGATAAGCTTAATGTCTAGGCTATCGAATGAATACCATTTTAGCCCGGCTAAACGCCTGCTGGAGCCTCCAACTGTCATACGAAATGAAGTATTTGAAACTTGTCACCAAAATCAGATACCGCGGTGGATTTCGACCAGTGGGACGGCTAGCAAGGGGATGAATGCTATGCCATAGCATCAGTTACCTTCTAAACTATCTGAAAAATCCTGAAAGAACCTGGCTAAATGATTCACTGAACCTGAAATGACTCTATGAAACATTTTCAACTTTTTTTCTAACCAGCATGTTCTCAAATAAAGTACCCTTAGACGGAAAAGTTGGACACAGCCTTTCATTTTTCTGAAACTTTACATATCTGGCTACAAAATAATATAAAATACAGCCTGGCTGAAGCTCAAAACCAGAAGAAAATCGATGCCTGATATTCCGTAGTAGCAAAAAAAATTCTGACCTAAGTTGGCTGCTGGCGAATCACGGTCGCTCTACGCTTACAGTGGCAGTAAAACTTTTAAGTTCGATAAGCTTAATGTCTAGGCTATCGAATGAATACCATTTCAGCCCGGCTAAACGCCTGCTGGAGCCTCCAACTGTCATACGAAATGAAGTATTTGAAACTTGTCACAAAAATCAGACACCGCGGTGGATTTCAACCAGTGGGACGGCTAGCAAGGGGATGAGTGCTAAGCCATAGCACCAGTTACCTTCTAAACTATCTGAAAAATCCTGAAAGAACCTGGCTAAATGATTCACTGAACCTGAAATGACTCTATGAAACATTTTCAACTTTTTTTCTAACCAGCATGTTCTCAAATAAAGTACCCTTAGACGGAAAAGTTGGACACAGCCTTTCATTTTTCTGAAACTTTACATATCTGGCTACAAAATAGTATAAAACACAGCCTGGTTGAAGCTCAAAACCAGAAGAAAATCGATGCCTGAAATTCCGTAGTAGCAAAAAAAATTCTGACCCAAGTTGGCTGCTGGCGAATCACGGTCGCCCTACGCTTACAGTGGCAGTAAAACTTTTAAGTTCGATAAGCTTAATGTCTAGGCTATCGAATGAATACCATTTCAGCCCGGCTAAACGCCTGCTAGAGCCTCCAACTGTCATACGAAATGAAGTATTTGAAACTTGTCACCAAAATCAGATACCGCGGTGGATTTCGACCAGTGGGACGGCTAGCAAGGGGATGAATGCTATGCCATAGCATCAGTTACCTTCAAAACTATCTGAAAAATCCTGAAAGAACCTGGCTAAATGATTCACTGAACCTGAAATGACTCTATGAAACATTTTCAACTTTTTTTCTAACCAGCATGTTCTCAAATAAAGTACCCTTAGACGGAAAAGTTGGACACAGCCTTTCATTTTTATGAAACTTTACATATCTGGCTACAAAAAAATATAAAATACAACCTGGCTGAAGCTCAAAACCAGAAGAAAGTCGATGCCTGAAATTCCGTAGTAGCAAAAAGAATTCTGACCCAAGTTGGCTGCTGGCGAATCACGGTCGCCCTACGCTTACAGTGGCAGAAAAACTTTTAAGTTCGATAAGCTTAATGTCTAGGCTATCGAATGAATACCATTTCAGCCCGGCTAAACGCCTGCTAGAGCCTCCAACTGTCATACGAAATGAAGTATTTGAAACTTGTCACCAAAATCAGATACCGCGGTGGATTTCGACCAGTGGGACGGCTAGCAAGGGGATGAATGCTATGCCATAGCATCAGTTACCTTCTAAACTATCTGAAAAATCCTGAAAGAACCTGGCTAAATGATTCACTGAACCTGAATTGACTCTATGAAACATTTTCAACTTTTTTTCTAACCAGCATGTTCTCAAATAAAGTACCCTTAGACGGAAAAGTTGGACACAGCCTTTCATTTTTATAAAACTTTACATATCTGGCTACAAAATAATATAAAATACAGCCTGGCTCAAGCTCAAAACCAGAAGAAAGTCGATGCCTGAAATTCCGTAGTAGCAAAAAAAAATTCTGACCCAAGTTGGCTGCTGGCGAATCACGGTCGCCCTACGCTTACAGTGGCAGTAAAACTTTTAAGTTCGATAAGCTTAATGTCTAGGCTATCGAATGAATACCATTTTAGCCCGGCTAAACGCCTGCTGGAGCCTCCAACTGTCATACGAAATGAAGTATTTGAAACTTGTCACCAAAATCAGATACCGCGGTGGATTTCGACCAGTGGGACGGCTAGCAAGGGGATGAATGCTATGCCATAGCATCAGTTACCTTCTAAACTATCTGAAAAATCCTGAAAGAACCTGGCTAAATGATTCACTGAACCTGAAATGACTCTATGAAACATTTTCAACTTTTTTTCTAACCAGCATGTTCTCAAATAAAGTACCCTTAGACGGAAAAGTTGGACACAGCCTTTCATTTTTCTGAAACTTTACATATCTGGCTACAAAATAATATAAAATACAGCCTGGCTGAAGCTCAAAACCAGAAGAAAATCGATGCCTGATATTCCGTAGTAGCAAAAAAAATTCTGACCTAAGTTGGCTGCTGGCGAATCACGGTCGCTCTACGCTTACAGTGGCAGTAAAACTTTTAAGTTCGATAAGCTTAATGTCTAGGCTATCGAATGAATACCATTTCAGCCCGGCTAAACGCCTGCTGGAGCCTCCAACTGTCATACGAAATGAAGTATTTGAAACTTGTCACAAAAATCAGACACCGCGGTGGATTTCAACCAGTGGGACGGCTAGCAAGGGGATGAGTGCTAAGCCATAGCACCAGTTACCTTCTAAACTATCTGAAAAATCCTGAAAGAACCTGGCTAAATGATTCACTGAACCTGAAATGACTCTATGAAACATTTTCAACTTTTTTTCTAACCAGCATGTTCTCAAATAAAGTACCCTTAGACGGAAAAGTTGGACACAGCCTTTCATTTTTCTGAAACTTTACATATCTGGCTACAAAAAAATATAAAACACAGCCTGGTTGAAGCTCAAAACCAGAAGAAAATCGATGCCTGAAATTCCGTAGTAGCAAAAAAAATTCTGACCCAAGTTGGCTGCTGGCGAATCACGGTCGCCCTACGCTTACAGTGGCAGTAAAACTTTTAAGTTCGATAAGCTTAATGTCTAGGCTATCGAATGAATACCATTTCAGCCCGGCTAAACGCCTGCTAGAGCCTCCAACTGTCATACGAAATGAAGTATTTGAAACTTGTCACCAAAATCAGATACCGCGGTGGATTTCGACCAGTGGGACGGCTAGCAAGGGGATGAATGCTATGCCATAGCATCAGTTACCTTCTAAACTATCTGAAAAATCCTGAAAGAACCTGGCTAAATGATTCACTGAACCTGAAATGACCCTATGAAACATTTTCAACTTTTTTTCTAACCAGCATGTTCTCAAATAAAGTACCCTTAGACGGAAAAGTTGGACACAGCCATTCATTTTTCTAAAACTTTACATATCTGGCTACAAAATAATATAAAATACAGCCTGGCTGAAGCTCAAAACCAGAAGAAAATCGATGCCTGAAATTCCGTAGTAGCAAAAAAAAATCTGACCCAAGTTGGCTGCTGGCGAATCACGGTCGCCCTACGCTTACAGTGGCAGAAAAACTTTTAAGTTCGATAAGCTTAATGTCTAGGCTATCGAATGAATACCATTTTAGCCCGGCTAAACGCCTGCTGGAGCCTCCAACTGTCATACGAAATGAAGTATTTGAAACTTGTCACCAAAATCAGATACCGCGGTGGATTTCGACCAGTGGGACGGCTAGCAAGGGGATGAATGCTATGCCATAGCATCAGTTACCTTCTAAACTATCTGAAAAATCCTGAAAGAACCTGGCTAAATGATTCACTGAACCTGAAATGACTCTATGAAGCATTTTCAACTTTTTTTCTAACCAGCATGTTCTCAAATAAAGTACCCTTAGACGGAAAAGTTGGACACAGCCTTTCATTTTTCTGAAACTTTACATATCTGGCTACAAAATAATATAAAATACAGCCTGGCTGAAGCTCAAAACCAGAAGAAAATCGATGCCTTATATTCCGTAGTAGCAAAAAAAATTCTGACCTAAGTTGGCTGCTGGCGAATCACGGTCGCTCTACGCTTACAGTGGCAGTAAAACTTTTAAGTTCGATAAGCTTAATGTCTAGGCTATCGAATGAATACCATTTCAGCCCGGCTAAACGCCTGCTGGAGCCTCCAACTGTCATACGAAATGAAGTATTTGAAACTTGTCACAAAAATCAGACACCGCGGTGGATTTCAACCAGTGGGACGGCTAGCAAGGGGATGAGTGCTAAGCCATAGCACCAGTTACCTTCTAAACTATCTGAAAAATCCTGAAAGAACCTGGCTAAATGATTCACTGAACCTGAAATGACTCTATGAAACATTTTCAACTTTTTTTCTAACCAGCATGTTCTCAAATAAAGTACCCTTAGACGGAAAAGTTGGACACAGCCTTTCATTTTTCTGAAACTTTACATATCTGGCTACAAAATAGTATAAAACACAGCCTGGTTGAAGCTCAAAACCAGAAGAAAATCGATGCCTGAAATTCCGTAGTAGCAAAAAAAATTCTGACCCAAGTTGGCTGCTGGCGAATCACGGTCGCCCTACGCTTACAGTGGCAGTAAAACTTTTAAGTTCGATAAGCTTAATGTCTAGGCTATCGAATGAATACCATTTCAGCCCGGCTAAACGCCTGCTAGAGCCTCCAACTGTCATACGAAATGAAGTATTTGAAACTTGTCACCAAAATCAGATACCGCGGTGGATTTCGACCAGTGGGACGGCTAGCAAGGGGATGAATGCTATGCCATAGCATCAGTTACCTTCAAAACTATCTGAAAAATCCTGAAAGAACCTGGCTAAATGATTCACTGAACCTGAAATGACTCTATGAAACATTTTCAACTTTTTTTCTAACCAGCATGTTCTCAAATAAAGTACCCTTAGACGGAAAAGTTGGACACAGCCTTTCATTTTTATGAAACTTTACATATCTGGCTACAAAATAATATAAAATACAGCCTGGCTGAAGCTCAAAACCAGAAGAAAATCGATGCCTGATATTCCGTAGTAGCAAAAAAAATTCTGACCTAAGTTGGCTGCTGGCGAATCACGGTCGCTCTACGCTTACAGTGGCAGTAAAACTTTTAAGTTCGATAAGCTTAATGTCTAGGCTATCGAATGAATACCATTTCAGCCCGGCTAAACGCCTGCTGGAGCCTCCAACTGTCATACGAAATGAAGTATTTGAAACTTGTCACAAAAATCAGACACCGCGGTGGATTTCAACCAGTGGGACGGCTAGCAAGGGGATGAGTGCTAAGCCATAGCACCAGTTACCTTCTAAACTATCTGAAAAATCCTGAAAGAACCTGGCTAAATGATTCACTGAACCTGAAATGACTCTATGAAACATTTTCAACTTTTTTTCTAACCAGCATGTTCTCAAATAAAGTACCCTTAGACGGAAAAGTTGGACACAGCCTTTCATTTTTCTGAAACTTTACATATCTGGCTACAAAATAGTATAAAACACAGCCTGGTTGAAGCTCAAAACCAGAAGAAAATCGATGCCTGAAATTCCGTAGTAGCAAAAAAAATTCTGACCCAAGTTGGCTGCTGGCGAATCACGGTCGCCCTACGCTTACAGTGGCAGTAAAACTTTTAAGTTCGATAAGCTTAATGTCTAGGCTATCGAATGAATACCATTTCAGCCCGGCTAAACGCCTGCTAGAGCCTCCAACTGTCATACGAAATGAAGTATTTGAAACTTGTCACCAAAATCAGATACCGCGGTGGATTTCGACCAGTGGGACGGCTAGCAAGGGGATGAATGCTATGCCATAGCATCAGTTACCTTCAAAACTATCTGAAAAATCCTGAAAGAACCTGGCTAAATGATTCACTGAACCTGAAATGACTCTATGAAACATTTTCAACTTTTTTTCTAACCAGCATGTTCTCAAATAAAGTACCCTTAGACGGAAAAGTTGGACACAGCCTTTCATTTTTATGAAACTTTACATATCTGGCTACAAAAAAATATAAAATACAACCTGGCTGAAGCTCAAAACCAGAAGAAAGTCGATGCCTGAAATTCCGTAGTAGCAAAAAGAATTCTGACCCAAGTTGGCTGCTGGCGAATCACGGTCGCCCTACGCTTACAGTGGCAGAAAAACTTTTAAGTTCGATAAGCTTAATGTCTAGGCTATCGAATGAATACCATTTCAGCCCGGCTAAACGCCTGCTAGAGCCTCCAACTGTCATACGAAATGAAGTATTTGAAACTTGTCACAAAAATCAGACACCGCGGTGGATTTCAACCAGTGGGACGGCTAGCAAGGGGATGAGTGCTAAGCCATAGCACCAGTTACCTTCTAAACTATCTGAAAAATCCTGAAAGAACCTGGCTAAATGATTCACTGAACCTGAAATGACTCTATGAAACATTTTCAACTTTTTTTCTAACCAGCATGTTCTCAAATAAAGTACCCTTAGACGGAAAAGTTGGACACAGCCTTTCATTTTTCTGAAACTTTACATATCTGGCTACAAAATAGTATAAAACACAGCCTGGTTGAAGCTCAAAACCAGAAGAAAATCGATGCCTGAAATTCCGTAGTAGCAAAAAAAATTCTGACCCAAGTTGGCTGCTGGCGAATCACGGTCGCCCTACGCTTACAGTGGCAGTAAAACTTTTAAGTTCGATAAGCTTAATGTCTAGGCTATCGAATGAATACCATTTCAGCCCGGCTAAACGCCTGCTAGAGCCTCCAACTGTCATACGAAATGAAGTATTTGAAACTTGTCACCAAAATCAGATACCGCGGTGGATTTCGACCAGTGGGACGGCTAGCAAGGGGATGAATGCTATGCCATAGCATCAGTTACCTTCAAAACTATCTGAAAAATCCTGAAAGAACCTGGCTAAATGATTCACTGAACCTGAAATGACTCTATGAAACATTTTCAACTTTTTTTCTAACCAGCATGTTCTCAAATAAAGTACCCTTAGACGGAAAAGTTGGACACAGCCTTTCATTTTTATGAAACTTTACATATCTGGCTACAAAAAAATATAAAATACAACCTGGCTGAAGCTCAAAACCAGAAGAAAGTCGATGCCTGAAATTCCGTAGTAGCAAAAAGAATTCTGACCCAAGTTGGCTGCTGGCGAATCACGGTCGCCCTACGCTTACAGTGGCAGAAAAACTTTTAAGTTCGATAAGCTTAATGTCTAGGCTATCGAATGAATACCATTTCAGCCCGGCTAAACGCCTGCTAGAGCCTCCAACTGTCATACGAAATGAAGTATTTGAAACTTGTCACCAAAATCAGATACCGCGGTGGATTTCGACCAGTGGGACGGCTAGCAAGGGGATGAATGCTATGCCATAGCATCAGTTACCTTCTAAACTATCTGAAAAATCCTGAAAGAACCTGGCTAAATGATTCACTGAACCTGAATTGACTCTATGAAACATTTTCAACTTTTTTTCTAACCAGCATGTTCTCAAATAAAGTACCCTTAGACGGAAAAGTTGGACACAGCCTTTCATTTTTATAAAACTTTACATATCTGGCTACAAAATAATATAAAATACAGCCTGGCTCAAGCTCAAAACCAGAAGAAAGTCGATGCCTGAAATTCCGTAGTAGCAAAAAAAATTCTGACCCAAGTTGGCTGCTGGCGAATCACGGTCGCCCTACGCTTACAGTGGCAGTAAAACTTTTAAGTTCGATAAGCTTAATGTCTAGGCTATCGAATGAATACCAGTTTAGCCCGGCTAAACGCCTGCTGGAGCCTCCAACTGTCATACGAAATGAAGTATTTGAAACTTGTCACCAAAATCAGATACCGCGGTGGATTTCGACCAGTGGGACGGCTAGCAAGGAGATGAATGCTATGCCATAGCATCAGTTACCTTCAAAACTATCTGAAAAATCCTGAAAGAACCTGGCTAAATGATTCACTGAACCTGAAATGACTCTATGAAACATTTTCAACTTTTTTTCTAACCAGCATGTTCTCAAATAAAGTACCCTTAGACGGAAAAGTTGGACACAGCCTTTCATTTTTCTGAAACTTTACATATCTGGCTACAAAAAAATATAAAATACAACCTGGCTGAAGCTCAAAACCAGAAGAAAGTCGATGCCTGAAATTCCGTAGTAGCAAAAAGAATTCTGACCCAAGTTGGCTGCTGGCGAATCACGGTCGCCCTACGCTTACAGTGGCAGAAAAACTTTTAAGTTCGATAAGCTTAATGTCTAGGCTATCGAATGAATACCATTTCAGCCCGGCTAAACGCCTGCTAGAGCCTCCAACTGTCATACGAAATGAAGTATTTGAAACTTGTCACCAAAATCAGATACCGCGGTGGATTTCGACCAGTGGGACGGCTAGCAAGGGGATGAATGCTATGCCATAGCATCAGTTACCTTCAAAACTATCTGAAAAATCCTGAAAGAACCTGGCTAAATGATTCACTGAACCTGAAATGACTCTATGAAACATTTTCAACTTTTTTTCTAACCAGCATGTTCTCAAATAAAGTACCCTTAGACGGAAAAGTTGGACACAGCCTTTCATTTTTATAAAACTTTACATATCTGGCTACAAAATAATATAAAATACAGCCTGGCTCAAGCTCAAAACCAGAAGAAAGTCGATGCCTGAAATTCCGTAGTAGCAAAAAAAATTCTGACCCAAGTTGGCTGCTGGCGAATCACGGTCGCCCTACGCTTACAGTGGCAGTAAAACTTTTAAGTTCGATAAGCTTCATGTCTAGGCTATCGAATGAATACTATTTCAGCCCGGCTAAACGCCTGCTAGAGCCTCCAACTGTCATACGAAATGAAGTATTTGAAACTTGTCACCAAAATCAGATACCGCGGTGGATTTCGACCAGTGGGACGGCTAGCAAGGGGATGAATGCTATGCCATAGCATCAGTTACCTTCAAAACTATCTGAAAAATCCTGAAAGAACCTGGCTAAATGATTCACTGAACCTGAAATGACTCTATGAAACATTTTCAACTTTTTTTCTAACCAGCATGTTCTCAAATAAAGTACCCTTAGACGGAAAAGTTGGACACAGCCTTTCATTTTTATGAAACTTTACATATCTGGCTACAAAAAAATATAAAATACAACCTGGCTGAAGCTCAAAACCAGAAGAAAGTCGATGCCTGAAATTCCGTAGTAGCAAAAAGAATTCTGACCCAAGTTGGCTGCTGGCGAATCACGGTCGCCCTACGCTTACAGTGGCAGAAAAACTTTTAAGTTCGATAAGCTTAATGTCTAGGCTATCGAATGAATACCATTTCAGCCCGGCTAAACGCCTGCTAGAGCCTCCAACTGTCATACGAAATGAAGTATTTGAAACTTGTCACCAAAATCAGATACCGCGGTGGATTTCGACCAGTGGGACGGCTAGCAAGGGGATGAATGCTATGCCATAGCATCAGTTACCTTCTAAACTATCTGAAAAATCCTGAAAGAACCTGGCTAAATGATTCACTGAACCTGAATTGACTCTATGAAACATTTTCAACTTTTTTTCTAACCAGCATGTTCTCAAATAAAGTACCCTTAGACGGAAAAGTTGGACACAGCCTTTCATTTTTATAAAACTTTACATATCTGGCTACAAAATAATATAAAATACAGCCTGGCTCAAGCTCAAAACCAGAAGAAAGTCGATGCCTGAAATTCCGTAGTAGCAAAAAAAATTCTGACCCAAGTTGGCTGCTGGCGAATCACGGTCGCCCTACGCTTACAGTGGCAGTAAAACTTTTAAGTTCGATAAGCTTAATGTCTAGGCTATCGAATGAATACCATTTTAGCCCGGCTAAACGCCTGCTGGAGCCTCCAACTGTCATACGAAATGAAGTATTTGAAACTTGTCACCAAAATCAGATACCGCGGTGGATTTCGACCAGTGGGACGGCTAGCAAGGAGATGAATGCTATGCCATAGCATCAGTTACCTTCAAAACTATCTGAAAAATCCTGAAAGAACCTGGCTAAATGATTCACTGAACCTGAAATGACTCTATGAAACATTTTCAACTTTTTTTCTAACCAGCATGTTCTCAAATAAAGTACCCTTAGACGGAAAAGTTGGACACAGCCTTTCATTTTTCTGAAACTTTACATATCTGGCTACAAAATGATTCGAAACTCAGTTTGGCAGAAGCTCAAATCCAGAAGAAAATCGATGCCTGAAATTCCGTAGTAGCAAAAAAAATTCTGACCCGAGTTGGCTGCTGGCGAATCACGGTCGCCCTACGCTTACAGTAGCAACAAAACTTTTAAGTTCGATAAGCTTAATGTCTAGGCTATTTATTTATTTATTTTTGGAAAACATACAGTGTTATTCATACTGTAATAGTAAATTAGAAAAATAGATTGACTAATTTACTATTACAGTACGCACCATTAATTAGTTTTCACATATAGAATCTAAGTACACAACTTGTTTACAATCAATGTAACTTGTTTACAATCAAACCAAATATTACTCAAGGAATTGCGAACTTTGTATACCGGTGAGTTGAAAAGGTCAAATTCAGACAGGTCCATGTTATTTATAGTGGAAGTGGATCTGACAAAGAAAGAATTTCTTCTATAGTTGGTAGCACATTGGGGGACATTTAAAAGTTTTTGGTGCCTACGAGAGCGTGAGGGTTTTAATATATCTATCTTGGAGAGGAGTTCAGGTGAATCAATTTGAGACTGCATTATTTTCATTAACATTACTACATCTGCAATCTCACGTCTTTTCCGTAGGGGTAGCATAATGTTGCCTTTTATATCTAGCTTCATAGTTGTCGTCATATATTTTGCATTTGTACTGTAGGTGTCTCATAAGTTTTTTTTGAATAGCTTCTAACCTATTAATATAAACATCGTACCGCGGATTCCAAATTTGTGAACAATACTCGAGTATACTACGCACGTATGAACAATACAAAATTTTAATTACTTTAATGCTACTGAACTGATAACTTGACCTGATAATAAATCCCATGGCCTTGTTAGCTCTATTGGCTATGTTATCTATGTGTTTCTCGTAAGTTAGTTTTGAGTCATGTATCACACCTAAATCACGAATTTCGTCTACTATTTTAACTACTTGACCTCTAAGGTTATATTTGAAATTAGTTGGTTTAGTCCTACGTGTGAAAGTTATAGCATAACATTTGGCTATATTAAGGTCTAATTTATTTACTTTGCAGTAGTTATCAAATCTATCTAAGTCTTGCTGTAAAAGATAGCAATCGGTTATACTATTAATATGTTTAAAAATTTTCATGTCATCTGCATATACAACAAATTTCGAACTAGTAAAACAAGAAATTACGTCATTGATAAAAATGTTAAATGGAAGAGGTCCTAATAAGGAACCCTGGGGCACTCCTGACGGTACTAGCTGCCATGTTGATGAGAAGCCGTTAATAGCAACAGCCTGGGATCGGTTTTCAATGTAGGATTTAAACCATCTGTATAAATTTCCATGGATTCCAGCGTTGAGGAGCTTCTGTAAGAGAACAGTGTGGTCAATACGATCAAAACATTTGCTGTAGTCCGTGAATATGGCATCAACCTGTCCCCCTGAGTCCATATGAGAGGTAGTGTAGTCTATAAAGGATAATAGATTTGACGTTGTTGAGCGCTTTTTAAGAAACCCATGTTGTTCAGAAATAAATAAGACCGACATACCACTGTAGACCTGCGAGTAAACAATACGTTCAAATATTTTAGCAAATATACATAGTTTAGATATTGGTCTGTAGTTTTTAACGTCATTCTTACCGCCGCTCTTATGAACAGGCGTTATAAAAGCAGACTTCCAGATGTTAGGAACTATACCTTCTGTTACCGAGCGTGAAAATAGTATTACTAGAGGTTTTCTCAAGGCATCTGAACATTTTGTTACAAATAAAGGCGTTATTTGGTCTGGCTCTGCTCCCTTAGCTAAATCTAACGTTTTCATTAACTTGTTTACCTTATCAGGTGTAATTTCAATGCTACCTAAGGCATTAGTATAATTACTACGTTGCTTCTGAGTCATATATTGAGTGCTCGTAGAAGTTATTGAGGAAGAGGAGGAGGGGGTTAGAAAAGTTGTCTGGAAATAGGTTGCAAAGAGGTCACAAGCATCTTTACCAGAGTCTGCCACTTTACCTTCATACGAAAGAGAGGATATTAGAACTGTGTATTAGAACCTTTTTTAATAGATTTCGTGAACGACCAAAACATTTTAGGGCATTTTATAATAGAAATTATAAAATGCTGGAATTATGAAATGGATTTTTCAGATAGTTTAGAGGGTTTCTGATGCTATGGCATAGCATTCATCTCCTTGCTAGCCGTCCCACTGGTCGAAATCCACCGCGGTATCTGATTTTGGTGACAAGTTTCAAAAACTTCATTTCGTATGACAGTTGGAGGCTCTAGCAGGCGTTTAGCCGGGCTGAAATGAAATTCATTCGATAGCCTAGACATTTAGCTTATCGAACTTGATAGTTTTTCTGCCACTGTAAACGTAGGGCGACCGTGATTCGCCAGCAGCCAACTTGGGTCAGAATTTTTTTTGCTACTACGGAATTTCAGGCATCGATTTTCTTCTGGTTTTGAGCTTCAGCCAAGCTGTGTTTTATATTATTTTGTAGCCAGATATGTAAAGTTTCAGAAAAATGAAAGGCTGTGTCCAACTTTTCCGTCTAAGGGTACTTTATTTGAGAACATGCTGGTTAGAAAAAAAGTTGAAAATGTTTCATAGAGTCATTTCAGGTTCAGTGAATCATTTAGCCAGGTTCCTTCAGGATTTTTCAGATAGTTTAGAAGGTAACTGATGCTATGGCATAGCATTCATCCCCTTGCTAGCCGTCCCACTGGTCGAAATCCACCGCGGTATCTGGTTTTGGTGACAAGTTTTAAAAACTTCATTTCGTATGACAGTGGGAGGCTCTAGCAGGCGTTTAGCCGGGCTGAAATAGTATTCATTCGATAGCCTAGACATTTAGCTTATCGATCCTGAAAGTTTTGTTGCTACTGTAAGCGTAGGGCGACCGTGATTCGCCAGCAGCCAACTTGGGTCAGAATTTTTTTTTGCTACTACGGAATTTCAGATATCGATTTTCTTCTGGTTTTGAGCTTCAGCCAGGCTGTGTTTTATATTATTTTGTAGCCAGATATGTAAAGTTTCAGAAAAATGAAAGGCTGTGTCCAACTTTTCCGTCTAAGGGTACTTTATTTGAGAACATGCTGGTTAGAAAAAAAATGAAAATGTTTCATAGAGTCATTTCAGGTTCAGTGAATCATTTAGCCAGGTTCTTTCAGGATTTTTCAGATAGTTTAGAAGGTAACTGATGCTATGGCATAGCATTTATCCCCTTGCTAGCCGTCCCACTGGTCGAAATCCACCGCGGTATCTGATTTTGGTGACAAGTTTCAAATACTTCATTTCGTATGACAGTTGGAGGCTCTAGCAGGCGTTTAGCCGGGCTGAAATAGTATTCATTCGATAGCCTAGACATGAAGCTTATCGAACTTAAAAGTTTTTCTGCCACTGTAAGCGTAGGGTGACCGTGATTCGCCAGCAGCCAACTTGGGTCAGAATTTTTTTTGCTACTACGGAATTTCAGGTATCGATTTTCTTCTGGTTTTGAGCTTCAGCCAGGCTGTGTTTTATATTATTTTGTAGCCAGATATGTAAAGTTTCAGAAAAATGAAAGGCTGTGTCCAACTTTTCCGTCTAAGGGTACTTTATTTGAGAACATGCTGGTTAGAAAAAAAGTTGAAAATGTTTCATAGAGTCATTTCAGGTTCAGTGAATCATTTAGCCAGGTTCTTTCAGGATTTTTCAGATAGTTTAGAAGGTAACTGATGCTATGGCATAGCATTCATCTCCTTGCTAGCCGTCCCACTGGTCGAAATCCACCGCGGTATCTGATTTTGGTGACAAGTTTCAAATACTTCATTTCGTATGACAGTTGGAGGCTCCAGCAGGCGTTTAGCCGGTCTGAAATGGTATTCATTCGATAGCCTAGACATTAAGCTTATCGAACTTAAAAGTTTTTCTGCCACTGTAAGCGTAGGGCGACCGTGATTCGCCAGCAGCCAACTTGGGTCAGAATTTTTTTTGCTACTACGGAATTTCAGGCATCGATTTTCTTCTGGTTTTGAGCTTCAGCCAGGCTGTATTTTATATTATTTTGTAGCCAGATATGTAAAGTTTCATAAAAATGAAAGGCTGTGTCCAACTTTTCCGTCTAAGGGTACTTTATTTGAGAACATGCTGGTTAGAAAAAAAATGAAAATGTTTCATAGAGTCATTTCAGGTTCAGTGAATCATTTAGCCAGGTTCTTTCAGGATTTTTCAGATAGATTAGAAGGTAACTGATGCTATGGCATAGCATTCATCCCCTTGCTAGCCGTCCCACTGGTCGAAATCCACCGCGGTATCTGATTTTGGTGACAAGTTTTAAAAACTTCATTTCGTATGACAGTGGGAGGATCTAGCAGGCGTTTAGCCGGGCTGAAATGGTATTCATTCGATAGCCTAGACATTTAGCTTATCGATCCTGAAAGTTTTGTTGCTACTGTAAGCGTAGGGCGACCGTGATTCGCCAGCAGCCAACTTGGGTCAGAATTTTTTTTGCTACTACGGAATTTCAGGTATCGATTATCTTCTGGTTTTGAGCTTCAGCCAGGCTGTGTTTTATATTATTTTGTAGCCAGATATGTAAAGTTTCAGAAAAATGAAAGGCTGTGTCCAACTTTTCCGTCTAAGGGTACTTTATTTGAGAACATGCTGGTTAGAAAAAAAGTTGAAAATGTTTCATAGAGTCATTTCAGGTTCAGTGAATCATTTAGCCAGGTTCTTTCAGGATTTTTCAGATAGTTTAGAAGGTAACTGATGCTATGGCATAGCATTTATCCCCTTGCTAGTCGTCCCACTGGTCGAAATCCACCGCGGTATCTGATTTTGGTGACAAGTTTCAAATACTTCATTTCGTATGACAGTTGGAGGCTCTAGCAGGCGTTTAGCCGGGCTGAAATAGTATTCATTCGATAGCCTAGACATGAAGCTTATCGAACTTAAAAGTTTTTCTGCCACTGTAAGCGTAGGGTGACCGTGATTCGCCAGCAGCCAACTTGGGTCAGAATTTTTTTGCTACTACGGAATTTCAGGTATCGATTTTCTTCTGGTGTTGAGCTTCAGCCAGGCTGTGTTTTATATTATTTTGTAGCCAGATATGTAAAGTTTCAGAAAAATGAAAGGCTGTGTCCAACTTTTCCGTCTAAGGGTACTTTATTTGAGAACATGCTGGTTAGAAAAAAAGTTGAAAATGTTTCATAGAGTCATTTCAGGTTCAGTGAATCATTTAGCCAGGTTCTTTCAGGATTTTTCAGATAGTTTAGAAGGTAACTGATGCTATGGCATAGCATTCATCTCCTTGCTAGCCGTCCCACTGGTCGAAATCCACCGCGGTATCTGGTTTTGGTGACAAGTTTTAAAAACTTCATTTCGTATGACAGTGGGAGGCTCTAGCAGGCGTTTAGCCGGGCTGAAATGGTATTTCTTCGATAGCCTAGACATTTAGCTTATCGAACCTGAAAGTTTTGTTGCTACTGTAAGCGTAGGGCGACCGTGATTCGCCAGCAGCCAACTTGGGTCAGAATTTTTTTTGCTACTACGGAATTTCAGGCATCGATTTTCTTCTGGTTTTGAGCTTCAGCCAGGCTGTATTTTATATTATTTTGTAGCCAGATATGTAAAGTTTCAGAAAAATGAAAGGCTGTGTCCAACTTTTCCGTCTAAGGGTACTTTATTTGAGAACATGCTGGTTAGAAAAAAGTTGAAAATGTTTCATAGAGTCATTTCAGGTTCAGTGAATCATTTAGCCAGGTTCTTTCAGGATTTTTCAGATAGTTTAGAAGGTAACTGATGCTATGGCATAGCATTCATCCCCTTGCTAGCCGTCCCACTGGTCGAAATCCACCGCGGTATCTGGTTTTGGTGACAAGTTTTAAAAACTTCATTTCGTATGACAGTGGGAGGCTCTAGCAGGCGTTTAGCCTAGCCGGGCTGAAATGGTATTTCTTCGATAGCCTAGACATTTAGCTTATCGAACCTGAAAGTTTTGTTGCTACTGTAAGCGTAGGGCGACCGTGATTCGCCAGCAGCCAACTTGGGTCAGAATTTTTTTTGCTACTACGGAATTTCAGGCATCGATTTTCTTCTGGTTTTGAGCTTCAGCCAGGCTGTGTTTTATATTATTTTGTAGCCAGATATGTAAAGTTTCAGAAAAATGAAAGGCTGTGTCCAACTTTTCCGTCTAAGGGTACTTTATTTGAGAACATGCTGGTTAGAAAAAAATTGAAAATGTTTCATAGAGTCATTTCAGGTTCAGTGAATCATTTAGCCAGGTTCTTTCAGGATTTTTCAGATAGATTAGAAGGTAACTGATGCTATGGCATAGCATTCATCCCCTTGCTAGCCGTCCCACTGGTCGAAATCCACCGCGGTATCTGATTTTGGTGACAAGTTTTAAAAACTTCATTTCGTATGACAGTGGGAGGCTCTAGCAGGCGTTTAGCCGGGCTGAAATGGTATTTCTTCGATAGCCTAGACATTTAGCTTATCGATCCTGAAAGTTTTGTTGCTACTGTAAGCGTAGGGCGACCGTGATTCGCCAGCAGCCAACTTGGGTCAGAATTTTTTTTGCTACTACGGAATTTCAGGTATCGATTATCTTCTGGTTTTGAGCTTCAGCCAGGCTGTGTTTTATATTATTTTGTAGCCAGATATGTAAAGTTTCAGAAAAATGAAAGGCTGTGTCCAACTTTTCCGTCTAAGGGTACTTTATTTGAGAACATGCTGGTTAGAAAAAAAGTTGAAAATGTTTCATAGAGTCATTTCAGGTTCAGTGAATCATTTAGCCAGGTTCTTTCAGGATTTTTCAGATAGTTTAGAAGGTAACTGATGCTATGGCATAGCATTTATCCCCTTGCTAGTCGTCCCACTGGTCGAAATCCACCGCGGTATCTGATTTTGGTGACAAGTTTCAAATACTTCATTTCGTATGACAGTTGGAGGCTCTAGCAGGCGTTTAGCCGGGCTGAAATAGTATTCATTCGATAGCCTAGACATGAAGCTTATCGAACTTAAAAGTTTTTCTGCCACTGTAAGCGTAGGGTGACCGTGATTCGCCAGCAGCCAACTTGGGTCAGAATTTTTTTTGCTACTACGGAATTTCAGGTATCGATTTTCTTCTGGTTTTGAGCTTCAGCCAGGCTGTGTTTTATATTATTTTGTAGCCAGATATGTAAAGTTTCAGAAAAATGAAAGGCTGTGTCCAACTTTTCCGTCTAAGGGTACTTTATTTGAGAACATGCTGGTTAGAAAAAAAGTTGAAAATGTTTCATAGAGTCATTTCAGGTTCAGTGAATCATTTAGCCAGGTTCTTTCAGGATTTTTCAGATAGTTTAGAAGGTAACTGATGCTATGGCATAGCATTCATCTCCTTGCTAGCCGTCCCACTGGTCGAAATCCACCGCGGTATCTGGTTTTGGTGACAAGTTTTAAAAACTTCATTTCGTATGACAGTGGGAGGCTCTAGCAGGCGTTTAGCCGGGCTGAAATGGTATTTCTTCGATAGCCTAGACATTTAGCTTATCGAACCTGAAAGTTTTGTTGCTACTGTAAGCGTAGGGCGACCGTGATTCGCCAGCAGCCAACTTGGGTCAGAATTTTTTTTGCTACTACGGAATTTCAGGCATCGATTTTCTTCTGGTTTTGAGCTTCAGCCAGGCTGTATTTTATATTATTTTGTAGCCAGATATGTAAAGTTTCAGAAAAATGAAAGGCTGTGTCCAACTTTTCCGTCTAAGGGTACTTTATTTGAGAACATGCTGGTTAGAAAAAAGTTGAAAATGTTTCATAGAGTCATTTCAGGTTCAGTGAATCATTTAGCCAGGTTCTTTCAGGATTTTTCAGATAGTTTAGAAGGTAACTGATGCTATGGCATAGCATTCATCCCCTTGCTAGCCGTCCCACTGGTCGAAATCCACCGCGGTATCTGATTTTGGTGACAACTTTCAAATACTTCATTTCGTATGACAGTTGGAGGCTCCAGCAGGCGTTTAGCCGGGCTGAAATGGTATTCATTCGATAGCCTAGACATTAAGCTTATCGAACTTAAAAGTTTTTCTGCCACTGTAAGCGTAGGGCGACCGTGATTCGCCAGCAGCCAACTTGGGTCAGAATTTTTTTTGCTACTACGGAATTTCAGGCATCGATTTTCTTCTGGTTTTGAGCTTCAGCCAGGCTGTATTTTATATTATTTTTTAGCCAGATATGTAAAGTTTCATAAAAATGAAAGGCTGTGTCCAACTTTTCCGTCTAAGGGTACTTTATTTGAGAACATGCTGGTTAGAAAAAAAGTTGAAAATGTTTCATAGAGTCATTTCAGGTTCAGTGAATCATTTAGCCAGGTTCTTTCAGGATTTTTCAGATAGTTTAGAAGGTAACTGATGCTATGGCATAGCATTCATCCCCTTGCTAGCCGTCCCACTGGTCGAAATCCACCGCGGTATCTGGTTTTGGTGACAAGTTTTAAAAACTTCATTTCGTATGACAGTGGGAGGCTCTAGCAGGCGTTTAGCCGGGCTGAAATGGTATTTCTTCGATAGCCTAGACATTTAGCTTATCGAACCTGAAAGTTTTGTTGCTATTGTAAGCGTAGGGCGACCGTGATTCGCCAGCAGCCAACTTGGGTCAGAATTTTTTTTGCTACTACGGAATTTCAGGCATCGATTTTCTTCTGGTTTTGAGCTTCAGCCAGGCTGTGTTTTATATTATTTTGTAGCCAGATATGTAAAGTTTCAGAAAAATGAAAGGCTGTGTCCAACTTTTCCGTCTAAGGGTACTTTATTTGAGAACATGCTGGTTAGAAAAAAATTGAAAATGTTTCATAGAGTCATTTCAGGTTCAGTGAATCATTTAGCCAGGTTCTTTCAGGATTTTTCAGATAGATTAGAAGGTAACTGATGCTATGGCATAGCATTCATCCCCTTGCTAGCCGTCCCACTGGTCGAAATCCACCGCGGTATCTGATTTTGGTGACAAGTTTTAAAAACTTCATTTCGTATGACAGTGGGAGGCTCTAGCAGGCGTTTAGCCGGGCTGAAATGGTATTTCTTCGATAGCCTAGACATTTAGCTTATCGATCCTGAAAGTTTTGTTGCTACTGTAAGCGTAGGGCGACCGTGATTCGCCAGCAGCCAACTTGGGTCAGAATTTTTTTTGCTACTACGGAATTTCAGGTATCGATTATCTTCTGGTTTTGAGCTTCAGCCAGGCTGTGTTTTATATTATTTTGTAGCCAGATATGTAAAGTTTCAGAAAAATGAAAGGCTGTGTCCAACTTTTCCGTCTAAGGGTACTTTATTTGAGAACATGCTGGTTAGAAAAAAAGTTGAAAATGTTTCATAGAGTCATTTCAGGTTCAGTGAATCATTTAGCCAGGTTCTTTCAGGATTTTTCAGATAGTTTAGAAGGTAACTGATGCTATGGCATAGCATTTATCCCCTTGCTAGTCGTCCCACTGGTCGAAATCCACCGCGGTATCTGATTTTGGTGACAAGTTTCAAATACTTCATTTCGTATGACAGTTGGAGGCTCTAGCAGGCGTTTAGCCGGGCTGAAATAGTATTCATTCGATAGCCTAGACATGAAGCTTATCGAACTTAAAAGTTTTTCTGCCACTGTAAGCGTAGGGTGACCGTGATTCGCCAGCAGCCAACTTGGGTCAGAATTTTTTTTGCTACTACGGAATTTCAGGTATCGATTTTCTTCTGGTTTTGAGCTTCAGCCAGGCTGTGTTTTATATTATTTTGTAGCCAGATATGTAAAGTTTCAGAAAAATGAAAGGCTGTGTCCAACTTTTCCGTCTAAGGGTACTTTATTTGAGAACATGCTGGTTAGAAAAAAAGTTGAAAATGTTTCATAGAGTCATTTCAGGTTCAGTGAATCATTTAGCCAGGTTTTTTCAGGATTTTTCAGATAGTTTAGAAAGTAACTGATGCTATGGCATAGCATTCGTCCCCTTGCTAGCCGTTCCACTGGTCGAAATCCACCGCGGTATCTGATTTTGGTGACAAGTTTCAAATACTTCATTTCGTATGACAGTTGGAGGCTCTAGCAGGCGTTTAGCCGGGCTGAAATGATATTCATTCGATAGCCTAGACATTAAGCTTATCGAACTTAAAAGTTTTTCTGCCACTGTAAGCGTAGGGCGACCGTGATTCGCCAGCAGCCAACTTGGGTCAGAATTTTTTTTGCTACTACGGAATTTCAGGTATCGATTTTCTTCTGGTTTTGAGCTTCAGCCAGGCTGTGTTTTATATTATTTTGTAGCCAGATATGTAAAGTTTCAGAAAAATGAAAGGCTGTGTCCAACTTTTCCGTCTAAGGGTACTTTATTTGAGAACATGCTGGTTAGAAAAAAAGTTGAAAATGTTTCATAGAGTCATTTCAGGTTCAGTGAATCATTTAGCCAGGTTCTTTCAGGATTTTTCAGATAGTTTAGAAGGTAACTGATGCTATGGCATAGCATTCGTCCCCTTGCTAGCCGTCCCACTGGTCGAAATCCACCGCGGTATCTGATTTTGGTGACAAGTTTCAAATACTTCATTTCGTATGACAGTGGGAGGCTCTAGCAGGCGTTTAGCCGGGCTGAAATGGTATTTCTTCGATAGCCTAAACATTTAGCTTATCGAACCTGAAAGTTTTGTTGCTACTGTAAGCGTAGGGCGACCGTGATTCGCCAGCAGCCAACTTGGGTCAGATTTTTTTTTGCTACTACGGAATTTCAGGCATCGATTTTCTTCTGGTTTTGAGCTTCAGCCAGGCTGTGTTTTATATTATTTTGTAGCCAGATAGGTAAAGTTTCAGAAAAATGAAAGGCTGTGTCCAACTTTTCCGTCTAAGGGTACTTTATTTGAGAACATGCTGGTTAGAAAAAAAGTTGAAAATGTTTCATAGAGTCATTTCAGGTTCAGTGAATCATTTAGCCAGGTTCTTTCAGGATTTTTCAGATAGTTTAGAAGGTAACTGATGCTATGGCATAGCATTCATCCCCTTGCTAGCCGTCCCACTGGTCGAAATCCACCGCGGTATCTGGTTTTGGTGACAAGTTTTAAAAACTTCATTTCGTATGACAGTGGGAGGCTCTAGCAGGCGTTTAGCCGGGCTGAAATAGTATTCATTCGATAGCCTAGACATTTAGCTTATCGATCCTGAAAGTTTTGTTGCTACTGTAAGCGTAGGGCGACCGTGATTCGCCAGCAGCCAACTTGGGTCAGAATTTTTTTTGCTACTACGGAATTTCAGGCATCGATTTTCTTCTGGTTTTGAGCTTCAGCCAGGCTGTGTTTTATATTATTTTGTAGCCATATATGTAAAGTTTCAGAAAAATGAAAGGCTGTGTCCAACTTTTCCGTCTAAGGGTACTTTATTTGAGAACATGCTGGTTAGAAAAAAAGTTGAAAATGTTTCATAGAGTCATTTCAGGTTCAGTGAATCATTTAGCCAGGTTCTTTCAGGATTTTTCAGATAGTTTAGAAGGTAACTGATGCTATGGCATAGCATTCATCCCCTTGCTAGCCGTCCCACTGGTCGAAATCCACCGCGGTATCTGATTTTGGTGACAAGTTTCAAATACTTCATTTCGTATGACAGTTGGAGGCTCTAGCAGGCGTTTAGCCGGGCTGAAATAGTATTCATTCGATAGCCTAGACATGAAGCTTATCGAACTTAAAAGTTTTTCTGCCACTGTAAGCGTAGGGCGACCGTGATTCGCCAGCAGCCAACTTGGGTCAGAATTTTTTTTGCTACTACGGAATTTCAGGCATCGATTTTCTTCTGGTTTTGAGCTTCAGCCAGGCTGTATTTTATATTATTTTGTAGCCAGATATGTAAAGTTTCAGAAAAATGAAAGGCTGTGTCCAACTTTTCCGTCTAAGGGTACTTTATTTGAGAACATGCTGGTTAGAAAAAAAGTTGAAAATGTTTCATAGAGTCATTTCAGGTTCAGTGAATCATTTAGCCAGGTTCTTTCAGGATTTTTCAGATAGTTTAGAAGGTAACTGATGCTATGGCATAGCATTCGTCCCCTTGCTAGCCGTCCCACTGGTCGAAATCCACCGCGGTATCTGATTTTGGTGACAAGTTTCAAATACTTCATTTCGTATGACAGTTGGAGGCTCTAGCAGGCGTTTAGCCGGGCTGAAATGATATTCATTCGATAGCCTAGACATTAAGCTTATCGAACTTAAAAGTTTTTCTGCCACTGTAAGCGTAGGGCGACCGTGATTCGCCAGCAGCCAACTTGGGTCAGAATTTTTTTTGCTACTACGGAATTTCAGGCATCGATTTTCTTCTGGTTTTGAGCTTCAGCCAGGCTGTGTTTTATATTATTTTGTAGCCAGATATGTAAAGTTTCAGAAAAATGAAAGGCTGTGTCCAACTTTTCCATCTAAGGGTACTTTATTTGAGAACATGCTGGTTAGAAAGAAAGTTGAAAATGTTTCATAGAGTCATTTCAGGTTCAGTGAATCATTTAGCCAGGTTCTTTCAGAATTTTTCAGATAGTTTAGAAGGTATCTGATGCTATGGCATAGCATTCATCCCCTTGCTAGCCGTCCCACTGGTCGAAATCCACCGCGGTATCTGATTTTGGTGACAAGTTTCAAATACTTCATTTCGTATGACAGTTGGAGGCTCTAGCAGGCGTTTAGCCGGGCTGAAATGGTATTCATTCGATAGCCTAGACATTAAGCTTATCGAACTTAAAAGTTTTTCTGCCACTGTAAGCGTAGGGCGACCGTGATTCGCCAGCAGCCAACTTGGGTCAGAATTTTTTTTGCTACTACGGAATTTCAGGTATCGATTTTCTTCTGGTTTTGAGCTTCAGCCAGGCTGTGTTTTATATTATTTTGTAGCCAGATATGTAAAGTTTCAGAAAAATGAAAGGCTGTGTCCAACTTTTTCGTCTAAGGGTACTTTATTTGAGAACATGCTGGTTAGAAAAAAAGTTGAAAATGTTTCATAGAGTCATTTCAGGTTCAGTGAATCATTTAGCCAGGTTCTTTCAGGATTTTTCAGATAGTTTAGAAGGTAACTGATGCTATGGCATAGCATTCATCCCCTTGCTAGCCGTCCCACTAGTCGAAACCCACCGCGGCTTCAGATTTTGGTGACAATTTTCAAATACTTCATTTCGTATGACCGTTGGAGGCTCTAGCAGGCATTTAGCCAGGCTGAAATGATACTTATTCGATAGCCTAGACATTGTGCTTAGCGTGCCTGAAAATTTCGTTGGCCTACTAAGCGTAGGGCGGTCTTGATTCGCCAGCAGCCATCATTTGTCCTAAATTTTTTCTTCACTAACGTTTTATTTTTTAGGTGTGTTTATTGAATAGTCTTGATATTTTTTAAGGTATAGATAATCAATTTATATCGGATTTCAGTGAACAAAGGGTCCTAATTGCTTTGGCAAAAAAGTCTCTCTAATTTGGTCGGATTACTTGGCTGCTAAAGTTGGCTGCCAACTTCACACCGGTGTGAAAACACCCAAAAACTTTATTTTTAGTAATTATTTTTGTAAGCATAATAAAAAGGGCAAAAAGCTTTAATTTCAATACTTAATAAGCTTGTATCCATTTTTCCTTGAGTTCATAGAGTTGGGATCATAAATTCACGTAATTGGTCCGATTAGAAATTTTAATCATTTTATGATTTCTTTTGTAATTTTATCGCGTTCTTTATAGCTTTCCGATTAGTTTCCTACATAATAGTTAGTTCAAAATTGATTGTTAACATGTTATTAGTCGGTTTTACCAATTAAGAGTTTCTGAAACTAATAGGTAGGTAAATTGGATGCTTAGGTCCTTAGGGTAACAGTAACTACGTCAAAACAATTGATTGCTCTAAATGAATGCTGCTTGAGCTTAAAAACGATCTAAGCATAGATACACACTTAAGTAAGTATAGAAATAAATACATTACTACCTAATAATTAGTTTATATACGGTCAATAATTTATAGATGGTAGTAGTTGTAAGGTTAGGTTAGTTTTTTTAAGGTAGTTTAGTTTGCATTAAGAATTGTAGCGTGGAGCGATAAGGGTATTGATACAAACTGTTAAGTTTTTCAATACTTTGTGTTTTAAAATGTAAATATTTTACAAACTAAATAAATTATAAAAAAAAACCTACCCCTTTACATCAGAAAGAATAGGATATGAGGTCCAAAGACGACATATAGGATATAGCGAAGTAGAAGAAGAAGGAAAGAAGGATGATTCTCGACCCGACTTCTCAACTATGTATCCCACTACTCAGTGGGATACATAGTCGAGAAGACAGATAGATAATTAGTCTGCTCTCCATACTCGTATAACTAAACTGTGAACTATGTGTGTGTGTGAGTAAACTGTGAGCAACTGACTCCAGTATAATAATAAAAAATAAATAAGCCATTTATTCCTTGCTTTTAGAAAAATTTTGTTACATTTTGATCTATTTAAGTTAAATTTAGATTTTTTGTCAGCAAACAAGAAACCCCTGATCGAGTAAAGGCCTCCTCCAAAGATGCTCATGCATCTCTATCTGGTGCTACGTCTCTTTGACTCCAGTAAGCCACTCCAAATATTTTATGGCGTGTTCGAACAGCGCGTACTGCGCGTATCACTTGCTGACCCATTCAGTAAGCGCCAATTCGCATTTTGTTTGCATAGATCACCGCTTACTCAACATTGAATTTGCACAACACCCGACTTAGAGTCAGCCAGTCTTAGTCAAGTCAGTTTGCTCAATCTGGACGAAACCTTACTTCACAAAGACCATTATACCAGCCTTATGCATACCAGCCTACTAGTACAACATAGTAGCATAGTAATCTGTTAAACCCAGTTAAATGCAAGCAAACACACACAGACACAACCTTTACATTACACAAATAATTTCCTTGAAAAGTCAAAAATACTTCAAAACCTACCCCGTTCGAAAGTGAAACCCCTACGCAACGCGACACCGCGTCCTAAGGGCCCCTCCACACGTTCCAACTACTCTACACCCCAATGCTCATAATTTGCTGACAAGAAAACAAAAAAATACTGCGCCCGTTCTAATTAGGTCGTCGAGTGAGAACAGAGCATTCGTCAGCACAATAATAATTAACACTGGCTGTAATGAAGCGTGCCATAAAAACTAATTGGAGGCCCTACGATCGACGATCGAGTCGCGAGCCAACTCGAGCAGACCGGTTGAGTCGATTCGATTTATAATCGATCTTTTGTCCTAACGTGGTATGCAAACATTAGTGGTGTGATATGCAAATCGTGGGTTAAGTTGAACTCGATTTTTAATGAGGTCCTCTGAAGTAGAAGTAAAATTTCATTTGTTCATCAGCCTTCACCTTACTACTGAGTCGGGCAGGCGATGCTGACCTACCGCAAGAAGGCAAATTGGTTCGATAAGTTCACAGTGAATTCGTTACCCGTATTCTATTCTCTATATTTGTATACTTATGAGTTTTGTGTACTTACTTTCCATGTTGTTACAAAATTAAAATCCTGGATTTATGAGTCACTGAAAAAAATAATTAAGGGTGATCATGATAAACTACATCTACGGTGAAGTAAGAAATTTGAAATGATCATAAATTACGATTTATGAAACGGAAATTACTCATGTACGATTTAGTCGATTATTCCGACCATAGTTTCATCCGCATTCGGCGATCTTTATCAAGGCGAGTGCGCGCGCGCGGCTGCGTCTCGCATAGCACTCAATCAAAAATTGCGTACCGATTTGACCTTTACACTCACGAGACTCTTTTTTTTTTCTGCCAGTTTACTGGCTGAAAATGCATTCAAAATAATCCATTCCTTTTTTCCCGTCTGCGCAATAATTATGATTACCTATTTAATGCACTACCTCTAAACCAAACCCTAAAACATGCGAAACGCTGTTTAGTAACACCATATCACTAAAGCTTAGAAACTAACAACTTACTCGTGGAAGCGTCAAACAGCCGAGTTTGCATCGTTTCTCCATTAAACAAGTTGCAGTAATAGTGTCTGAGTAGACCGGCCTGCGCCATTAAGGCGGAAATTAGTGCATTATTGACTGATTTCCCTTTTCGACTAGCTGATTCATGCGCTAGGGCTGGCGAGATGGGGAAGTAGGGTCTGTTTTTATGACGCTTCATGTTGTTTTGGGTTGCCTCTTGGGATACCTCTTTAGATTGCTTGTGTTCGCGCATTTTTAAAGTCAAGGTGCCACTGTCATAATTATATGAAAGCACACGAACGAAGCCTTGTTCTAGCAATGACCATATACTGGTAGCTGTAGTCAAAATTGACCAGAAACCATACAATACAATACAATACAAAAACTCTTTATTGACACCAAATATAAATAAATCTAAACTAAACACTCAAAAATAAAGGCGCAAGGGCGGTATAATCGCTTAAGAGCGATCTCTTCCAGACAACCTTTGGATGGAATAAAAACATTATGATTTAGCATGGACGGTGGTGTGTGCTAAAGAAAAATAATAATAATTAAGGTTAAATAAACTTACTATTTTGTGAATTATAATAAACTACATACTAATACCTACATGAATAATTACTAAATAGGTATACAAATAAACTACCCAGTCATAAACATACACAAGTACCTACATCAATAAATATACTAATATATACATTGATATATACCATAAGTATAGAGATTGGTTTTGATTGGTACCTTCAAATAAATTAAAAATGTAAAAAACTCCCGACACCGATTTTCACCAAACATAGCTAAGAACACCTCCGACTTTCAAACAAAAAAGAAAACAAAATCAAAATCGGTTCATCCATTTGGGAGCTACGATGCCACAGATATACACACACAGAGACACGTCAAACTTATAACACCTCGTCGTTTTTAGGTCTATGGTTAAAAAGTGTAAAATAGAGGCACGTTATTAGAAGAAAGCTAGTATAAATAATCTTATTAAAAACAAAATAGAAGGTTTACCAATATTTTATTTTGTTGTATTAATTTATGTTTTTGATGAGTGTTTTATGAAGCGTCAGCACTGGGTATACCTAACCAACAGCACGCAGGCAATTTCAATCTCGTGGTTAAAAGGTGATTTTCCAAATGAAGTTCTTAGAAGATAAACTGATAAGCCAAACAAATCCATGAAAAGAAAAATTTAGACTTCATCGACCTATACTTTACTAGTATGAGCTTTTTAAAAACATTTTGCAAAGACTATGACTAATAAGTTGGGAACAGGAGCACCCCTAAACGCGCGAAGCAGTTTTCGATTTAAAATAGTTAAGTGTCGACTAGCATCGCGTTCCGTTCCGTTCGGGAGCGGCTCGAAGGGAGCTTGTAAAAGATTACGTTATTCGATGTTCTTTCATTCGATTAAAATCGAATTTTGTTGTCCGAGTTCATTGGGACAACTCGGTATTTGTATATACGAATAATCCCCCTTACGTTGTAAAACAGCCCTGGAGGGCTATTCCTGCGCGTGAGATAAGATGAGATTTTATATTGGTCACTCTCACACGTATGACGTTTCAAACGAGAGCAACAAGGACAAAAAAAGGTGAGATGAAAATCTCAAATCTCCGAATAGGGCCACTGGAATAGTAATGCAAGTGTTTTGTTTGTCGATCGAGTTTAGATGAAAGAAAAAAGATAAAACATTGTAGGTATATAATAATACGAGGTTATACATATTACTAGTACTCGTAATTAGGAAGGATTTTATTATTTGTAACCTGTAAAGGGGCTAATGTTAAAATTTTTAAAATTGCGTTATTTTAGACATAAAAATGTAATCTATTAGTTAGTTACAAAATTACAGATTTTTTAGTAGGTACCATATCTCTCATTAAGAACCTTACTGCATAACCGTACCTACGAGTATATTGCAATAAATGAGTTGATTATCAGCTAAGTACACAATGTAATGGAAAGTCCAATTATTTGCCCATTAGGGGTTTTCTAGAGAACATATCACCTGTCCGGAAAAACGAACGACATAAGGAGCGCTATGAATTGAGTTTGGTCTCTAATAGTGTGTACGTTACTGTATGTGTCTACAAACATTGCGGACTATAGGCTTATAGTGTGAATAGATATTTAACTTTTAAAAAAAAATCAATAACAGTAGACGACGGTTTTATCAACATTAAAAAAACGAAGAAAAGTTATTATATTTATGATAATCTTCTGTAAACTCATAGATCTTCATTAGGATTCCGTTTATCAGGAGTGCACTGGTAGGTACTCATAACAAAAAATATCGTCACGCCTTTCCCCCGAGGGGGCTGGCAGAGGTGTAATACAACACCCACACTTTGCCGGACGATATTCAACAGTTCCAAATGTGACAGGGGTGAACCCTGTCGCCATACACCGGGCTCCAGTCATGTAGCAGATGACATGCAATACGCACAAAAGTTCACACAATGAACAAATTGGTTGGCTGGGTTCGAACCCGCTTCCTCTAGCTTGAGAGGCAGGCCTTCTCCAACTGGGCTGTTATTGCTTTTTTTCACACACAAGCAAATACAATTAATTGCCAGACGTAATTATACTTCAATCAGCTTTGTAAGTAAGTTAGCTCATCACTAAAAAGGAGCGTCATTGAATGTCATTAAAACCACACAGAAAGAAACGTACTCCACAATTAGTGCCGATGGTTTGCAATTAAAATAATGACTGTCACACCTATGATACAATTAGATGGTACACACAAATTCTATGTTTTGGTCGCTGTGCTACTGTGCCTTAATAATTAGAGCTAATCAAAAAAAAGTTAATTCACAGTAATGGTACGTAATAGTCGTTGGTAGGGATGGGCGATTCGGCTACTGTGTGATGTTTTGAGTTTTTTCATATTTTAGGCGGATAGTTGGCGTAGTTACGTAGGCCGCATCGCTGCTTCTCGTTAGGCTTGATGGCGGCCAAACACTAGTCTATCTATTTAATTTAGTGGTTTTTTTTTATATGTGTGTTCTGAAATTTGACGTGATATCTTCAACTTGAATGATCTGGAATACTTACAATTAAATTGTAATTACTGCACCATACTCCATTGTCATACTCACAAACAACAAAAAGTTATCGTTAGATCTATTCAATCATATTGACGATTATCATTGATTATCATTATAATTGTCAGTTTTGTGCAGCTAGTGCAAAATGAGAGAGATAATCCCGTACAGGGCCAAAGTAAAACGTAGACAAACATAGAAAATAAACATGGGAAAATGGATAGAATCAGTCACAAATTTTGATGTAATTAGCCACCATCATCTTCCTATCCTTATCCATTTCCCTACCTGGTGAGGTCGGTACGGTATGCATTTGCTACCAAATAAAGAAAAAGTTTATTTCTACGTACCCGGCAAGATTCAGTCTATCGATACTCGCCCATCCCTAGTGAAGTTTTTAACGCGACCTCCTGATATGTTGATAATGAATACTAATTATACAATGCCTTACTTTATGTGTGCGACGTTTTTATTGTAGGTTTGACGTATCAAGGAGGCAATAATTAAGTATCGGTAGCATAAACACTGCGACAGACGGTAAATATTTAATTTAAGGGGTCGTTTCTACTTGGACGATATCGTGCGGCATTGTGACCATGAGACTAGGTACTCCATGGTGAAATTGTAAGACGTAATTATATGGGCCATTAACATCAAATACTTTTGATAGAATTTAATGGGTACTTGTTTTATTCCCGAAGATAAGACTTACGCTTTGCCCGCGAATATTTTAAATATATGCACATTTTCAGTGTTATTAAGTTTTAATGTTTAGTCATCTTTTGGATGTGGCGCACCACGCTGAAACATTTTTTTTTTAACAAATTCAATAGTAAATTTCGACGATATTTAATCATTACTTATAAGTAAGTAATGTTTTTATTTGTTTTCATATTAGATACTGACTAAGAAAATAGTTATACGATGTCGCCTTGGTACAACAGCACCTTAAGTATTGTTTTGACGGCTTGACATGGTGCTTAAGTACCTATTTGCATTGTGATAGTTCATTTCTACAATTCAAGTGAGTGTTTCATTATTAATTGCTTTTCTTTGTTTTTGTGAATATTTTCTTGTTTTGGAAAATATGTTTTAATCAAGTGGTTAACTCACTTGTATCACGCAATTTTTTGGAGAATGTGCACAGGAACTATACAAGCTGATTCCATTATCTGACTTCCACAAGCCATCGAGGCAGACATTTCATCAATATGTCGTCAGCTTTAATAAAGTCCGCACGAAGCGCTTTCCTCCTTCTAAGAACTACCAAAGAGTGGAACGCACTTCCTGCCTCGCTGTTCCCCAGCAATAAATACAACCTGGTTCTCTTCAAGACAAGAGTGAATAGGCACCTCATGGGTTAGCGTGCTCCATCTTAGACCGCATCGTCACATTCCGTCAGGTGTGTTGTGGTCAAACGTGGGCCCATTCAATCATTAAAAAAACTAGTTTTTGGCTAATGCCGCAAATTGTAGCTATTAAGGGATGTCCATGATCGCAGGCACGTGGTCGACGTGGTTTGCTCTGATAAAATAAGGTTTGCGAGTATTGTCCTTTGCAAAGTTTTCGCGTAACTTTAATTCGACTAAGCATCATCTAAAAAGTGATTTTACCTTCAAAGCAAAAGATAAAACGAGTCGGCATGGAAACTGTAATGTTATTCCTACTTTTTCTTTTAGTTTTTGTACTTCTCATTGTAAATAAAGTCTCTTTAGTAATAAATAGATAGGTAGATAGGTTAATTAGTCTAGGATAATGTAGTCTTAAGATTTTATGATAAATTCTTGTTTTTCTAAATACTTGAATGAATCTTACTAATTAAACCTACTCGTTTCCTTCCCTACCTTAGGTTTCCCATCCCTAGGCAGGCAAGGCTTTTAACTTAACCTAGATAACTGTACGATGCGCTTCATCCCGCCATACGCGGATCGTAACGTTATAAAACTTAACCAGAACATTGCTAAGTAGTACATTCATCACAAACAAATATTTTCTCGATACCAACACTAGCGACCCGCCTCGGCTGCGAACGGTTGCTATGAACCTGCTGTGAAAAAATATATCTATCTGATAGTGAGAACCGCATCAAAATACGTTGCGTGGGTTAAGGAAGAGTTGGCGGATAAACAGACAGAGAAACAGACAGCCGCGGAAAGCTACTTTGTTTTGTACTGTGTAGACAGGAGACAGAGAAGCGAGAATTATAATTTATCCAATTTTACAAAACATAACATATCGCCACGCCTTTCCCCGAGGGGGCTGGCAGAAGTTTTTTTTTTTTTTTTATGTAGAATAGGTCGGCGTTTGACCACCAACTCGCCTGATGTTAAGCGACGTTGTGGTCTAAGATGAAGCACGACGACCTATAAGGTACTTTTTCACTCTTTTTTTTTTTTTACATGTGATTCAACACCCACACTTCACCGGACGATATTCAGTCTTAAATGTGCCAGGGGGCGAGCCTGTTGCCATACATAGGACTCCAGTCATGTAGCGGATGACACAATACGCACGTACTCGTATGTTCACACAATGAACAAATTGGTGAGTGCCTTCGGTTGTGTACGAACCCGCTCCCTCTGGCTTGAGAGGCGGGCCTTCTCCGACTAGGCTATTATCGCTTATCCAATATAAGTATCAAATATCATGGAGTCGTTTTTATTTTCACTAAATAAATTTATATGATTCTGATAAACTACATGTACGAGTACCTACTTACACTTGTACAGGGTAAATGTTATTTTTTTCACTTGTCACTTCGCATTGCATGACTTCTTCGTTCAATTTGTTCAACAAATTGTGTTCATTAATTAGAGAAATAGAAAATAAAACACAACCTTCAGACAGTAATGTTCATAAACTGCAAAACGCCCTTTGGCGCTGTGTCGCAATGAGACTTCTAACTTTCAGTTGTGTAACTGTTGCAACGACAACGACAAAGTTATTGTGACAAGGGTTTGCACTGCAATTTTAACCTATACTTGACTCAACGCCGTCTAATGAACAAAGGTGACGATTTAACACTCTATCACATTAAAAAAGTTACTTTTCTTTTGACTTTCCAAGAGAATGGTGAAAGTTTATTCCGGCATGGTACTAAAGTGTCATTCGTTAGTGGTAGTTGACTCTACCATCTAATGGAGCCCGTACAACCAACTTATCTGTGGTTTGAATGGTCGCCACCATCGTTTTTGCGAGACAAAACCAACAGCTACCCATAGAAAATTTTAGTTTTATGTTTTTACCAACTGCAAGGATAAGTTGGTCGGTCTGTAATAACGCTATTATCATTAGCAGTAATTGCCGCCAGTTGTAACAAGTAAGCAAATGCGACTTTTTGAAATACTCCTTTTTGTTCAGAGGGTGTTCTGTGCATTGAACTTTGGTGAAAGAGATAGATTAGGTGGCTATGACGTCATGTAAGTACTTAATTTGGGCATTGCATTTATGACGTCATGACATGGTGGAGTCCAGATGAAAATGCAATGAAGATGAAACTGAAAATCGACGACGACTTAAGACGATGCGTAATGTTTATTGTTAGGTGTTTTTCTTTGAAAGGGCTTCATCTCTTTTTACCCGATTGCGCAAGAGGAAGGATTATATTTTCGCATGTATATTTGTATGGATATATGTGGGTATGTTTGTATGTATGAGGTTTCTTAGGCACTCCCTACAATAAGAGTCCGGCGACCACTTTAGACTAACTTTGCAATGGCTTAAAGTTTTCTAAAGCCATTTCGTTTATAAGAAGACCGTTTGTATGGAAATTTCAGAGCGTCGCGGCACCTTTGGTGGATTTCGTACTGTGAGGTATCATTTGAATCGTCTCGATAATGAATGTGACATAGAGTACAACATTATCCAGCCGGTTTTTTTTTTTGTTTGTTCACGCCTTGCTGGCGTCTTAATTTTCGATTCTTAATTAACTACGGCTTGGGTTTCTTCAACGCTAGAATGACTCGCCTGTCCAAAAGATCTATCTAGCAGATACTTCATTTCTAGATAGATCTTTTGGAGAGGCTCGTTGGTAATCAAACGTCGACGTAATTCTATCTCTAAATCTTAAAAAACTTCAACTTAAATTCTAAAATTTATTTCTGCGTTGACAACGCATCAATTCCACCGCTAGTGTTGCAGTTGTCCAATGCAGGTTACCGTTTACCATCAGGCGGGTCGCCTGCTTGTATGCCATTCTTCTTAAAAAAATCTGTGACAAAAAGAAAGTCCGTAATCAACAAGAGAACCATTTGAGTCAATAATATCAACCAGAATACTGACGTAATTTAAGGGGGTGGCGGAAGGGAGATTGGGTGCTATTTACCATACATGAGCCTACTATTTTCAGTGCTTTTTTTAGTCCCATTTTTACGACATTTTCCATTGCCCGCTGTCCGGCCCAACCCACCGGGTTTCTTTTTATCCTATTTTTTAAATCAGTAAATTGCATATTTGAAAAACTACTGCTACGGGCTGGGATGTGAGTTGAGGCAACGGATGTTCGTCTGAAAAATAGAACTAATTGTTCTATTTTTTGTTGTTAGATTAATATAATCTGAAACTAATTTCAGAATCTGAAATAGGCAGAATGTATAATATCAAAAGCGATTATCTAGTTACACCTATATTTACAGGTATCAGGTATTAGGATTGTGGGTATCTATAGGTATGCAAGTCCAACACGAAAATTCTAATACGTGGGTAGTTAAAGTAGACAATGTACTGATTTGTAGTACTGTTCTGACAATGTGCTATTACACACATGGGTGTTATTGTAACGTTTTGTATGTAAAACAGTACCTAAGTACTTTAATTAAGAAAACTAACCTTTCGTCTCAAAAATAGAACTAAAAAATAGCACTAATTGTTTTATTTTTTGAACGATATGGTGAATTCCTTATTCACAACAAATTAGGTCTAGGTTTCTAGGTTCTAGGTTAGTTTGGAGGTTATTTTTTACTTAAAGTACTTAGGTACTGTGTTACATACAAAACGTCAAAATAACATCTATGTATGTAGTAGCACATTGTCAGAACAGTACTACAAATCAGTACATTGCCTGCTTTAACTACCCACGTATTAGAGTTTTTGAGTTGGACTTGCATACCTATAGATACCCTTAATCCTAATACCTGATACCTGTAAATATAGGTGTAACTAGATAATCGCTGTTGAGGTTATACATTCTGCCAGAAATTAGTTTCAGATTTTATTAATCTAACAAAAGAAATTGTGTTAACTCAGAAAGTAAAAGAAACCGTGGCCAAAGAGATGTACGAGGAAAACGTATTCAAAAGAAGTTCATTAGTAGGATTTAAGTACTTTTTATCTTTGGACAATCTTATAACTGTTCGATAGTGACCAAAACGCAAAACGCAAGACGAAAAAACATTTTGATTTTGACAAAGACAAAAAAGTTGATGCATGCTGTATAGCATGCATCAACTTTTTTTTCATGTTAGTTGAGAATGCAGGCACAATAACAATTTCTCTAACAACCCTTCTCTATAAGTTCACAAGTCCCATAGACCTGACGCCCCAGCGAGCGGCGCGTGGGCACTCGACTCGCTCCCATTCATTCGATTGTTCGAATAATTGTTCGATTATAATAATTCGATTTTTTGAATTTTCAATTGTCGTCCTAAATTACGGGTGGAAATGCAATTAGCGCACATGATTGTGATTTGAGATTCTTTTGTTGGAAAACAATAGTTTTTTTTTTTTTAATGAGTACCTAATAAATGTTTGCTTTACGATTTTTGTACTTTTTAAACAACGTTATCTGAGACATTTTTTTTCTTTTTTAACAATGGTACTTGTAAACAATTTTTATCCTACTATCCTACTAATATTATAAACGCGAAAGTTTGTATGTATGGATGGATGGATGGATGGATGGATGGATGGATGGATGGATGGATGGATGGATGTATGTATGTATGGATGGATGGATGGATGGATGGATGGATGGATGGATGGATGGATGGATGGATGGATGGATGGATGTTTGTTACTCTTTCATGTCAGAACGGCAGAACAGATCTGGTTGAAATTTTGCACAGAGATAGATTATAATCTAGAATAGCACATAGGATACTTTTTAACCGCGGGGTGCAGCTAGTATTATATAAATAAATCACAATTTCCCTTAGTCATCACATCACGCGTGAACAGTGGCCCTATTCGGAGATTTGAGATTTTCATCTCACCTTTTTTCGTCCTTGTTGCTCTCGTTTGAAACGTCATAGATGTGAGAGTGACCAAGATAAAATCTCATCTTATCTCACGCGCAGGAATAGCCCCCCAGATGGAACATTATCGCTAATTTTTTTGTTGTTGTGTTCATTATTGCCAGGAGAAGGATCTTATGAAAGAAAAAATAAACATATTTGCCCGGAAAAAAAACGGTTATTATAGTTAATTATATTTCTAGCTACGCCCTGTCTCACCCCCGGCAACCCTTTAATTTCGATCTATCCCAAAATCCGTTCTTAGCCGGCACCCTATTCTGACGCGTGAGGTGTTATCTTGGTCAGTCTCACATCATTTTATCACATCTACAAAGTACTTATACAATTACATTATTTAATCAAATATCATCAAAAACCACTCATCAGACATTAGTTCATCGATTAAAACTCGAAATCACTCACAAACTAGATCATCGAACTCGATCGCGCCTCTAATCGATTTACAGAGCGATAAATGAAAGGTAATTGAAAGGAAATTACGCAATAAATGGGGGGTTATTATTGAATTTAATGTTAAATTAATCGCGAAGCCCCCTCCACCATCTGTCGCTGAGATGGTTGGATTCGATTATTTTGTTATTAACTCGAGTGGCTTTGTAAACGTAAGAGTTGAGTACTTATCGGTTGAGTTTTGGAGAGTTCCTCATGTTTATTACAATTATTTACTATAGACATTGCCTACAAAAACTAACAGTTTAGTACCAAAACATTTTTGTATCTTTTAAAAAAAACACTTAAGGTATGCAATATAACATAATATCTTCACGCCTTTCCCCCGAAGGGGCTGGCAGAGGTGTAATAGAACACCTATACTTCGCCGGACGTTATTCAGTCCCAAATGTGACGGGGGCGAGCCTGTAGCCTGTAGCAGACGACATACAATATGCATATAAATATGTTCACATAATGAACAAATTGGTGCGTGCCGTCGGCTGGGTTTGAACCCGCTCCCTCTGGCTTGAGCGGCGGGCCTTCTCCAATTAGGCCATCATCGCTTTGCTTTGTGTGCAATGTAGTACTGGTATATGTAATATATTTATGCAAGACAATTATAATTTTAGACTGACGACTTTCTCAGAATATAATTAGAAATCCATATACTTTTGCACACTTGTACGGTCGTCTGACCCCAAAATAAACAAAGTTTGTACTATGGCTGCCAGAGACTGATGTACAGACATAAATTTACATTATTAAATCAATACTTACATATATATTAACAACCAGACAGAGAACAAGCACAAAAGTTCATCATATGAATGTTGCCCTACGTGGGAATCGAACCCACTGTCCTTAAACTCAAAAGGCAGGTTTACTTCCAACTGAGCCACTGAGGCATATTAGCCTAAAGTTTTTCCTGTCAAAAGCTAAGAATGTTTGAAATTTGCTCCTATTTTTTTTTTAAAACATCCTTTTTAATAAAATAAATTGTATGTAATCATTGCCAATAAATTTATCCTTTAATGGAAATCAAATACTCTTGAACCACTCTACAAGCTACTCGTCACAGAATATAAATAAATAAATTCGGGACATTTCCGCACACGGTCGCCTGACCCCAAACTAAGCAAAGCTTGTACTATGGCTGCTGGAGACTGATATACATACATATATATTTTTAAAAACATACTTAGATATATATTTTACACCCAGACATAGAACAAACTTAGATGTCACATAAATGTTTGTCCTAGGTGGAAATCGAACCCACGCCCCCAAGCTCAGAAGGCAGATTTACTACCGACTAAGCCACCGGGGCAATCAAACTAGTCATATAATAGTACAGTATTCAGTATCGTCACTGCATCTGTAATGTTGATCATTTCGCTTCCCAAGCTACAATCCCAACTTCAAACACCGACCCATTACCTGATTGGTAATAAAATCTATAATAAACTTATAATTACCTAAGCATTACCTACTAAAATTATCTTACCACCGTCACAATCTTCAGATAATTACCAATAATAATAAAACATTATAATAATTATTATATGATAATAACACAAAATAGTTACATCATAGTTTCATTATTCTGTTTCTACATTTAATCAAAATTATCTTTTAGCAAAGAAGTAACTTTAATATTTGGAAGAAAAAACCCGGCTGCAAAATATTGTACCCTATGTCACTTCCACTATCAAGACGATTCAAATGACACCTCACATGTCGAAATCCAACAAGCTGTTTGGGCTGTGGGGCGTGCCAAAAAAATGTCACACATACACAAACATACACTCGAAAATTTAATCCTTTTTCTTGCGCAGTTGGGTAAAAAACTGCAACAACACTTAAATTATTAAAAACAAACAAACTTACAACATGCAAAGACAAGGTTTACATAATACATTTTTGACATAAGTTGAAAATAACTCTAAATGCGACTCACAACTAACACCATTCTAATAGAGCTGCTATTATAATATAGATAGAATTAAAAGCAGCTCCTAATGATGGGCACAAGGTCGCGTCAGTCGCGATTTATTCCCCTCAATGTATTCCATCGAACGGACCAACTTGACGTCCGACAATGTATGTACCGAGTCCGCGACACCAACGAGCCTGCATAATACATCGCTGTGCGCGTTGCTGTACGTTGGACTTTAATTATATATCTGCTACAATTTCGCCTTTTTTTCGAGTATTTTTCACATTTCCTCCCCCATACACCCCGTCACCCACTGCCGAACGCCGCGGAAAAAACGATAACAAAAATATTGTTGTGTGCGACGATTGACGTCCCAGATAACCCATGGACATCTTCGCAGCTGTACGAGCGCCAGACGGACCGTTGCCGGCGCATAATGAATAGGAAAATTGTCGTAATAAAAATACACTTTTAATGCAATTAAGCTCGTAGAACACGGCGAGAGGGCCCGATAAGCCGCGCTCAACTTTTCCTGTAACAGGCTGTTATTTCACGATTTAAAATCGGTTCTCAACCCGTTAATGACGCGAGGTACAAGTGCAGATCGGCGGCTCCGTTCGGCCGCGGACCAATCTATTTAATAACCCCCGTCGGTGACACCCCGCCCGGCGGCCATCGCCAATTTCAACCCCCTCGGCCGCGGCCCCCTAGCACCCGCCCTGAAAAAAATCCGGAGCGTTTTAAAATTAATGAGTAAAAATCTACACATACATCGGAACGGACAATGCGCGGTACGCGTGTGTGCGAGCGGCCGATAATGACAGCGCTTTAAAAACGCGCGGTCGCAGCTCCTCGCGACGCGATCGCACCTCGACCGCCGCCGCCGTCGCGGGCCATCGTCTGCCGAAACAAAACGCGCCCGATCGCTCGCTCGTTCATCCAGCTCACAGGGAATCCTTGATCGCCTGCCTTTTCCATTAGCTCCAACTATCCGAGAAAAAAATGGACTACAAATTGAAATTTCGCCGGTTCGGCGCTAATTCTGAAACGGCGCGGCGCCGCGGAACGAACGCAGTTAGATAACATTTGTAGAGGCGGGGGCCGGGGTGACACCCCTACGCAACGCCGTTTTTATTTTAGCCGGCCCTTGCCCCCTTACCCCCTTCGTTCGTCCAACTTCATCTGAATAATTACTGATTTTTTCCGTGTACCGCTGATTATTCCGAATGTTACTTGTTGATGATAATTTTTTTCAACTTTTTTCATTAGCTGGCAGGTGGATTGTGATTTCAATTTCTTTTTTTTGCGTTCGCTTTATGCTGTCAGTCAGGATAGCCTCGTGCCTACACTGGAAAGCCATATGGGAATTATCTGTATAGAATTACCTGGCTATTGAACATTCCAAATCATGGAAAATAAATGTGTAAGACTGGTAAATGAGAATCTACCCATAATTTTGTGAATGACACTTCACAATATACTCTAAGTAGTTGTTCATTAAAATAGTATAAGTAGTGCTTAAAAAATAAAGACCACTATAATAAGACCCCAATTTGAAAACCTCAAATCTACTGGCCCTACATCACCTACAAATTGAACAAGAAATTTACAAAATCTTCAAAAATCATTACTTAAAGAAATTTAACCAAGATCTTAAAGTTAAAAACATCAGCTAAAGAAATTTAAACTTGTCTTGTACCTATAAACACGATCTAAATGTTGACACAAACTAACTAACTAAGTACTTCCCAAGAAGCTAATTAACCAACTTCTCAACACTTCTTAAAGCATCGCTAAATAGAAAATCAAACGGAATCTCGAAAACAAAAACTTTAATTATCATGCTTATTCGACAAGTGACAAGTCGCGCTGTTCGCGATCGTTTTGGCAAGGATTTCGGTGGTGCCACCCACCCCCGAAGGGGCCGCATTTTTTTCCCGCCACCACCAAAGGGGTTGATTTTTTAAACTGATGACGCGCTTTCATTCGCGCTGTGCAAGTTGCCGCGGCTGTATGTGTTACCGCTCGCTCGCTGATAAAAAATAAAAATAAAAAAAAAACTCGCGCGCTTTGTCGATAGTGCTGCGATTCTTTTTCCCGCGCGATATCTACGCATCCGTTCTAAATTTAAACGCGAACTTTTTTCTTTCCGGCCAGTCGGTATAGGAAAACTTTTGTCGCTAAACAACCGCGCGAGGTGTTACTGAAGAAGTGACGGTTTTATCCGAACAGACATTTTTATTGGTTGGCTAACTTCGGAAGTTAGCGGAAGTTTTCGCGAAGTTTCCGTTTCGAACGAACATTCATCGAATTTTTCGAATTACGGCATGATAAAAGTATTGAAAGTGGACTAAAGTGAAATTATTAGGCGTGGAGAGAATGACATTGTCCTTTGTAAGTTTAGTGATATATTGTTAAAAGTGTGACTTGTGTTAAGTACATTTTTTTGTGTCTTTAAAAATTAGATTACATCAATTTTGTCAAGATGCTACGTTACTGTTTTCGTAGAAGATGCGCTACGTCTCGTAGCACGTCTACGGATTTGCTAATATTGTTTGTCACTAAATTCCTTCATAACAAAATTGTCCTATTACTATTTTATTAATTTAAATACCAAAAACCACGTCATCAAACGTAAAACACAATTATATTCCCATGAAATTTGATTAAATCGACCTAGATAATAATTTTCCATCAAAATCCCAATGATTGTTTTAATTGAAAAATCATCAAAGTCTTAATCTACACATGATTATTTTTAGGTTTATTGCAAATTAAATGGTATGTTTTAAATTAAATTCGCGTGTTAAATTATCCTTAAGTGCTTACGATATTAACTATTCAAGGAGTTTCCTTGCAATAATAATTTAATAGGTGCAATGATTAAAGTGACCTCCTTATTCCTTTTATTATTTCCAATTATATTATTACGAGTTAACAAGAAGAATAAACTTTAAAGTCTTAAAGCGACTCACAATCGAAACAACAGTACTTAAGATGACTTCCGCAATTAATTTTTAATTAACAAATAATTAAAATAATCACGTTAAGAAGGTACTTAATGGTTTTGTACATTAAATTTGACCGCTGATTCGGGACAGATTAAATTTTTAAGATAAGTGATCACGTATAAATAGTTAATGATTTTTATTGTTTGATGTTATCACAGTGTATATATTTATATTATTATTTATTTATAAATAAATTATAAAGAGTTTTGTTTGTTTAACTGAATCGGCAAACCTAAACAAAAATATCCATTATTTTCAAGAAAATTACACTGTGTTCTTATTTCAATACGCATTAGAATAAGGTGCAAGTTGTCTTACCTAACGCGAAACACGTACAAGATCAGCGCCCGAAGCCCTCGCAGTAGTATTTAAATGAAAAACGAATTTATACTTTATGGCATAACGTCCTTTTTAGATCATGTTTTGAACGGACCGTGCAGGCCACCCGCGTGCAACTCGCCAGCACTTCCGCGAGTCAATCTAAAAAGAAACATATCGCACGCTTAATAAAATACTGACTTATCTCAAAAAAGTAAGTTTTTGGCAAATTACGAAAAACGTTCGTGCAATCATGACCTTCTCTGCTTATTTTGAAATAAATTAAAAATTTATAAGGTAAATAAATTAATAAAATTATTTTGTGTGATCTATAAACTTGCAGACAGTTTTTTAATGGTTTATTTTGTTTAAATTATATCTATATATATTTTTTTTTAATATTTTAAAATTTACTTTTTGAGTTAAGCCTGTCTACTTTTAAAATTAAAGCAAATTAATTTTATTACACTGGCATATTCAACAATTAGTCTGTCTTGTTTAAACGAGTATATTTATTCAGGAGACGCAATATACTTTTTGTCTATTTAGTAGTAAATCAATAACACAAATTTTAAAGTTATGTCTTTTTATTTTATTAAAGAGCCATAACTATAAGACATTTTGGAAATAAAATCATCATAACAAAAAAAGTCAGAAGCATTGGTATTGCAAATTGTGAGAAACAGAAATAGTATCAAATTATAAAATGGCAAGATGAAACGCTAAACATCTAAATTCTTACTACTAAAATTAAATACGACTTGTACCTACATAATCAGTCTGTTTACCATTATTATTAAATAATATTGCTAGATCTCAAATTAACAAATTGCTCAGTTAACTATCTTAATTAACTTTGGTAATCAGTCTAAACAAAAGTAAAAATATTGACATCAAAACATTCCTTAAAAACTACTAATCTAACCTCAAGTCAACTATGTTAGTTGATCGTTACCCTTAATTATTACAAAATGGAGTTATAAAAATCAGAGTAGAAATTGGGGATCAGTTTTTTTATAATAAGCTCCCTCAGATCTTTTTTCTTGTTCTCGCTCAAATCTTGCTTTCCTTTATAAGCTTGTGCTGGTATCAAGTCTGAAAGAGGCACTTGTTTCTTTCGTTTATTTCTGATGCGGACCTCGTGGTATTCTTTATCATTGTAAGACGTTTTTACAAAAAAAGAAAAGGGTGCCTTTTTGACTACCCTTATAATCTTTAAATCGTTCCACGTCACAGTAGTCCCGTCTGTAGTTTTATTGAAGTTGGGACCCCAATCTTCTTGAAGTTTCTTCAAGTCCAAAAAAGACTCAAATGTTTGTTCATCCACGTAGAATTTCTTTCCAGTTTTTCTTGCGTTTTTAATTATGGCTACATATTGATGAGGGGAATATATTGGCCCAGTCTTGAGATTTTTTTTAATTTCTTTTTCGATTAGACTATGGATATTATCACCCTCATTTTGTGTATGGCCTTTTATAAGAAATTTGTGGGTGATCGATTCAATATTTAAGTGGGTCACAGCGTAGAGATAAAGAGCCACTATAAATTTGTTTTTATTTTGACCGCAGCAGTTATCCGAATAGAGCACTAAATTAAGGCCAACATCGTCTGTTGTTTCCAGAGACATTTTTTCAAAGACCTTCAACAAACAAGAGCCTATTTCGTTGGCACCTCGTTTACCGTCTGTTTCGTTCCAAAAGAAGCAGTGCACATCATCGTACGCGTCCTTAACCTGGCCTTCGACTTTTTTGTTTAGAGAGGTGACTGTAAAATTGTAGCTATTAAGTTTTGATTTATAGTAAAAAGCTGACGTGTCTCCCCTGGGAGACTGCAGGACAGCTTGGAGGTCAAACACGAGAACTCTATGTTTACCGTCTATTTTGCAACGGTCTGCGTATTTCTCTTGACGGCTTAATACTTTTTCCTCCAAATGAGTGTCATAAGATTCTTGAATTAAGGTTTTCTGGTCAGCTGGTGAATTTAGGTACTGCAAGCAGAGGTCACATTGATCCTTCCGCGGTTGGAAGAATGAAATATTGTATTGTTGCGTAAAGACCTTGTAGAAGGTACAATATTTTCCCGCCGGCTTATTGTTTGTCTTTTGTGCTTGCTGAAAATCTTTAAAAAGTTCTGTAATAGTTTTACCGCCATCTATATATTCACGACTTGATGTTTGCCTTGTGTAGTGAGACTCGATTCGGGGTATAGCCTCTATGAATTGTTTAATATTGGATATGATAGATTCATCAACCCTTAAATGATTGGAGTGCTTACCCCTTAGATCATTTGACATCATACCATTTTCACCTGTTTTGTCTTTCACTGTGCGTATTAAACGATCTGAGATGTCTAACGTTCTCATAAAAAACGTTTTACAGACTCTGACTGATTTCCCCTGCACTGTAAAATGGAATGCTTTGTTGCACTTCCTTGGATGTTCGGCGTTTGTATATTTGTACTTCGGGGTGATGTTGGACATACAAGACATTATGAATGATCTCTGAGAATTCGTTTCACCGAGTTTCCAATAAGCCTCAAAAATTGTCTGTCTTTGCTCATCAGTTATTTTCTCGAAACACCTGATCCTACATTTTTCTGTGCAAGGTGGATTCAAAGTACGAGGTCTAACTGTTTTATTTTTTTTGCTTAGGTATTCTTTTCCAGTATTCCTTAGGTTTTTAGCCACATTTTGTTTCCATCCTTCCTCGTTTCTTTTTCGTTTTCGTCCTTTTTTCTGCTCTGTTTCTTCTTTTGCATTAGTTTGTCCGGTTGTGAAAATAAAACTTTCTGGTGTATTTTTTTCACTATCGATCGTGGTCGAATTTTTCATTGAAGGCGATGAGGAAGATGATGTTGACGACGATGAGGAGGACGACGTCGACGACGATGAGGAGGACGACGTCGACGACGATGATGACGACCTACTGGATCGTGACCGCCCTGGATACACGGGTTTTGGTTTTTTTTTATCCTTTGGAAGGCTAAAAGTTGGATCTTCATCACTGCAGTCGCTGTTTTTAAAGTCTTGAGGAGGCTGATTTTCTCTAGTATCAGGTTGATGGTTTTCTGAGTTTCTATTATGAGGCAGATTGTTGTTATAAGCAGAATCTAATTGTGAGAAACATTCTCTAACATCCAAATAGCGCTGGTTCTCTGGCTTGTTCGTAACATCTGATAACATCGTTACATTAGGTTGAACAGAATTGTCGTTAGATTCAATTGAATTAAATTCAACGTCATCCTGCGCAGGTGCATGGTCTTTAGCCTGGACAAGATCTAAAATCTTTTTAGACCTCAAAGATGACGACATGTTCACCCTGAAACGCCGAAAGTTGTAATTTCGAAAAAAAAATGTTACAATACACCGATTATATTTAGGAAATCAGTGACTCAATACTCAAACAATACAAGGCAGTTAAAACATCAATTACTTTCATTAAAATTTTCGATGAAACAAAGACTGATCTCGTATTGTGATCATTGTGCAACGACGACTTTTATTAGTAAACCGACTTATTTAAAGTCAAGCAATGTGTTAAGTTCAGTAGTGCATAATTTTTAGTAGAAAACAGACCTAACTCCCAATCGGTTATTAAATACGTAAACTTTATTTGTGATAAACTGACTTAACTCTTAATCTATAAAGACATTTAACAACATAATTTGTACAAAACAGTCTTGATACGTATTGAGTCACATTTCAGCTAAATAGTTTTATAAAACTTACCATTTGTTTTTTAAGTAAACAGACTCAAGACGGATTCGGTCTTGGTTCCATAAAAGAATATCGACTTCACTTTACCAGCGTCTGACACAAACTGGCTTGAGTCGGTGTTTGATAGAGACAGTGTAAGAAATCCATGAAAATGAAAGAGACGGAAGTAGTATAATGGCGCTCAATTATCGCAATGTTGATGTAGTTCTAAAGTAAAATCATAGATGGCGTTAAGAGAAGCCTACGTCTGTATGTAACTCCATTTTGACCTAAGTCAAAATCCGTCAGTATTCTAGTAAGCGTGCGATATATTGCAAAGCCTAAGTTGGTTTTTTATTTACACCATTGCGAAGTGATCGGACGCTGAGCTTGTAAGTAAACGGATTCGTTTAAGCGTCGAGTCTCATACTAAATTGTTCTCCATCACAACGTAAAATAACTAGATAGACTATCTTTTGTATCACAAACTTGTAAAACATAATGAAATAGATGATTAAAATTCACCATCATCATTACAGTCCTTTACGTCCCACTGCAGAGATACTCTACACAGGTGATTAAGCCGTTATTCACTACGCTAACTCAGTGCGAGTTGGTTGATGTCACATGTTTTTCGATTTAGCTTATAGAAGCTACGCCCCGTATTGTTACTCGCGACTTAGAAGTATCCGATGTACTATTTCAGACTATAATCTATCTATCCCGTAGTACAGGCTGGCCTAGTACGGGGACTATTGTTAATTTGGAAATATTTTCGTATTTGTATTTAGTATCTCAGTGCCAAATTTCATCCAGATCCGTTCAGCCGTTCTATCGTAATTGAGTAACAAACATCCATTCTTCCATGGTATATCAATACTCCGCCAGGATATACTCGTAGCATTCTGAGTAAACACGTAGTGACGTAAATCGATGCATAAGCAAGACCGAAATATGTCAGTTAAATGAAATAACAAATTTTGCATTTTGTATTATTATTTACTTCTCATAAAAGTATTTTATTTATAACTTTTATTATTTATATTATCGTATGTGTGTTTCAGGATAATTTTCTTACTTTCTTCTACAAATAGTGTTAAGGAGACGATAACAATAACGATTGGCGTCATTGTGTGTTCGCTCCCGGAATAGCACCATGTTTTCTTAGATCATGCATCCATCCTAACTTCCGCATTAGTGTGATTTCTATGTTTGACATGTAAAAGTAACTTTTTTTTTTATTTAATAATTTATTCATGACCATGGATACTCGTCCTTCAGTCGGATTCTTAGTAATAATTTTTCCTTCAGTAACAGATGATGGGATGATGATGATGAGGTGATGATGAAGACGATGAATCCCTCCCCTTTTCCCATTCCAGTAAAGTTATGGATACTTTACTGAAACTTTAAGTGAAGTTTTGTAGAGAACACGAAAAATCGCGTTTCGCGATGTTTGTATCATTTGCCCACACTCGTGCACGTTGACGAACCGGTAAACGTTAATAATCCACCATTATTACAATTTAACACTCGAAGAATCACAAGTTTTAGAAAATAATACAAAAACACGACACCATCTTTTCGGTTCCCGCCAAAACTCCCTGTAAAAGTAACTTATTTATTTTTAAATTATTCATGACCATGGATACTCGTCCTTCAGTCGGATTCTTAGTAATAATTTTTCCTTCAGTAACAGATGATGGGATGATGATGATGATGAGGTGATGATGAAGACGATGAATCCCTCCCCTTTCCCCATTCCAGTAAAGTTATGGATACTTTACTGAAATTTCAAGTGAAGTTTTGTAGAGAACACGAAAAATCGCGTTTCGCGATGTTTGTATCATTTGCCCACACTCGTGCACGTTGACGAACCGGTAAACGTTAATAATCCACCATTATTACAATTTAACACTCGAAGAATCACAAGTTTTAGAAAATAATACAAAAACACGACACCATCTTTTCGGTTCCCGCCAAAACTCCCTGTAAAAGTAACGTTGTGTTTGTGTTGCCAGCAGGCGGAGTCGGACCGGTCGGGCGCGAGCTCGCCCGAGGGCGCGGCGCGCGCGACCGCCGACCCGCGCTCGCCGTCGCCGCGCGCGCGCACCCCGCACCAGACGCACTTGAATGGCTCCAGTGAGTTCGTACTGCATCTTAACTACTTACCTACTTTAGTTATGTACACTTCTATCTGTTACCTGTAACTTTGTTCGCGTTTATTCAGAAAATAGTATCCGAAAACCTTCTTCTTGATATGCTGCAACTTATGATCAAATTTCATTAAGATTCGTTTAGGTGTTTAGCCGTGAAAGCCCTACAAGCAGAGCTAATTTCGATTTGATAATACATATTAGTGTGGGTAGTTCAGCTCAGATTGATTGAGGGAAGACCACATCACTGAGGCCTAATTGTGGTTTAAGACAAAATGACCCTTAGACCTGGTCTTTGTGATCATTTATCAGGGTGCTCCTAGACGGGTCATAATTTTACTGCAATATTGGCCGGCAATACGGGCAATATTGCCGACTGTAGCCCGGCCATCATCATGGTCATTCTTCTTTCAATCCATAAGAATCGAACTAAATATACCTACTACTGTTTACTACTTAGATTAACATTTTTATCTTGCTAATTTTTCCATTTTCAAGTTCATTTTCTCTTATTCGTATTAATCGCTGAGATGAGACCTGTATGACACAATTGTGGCTGTTGGTTTCGTCTATTGTTGGTTTTTTGTTTTTGGTTAAATATTTTTTCAAGTGTCATCAAAATAACTATAAGTAACCGAAATTCCTTGTTCAAGAAATGGTACATCTAAATTACCACTTACCATAAACTATTTAATTGTTTTTTTAAACGTCGTCATGTCAAACAACAATTTCATTTTTTCTTTAAATTAGTCTAACTTCAGCCCAAGGTATACTTACGACACATTGCCATCAAATGGACGGAACACACTCAAAAACCCTTTGATGTGACACAGTTACATTGTCAATAGAAGTCTCGCAATACATCGAGCCACGCGACTCAAACTCCCGTCAACTAGTAAAGACATTTTGACAGCCAAAAAAGTCTGCCGTTTGCGTTGGGCTTCCGTCCTTCTGTGGCTTTAATCATAAACTAGACATCTTTTCCCATAGCCAAGAAAATACAAGAAATCACTTATTTGGAACTCAATTCACGTCCAACCATTTTGAACTGGAAGGCAATTCAACTAAACATGGACGATAGCAGACAGCATAGAGCTCTGAGCACGTTGAACACGTTGAGGGCAGGATAGAAATTAAAAAATTATAAAAATAGCCGATACTTAATTGAACTTTGGACGTAATGTTAGCCATTAAAACAGTCAGGGTAGGTACCACTAGGTAGTATCTATATAAGGTACACTATTATCTCATAAAACTGCTAGCCGGACTACCGCGATGACACGTTTGTAAAACGTTACTCAAGTTTGTAAAAGTGTTGTCAACGGGTTAGTTCAGTATTCGCTGTAATTGGCTGAACTGATTTTAGAGCCTTATTTGACCAGACCTTATTTGATTTTGATCAACTACGATCTCTTAAAAATTACACTACCGTCGTATCTCAGCATTAAACTATGGCAACCATTAGAATTTGCACAATTCATTCAATAGCTTATCCAAACACTGGAATCGAACGATACCATTCTATCTAACGATAACTACAGTTCATTGTTGAATGGATCACTCATTGACATAAATCTAAACGAAGTTTTTAGCAAGAAATAAGATAAAATAAAAACTAAATGGTATGAATGGAAGAGATAAGACGATTGAGTAAATATTTAGATGGAGTCTATTATTTGAAATGTGGTTTTGAATTGAGACGCATCGTATCAGTTATGGATACAAAATAAAATGAAATAGTGTCGACATTCTAAAAAATCGGGGCAAACTTGTTTCCTTATTTTTCTTTTCGTTTGCTCATTTTTCCTGCTAATAGTTTTTCACTTCACCTTAACCCAAGGGAGTTAAATGGTTATGCATACAATTACTACTTATACAATAAAGGATACGATCCCCAACATAGAATAAATAAATAAAATAAAATAAATAGGATACAAGGTCCGACGATCTGCAACCCTAGCATGCGCGCGCGACACAATCCTTGTTTTTGTCATGCAAGGTGACAAGGCTATGTGTAAACATATGTCTGTCTCGATAAATTAGAGTTAACAAACTTTTGTCGCGTCGCGTATGCTAGGCCTGCAGGAGAGAGTTGCGAGAAGCTGTTGGATACGGTCCACGTAAGGTCGGTCTGAAGAAGAGATCCTTGAAGGACGCCTGTGTCCAACAGTGGACGTCTTCTGTATAGTGATGACGATGTCAAGGATACAGTCAAAACTTTATTACTTAAATCGTATTCCCAGTAAGTCTACTAAAAACATCCTGATCCAAAATTTCGTACTGTTTGACCAATATTTCATACAATGTTTTGTCCCGCACAGTGGCGTCGATGTTCCAAAACCTTCAAAGCCTGGCCAACATGCAGCAGAACATGCCGATGTCGCAACAACTTCAGCAACAAATGTCGCAGCAGATGTCGCAACTAGCTGCCAACCTCCAAGGCCTAACCTCCATGCCGTCCAACCCGGTCATCAACTCGCCGCTCAACTTGAGCGTTAGTGCTCCAGGTGAGAATGAACCTTAAAACAACACCGCTAAAGATAGAAATTAACAAGCAATTCACCAGTCACTGACGACATTTAAGGCAAGGAACTCACGTAGCGATTTTCACCCGCAACCGCTGCGACTGCAGGCCCACTGGCTTATTTCAATACTCACGACATCGCAGATTTTTGCGATCACACCAATAGCCGCGTTTGCGACACTGCCCGTAAAGTAGCCCGAAATAGTCCGTAAGCTGTTTGCAGATGTCACAGAACATCTCCTTGAAATGCCTGGTAGCTTGTAAGAAAATATATGAGGAGGTCCGATCTGTCAAATTTACCAGTTTAATGGGCTCCGTAAGCTCTTAGCCTATAGGTTAATTTTATATTCCATCGATTTCGCTTCTCAACTTGGGCGTTAGTGTTCCAGATGAGAATTTGACACCTTTTTCAAACATTTTTTTGAAATTAAAATTAAAATTAGTGCTTATTAGGAACTTAGTCCACAATTTCATCTACACACCCCTAGGACAAACCTAAACATATTTTTTGGAAATAATTTAATAAGTTGTTAAGAAAAAGAATTATCTATTACCATATTTAGACAATGTAATATTTATGAACTGATACAAAGTCTACAATATTTATTAAGTAAACGCTCTACAATATATAAACGTATGAAAAACCTTGACCAGTATCCCTTTAGTATGTCTTTTACCTTATAAAGTAGAAATATCAATAATAAAAAGTTCTAAAGAGCATAGTAATGTCTCATTGTTACGTCATAATTTTATACAAAATAATTGTAAGCAACATTGCAATATTCAATCTAAAACACCATACGAAGACATACGATAACATCTTCAACATGTTCAAGCAACAATTTTTTTGTAAAAATAACTATTTTAAGTCATCGGGTGAGGTCTCGATTCACTTTACTTTTTACAGTTTGGAAAATGAAACTTTGATAATTTAAGGTTATTCATTAATAATTTTAAAACAATTGGTTTAGTAAAATCGAGGGCCTAAATTTTGAGCAAATGAATAAAATAAATGTAAATATAATATCCTTTCACAGGAAAAAATAAAGTCCAAAAAAGTCTATAAGTGACGCAGTTATGCGGTAACGAATATCTAAAGAAAAATACAACAAAATTGAGAACTTCCTCCCTTTTTGAAGTCAGTTAAAAATGCAAGAAATCAGATACTAACTTCTACCCTTTGAAAAATGCAACGGCATGCATTATCACTTAAGAATAAACAAAATAATCATTTATTTATTCAAATTCATTCGGACGAAAAACAGCGGAGACCGAATTAAAAAACTCATTACGCTAATGTGATTTTTAAATGCAAAATGTATTTAGCTAATTATTATGCGAAAGAAATGTCACGTCCGTCGGTGTCTTAATTAATGTTTAGTGCACTACCATTTCACTCGTTAAATTGGTTAGGGCGTTTAGCATTATGCCTCGTTTACACTTAATATGATTCAGAAATTTTGTTTTTTTAAATTAATCAATTATCATACAAAACAAACAATTAACTTCACTGTTAAGAATTGTTCTTAAATGCTAAATGATTGACGGAAATCATCTAGGACACTAAACATCTCCATCGTAAATTACACCATTGTGAAAAATGAACAGAGAATGGCCAAACGCATGTCTTTCATGACCAATATCTGATCGAAGCATGACAATAATCACAGTTTATGTTTATCTTTAAAAATGTCAGTAGCCTTCCACTTCCGCCAAGTAGCCACTAGTACATAAATATATTATGATATTACCTATTTTTAAGCCAAAATTTGTGAGACAGTCATTTATGTATTTTAAAAAAATGCACCTCGGTTTCTTGCCTCTTTTGCTCTCTTTTTTCGAACAAGGAGGTCTAGTCTATTAAAAAACTATGACGTTCGTAAGTGTTTCTTTGATACCCAATTGAATAAAAACATTTTGACTTTGACTTTGCCTTTTAAAATACAGCTTTTTAACTTTCCGTTAATTACATTTTACGTACATAAACTTGGTCAATTTCACAAAAAACTGACAAAAGGGCATAATTATACTTACTGGAGTACAATGACAGTTATTTTAATCTTTAACGTTTTTCGTTCCCAATATCGTACAAGCCTAGTAGGCACTCATTTGAATGCTCTATACAATCAAAGCGGTTAGGTATAAACCAGACTTTCCTCCCATCCCGTCCACGCCGCTAATTACTCCGAATTAGACAGATTGGGATAATCAGATGTACACGGTTCGCGCATTAAAACTCTTAACTTGGGCATCACGTGATCCATAATTAGGTGATTACCGAAACCAATCGATTTAATGAATTCGAGATAGCGACCGCTCGCCCGCCCATTAAACCTATGCCAGTAATGGACGAAAAAACCTATTTAAATAATGAGTATAATTACATATTTTTTCACGAACGCACGGATATTACGACTGTGCGGTATCATTAAGAGTTTTATTGTCTTAATAGAGCTAATTATACATTTTTTTCGGTTCTTAATTGATGCTCCGTAGGAAAAAGCATTTATTACAAAATGTGAAATGTCACGGTTTAAATGAATATGTTATGTTAATGCTGAGTTTAACGGGCTTGTAAGGCGTGCTGATAATGTTTTTGGAGATCGGGCTCGTTTTGTTCGTGAGTTAGTCTTGCTCGGGTTACGATGGGGTTTGTTAAGGTTTCTATAATTATTTTAATTGCGGGTGAGTGGTTTGTAGTTTCATTGTGATCGAGAACTTGATTTATTACAAAATATAGTATAGTTAAGTGTAACTAAGCGCCTAAACTAAGGTTTAACTTAGCTTTGCACTTTATACAATTAAAGGTATATGTACAAAAAAAAAAATCTTAGAGTAGGTATAGATGTTTAGAGAACCAGGCGTTTAAAACATTTTACGTCTAATAAATTAGTCTAATTATTGGTTAGACGTTTTGGGAATGGAACGTAATGTAATATTCGAAGCACATTATTGTCAAAAAGTTATGTTTTAAATCGTATATTTTTTTCATGCACATAGCCACGGAGCTAGCTCATTTGCAAAATACATTGGAAATTTAGACACCTAACCTGACGAATATTCTACTACTACTGAATTTTGATACTTTGACGGCTCTCCTAGCCTAGTCTGAGTTTGACTGTTTTAAAGCAGGAGGTCCCGGGTTCGATCCCCGGGAAGATGTATGAATGGTGAATTTAAATATTATCTGTAGTGTGTCTGGGTGTGAGTTGTTTATGTTGTTGTGTGTGTTCCATGGCTTCCCCGACAGAGGTAATCCTAGTCAGAGCTATGAGTGTGATACGTCATTTATTTACTATACAAAAAGAAAAAGAAATATTGTGTGTTGCCTAACTAACTATCACAGATGAGCATAACAAAAGATGAGCGTTAGGTACTTCACTATTTAATTTAATCGCTTGTCATTTGTTTAGTCACAGACTTGCATAAATGCCTGCTTGAAAGTTAAATAAAATTGTTTTTTATTATTTACATAAAGGAAGTTTGACATTATGCCACTGTAATTATAATTTATGTCTTGTGTTAAGGTTAAAAACAACATTCGTGTTTTGTGTAAGCGGTGACGAACTTTGTCACAGAAAAAAAACAACTAAACCTTAGATGCCAAGAGAGGGTGACATAGTTGTTTACTTCGAGAAGGTTCCAAAGACCGGAAACTCTCAGCTTGGTACCATGTCCAATGAATTATCGTAATCGAACTTCAGACATCGGTAATCACAATTTTATTTGCCAAAGCTAATTTTTATATTATGAGATTAGGTAATAACATGTTTTATGGGTTTTATGTTTATCACGATTACAGTTATTGGAGAGAAATTTAAATTTAACTTTATGTTACATGTGACTTAACTTGACAGGAATCGGTCACACATCGTACTACATTTTTATATGGGAATCTTTGTTTGCGAATGTGTTAATTTAAAATTATACACAACGACTAAGTTTTGAATGTAGTAATCAAAGTAGCGGGACAACGTATCACCAACATTTTACTTTATATATTGTTAAATTGTTTCCAAATTCATTTCATGTAGGCTACTGAATTTTAATTCGGACAGTCTTAGGATGGGTGACCGTGAGTGGCATTTACAACCGAGCGCTACCGTGGCTCGGATGACATGTTAAATTGTAGGCCCCGGTTGTTTGTTCTATGACAACAATCGTCAAGTCATGTCAGAGGCCATCGGGTGGCCTAGAACTCTGACAATCGGGGCTAGCAACTCGGCTTATACGAACTTGCTTTACTGAATTTTAAAATAGATGAAGTGTAAAATAAAACCCGTTCAATATTCAATAGTTTATAAAACTTTCGTTTTTATAAACTAAAAATAAAGTAGGAGTAGAATAATATGAAAATTAACGTTGTTTTTCTACTAACTTTATGTCTTATTCCCAAAGGTATGGGATCCCCGAACCCCGTGGCGAACAACAACATGCTGCCTCCAGCGCTGCCGTCTCCGATGCCGCAGCTGATCTTGGCGTCGGGGCAGCTGGTGCAGGGCATCCAGGGCGCTCAGCTTCTCATACCCACTTCCCAAGGTGAGGAACGTTGTCATGTGTAAATGAGGGTTTTCTCTTCGAACATGATGACTACATATACATAACATATCGTCACGACTTGCTCCCGAAATTGCTGGCTAAGGTGTAAGGTGCACCGGAAGACACATGAAGACAAACGAAAGCATTTTGTCGAAGCAACATAGACGAGTCGCTCGCCAACGCTCGCTCGGTCGGCTATTTATTCAATGTCTACAATGATCATGATGATGATTTAGAATTATCTAGAAAAGGTCTGAAGGTTTCGAAATATTTCTGAAAACAATTTTAATGTATTTTTGTTGGATTTGACTAATTCAAAACTGTCTCTATAACTTTCAATATATAGTCTGTCTTTCTGGCTCTTAGCTTGATATTTCCCGTTCACTCCATTTGTGCAACATTGTAGCAAAGCTATTTTAGTTATTTTTTTATTTAAATTCTCGGAAGTGAACTCGTTGAAGTCTTTTGTATGGAGCTATCTTTAGATCAATTGAAAAAAAAATTAAGTAAAAACCAAAAGAAAAATTTAAATCATAAACTAGTAAAAGCTAATTGAAAATTTAAACTAATCTTATGATTAGTTTAAATGAAATGAATATGAAACTGTTGATGAAAAACACGTCATAACGGTTTGTCATAACAATCCGATTAAAAATAAGTAACACTACACATTTTTCTTTTTTTTCTCTATATTTCACTGCATTTCTTCAACATGTTTCAAACTAAGCTAATTTTTCTAATACACCATTTTCTTCCAGGCATCGCAACACAAACCATCCTCACCATACCAGTCAACCACGTCAACTCAAACGACCAGATGGTGAACCTCGCTCTCAACAACGGCCAAGTCGTATCCACCTCGCTGGCCAACCTCCAAGCCATGGCCCAGCCGCACCAGCTTCTCAACTCGAACCAACAGCAGCAGAACATTCGGCCCAACATGCTAAACCCGAACTTGACCAATGCTTTGCTAAACCCAGGCTTGCCCAACTTCTTGTCCAACGGAGCGGCCAACGCTCAGGAGTTGTTACAAGCTTTACAGCAGCCTCAAAGCAACCATAATCTTCTCCAAACGGTGCAGCAGAACAGTATGAATGTGCAGCAGCAGATGCCTGGGAGGCGGTCGTCATCGCCAAGACCTGATAGACATTATAAGGAACGGGAGAACTTTGAGAGATTTGCTGGAGTCTCTCGGGATCGGAACGAGAGAGAAAACCATGGGAATGCAGCTATGAACAGTATTAATAGGTAAGTTTAGTTGTAGTTATTCTTAAATCTTTTTTTTATGTGTCTAGTCTACTGCAATCAGAAAAGTTACCAAATTTCAGAGTGGAAAATGTTTCCAGTACTAACAATATTTACGTTATGGATAGCACATTCTTTTTTTCAGTTTTTTCACCTAAATATGGTAGAAGCAGTATCATCTTTGTAGCTTTTAAATTAAGTCTATAATATTTATTAAAAGGTACATTTGACTTGACGCCAAGAGTATTTCATGTACTTAGATAGACAAGCTCAGTGGAGTACTACGACGCAAGTACTTAGTTATTCTTCAAAAATTCTGTAGCAATTTTCCAGTAACATTACGAGATTTAATTATATAACAGCTACAGAAGATAACTAGGTATAACTATCAGTAAACCTTTTCACACTTTTCCAATTTACTTCGCTAAACACTCACTGAAAGGTCAAATTCGATTAGAAGTCAATAGCTTCCTCTGACCTTTGATTTCAAAGATTACGCAATCAGTTTTAAAGACAAGAAGTTTATTAGCTTCTACTGTTTAATAGCCTGAGCCTACTGTTTTATAACTAGACTAGCGACTCACCCCGGCTTTGCACGGTACCTATAAATTTTACGTGAAAAATTATCTAACTGATGATGAAAACTGCATCAAAATCAGTTCCGTGGTTTAGGAGTTAGTGTTTATTAAACAGATAAACGTGGATAGCGTCTTTATTATATGCTATGAAGAGTAGACAAGATTTGAGTCAAGGGCCAACCAATTGTCCCAGATGAGAGATGGAAAGGAATAATTCAAGACGCGCCCCGAAGCGAACATCCAAACTTAATAGCGAAAGATTAAAACCCACGCAAAGCTATAGTTTCAGCTTTACATTGCTTTTAATGAATGAAAACTAGTTTTCTTTCATTAAAAGCAATGTACTCGTATGTCTTTATCAAGCGAAAAAGAGAAGAAAAAAAACCTAACCTAACCTTAAACCTACCTTTTAACTTTTATTAGGCAGATTCTCAAATTAAGTACCATTAATACCTCAAAAGGAATACGCTTCTCATAATACTCATCATCATTTGGCCTTTACGTAGGACTTAGGAATGCGTTATAAGCCTTATTGCTAATTCTAGGGATCTAGACTTCGATCGACTTAAACTGATGTCTGGAATCAAATCAGCCCCCAGTCTATCAAACCCTATAATGACCCAAACATCTTGCTTTTATAAAACGATCCCTATGACGCCGATTTTAGAGTCCTCATTAGGTGATTGAGTTACATCGCGTGGGTGCATTGACAAGTGTTGTTGGTAATTATGTGACAATGAGAGTAATTATTTCAGTGACGCCGTCGTGTTTGTGTGCGTGCATTAGTAATCAACCTTTATTATGAGTGGTGGCAATAAGGGCGTTTATTGGATTTTTGTTTTTATGACTCGTACGTGGATCTACATAATTTATTTGTTTGGTGTTACTTGGTGTTTTAGCTGCCTTCAAATGTTTTGTGATTGTATGAATTTTATGACAGACTGGAAGAAATATAGACAACTAGCTGCGGCCATCGGTTTCACCCGCGGTTAAAAAGTATCCTATGTGCTATTCTAGACTATAATCTATCTCTGTGCCAAATTAAATCCAGATCTGTTCAAACGTTCTGGCGTGAAAGAGTAACAAACATCCATCCATCCATCCATTCATACAAACTTTCGCGTTTATAATATTAGTAGGATGGAATGTATCAAAGGTAATAAATTGTGAAAATGTTAGGAAGCGTATGTTCTTTTCTGAATTTTAAAGACATTGCGTGAACTCGCTCGGCTAGTTTGTCGCAATGCTCGCTCGCTACACTCGCTATAGCCCAGCGACAAAACTATCGGAACTATGCACTCGCTTCTCTTTGCGCTGCTCGCAACTCGCTTCTAGTTTCTAGCTCAACTCGCTAGTCTCTACTCTTCATCTCCGGCGGTCGGACAAGTGCCCATGGTACCCAAAAAAATGAATTAAGAGTCCGGCGACCACTTTAGACCAGCTTTGCATTGGCTTAAGGTTTTCCAGAACCATTTCGTCTAGAAATTTCAGAGCGTCGCGGCCCTCTTAAGTGTACGTAGGATTTGTAAGTAGTGAAAAATATAATAAACAAATACATACTCGTACTTACTTCATAGATATCTTCATGCTGTGTTCTTGAAATCCATTAGCAATTATCACACAATTTCATTGAACCTACAATAACAATAGAGTAATAATTATGTATAAATAATTTCAATTAATTGCTAACAAATAATTACTTACTTACCTAAGAAGTTTTTATACGTATTTCCAACATTAAATTATCCGTAGGTATAGGAAAACAGCTTCACAACTCACTACATCAAGCCTATGACAAAGAATTGCATAATTAGTCCACGTACTTACCGTGCTAACAAAATTAGGGATGTTTATATTAATTTTAATGTACCTAATCTTGGTTAGGCCCGAACAATATTCCGCCGTGGTATTCCCAGAATCGGTATTTGCCTTTCCTTAAAGTGACGAACTGATGACGAAACTTGTCGCGTACTAGCTTGTGCTCGTTGCTTTGCACGCTTAATACAAACACAGAATAGAAACAAAAGAAGAAGATATTTAATCTAGTTCACGCCTGCTCTTCTTCCTTTATTGAAACATTTTCTTCTACTCTGCTAGGTTTTTCGTGAAATTATGATTGAAGTACATAAGTATTTAACCTTAATATTTTATTACCAAATAGCATTTGGTTAATTCTTAGTAAACACTTTGCTAAATAACAATATTATTGAAGAATAATCAAAATTACAAAAAATAAGTACAAAACAAAATAAAAGTTTAAAATTACGCAGCTCATTAAGAGATAATCAAAGACGATGAAAGCTTATTTGAAAGGCTCTCCTCTCAAGTCTGAGAATGCGGGTTCGATCCCAGGCAGAGGCACACACCAACTTGTTCATTTCTAAACTTAGAGCCCGGTCTATGACGACCGGATAAATCACATTTGGGATCGAATATTGTCTAACGAGGTTTGTTTTGCAATACGCCTCTGTCAGCTTGTTCAAAGGCAAGGCGTGACAATAATGTTTTGCTAAAATTTGTATTATTTTTATAATCATAATATTTTTGATACAACAACACAAACTACAAAGATCTAAGTGCTAGTTGTAATGTAACTTTCTTCTAGCGAAAAACATTTTAAGAATAAGAACAGTAGTCTCCAAGATTATTCTAACAACTTCTTCACAGAATTACAAACAACTCGACGTTTTTATAACTTTAAGTGTAGATGTATTAAGTAATTAATAAATGAATAATGTTTCCTCGTGTGTAATAAGCAAGAGTAAAGGTGTGGCTACAATGCCGTGACGTTTGGTGCAAAGAAAATTATAAGGAAAACCTGTATTTAGGTAAAACTTGACATTGACTATTAAATATTTTTTAGTTTAATTTATAAAATTCTGTTAAAAAATTATGGTACTACGGTATTGTTGCACCTTTATTTAATATTTAAAGTGAAAATTTTGTGTTTTTATGACAAAAACCGACATCTACCTCCTTTTTTACACTACACATTTTAATTAAGCTATTTCAATTCGATACCAAGTGACCTCTTCATTGGCTTGGAAGCAACTCAGCTAGGTACAAATTTCTCGTTTGTAGGTGAGTTGACTACTCCACTAATTTGGTAAGGGTCGATTCACCTGTCGATTCGTTCCATTTTCACCACATCATCGCTTTAAATTCAGCCGTGTTAGGGTATGAATTTAGGTTATTGATATTATGATTTCAAGCCTAAATTTTATTCTAAATCTTGATTCTAATCCTGACTTATTTTTTTTTTATATTATAAATGCAGAAGTGAGTTTGTACGTTTGTTTGTTACGCTTTCACGCTTTTGATCATCATAAAGTTTAGTATGTACAGTTTACCAAGAATACAAAAAAGGACATTGGTTACCTTTTACCCGCAAAAAAATACTTATAATTTGAAAAAAATACTAGTTTCCGTGGGACCGCAAGTGAAACCACAGGCCACAGCTAGGTTTTATTCCAAAACTAACAAACAGAGTTGACTTATCACAACACGGAGCCACCCCAACTTTTTAATACGATTGTTTTTAAAAATCCGATGCTTATCGTTCAGGGTAACGTCCCTCCATCATTAGGTCCAAGGTAATTACCCACAGAATTATAGTCCCGCTGACGTGACAAGGGAAAACTGTTGGTGAAACAATGGCTTATAGAAATTAAAACTTTTTATGATACGAAATGACAACATTTTATTGTATCCACGACTCAATTAGGTTGTAATTGGTAATGCGATGATTAAAATGATTACTAATGGCCTGGAAGATGGTTATAGATAAATACTGCTACAATTGATTATTATTACTAGGTTTCAAGTTAAATACAAACTTTTTTTACATCGCTATTGTCAAGCGGAAAACAAGACAATTAACAAGACTATTTAGAGACTCATTTGAAAGTCAGTTGGTAAACCAATAGAGAATAATTTTAAAAAAAAAATACATCCAATAACAAAGTGAAATGGGATGTTCAAGAATATTAATGTAAGAAGTTTAAAACTCAACTCAACGGTTTTGTTGTAATTTTTTTTTAATGTTATGTTTTCAAAACTGTAAATTTGTAATAAATTATTAACCAGCTATAGATGTATATACTTAATTCAAAATTAATTAAACTAGATAGCGCTATTCATAATTTCCTACAACCAGAACACACAATCAGAGACGGTGGAAATTCTGTCTAAGCGCACTAAGCGTTTCAAATCTACTTTTCATAAAAGTAAAGTAAACATTTATTTAACATTAGATTAGGTTTACATAAAAAAAAGACAAAAAGACGCTTAGATGTAATACACATGCATGAAATGCTCGATGCTTGAAAAGAATGGCAGAGGTGTGCAACTCGTTGCCTACGTCCATTTTTCACCCAAATCCAATTCAGGGGTGTTCAAGAAAAAAATAATAGGTATCTCTTAGGCAAGTGTGTTACATCTTAGATCACTTCGACGCTTCCCATCAGGCTAGTTAGCGGTCAAACGCATGCCTAGTCTGTTGTATAAACCAAACACCACACAGGCCCCAAGCAAATCATACTAATATAACATATTGTCACGCCTTTCCCCCGAAGGGGCTGGCACAGGTGTAATACAACACCCACACTTCGCCAGGCGATATTCAGTCCCAAATGAGACAGGGGGCGAGCCTGTCGCCATACACTGGGCTCCAGTCATGTAGCAGATGACACACAATACGCACATATGTTCACACAATGAACAAATTGGTACGTGCCGTCGGCTGGGTTCGAACCCGCTCCCTCTGGCTTGAGAGGCAGGCCTTCTCCCAACTAGGCTGCCATCGCTTCTCCAACGTTACTTCACTGATATAAATATAATCATACTAATATCAGTGTTTCAGTTATGTATTTCAGTGTTAGGTATTCAGTTGACTGCCCATACTTACCTCCATTTGTACAACAACATTCTATGCCACTTTCTTCACACAGACGCCACAAAAACTAACAATAAAGCAAAAAGCAACATTTATAGTCATTATAAATTAATGGCGCAACGAGGAAAACTACGTATCTGCCTATTATCTACTTTAATTAGGTATTTTATGTTAATTATGTACAGGATGCAACGTAACGTGATGCTGATAATAATTGCGTAGGCTTAGAAACTGTTTTTGGTCTCGGAGTGGAATATAATATTAGTGGCGTTAGGTTTTTGCGTGACATTTAATTATTGAGCTTGAATTTACCTAATCTGTGCAGAACGATTAACGTAAGTAGGATAGTACGCATCACGTAAACAGAACGCTGGCGGTTAAGCTGCGTACTAGGCTATCAGTCTATTATGGTGGTATGAGGTATGAGGTACCTATCAATAACCATTAAATGCAGCTAAATACTTTTAAACCAAACTGACCTACCTACTACTAACGAAATACTTTCGTGCGCGAGTGTACCCATGTGCAAACACCAGTGTTCTTTGTAAGCGTTGCGAACAAAGCGCGAAGAATCCTCCAATAAAGTGGACTTTGATGCGTGATGTTTAAATTGTTGCCCTTAAATTTTGTCTGCACATACGAGTTTGACTTCCGAATCAAAGGAACTCAGGAAGGACAACGCAGCTTCGCGGAAAGAAGGGAAATGCTACCTACGAGGAGGTATCGATAAGTTTCTATGAATATCTTGGTGCCTTTCTTCAAGTCAGTTAGAGTCACTTGCAGAAGTGTCCTTTTAATTCGGACCTGACTGCTCATCAGGGGTAAAACTGATAAACAGTCTTGTGCCACCAAGAGTAAGAAGCCTTGAGTTAACACGATTTTACCTCTAGAATGACATTTATAACTTAGGAAGTCGGAGTTAATTAACCCTGCATTTAAGAATTTCACTTCGTATGTTCTGCAGGTGGCCTTTGGGGATTTGAGTAGGTGCAACCTACTTTACCCAGCTATACCCTGATACAAACGGTTAGTAACAGATGTTACTAAAACTCGTTACTAAAAAAAAGCGTGGACGCGGTTGAGAATTTTGGTGGGAAGGCGAAAATGTGGCGTCGAAATAGAGTAATTTTCTAAAAAAAATGTGATTTTTCGAGTGCTAAAGTGTAATAATAATGGATTACACACTCATATCGGTTCGTTAACGTACACGAGTGTGTCCAAAGTACAAACATTGCGAATCGCGACTATTCGTGCTCCCTACAAAACTCCACATAAAATTTTAGTAAAGTATCCAACACTTTACTGAAATGGGGAATAAGGATAGGGGAGTGATGTATCGACGGTATCACTTGATTGTCATTACAACTAAGAAATTTAAATAATTTACTTGACACTGGCAAATGCACAAAACGTACAGCGCCAAATTACCCGAATGAAGAAAAAAAAATTACGCGTTTTTGTATCACCGAGGGTATTCAGCTAGTCCTAAATAAATTCTACTAAGTGTAAATTTAACTTTGTTCTCAGCATAAGGTAAGTGAACCATTTCAATGTCATTTAGTTCCAATTCACTTTCGTTTCATAAAACGCTTAGATATTTTATAGAACAGGAAAACTCAATTATAATGTGTTGATTAAAACAAGTCTGGCATTCTGTTCTAGCTAACATTAGGGTTAGCACTCACGCTTCAACGCGTTTTGCGAAACCAACAGAAAACTAATTTTGCTCGTCGTGAGATCAAATACTCTCATCGTCAAACAGTTTTCCTGTCTTAGTAACGGTTTTTCAGTTCAGATTAACTAGACTACTAAACATGTACAATAATTAATAGTAGATTATGCACCGAGGGGGTTAAGCAGTGTCTTAGGTCGCGGGCGGGTTATTGAATCCTTAGCGTAACGAGGGACCCTACAGTTAACCCCCCAACGCAACAAGGGAGTTATTATACGCCCAAGACAAAGACACTGCTTTGAGCCAGAGCAATACTCTACTTTGTACACCTTCTGCGAGTCATTAAAAAGGAACTGTGAAAATGTGTTACACCAAACACTGTCTTTTGTTTTAAATTTAGTGGAGCTCATGGTCCAGCTGCGTTTTTTTTTTCTTGGTGACCAATTCAGTTTTCGAACAAACTCTTCTTTCAGTACCCGTATGCTGAGTTTTCATTCAATTTTAACCTCTATGTTCGAAAACTCCCTTGAGATTTTTACAAAATTTGATCTTCCTAGGGAGACAATGCCTTGCTTTACGTAAAGACTACGTGATATGTAATTGGTCATTGTCGAGCAAGTGGTGTGAAAATTATATTTATTTATAACCTTTTCGCAAGGTCTTTAGCTTAAAGAGCTACTAGTTAAAGGTAGATAACAAATAAGGTTAAATATGGTTACAAGAACTTTCTTACCCAACTCTCGACGGTTTTTCTAGCGTGCTAACTCACCCATTATTTAATGACCCCCAACATTTTTAACTGCAACAATACTGTCATCTTAGAAAACCTTATTAACAACTATTATCCTTATTATCAATGAATGCGAATGAATAATTGAAAGTACCTACCTGTAACTGTGAAAACGTAAACATCATTAAAAAAAATTCAAGCTACGAATTTCTGTTATTTATTTTTCATAATAATGTTTCTTGTATTAATAATCTTGTATAAAATATAAAAGATAAAGAAAACCTACAATTTTGTTTTATAGCACGTCTTTAAAAGCATAATTATTTCTCTGAACAGCTTGCAACTGGCAACCCTAGCACACACACACGCACACACTGCACCCACAGTTGTATTTAAGCAGTCGTTAATGTCTAATTGCTTTGCATTGCCGTGAAGTGTGGAACTAGGGCGATGTTATTGTACGATGTTTGGTTTCTTGCCTTACCGGCTTATAGGGTTAACATTAATGAATTAAAATTAATTAATTAGTTTTAATATCCATTAAAGATCGATATTAACTAATTGGAATAGAAATATTGATTGAATTAACATAAAATATTGTCACGCCTTTTCCCTAACGAGGTTAGCAGAGGTGTATTGCAACACTCAAACTTCGCCGGACGATATTCAGACCCAAATGTGACAGGGGGTGAGCCTGCCGGCATAGACTGGGCTCTAGTTATATATTTCAGATGACATTATGTACGCATGATTATGTTTATACACTAAACAAAAATTGATTGAATTAGGACTGAATATGTTTTATTATACTTCAGAAATGAAGTATATTTATATTGTGTACTGAAGTCCTACTGTCCTACAAATATTATAAACGCGAAAGTTTGTAAGAATGGATGGATGTTTGTTACTCTTTCACGCCAGAACGGCTGAACAGATCTGGATGAAATTTGGCACAGAGATAGGTTATAGTCTAGAATAGCACATAGGGTACTTTATAACCGCGGGTGAAAGCGCGGGGCGCAGCTTGTTTACAATAATTATCACAAAGCATCAGAATCTGAAGACCAGTGGCCCTATTCGGAGATTTGAGATTTTCATCTCAACTTTTTCCGTCCTTGTTGCTCTCGTTTGAAACGTCATAGGTGTGAGAGTGACCAAGATAAAATCTCATTTCATCTCACGCGCAGGAATAGCCCCCCAGGGCGTTTATACTATGACTCTTGCGATATTATCGATCACACTTTGAGTCTTATGTCTTTTCTAACAAGAGCCAGATTTTCAAAAAACATTCAAATCACGCGAATTAGACTCTTTTACAAATTACCGTAAGGCCTTTTAAATCTCATCCATAAGGAACTTGTAATTAGCCTAGATACCTAACTATAATCACAATTTTTGAAGTGTTGAATAATTTTTATATTCATAGAAAAACTTACAGCCTCACTGGCTGTCAGTTTACTTAAGAATGTAAGTTTTTTACCCGACTGCACTAGAAGGAGGGTAATGTTTTTAGAGTGTATGTATTATGTGGGTATGTAACTATGAGGTTGCTTTGGCACGCCCTACAGCCTAAACAGCTTGATAGATTTCGACATGTGAGGTGTCATTTGAATCGTCTCGATATTGGAAGTCACTTAAGGTACAAAATTTTGCAGCCGGGTTTTTCGTTTTTCTTTTAATAATGTTACTTGTTTTATAATAGAAATAAAACAAAACATTTTTTCACACGTATTTTTTTAACTAAATTTCTGTACTGCCTTAATATATTTTATTTATTGCAAAGTCATAAAAAAATGGCTGCACGCTTTCACCTGCAACGTCTAATTAAATAGCCGTCAGCCGTCTTTCGTCATTTATATCAACTAAGTTGCTTCAGGGCCAGCATTTCACATTGCTCTGGCATTTACCTAATGCGCTGTAATTAGGTATGCCTTGAGGTTTAGTTAATTCATAATAATCTATTTCCCATAAATAGCAATAGGAATATGGGCAACATGTCTATAGAATAGAGTTTTGTAACAGTATTTTTAAAGTTGCGTTTAGTTTAATTCACACAAATTTGTCTTCATTTTCAAACATAGCTACCTCAAAAGAATTTCTGGAGAAACTACATATATACAATGACAAACTATCTACAAATGTCAAACCTCTAAAGTTACTGAGTCCGAAATTATATGCAAAATACTATTCACAATACAAAATAGGCTGGATTTTAGCGACATCTAAGACTTTTTTTTTACTTTACGTATTGACTAAGCGAAGCGTCTCTGCTTATCAATCACACAGATATGGGACCTACAAGAGACCATAGGAAAAAGAGACAAAACTAATGATCACTGTTGCGGCTTGTAGCGTTTGTTTGTGACTGCGGTGAATTGTGTGCATGCACCTAATTTATGCGGTCAATTTTTAGGTTCTCGTACCGTTCAGCCTTAGATATATATGAACAAAGTTAGATATATTTATGAAGTTAAAACCTGAATAGTTATTCAAGCCGTCCCCCCAGTAGCGGTACCTCGACGTTACACCCTAATCTGAGCACTAAACGTTAATATATTCCAAGGCTATATCCACATTGGATCTATTTATCACCATTACTTGGCGGATTAGACGCGTCACGGGCGAGGTAATTATAGACGGGAATACTTAATGCCTTGGGTGTGGAGATAATTATAATTATATGGCGGTAGTCGAGGTGTTTTATGGAGAAATTGTGACGGTTGGATTTGTTGAACGACCGCTGAAGGAAGTATTAAAATAGTAGCGATTGGCCGTGACTTCATTCGCGTTTGATCAGAAAATATTATACGAAAAACTTTCTCGTGATATACTGTAGCTAGGTATCAAATTTCATCAAGTTCTGTTAAGCCGTGAAAAGCCTACAGATAGACAGACAGAGTTACTCTCAACTTTATAATATTAGTATGGTTGTAAGCATTAGCTGTGCTCTGTGGTGTTACGCACGGTTAAAAAGAAGCCTATGTGTTACTCCAAGATATAGGCTATCTTTGTTCCAAATTGTATCCAAATCCGTTCATCCGTTGAGCTTGAGGAAATAACAAACAAACATACAGACTTTCGCTTTTATAATATACAAGCTGCGCCCCGCGGTTTCACTCGCGATTAAAAAGTATCCTATATTTGTGCTAATCTATCTCTGTGCCAAATTTCATCCAGATCTGTTCAGCCGTTCTGGCGTGAAAGAGTAACAAACATCCATCCATCAATACATACAAACTTTCGCGTTTATAATATTAGTAGGATAGGGTATAAGTAGGTCTAGGACCCGCCTAGATTCGCAAGGTAATTGTCTATAAACCTTGCTTAAAAAAGTATTTAACTGATACTGAAAACCATATCAAAAAACGTTGCATGGCTTAGAGGAAATTAAAGGGTATACAGAAAGAGACAGACAGACGCGGAAAACTACTTTGTTTAACATGTAAAGAAGAGATAGAAATAGATATGTAGTAGGATTCGGATAGAGCCTGCAACTCTGTCCGTTTTTGTTTTTCTATTTGTTAGTTACCTTGCTCAACCAAACAAACTAACCCACCAATGCAAACCAAAAAACCAATCAATCACCAACCAAAATAAAAATTAAGTACATAAAAATGTTTACAAACTACGCCCTGAGGCTTTACCCGTGGTTACGAAGTAGAACTTATGTTATTCCAGGATATAAGCTACCCCCGTAACAAATTAATTAAAATCTGTCCATCCGTCTGAGCATGAAGAAGTAACAAACATACACACATACTCATAAACTTTCGACTTTATAATATTGGTGTGATTGAAAAAAAATATCCAAAACTTATCAATGTTAAGTAAAATCACAGAGCGCTTCTAGTTCCCTTGTGATTAAAGACTGAGTTTGTAAACTAAAAATGGAACATTAAACTTATGAAAGCATTTAAAACATCTAACAAATATTAATAGTGAGGTATCATAAAACAGCGAAAGCTTTATCACGACTAATACCCCTATAAATATGTTATTTTTTGGCCTTGAACACTAACATTAGTCATTAGAAACACTAATAGTAGGTACCAATCCATTATGCTTGTAATAAGTACTCGTTCTTCCATTATACCACAATCTTTGACGATGGAAAACAGTTATATATCTTATTGCTGCCGGCTGTACAACTTACGCACACTAACGCGTGACTTCGTCCGCGCTTACGACAAGTGCTTGCTAATTCTAAATAAAGTATACAAAATATAACTAAATAAAGTATTTAAATAATAATCATTAATTAAGTCAATTGTTCTCTATTTGAACATGTTCTTAGCAAATGTGGTTTAAGAGACCCTTTTTTTTTTTTTTTTTTCACCTTGGGAAAATCCTTTATGGATACCACCAACAGCCCCGGGTGCGGGCACAGAGTGGTTATGTGGGAATCCCGCCACTGACGGCCTACCCACTAAAAACCCAAGGGTGTTCCACCTCGGCGCATAATGTCGGGGCTAAGGGGACTAACGTACTCTTCCGCGGCCCCGACAGCGCTAGCCCTTTCTGGCACCTCCTCGAGCTTACGCTCTCTTCCCCTCGATGACGATGTATCGAACACCAGACACATCGTCATCATCCACCTCCTCGGGGACCAATTTGCCCGTGGGCGCCAGACAGCACCCGTGTCTAGGCGCCCATGGTCCCCATGCGACGGGTCAGATGAGTGGCCCCGCCGCCTGCCACTTCGGCCGCAGAGGATAGGGAGAGCGGCAACGGTACACCGACACGCCTCTTCCTCTGCGGCCCCACCGCGTCCGCCATCGAACGGTAGCGACCCCGTTTGGGCCGCGGAAGGTAGGGAAAGTGGCAACGAACGACACACCAACAGTCCTCTCCCGCCGCGGCCCCCAGCCTTCGGTTGCAGTGTCGCCCATGCGACACTGCACCCCACCTCAGTTGCACATACAGACCCACACCCTACTTAGGCCGCTTCCAAATGGGCTTTGGGCTAAAAGCCCCAAGAAGCGGCCCCACCTCGGATTCCTCTTGGCTTCACCGTGGTTGCCGAAGCCACGGCTACTGAGCCCCCCCGCCACGACAAGGCGGGAACCCGCGGGGGAGGTGGTTTAAGAGACCCAGGTCAGCCCGAATGTCCGATGTCTGTTTAGTACCTTATATGCTGAGGTATAAGGTTGACAATACTCATGCGTATATCTATTTAGGCCTAGTGATAGACCCGAGTCATGTAGGCACAAAAATTAATAACAATGCGTAAGTTTTGTTCAATCCTACTTCCTACTACTCCATGTCCATCTTATCCATCCATCCATACTAATATTATAAAATCTAATAAAAGCCTACAAACAGACAGACAGAGCTCTGTCTGTCTGTTTGTAGGCTTTTCGCGGCTAAACGGCTAAATGGATCTAAACGAAATTTGATAATTATTTACACTATTTCACGAGGCAGGTTTTTGAGTATTTCACGAGGAAGGTTTTTGGGTACTGTTTTTAGAATTAACACGAATAAAGTCGTGGATAAAAGCTAGTATTATGTAAATGTTTGTATGTCTGGATGCTTGTTACCCAATCCCGTAAAAGCAGCTGGACTGATAGATAGATAGATAGATAGATAGATAGATAAACTCTTTATTGTTCACACCACAGATAACAAAACAACAAGAGAAAAATAATGATAAAACTTATTAAATAATGTAACAACTGGCGGCCTTATCACTAAAAGCGATCTCTTCCAGGCAACCTTAGGATGGAGAGCATACGACAAATGAGTATGGGACAGGGTGTGCAAAAAATAACAAAAATAAACATAAGATTGATACAAAGAAACAACAAAACATCGAGTATTATACCTATACACCTACATAAACTATTTAAATAAAACTTACATAAAAGTACATCATACTAATATATTACATTCTAGTACTTAAAATACCTATAGTTAATAAAATATACTAATTATTACATACATATATCACTAAATACATATGATATAGATGAAATTTGGGGAGGTAGCTTATTCTTTAGATTAATACACACACTACTTTTACCTACCTAACCTACAGCTAGTGTACTAAAACTACGCAAGCTTCGTCTCTGCCTCGTCGAACACACGATGATTACACCGCGCTTGTATGTGTGCGTAATTCAAAGACATTAAGTTAATGCGACCTCATAATTACTGGTTAGAAGCATTAATTCTAGCATCCATAATTAAGTTTAATACCTCATTTCTGTTGGCCTACAATCTAGATAAATATTGTATGTCGCTTGATGTCTATTAAAGTTACATTAAAATTGTAAATCATTGGAATAGTACAGTAGCTTGTGTTAGTTTCAAGGTATTGCGCTATTTACATGTGGAATTTCTAGATTGCTTAGGACTTTGTAAAGTTAAATTTCTAAGCTTTGGTTTTATAGAATACTTGTTATTACTTAAATGGTAATCTATGATGCAGATTTTAACTATTTATTTGACTTAAGCTTAAAATTAATTCTTTACATAATCCAGCCAATACATTGATTAATCGACAGTTAAAAGTTTAGGGCTTTTCACACGAGGACAATTCACGCGATTGCAACTCAGTGATAAGCTCTATGCTATGTCGTTCCAGTTCTCTTTGGTTCAAGCACACAAAAATACTTATACCTATCATTATACGAGTACTCTATGCGTTAAAGCTATAAAGAAAGCGATATGAATGCGATATCAACGCATGAAAAATACGAAATACAAGCGATGGCAGCCTAGTTGGGAGAAGGCCCGCCTCTCAAGCCAGAGGGAGCGCACCAAGTTGGTCAATGTGTGAGCATATGTGCGTATTACAATAATATCGTTTTTTAACGATTTACAATAAAATCCCGAAAAATATAACATGGCTCACCGAGGGGAAATTCAAATCGCATGTAAAAACTACATTAATGAAAAGAGGATATTATAAGGTTAAGAATTATATAGAAGATAGAGAATAGAGATGTCTGGAGCCTTCCACTTCCGTCAAGTAGCCACTAGTATTTATAGATATTACCTAGTTGTAAGACAAAATTTGTGAAACTGTAATTTATCTATTATTTGAAAAAATAATGCCCCTCAGTTTCTTGCCTGTTCTTCTGAGTAGAGACTTTTTGTCCGAACAAGGCGGTCGAGTCTATTTAAATAACTTTGACGTTCATAAGTGTATCTTTGATACCTAAATTGAGTAAAAACATTTTACCTTTGACTTTGACTTTATTGTGTGTCATCTGCTACATGACTTTAGCCCGGTGTATGGCAACAGGCTCGCCCCCTGTCACATTTGGCACTGAATATCGTCCGGCGATGTGAAGTGTTGTATTACACCTCTGCCAGTCCCCTCGGGGGAAAGACGTCACGATAAATTATGAAAAATACGATGTCAACGCCTGCTTTTTAAACGCGTTGGTTGAGCAATCCAAGTTCACACATTTTAGCGTAGCCATATTTGAGCTTTTGTTTGATCTAACAACCCACGATCTGCCACTTTAGCCCAAAGAAAAAAATCCCCAGAATACCGACAAATAGTCTTAAAAACACTGTCAACAAATAGCTCTTTTTCAGAGATCAAAAAGTTTCCAAAAATCCTATGCATTTTAAGCTTCAATGTTTAGAATTTGTCAACGCGAGTGTTGGAAAATTGCAAAGAGCAATTTTATTCCTTTTTCGTAGCTGCTGAGATTTTTTTTTCTTTGTAAACATTTCCAGCCAAGAGCAAAGCATTTATTGAATGAAATTAAGTTAACTTGAGTGGGAGCTGTTTATTGAACGTTCTTGTTTATGCCATTATTAAAGATTTGAAGTGTAGAGTTTTTTTACAGCGTTTTGACTTCACGCAGTTAGTGCATTTAGCTTATAACGTGGTGAGGGGAATTTTTATTTAGTGTTTTTAATTCATTGTTTAATTTTTGTGGTTTTAATTTTGTTAGTCATTAGTATTTTCTTCTTTTGTTTAAATTATAATTTTCTTGTTTTTTTTTTTAATAGATACAGCTAAGTTGTTAGACTATTTCGACTGCCCGCTGCGTATTAAAACAAAAAAGGTTTATTTAGGCTGACAACAAAATATTCAGGGTTTTTTAGCTAACTTGCCTTAAACCAAGTTCGTTTTGTTGTTCGTTGTTTCGTTTTGTTTTTTTTTTTTAATTTTTTTAATATTATTGCTTAACAAAAGACAAAAGCTTAAAAAACTACAATAACAACGTCCTGTCAAACATATTTCGAAATAACTTGACTCTGCTCATTTCGATGCATTAAAATGCAATTATTGACCTTAATAAAACGGACCTTATAATCATACCTTGAGGCTGATACGAAGAAAAGAGCTGTTTGACAAGTTTTAATATCGAAGGGCTAAACATTAAATAGCACGATAAGCAAGCAAGTGCGTTTAGGCCGAGTGACTAGTCCTGACGTCAGAGTTATCTGGGCCGCCCGAAGGCCTCTGACATTGTTTGACAATTGTTGTCATTGAATAATTAAACGGGGCCTACAATTCAACGCGTCATCCGAGCCACGGTAGCGCTCAGCTGTAAATGCCACCCGCGGTCACCCATCCTGGCACTGACCGTGTCGAACTTTACAATTTTTTTATTTTTTATATTAGTCGGTTGTTTCCAAATTATTGATAAAAATAATAGTACGTACAGCAATACACTACATAAACAGTAAACATTCACTGTTAAAATCATAATGTGTGAAAACCACGTCAGTTTCCATAAAAAAAAAAAAAAATTAATTAAATTATTAAATAAAAATTAACTGTTAAACTTGCCTTGAAGTAAATTGCAATCGAAAGTTACATTGCATTACATTGAAAAACCTAGTTATATGTATGTACATTAGTAAATTGATCGATATTGAAGTGAAAATTAAAATAACGATCGATCAATCGAATAGAGTTACTTAATTGATTTAAAAAAAATTTTTTTCCTCAATCAACATATTAATAACTACCTTCACCTACGCTTAAATATTACAGATATGTGTAAAATGATACTATCGATTCGCAAAATAATCGTGCGAATGTCTGCAAGGGTGGCCAGTAATTTACATTTAAATTGATTATTAAACCGAGATAGAAATAAACTATTACTTGACTGGAGACTAATTAGGTTTATTTATAGTTGGCAACTTTTGAAATATAGGTCGGGGGTCTACTTTGTTGCTATATTGCTGTACCATGAATATAAAGTGGGAATATCTACGATAAGGCATAAGAGCCATAATTAACTTTCATCAGAACGAAATTAATTCGTATTAGTATTTACAATTTATGTATAATATGTTGTGGATCTTAGCATGCTCTATATTTAAACCAAATTATTGCTAAACATCAGGTTGTGAGGTATTTTAGACTTCACTACCAGGAGGGCTATTCCTGCGCGTGGGATGAAATGAGATTTTATCTTGGTCACTCACACCTATGACGTATCAAACGAGAGCAACAAGGACGAAATTCGGTGAGATGAAAATCTCAAACTCTCAACCCGCAGTTAAAAAGTATCCTATGTTCTATTCTAGACTATAATCTATCACTGTGCCAAATTTCATCCAGATCTGTTCAGCCGTTCTGGCGTGAAAGAGCAACAAACATCCATCCATCCATTCTTACAAACTTTCGCTTTTATAATACTAGCTGCGCCCCGCGGTTTTACCCGTGGTTAAAAAGTATCCTATGTGCTATTCTAAACTATAATCTATCCCTGTGCCAAATGTCACCCAGATATGTTCAGCCGTTCTGGCGTAAAAGAGTAACAAACATCCATCCACCCATCCATTCTTAAAAACTTTCGCGTTTATAATATTATTATAGTAAGATAAATACACAGACATCAGTACTAGGCCTCACAAGGCAGCTAGGCCACACAAACCAACTAGGCCTCACCAGCAAACAATGGTGGCGCGAGTGGCGCGGCAAGTGACTCTCACAAATGAGGTGCGCGCTTCATTAAGTGCGCGTCTGCATTAGCAGTAATAGCGCCTAATTAGCGTTCATCCGTTGCAACAAGCGTGCACGTGTTTTTGTTGCGACAAGTGACGTGAAATTATGCACGTTATGTCTGGGACAATAGGATTTCTGCGCTAAGTTTGAGTTTTATTCGTGACTGGCTGCGCCCCACGGTTTTAGCCGCGGTTAAAAAGTATCCTATGTGCTATTCTAGACTATAATCTATCTCTGTGCCAAGTTTCATCCAGATCTGTTCAGACGTTTTGGCGTGAAAGAGTAACAAACATCCATCCATCCATCCATCCATTCTTACAAACTTTCGCGTTTACAATATTAGTCGTGACGTGATATAATAATGATGTCTTTAATTTACCGTGTAGGTATACGGTTAACTTATTTATTAAGTAAGGTCAACTGGTACAAATGCGAATGAGGGGCAATTGCGTCTTTCGAGAATTACTGACAAACTCTTCACAAATTAGGCAACCAATGCCATCTGGTACAGATTATTGTAACCACTATCTGTATTAGATTTTAATTTTACTTTCTTACATTTTCATTTTGTTAAAATTTCATATTTTAAATTATAATTAATAAATTATAATTAATATTATATAGAATCAACAATAAGTTTTTAATTTTGCTAATGGTACTTAAAACTAAAAACGTACGTAAATAAATAGATGTCAGTAATTCTCTAAATGTAATATCATTGTTCTATTTTTATTTTAATGAAATTGTACTGACTGATTATTATTTTTATATTCGTTCATGAATTATTATTGAATTATTATTGGAATTGTAAATGAAATTTAAATAAGCTAATAATGTAAAAGTACCTGACGTGTAACTACATTAGTTTTGAATAACCCGTCCGAAGGCGAGCCGTCATTTTCTCCATTTTTTTTTTATTAGTCACTAGGCAACCCCCCTCCACTTTAAAAAAAAAATCACCGTGTGCTACTAAAATCAAGATTTCTCTTAAGTTTTGTATGAAACCTACATATGAAACTTATATCATTGGAATCGTCTTGAAAAGCTATCCGACTATAAACTATAAGACTATAAGAGTTATGAGTTATAAAGACGCAATTTCCCCACGGACGCATTTGTACCAGTTGACCCTATGTTTTTAATTTGAGTTCGTGGTCTAGGTTTAGACATTTTAAGGCCGAACGCTTTCGGACCATTTAAGGACAAAAATTAGGGGTAGGATTCAACATTGTTGTTGTCCGAACAGCATTCAGTCATACCTACGCTATTCTGTGACTGCGCGTAAACATGCCGTAACTTGCAGGGGGGCTATTCCTGCTCGTGAGATGAGATGAGATTTTATCTTGGTTACTCTCACACCTATGACGTTTCAAACGAGAGCAACAAGAACGAAAAAAAGTGAGATGAAAATCTCAAATCTCCGAATATCCGAAATCCCTGCGCTGACTGAGTTACACCAACAGACAAATCAAAACAAATACGCAAATATGCTCTTAGTACAAGACTTAAGTCTTGTCACATCGGAATTATGATTAGAATCGTCGGGCGAAACAAAACGCAATCCATAAATTACGCCTTTCATTATTTCCGAACCTTTAAGTTTCCTCTATAAGTACTTGCCGTAGTTTAATTAATGTTCTGTTTACTTAACCACTGATTAAGCATACTAAACTTTAACTCTAAAGCATTAGATGCAAAATGGAAAAATGCTGTCAGTCCCTAATTTCTGTAACATAATTATAATGCTAGTTCGGAACGTTGCGTTTCGGGGCGGACTTGCTGCGTCGAATTTCCAAAGTTAAGATTATATTTTAGTATTATACTGACCAAGGTGTGGGGATTTAGGAAATTAGTAGAAATTATTTTTGTAGACAACGTGAGTCGTTCGTGCTATTTTTTATTTAAGCCAGCTTCGTTCGACGTAGTAATTAGTGCTGTCAATATTCAAAATAAAGAAGGAAACGTTTTCAGCATTGTCACAAAGTGTAGCTGAACTAAAATTGCACCCTATCAAACGTGGAGATTTATATTTGTTTTAATTCAAACGTTGCATTTTGTCACAGGCTTGCTGCGTCGAACGGCGAGATCACTATCACGACGTCGCACAACAACGCGGCCGCCGGGCCAGCGAGCAGCGCGGGCAGTGCCGGCTCCGGGCCGGTCCCGTCACCGCACGCGCAAGTTAAAATGTCACCGGGATCGGTGAAGTCACCGAGTCACGAAGAGAACGATCTACTCGCAGATTCTCCAAGTAAGTGTTTTTTATACATGCATTTCTATGTTCTATGCAAGTTGATGCGCTATCATGCTACCCAAAAACTTCACAACATTATAAATTCCAACAAGAACAAACTTCTAATTCAACGGAACAAAAGCAAAACTAACATCCAACTTAAACGCTATTTTCGACACAACTCTTAACTCAATTCTACTTATCCATAAAAGTTTCACGTTCTAAGCATAGAGGCATGGAGGCGATCCATTAGCTACGCGAAGTCTAGCAGTGTCCTAGGAGTTATTCCACCTAATACTATAAAGAGTTGTTGTAGACTGCACTGGACTGTTTAGAAGTTGATAGTGCGTTCGCCGCTCGGTAACTAAGTCTGCAAAGTTAATTACTGAGTAGGCTTGCGCTGCCGGCCGTGTTCGGCGTAGGTGAGCCGCCTGTGAGATCTTATCAAAACATTTGTAAAGTTAATTTAGTTGAGTTCTGAATAGGCTTTTTTGTTTAATTTGATTTTTAATATCTGTGGGTGTTTATCTTTTTATTTAAATGTTGCGTTACTTCATGGTCGTTCATATTTTCATTACCTAAGATTTATGGTCAGCCAAATTATAGATTAACCACACTTACAAACTATCCTGACAACGAGACTAAATTATTAAAAAAGTTGACTTAAACATAAAAATTCTCGCAAGAGTTTACTTATTACCGCGCAACGTCTACATGGCTGACAGGTAACGTATGACCAAAATCTCAGCTTTATTTGACACTAGCTGCGCCCCGTGGTTCCACCCGCGGTTAAAAAGTATCCTATGTGCTATTCTAGACTATAATCAATCTCTGTGCCAAATTTCATCCAGATCTGTTCAGCCGTTCTGGCGTGAAACAAACATCCAGCCAGCCAGCATTATTACAAACTTTCGCGTTTATAATATTAGTAGGATTATGGTCGAAGATGATCAATGGCAACGGTCACAACGCTCTCAAGCGAATCTTTCTGGACACACAAAGACTTTTCTCATTTGATTAGCGATGTGACCTTATTTGTCAGAGTTTTAATCCCGCCAAAGGCCTGATTAGAATTTATTCAAAAAAAGATTTTCCACCCGATTCCGTCTGACAACAATATTGCTCGTTCTAGGCAGCGGCGAAAATCTTTATCTCATAAACTCGTCTCAGGCACTTAATAGGTTAAAGTTTAAATAAAATGCTGCTTCCAAATCGCCAATTGGTGGTAAAGAAGTGCGATTAGGCTGTTGATCCCAAACAAGCTGAGTACATCGCAAATCCATCACAATCGGGTCCAAGGATCTGCACACGTAGCCAGAAGCAGAAGCAAGCTAATTGGAACTAATTCAGCTATCTGAGGCCCAGACTATGAGTAAGAAATGGACAAAGAAACAGTTCCTCTACTCAATATATTTATTGTAACTATTACATAGATCTTAAATAGCACATTTAGTCGGAGAGGATCGTGGAGGATCGGTTTAATCCATAATTGATTAATAGCGATGATAGCCTAGTTGGAGAATGTCCACCTCTCAAGCCAGAGGGAGCGGGTTCAAACCCAGCCGACGGCACGCACCAATTTGTTCATTGTGTGAACATATGTGCGTATTGTGTGTCATCTGCTACATGACTGGAGCCCGGTGTATGGCGACAGGCTCGCCCACTGTCACATTTAGGACTGAATATCGTCCGGCGAAGCGTGGGTGTTGTATTACACCTCTGCCAGCCCCCTTGGGAGAAAGGCATGACGATATTTATGTATGTATGTTTACGATTCAAATTCCACATACCTTGTGGTCCAACATTTCTTGACCCGTCGTTTGCCATAGTCTGTGTATGTCTATACTTACTGAGACAAATAGCTGAGCCTATGTTATTTGTAATCGGTTTACTTTATCTTATTTCCAGCATTTCATTCATTTATACATTTCACATATTGCATAATATTTAATGAAATAATGTGTGTAATTTTTATGATTTGCCCTGCCTATTGGAGAGTTTGATGCAGTAGCAAACCCCTTTATGCAGTTTATAGTTTTTAGCAGCATTTATAGTTTGTCAAAGACGCGGACCCGTGAGCGCTGCACGCACACATCTACGTGCAGTTTTTTAAAGGCTATTCCTCTGTAAATTCTCTTTTCCAAAGCCCAGACGATGCCAATTTATTTAGAACCAAGTTATTTCCATTGACCCATTTTATATGTTTTAAAAATGACCTGCGCGAGTTTGTTAAGTCTCTTAGCCTATTTTAGGCATCTATTCTCAACCCGGTTCAGCATCTAGATCTCTGAAAATACTTGAGCTGAAAGAACGATAAAAATATAGAGAGAAATTTACTTAGAGATTTGTTTAAACCTAAAACTAAAACGACTTTTGAAAGCACAAAAGACAGTCGATTTGATTGAATCATACTCGTACGTTACTTTGATTCAACTTCGTTGATGGATGTTTGTCTTCAAAACTGGTTTTTAACACATTTCTGTAGTGTATACGATTTAACGTCGTATGTAAAAGTTTTTAAAGACGTCTGATTTTTATCGACAAATAAAATTCAAATCTTTTTAGTGGCATATTTATGAAATATATAAATAATTACATTATTATCATTGGCCATTGGCCATGATAAGCTTAAATCGTATCAGAAAATTCGGAATTAGTTTTAATTTATTTTAGCTTGGCTAATTTACGACTTCATTTCCAAGTCCTATGCTTCCACGTGCGACCGATCGTATCAAGAAAAGTGAGGTGCTATCTACTCAGTTAATTGTTTCATAATTAGTCCATCGGTTGCACACTAAGCCGATCGGTTTACTGTAACTGCTGAAAGTGAGTGGATAGGTTTTTAATTTTCATGAAACACTTTGTAAATTGGTTGTTTGCTTGGCACATACTAGCCGCATCAAACTGTTATGTAAACGATTTGAGATAAAAACTATGTACCTACTAGTATATTCTTCGTACATTATTCGATTCGTTTTGTGCGTTATTTATTTCGGTCTCTAGTTGCGCCCAGTGGTTTTACTCACGGTTAATAAGTAAACTGTATGTTAATCCAGAGTGTCAGCTACCTCCATACCAAATTTTATTAAAATTGGTCTGGCCGTTTGAATGTGACACGTCTCACACACACTCACAAACTTTCGCCTGTATAATATTAGTGTGATACCTTATATTATTTCGGTGATGATCTACAGAAAACTATTTTCAGAGATCCGTACCAAAGTGGTCAAAGGAAGCCATGGCGACCTAGATGTCTGTCAGAGTGCCTGTCTATCTGTCATAGGCTATTATTTCAGAACCACAAAAGCTAGCGACTTGAAATTTGGCACCGGTGTAGATAACGTTAACCTATACATAGTATTTAGGAAAGGCTTTTAAAAAAATTACATCTTTTACAATAATTACACTAAACATTAAAAGTTTCGCAATATGTACATGTGGGCTACGTGTCATGTATGTGACTTTTGCGTGGTAACAATTTAAGTATTTATCTTTCTTACTGTTATATAAGTTTCAAAGGTTTGTTTGGGCTAAAGCAATAACTCCAAGAAGGCCAACATAAACCTGATCACGCGAATAGGCCGAACTTTAAGCTTAAGTACCCATTTGAAACAATAGCTAAGTCCAAAGCTTATTTATAGAAGACGATGAACAAAGTAAATGTCGTAAGGTATTTAATTAATACCGACGGGTATTACTTAAATTAACATACATACAGAAGAAACATAGTCGAATTGAAAACCTCCTCCTTCTAGGACAAGAAGGAAATTCTAAATTTTATTAGGTTCTTCCTTTTCTATCGTTAAAATATTACTTTTACCCGACTGCGCAAGAAGGAGGGTTATGTTTTTTGAGTGTATGTATGTATGTATTAGGTTTCTTTGGCACGGCCTACAGCCTAAACAGCTTAAAGTATTTCGACATGTGAGTTTTTTTTTTAAGTACTAAGATAATTTATTAAGTTCAATATAAGAGAGAGAGAGAGTCATTGTGAGATGTCATTTGAATCGGCTTGATAGTGAAAGAGACATAGGGTACAACATGTTTCAGCCAGGTTACTAAATAAGAAAACCAAAGTTTACTTTAAATCCAACAGTTCAAACATAAAAGAAAAGTTGCGGATGGTTATGATCGAGGGAGTTATCAAAAAAACTTTGAAACTTTAAAAATTAAACCGTAAAAAAAACAATCACACCTTCACAAACCGTGATGGACATATTTTTTTTACTGTGCAACTGCTTTTCATATTGTCATTTAATCAATGGTCTTTGTATCAAACTTTCAAGTTTGCCTTAAAGCGACTATCGTATCGTGTCTTCTAATGGCGAGCTAGGGTTCGTGAGCGAGCCCCAGTTCTATTGATTACTATTTAATTCGCTGTTAGTAGATACAATTACTAAATTACTCTGTTCCTCAATAACTTGCCACTTGCCAGTACTCGTTCTATTTAATACACTGGGAATTGTTTGAACTTAGGTACTATTGCTGAAGAAGCTCGGGGCTTGAACTCTCTAATTTATTTTATTCATTGCCATTATCAGATCATACTTGTTTTATAAATATAAAAGCTTGTAAGTGATTGCGAAGTTGGGTGGTTGGGTTTGTTACTTCTTTAAGCTGAAACTGCTGATTCGGTATATGGAAGTAGCTTAATATACCTACTCTGGATAAAAATAGGCTATTTTTGGCTAGTAGGTAAAAAAATGTATTGATAATACTAGAAAAAGATCTCCTAAAACTTTTATAGAATGGCTGTGTGTGTGCAAGATCAAAAACAATAATGGTTTAAAAGTAGTTTTACTTTTACTAACAGATATAAATTCTAAGCGAACAGATTTCTCATTATTTATTTTGTATAGATCAAAATATCCTTACTATGAGGTTAACTTACTTTCTATACTTACTGTGTTTATAAATTCTGATACGAAATCAACGAGGTTAACACAACCTTCACTGAAAATTGTACTGGTTAAACCCTTTTGTTTGCTTTATCAATTCAATACAATTTTATCGAAGACTTTCATTAATTGTAATGGGTTTAATTAGTTAATTAATTTACTTGGAATACCGGCACCGGCGGCTCCTTTGATGTAAACTTTATTCGTCGAATTCTCTTTGTGCGTCGTATTTAGTGGCATTTGTAGTTATTTTTGATAATTACGTGTTATTATGAATTAATGACGGAATATTCGTGGGTTGTTAATTAAAGGTCATAGATGAATATGCACATTAGCGTAGGAAAAATTAATTATGTGGGTAGATGTTGATATGTTGGAGTTTATGATGGATAAAATAATGAAGTAGGTACTTAGCTATCAATAGGTATACTGCCTGTAAAGTTACTATCTATTAGCATTATGCTAGTTATTGAAATAAAAATATATAATACTGACTGAGCCTACTACTGAGCTGAGCCTCGCGGTTTCACCTGCGGTCCTACAAGAACCGTAAACTTTTTTGGGATAAAAAGTACCCTATGTCCTTTTCTATAACTCAGACAGCGTGGATGCAAAATTTGATGACGATCGGCTGAGTAGTTAGGGCGTAAAAGCGTTACAAACAAACAAACAAACAAACTCACTTTTGCATTTATAATATTAGTTAGGACTAGCTGTGCCCCGCGGTTTCACCCGCGGTCTCACAGAAGCATTTAATTTTATCGGGATTAAAGGCATGTATCCCCGACAACGTGTATGCAAAATTTTATAATGATTGGGGGTAGTAGTTAAGACGTGAAAGCGTAAGAAACAAATAATAAAACTCACTTTCGCATTTGTTATATTTATTAAAGATAGTGATTTTTTTTTTTAAATATTTCTCTTTGTTTCTTACCTGTTTTTCAGGGTAGAAGTTCTTTATTTTTCCGACCAATGTGGTAGTCATTATAACTTTGAGTTTCATAAGTGCACTTCGATATCCAATTGAATAAAGACATATGATTTGATTTAACAATGTAACAGCAAAAGGGGGTGACGTAGAGTTTGTATAATTTCAAATAAGATCTCTCGAATGGCTACAGTAATTTAAAATAAAACATTGATAATCACTAAGTACTTACCATAAGCTAGAAAAAGCAATCAAAGCCCCCAGCAGATGAGCTTGTGTGCAAAATAGAAAATCGGTAAAAATAACTGCCAAAACAATGTTAAATACCTACTTTTTATACCAAGTTAGCCTTTTTGCGAGCTATTACGTTATATGGGCCTCATAATTATTTTCAATCATCCGAGATCATATTTATCATTTTCACACTTCCAAATTAAATATCTTTTGATTTTAATACCGCTCAATTTAAAATTCGTTTTGACTGTGGAACAAGTCCTTAATTTTTAAATCTACGCAACGAACCAGTTTCATCGTAAAACTTTAAAAAGCGTAAAAATTGAAATTACTGTTCAGATCAATATTATAGAGTTTGCATCGTTTAGAATTATTTCAGCACGAGGTTTGGTAGTTGAGGTTTTAATAATATTTTGTAATTTATTTTGGAAAGGTAGCACTTAAGTACCTATCGGGTGGTTTGCACGAATCGTGAAGATCCTACTAATATTATAAACGCGAAAGTTTGTATGTGTGGATGGATGGATGGATTGATATTTGTTACTCTTTCACGCCACAACGGCTGAACAGATCTGGATGAAATTTGGCACAGAGATAAATTATAGTCTAGAATAGCACATAGGATACTTTTTAACCGCGGGTGAAACCGCGGGGTGCAGCTAGTATCCAAATATGTTTAAAATGATCAATTTGTCAATACTTACTTTTAAGTATATTTCTATATGTAGTTAGACTAGATACTTAGGTACTCATTTTCAATTCTTAGACTTTTACTCCCAAGTAAATAGAAAAGCCATAATAATCAGATTGTAAAAGCAATTTTAGGAATCACGTATTTGACTGGTTATTCTTGCAAAAAGAAACTAAAATAAGGTAGCACATAATATTTTATACTTTATAGACAGATAGATACAGGGTAACTAATGCCTTAAAAAGATCACTATTAGCGAAAAGGCCGCAAATTACTTGTGGTGTCCATACTTACCAAAGCGTTTGTCTATCTAACTCTGTAAGTATACCACATCGAAAATATACTTACCTGTATTTTTAAAGCCACCAAACTTGGAATAAGTTATTCCAAGCCAGTAATCTAAATAAAGTCTTCCCCTTCACTGGAAGTAGAGCGCCTATTCTTAAATCATTCGCCATCGTCACTCGATATTTAGGGCCCATTTAAACAAACACGATTAATCGCAATTAATCGAGTTAAATACGTGAATTGGTACCGTAACTAGTATATTGGACCATTTGTTACCCACTTTCCCGTTAGATGGCTCTAAACCAAATGCAGGCTGTTTCGCCAACGTCTTGTTGAGGTTAGTTGACAACGCTAAATCTTCTTAGATGTATTTAGTGTCCTTACTAAGCAACAATCGAGTTAGAATTACATGAATTGGTTCAGATACTTAAAATCGAAGTACCTACATTAAAAACTTAGGGGAAAATCATTTATACCAATTCAAACAATTTTTTTTAAAGAAATAAGTTGGAAATCCTATTCATTATGGAGTATATTTTTCAACGTTACGCGCAAAGCTTTAAGAACATGTTTTTATTGAATAAATGATTAGTTAAAAGTACCTAATTGTAAAGCAAGCCCTCTGTTATTTGGTGTTTCGTAGTTGCCCACTCCACAATCAATAATTATTGGCTCCTTAACAAAATTGGAGTTTAATAGCAAAGCAAATGAAAAGCCCTCGATGATATTAAAGAAAAGCGTTAAACTTTTATCGAATAACGTTTAAATTCTTGAAGAAAACTCATTCAAAGTACTTATAACAGTTACGTTAATACGCGTTAATTATAATCGATAACGTTTTCGATTGTACGTCGTAATCGTAACGTGAATCGAGTTGATTCGGCTCGCGTAATTTCACCCATTACATGTGCTCACAAATTTGTAATTTGCGTGTCTCTAAAATGTCTTTCTACGGGAATATTGTACTTATGTCGACGACTCGAAGAATTGTTATATCGTGAACGATTAATCGAAATGATTCGTTTAAAGTAAGTATACAATTCGTCTAATCACTCGAAAACTTTAATTAAGAATAATGAAGCGTTGAATATAAAATGTCGGAATAGCGGCCGTATTCGATTATTAGCTATGTCGAATTTTTCTGCTTTTTGTTGGTGGCATGAGAGGCCGGCATTACGGACGGACTGTAAACGCAAATTTGATATTAGTGATATTTTTGGCGGAAGCGATTACTTTCGAATTGTATTACGATAAAAATAAATACTGAATTAGAATAATGGACATTTGGAAGAAAAGGGTCAAGGTGTTTGAAGTTAAAGAAAATATTAAATGAATAATAATAAAATTATGAATGGTTCCTAAAAAAATATTTTCAATAAAAGTACTTACTTGTTATATTTAATAGATGCGTTTATGTCGTTAAATCGGAATAAGTATTTAATTCAACGCAAAAATAAATGTATGTTTATTATTATTATTTTTTATGCTTTTCAATCAACTATATTTACTCCAAAAAAAAAATAGGCTACAGGATTCATTTTTTTTACAGGTATAATTTATGTCACAATAATAAATAAATATTAAAGCAAAAACTATTCTTTAAAAAGGTATAGTAGATTTTTTTAAGCTGGCAGGGGCTTATTAAATTAGCTTCTTACTTTTATCTAAATTTAATATTTTGCTTTGGTTTTAAAAGAGCATTATTTTAAATGAGTTTTGTTTTCTAAAGTAGAAAAAGGAACTAAAAAATTGTTCAAACTATAGGTAAAAATGAAAATTACAAACGACGTCAGACATTTACAAAAGGTTACTGGTTTCCCCGATCCACACTAGATGTCACTACTCACTACCAAAGCTCATCAACGGTAGAAAGTCGGCATTCAAAAACACCATAATCGCCGTAACAAATTACTATACAATAACCAAAAACACGTAAGAGGTCAAAAAACGCAAGCACGCGAACTTTAATTGTATCTAATTAATTTATTACATGTATTAAACAATTAACTCAGTATCTTGGTACTTATTGTTATCGAATTCGGGACGCGGTGGTTACGACTCTTTAACCAATTGACTTATCTTTGTAAGCTAATTAATGGGTGTTCTCATCACGCGATGCTCTAATTGGAGCTTGGAGGTTGAAAGTAAAACAATTTTCGATATTGTTTTTGTAAAGTGCTCAGTGCGATATAGATCCGAGTCAGCTATTATGAGATATTGAAGACTCTGTCATCACCGCACTTGTGCTCTATGAAAAATGGCGCTTAAAGTTTTATGGGCTACCCGCAATTCAGTTATTGTTTAGAATACCTAACTATTCTATGTATGTATTGCATTAAGTATTAATTTTGCTTTCCTCTTCTAAATGACTGAATTGAAAAAGACAACGATACCTTTATAGTTTCGTTTATATTTGCTTTAGGCGTCAACATGAAAATAAACTTGGATAAATAACTTTAGGGACTTTTATGATGTATAATAGCACACCTTGTCTTTTTTATGACTGATCGAACAATAGATTTTAAATTTGTGTCATTTTATTATTCTACATTCTTAAATATCACAAACAAAATAAAGAAATTATCTCTTAACTGCGCCTCGAAATAATTATTTACAAAAACAATAACTTACGAATACTTCCGTCTGCCACAAACATTTATAGAAAATTAATTCCGTAGAAAAACAATTCCAATCCCGGAAATGGATTAAAATCACATTAGAACCCTATTTCGCTACCCCTAAATCGTACCATAACCTCATTACTGAAGGATATTACATCCACTACCAACTTATAGACGAAAGTAACAAAACACGAGCTGGAAGTCTACGACTCAAGTATTAGGCTGCGTTTGCACTTGAGATTTGCGAGGATGCGTAGCAACTAGCAAGTTAGCGTGTGATATGTTTGTGAGAAATAAAGAGCAACACAATCGCTTTATGTAATAGCCTCGCTTAGATAAAGCGATTCTATAGGTTCTTAACAAACACATCCCTCGCTACGCATCTTCGCTCATCTTTGGTGGAAAGCAGCTTTAAGCTCGCCACTATTTGCATAAAGATCGTTAGCAGCAAATAGTTTTGTTTTTGCGGATACTTTTGGGTTTTGGCCTTCTCAACTTAGGTTCTTGTAATGCTATAAATGAAGTCTAAACTTTTGAAGTTAGACTTAAGAACCTACTTCCTTTTTTTATTTCAAAAAAGTGGAAAACAAGCAGGCGGTCCGTCTGATAGTAAACGGTAACCGCCGCTTATAAACATTTGACACATTAGCCGCGCTGTTGATGCGTTCCCAAACTTACCAACTTAAAAAGGAATTTTAATATTTTTTATATTTATTAAATAATTTAAGGAAAAATAACTAAGGTTAATCCTTAGTTATTAATTTCAATCAATTTTAAATAATTCCAGACCACCCAAAATCGGAATACAACAGCAAAACTGAGGAGCCAAAACTCCTACGATTAAAAAACAAAATTAAGAAGGATCTTGGAACAAACACGAGCAATGTGTGACTCTGGCTTTATGTAGTTCTGAATGCTGAACAGAAATGGTGAAATGATTGCCAATTTGCCACCCCACCCTTGTCTTTAATTGATGCAGGCACTATTGCTTCCCAATCTTACTAGGATTAGGGAGAAATCAATTTGTCTGTTATAGTTAATTTTTAACTACCTACTTATTAGTAGGTAGTTAAAAATTCGAAAAAAAATCGAATAGAATCAACATTCTATTCGACTAGTGGGCTATGACAGGGCTCACTGAGGGAAAATTCAAATCACATGTAAAAACTACATTAATGAAAAGATGATATTATAAGATTAAGAATTATGTGGAAGACAAAAATGTCTGGAGCCTTCTATTTCCGACAAGTAGCCACTAGTATGTATAGATATTACCTAGTTGTAAGCCAAAATTTGTGAGACTGTCATTTATTATTAATCTTTAAAAAAATAATGCCCCTCAGTTTCTTGCCTGTTCTTCTGAGTAGAGGCTCTTTATCCGAACAAGGCGGTCGAGTCTATTTAAAAAAACTTTGACGTTCGTAAGTGTATCTTTGATACCTAAATTGAATAAAAACCACTTTGACTTTGACTTTGGCCAGTCTATGCGTAAAGCGAAAATGATCTAAACGAATGATCAAATGAAAGTGAAGCGTTGCGGAAGACGTTGGATAGGTACTGTGTTCCTCTGGAAAGACACTACGTCTAGCAGTGTTTAAATATTAAATGGGTAGATGATGATGATATATTCCATAGATTACTGGTCAGTATAATTTGCCCCTGTACTGTAGTGTAAAAAACACGTGTTAGGAACTTTAAGTTTGAGGATTTTTCTAACTGTAAAACGCAAAAGAAGCGTGAAGAATTTATGTTTTTTTGTCAAATTTTGGAAAATATGCCGTTCTAAGCTCTAGTCTACGCAGCGTGTTGGTAAATCCACCACTGCCCACTGGATTTCTCTGTGTAATTTGATAAGAATATTGAGTCTTAACCGACCAGCTTTTAAACACAGAACACTATGTAACATCTTTTAACGGCAAACGATTGCCAATTTCCTAGCGCCACGGAGACTTAATTGATGCAGACTAGTCCTAAACTAGTAGATAGGGAAAGTAATTTGTCATCGGTTAGCTAAACAGCCCTTGCACCATTCTCGCGACGATCTCCGTCACAGTTTAATGAAGTAGCAGTAAGTAATCTACAGTCCGTTCACAGTTGTTTTACCTCTGACAAAATGTCAGGTAATCTGCTGTGAGTTCAGTTATTTTGCCTCTGACAAAATATCTTTGTCTGGCAGTTGGAGTCACTCGCAATGTCGTGGCTAGATTTAAAATAACTGTGAACGGTCTGTAGGCCTGAAGTGCAATAAAATACAACATTGGATTGTTACAATAGCTCTGACATTTGTAAGAAATGCATACTCCATCTGCTGGTTTAGCGTGTACTGTATGTGTTACATAAAATGTGTTACTATTTGCAACTTTCCAGTTGCAAATAAAGTTTGTCGTTTTTAAAGTTTAAAGTTTTGTTGTTTGTGAAAGTCTTTGAATTTCGTCGATTCGTAGTTTTCTAGTTACTCTTGTATCTCTTTCTAGTTCATAAAAATGTGTCAATTTTTCTACCTAAACTATTTTAAACTAGTGTAGAGTAAAATCGAAATGAATTTGAAATGAGTCTGCATATTGGCTGCGAGTCTTAGCGAGTCGAGAATTCATACTTTGAAGTCTGTATATTAACTACGAGAAGTCATAATTTCGTTAAGAGACAAAACCCTATATTTTGTATTTCGTTTGCCTTGGCTATAACGATATCAAATGTTGATACTGACTTCAAAGAAGCATGCATGCCTGAATTTACTTGAAATTAGAAGACTAATGGGTAGATTGGTGTGGAATACTTTGCCTGAGTGGGTGTTCCCTGAAAGTTACAGCCTGGGTGTTTTTAAGTATCGGTTTTTCCTAGGCTAGCGTGCTCCATCTTAGGTCGCTTCCATGCTTAACACAATGAATGGTGGCTAAGCGCAAACAAAAGGCCAAGAACAAAATAAAATGTTTACTTACTTATTGCTCTTTCACTCTCAACATAGTACGAGTACTAAACAAATGACACTCGCCGTACGTTTTTACCCTCATTGAGTCACGAATTCACGATTCAAATCTTAGAGACACTGACTTTTGTTAAGTGTTTCAAAGATTTGAAACTACTGAAGTAGGATCACTGTATCAACTGTGACGCCGCGAGGTAGCACCTCCACTAATGACATCCCGCATAATTAGGATCCGCAGCCATCTACTAATTACATAAATTGCCCACTAAACTCGGCTATAATTTTCCCTCGCGTTAACGGGGTGGCTTAAGACTGTTCTGGCTTGGAAGTGATGTATTAGTGAGATGAGATGCGTCATAGGAGAGTTTTAACACAGGCCGAAAGGGACTATTTATTTAGAGCAATTGTAGCAAAGTGGCAACTACGCGGAGTGTCGGTTAAATCAAATTTTCAAGAGAGTTTGGTGAAAGTAGACCAACGTATTAGCGATTGTTCTATTGTTTATAGAACGCTTATGATATGGATGTTTGATGTACAATATAGATATTGTATTTTTAACTTCTTATGCAAAACAGCCCTCTGTTTTGCGTCGTACTTGTCTTTGTGCCTGTCTGTGGCATGGTATCTCCCAAACGGATAAACCGATTTCGATGTATGCATTATTTTTTTGTCTGATCACTTGATCGATAGTGTCTTTAGCTATGATTGTCGGAGGTTATTAAATTTTTATAATAAAATGAAATGAAATTGTTTTTTTTCCGGATTGTTACATCCATATTAAGTACAAAATAAAATAACTAAGCTGAGCTTGGGGGCTGAGCTACCTACGTCCGTAGAAGTGTACTCTATTCTGATTCCCTACACGTGGTCCCCGGGTAGTGCTAACCGGGTAGCAAACTCTGGTGGGAGGCTTCGGCCGTGGCTAGTTACCACCCACCGGACCAAGCCATGCCGTGAAATGACCTAGTCGTGTTTCGGGATGTAGTCCGGTGTAACCGTTCCGAAGGCGGGTCTGAGCTGTAGCGCACTTGTAGCGCCTCACTCAACTGCCGTCTTCGTACTTCTTCACTCTACAAAACTCCAAGGCTAGAGTGAATAAGTACCTTATAGGTCGTCGTGCTCCATCTTAGACCGCAACGTCGCTTAACATCAGGCGAGTTGGTGGTCAAACGGCGACCTATTTTACATAAAAAAAAAAAAAAAAAAAAAAAAAACTAAGAAAATTAATAAAATAGAAAAATAATAATAATAATAAATTAGGTTATGGGCTTGTGGTACGTCCTCCATATCCGGTGTAGGAGACTGGAGTCCCAGTCGCGCACTGCATCCACTAGTGCGTTGTTGTAAAGTAATCCAAGTTATCTTTTCCACAGACCAACCCACCATCAGCCAATCGTCAAGCAATGTCGTGGACGGCATCAACCTAGAAGATATAAAGGAGTTTGCGAAGGCTTTTAAACTTCGACGTCTCGGGCTGGGCCTGACGCAGACGCAAGTCGGCCAAGCACTGTCGGTGACGGAGGGCCCGGCGTATAGTCAAAGCGCGATCTGCAGGTATTTTTGTAGTTTTTTTTTACTTATTTTTGTGATTGGAAATCGTTGAAACCTCTTTGGATAGAGTCGTGAATGGAGCTCGTTCATTGGTTGTATCAATCAACCAATAAGAGAACCTAATTTTGGATTTGACATTGGAATATTATTTACTGAATTTTCAAGTGTCTTCAACGGTTTCCGACTTAATGTTTAACTTTGCGCTTTTAATAAAAGTAGAAAAGTTAGGAATGACATCGAAACACCATTGGAGATTGAATTAGTTTCTTTGAAAAGGCACTGGTTTAAAACCTACAATGAAAATATTGTCACTTCAGTAGAGTTTCCGAAAAAAGTATTCAATAATTAAAAATGTTTTCAACAGAAAAAAAACTCAAAAATTAGTCGCGAGCGATGTCGCTTACTAATTTCTCGATTACAAACAGAACAAAGCTGTTAACAGCTACATAAAGTGTTAAAACAAAAAGGTTCCATACTTGATTATATCTCAGTTTGTTATCTAGAGAGATAAAGTCGCACGCTTGTCAAAATAATGTTACCATTTGCGGGAAACGCGAAGGGTCCGACGAAAAAGGTTACTTAAATTGTTACATCGTTTTTTTCGTCACGCAGGCTTGAGTCTCAGTTATCATTCCACCACCAACTTTTTAATATCGTTAATTGAAGTGATTTGTAAAACAGCATGACTCCTTTCATTGCTTACAATTCGTTAAATTAATTAACAGTCCGGACTGCTTCCGTTTGCGAGTCATTTTTTACGTGGTTAGAGATTGCGCGTTTTCATTTTGTTGAGCTTTTTTTGTTTGATAAAATGGCCATCGACAATATTTTTGTATTTTTTGTAATAATGTTTCGATGATAAACCGTTATTTCCAAGATTAGAGTAATCAATTGACAATCCGTTAAGACATTAAGTTTCAACGGTTGTTGCCATGTGCATTTTGATTGATAACAATCTCAATAATCTTTTTATTACTGACAATTTACGTTTTTTTCTCCTTTCAAATCAATGCCTCGGTCTATAACAATCAAAAATATTTTATGGCCAATTTCTGTAACATCAAAGTTCCCGAGGTTTTTATTTCTTTCTGTTCTCAAATGTAGGAATTAATCACGCTCAGATCTATAATGTTTAATTGAATCAAATCAGTCGAAACAACATTACGGGACGCTCGAACAAATCGTGTTTCAATGCAAAATGGAAGATCGACGCCAGGCGGAGGGAGTGCTGCCATGTATTGCTAAAATCAATTCCTTAATAGTCTTCTTTGGTGGAAGTTTTAGGTTAGTGAAATTTAACTAGAGTTTTAATGTTATTGTATTTCGTACTTATAAAAAAGTAAAATAAAACTAAAAGTACCAATTTCAAGGTTAACTACATTTTTAAATCATTGGGATCACAAACATTTCAAATCACTGAGCCGTGTAAAAAGATTGAATCTTAATTATTTAAATCAACTTTGACAGTTCTAAAGAAATGATCTAGTGTTTTATATATTTACCACATTAAAGTTTTGTTATGCATTAAAAGCTTATTAATATTTGCAAATTTTAGGACAAAGCCTTTCAATCTAGCAACACTGACCGAAGAAAATTTCAATTCCAAACACCCCGAACGACCTCCTTTCGTATAATAAAATCATTAATCGTTACTTCTGTTTCCAGTTAATTAATTATCTTGCCGTAATTACTTTTTTCGTGTAATTAAAAAGAGTAGAATTCCCCTGTCTTTGTGCCGTCGTGATTTCATTTTCCATTAATTTTTCTTTCGTCTCCCTACAATTTGGTGTCGTGACGTCGGTACATGGTAGTTACCCCTTCCATTATGCTGGACTTAATTAATTTGCATTTTAATTAAAACATATTATTGTTTTTGAGAAGAGTTCGTTTCACTGCCCGTTTCTAAGCGACACTGTTGCTTTTGTTTCAAATTTAATAGGAAGGAACTCGTTTAAGTGCTACATTACTTAACTTAATTATTTTACTGAAAAAGTTAACTTGTGTTTTCTAAAATGTTGACGGTGTAGATGTTGCTATAGGTAGATCGGGAACAAGTTAAATGCTAATATCCGACAGTAAATAACTTCAATCAATAGCTAATAAAATCGAAAAAAATACTGAGAACATATTCTGAAGCTGAATGACAAAGACAGAACGCTTACCACGATTCTAAATAAACAAATGACCAGCTGCCTACATCTCATACATTCAATTCCGTCTGTATATTCAAATTTCGATCCCGTTTTATTGTTTTTCTCGACTGAATCAAGCACAGGGTCAGTGCCACCTTCAAGGAGCATCAAACTAATGTGAATTACAAATCGTGGAAGACCAAGGTGCGGGCCACAGTCCAGCCCTATTAAACTTTCATATCGAACTGCGTCAGTGAATAACTTGACTGGACATTAGGATGCTATTGTTTCTCTTATGAAGTCTTATGATTACATTAACTGGTAAAACGGAGGTGAATCGAGCTCACCGTGATCTTTGTCTTGAAGGTAAACATGGACAGAAGTAGAAGATTACTTATCTTCGTAGTAAAGTATAGTATGAGAATTAATGTTTGTAAAATAATCGCAAGCGTGCGGCTTTGTTCCTAACATGAGTATTGAGTGTTAATAACTGCGACTGTCTCTCAAGTTAGATGGTCATCATCTATGATGTATCTAACACTGTTGTTACCGTCCCCAGTGCCCTGGCTTCGCAGATGCTCGCAGCTCAGCTGTCTTCACAACAACAAAACATGTATGTGTTTTGTTTTTTATACCCAGTAACAATATCTTTGAATTTATCATCGCTTGGGTCGTTTACATTGATTTGTAGATTTATATTATTGTAATGTTTGGTGATGAATTCAAGGATGCTTCCACTACATACGATAAGTACACGCTTTGGTACCCCATCGGCGAGTCCACACGTAGACTGTCTTTGAATCAAAATGTTTCAACGCTGTTTAATGTAATCTTATCTGGATCGGCGATCCGTGCATACGTTTTCAATGTGTGCCGTATATAATTATTTGTAATTACCGGTTCTTTCTTTTCCTTTTCACACGTATACGGTATTTGCATTCGTGTAATTATAGCGAAGGCGCCATACATCATACGGCCGAGTTACATTTTGATGTAGAGACAGGCGCGCCACACTAATGTACGCCACCAAACCATGTCGATCTACACCTTGAGTAATCGCTATGAGAACTATATCGCCTATTATCGTACCCGTACCATCACGATGAGTAATTTCTAACTTTCCATCTAATATAGCATGATAAATTATTTTCATTACTCTTATTTTTATTTTAATATTCATTTTGCGCAATTCAAAGCCAGGGCATTGGCATACGTTACCTTTCGTTTCTAATTGAATCCGTTGTTTTATTGTTACCCCGTTTGGTATTAATCAAACTGATTACCCCGGCAGCCTAAATTGCCTATTGTTTTTTTCTCTCTGTGTAAAATCGTTAACGCAATGTCAATGTCCTGTGTTTATGCCTATTTTAATTCGGATCGGGAGAAGTTTGTACAAAGCGTTATGTAAAACGTGCCGCGAAGTCTAGAGCCAGTCCGACCGGTGCGTGCTTAGAGAGAATCTAACATTACAATTTATGTTCGATACAGATTTGAGAAATTGGATATAACACCAAAAAGTGCGCAGAAAATCAAACCGGTCCTCGAACGTTGGATGAAGGAAGCTGAAGAGAGGTAAATATTTGTTTGAGTGAATTATGTTCGTGGTTGTGCTACACCCGTCGACGTGAAACATTTGGCCTATAACGCTTAGCTACGTTGTGAACATACATTTCTCAAATCTGGACTAACTATCGCTTTACGGGCTAGGCTTATGTTTATTTGGACCGCGTTTACACTAACACCCTCACTTGAACTTCTCTGAAATGTGAATCAGTTCAAGGTACAGCTTTGATTTCGGATTCAGACTTCGGAGAAAGTCATAAGACATGATGTGTGGATGCGCTACACCTATTGCATGTTTGGCTTAAGCTTCCATAACTATTTAGGATAATCGTAAGTTCATTAGTGCACTTAGAACATACTTAGTTTAAGTAGGTAAGTATTTTTAGGACACTTTACTTAAGTGAGTATGTGTTATAATTTGGGCGTCGGATTTTGGTACTTACCTAATACTTAATTTTAAGCTTTCTTGTTTTCTTGTCTCTTTGTTTTTTACGTGATAGTGTCCATAAGTACCTGTACACTGTACCTACCCTATGTACCGCACTATGTTTTAAAAATATTATGTTACTTACTTTTAAATCATACCAACGAAATTAAGTTAGACGATAAATATATTTACATATCAAATAGTTAGGTAGGTACCTGAAATATTTATCCTCGAACTTCGATATGAAGAAAAAGGTTGCTCTACAAACATTGAAAGTGAAACAGATCTTGAACTAAAGTCATTGCATGGTTACTAAATCGAAGGCTGGACGTTCGATACATATTGTGATCTGCGGCAAATAATTCCATATCGTGATATTTCCTAAGCGAGTAGGCTGAAGTATTCACGGATCTTACCTCAACACGTACCTGTCTTCGTCAGACCTCAGTCATTATTAGATCATAATAATTACTTTACGTGTAGCCTTCGCTTAAGGATTTTAGTAGGTAAGTAGCTTCTCATTATAGCTTCTCATTAGGAAAACATTCGCACTAATATTATAAATCCGAAAGTTTGGATGCGTGGATGGATTGATGTTTGTTATACTCAATCACGACGAAACGACTGCACGGATCATGATGAAATTAGGCGTAGAGATAAATTATGGTTTGAATTAGCAGATAGGATCCTTTGTAACCACGGGTAACACCGAAGAGCACAGCTAGAAAGAAATTAAAAAAATAGGGGAGAGTGAGGTCCCTCCGCGCGGAAAAGTGAAATTTCGTAACGTGGAAATGAAAATAGGAAGGGGACACGCTTGGTCTCGCTCTGTCTCTTTCTATTACCCCCCCCCCCCCCATGGAGCGTTTAACGTTTCACGCAACGGTGCTTTCATACCCCCCTCCATGGTAGCGTTAAACGATCAACGCAACCTTGTTGGAAGTCGCATTAGAAGTTTAACGCAACAGTACTTTCATACCCCCTCCAGGTAGAGTTTAGCGTTTAAACCTTGTTGGAAGTCGCATTACAAGTTTCACTTCAAAATAGTACGTGGAGTCCCACCGCGCGAAAGAAGTGAAACTTCGTAACGTGGAAATGAAAATAGGAAGGGGTCACGCTTGGTATCTCTCTGTCTCTTTCTATTGCGTTGAACTTTTAACGCAACAGTGCTTCCTTGTTTGGAAGTCGCATTAGAAGTTTCATTTCAATAAATACAGCTAAATGATCAAATAAATCAGGTTCACTAAATAACCTCCATTTACCGCAACGGAGAACAGGACATCATCCCAATCAATCGGCGTCTCATTAAACTTTCAAATCAACCAGTTGTCGCTTAAATCTCGAGTGAGACATAATGACGTCGCAAGACGAGGGATCTATCGATGCATTTCGTATCGTTGAAATGCATTATCGAGTACGGACACCGGAGCGATTGACGCGAATGCTTGTCACGACTTTAGTCTCAACATTTATTGTAAACTTATTTTTTGGGCTTAGGTCTTGACTAAACAAATTGTGAGCAGCTGACTGTTTGTCTCTTTTTTAGAGGGGAATTTACAAGGTGCCATTTGACACCCTGTATCTATATTTTGACATACAATACGCACAAATGTTCACACAATGAACAAATTGGTGCGGCGGCTGGGTTTGAACCTGCTCCCTCTGGCTTGAGAGGCGGGCCTTCTCCAACTAGGCTATCATCGCTTCAAAACTTGATCATTAGAAAATGTATGAAATCTGTTTTACAGTTTTACACCTGAATCGATGTCCGCACTGTATCCGCCTTGCGTCCGACTCGTATAATTCAGGCCTTATAGAGTTCAGCTCTTTTTGGTATAGCAAATCTTTGTCGGCTGAGACATACCTAATGACGTCGCAAGACGAGGGGTCCGATACATTTCATGTCGTTGAAATGCATTATCCAGACTGCAACGGACAACGGACCGATTGAGCCGAATGCTAGTGACGATTTTAGTCACAGTATTATGAACTTTTTTTGGGCTTATACTTTTAATTCAGCTCATTTTGGTAGAGCAACTTTTCTTGTCGAGTTTTTTTAAATATAATTAGTGGCTTCTGCCCCTTACGGTTTTGGGGCAGTTTTGCCATCAACAGTGAGGGAGGCGATAGTATTTGATATGAAAAGAAATGAAGAGAAATAATCCTGGTAGGGCAAATGATACTATAGAAGAAATGAAAAGAAAAAGATTCTTGTCGAGTTATCCTCTGCTATGGATTTGGAGTAACTGTTTAATCTATATACATTTTTTTTTGTTAAATTGAATCCGTCAATAGGACGGTTTTAAGCAGCGCGCTTTTTTACATTGGCACTTGTCCTATATTTCAGTTTTTACTTCTATTGGAGTTAAAGGAACAAACATAGCTCACAAGGTTGTTTAAGCTATTGCTATTATTTCAAGTTAGTTGTTTGTGTACTCATAATAGATTAAAGTAGCAAAACTAAACTTTTTTCAGATTCGCTATTCATTAGCATTTCAATAGATATAATACCGGTGTCGATATTATCAGTGACTTTACTATAATTTTCTGAGATCCATCTGATGCAATTCTAGTAATTGTTACTGACTACATAAGGTGATGTCGTTTTGTTTTTTGGAAGAATAAATACCTACCATAATATGCTACCTATAGTTTGATAGGCATAGCTTGATTCGCGGGACAGCCTTAGAAATGATATATTTGTCAAACATCTAATGTCATTTTGACATTTTTATAGTCATAAAAATGTCATCTTGACGGCTGTCCCGCGAATCAGTCTATGTTTATCGAACTATAAAGATGGCAAGGAAAGACGTAGTCGCTCCTACAACGCAGTTGCACTAATCGCACAGGTGTCAGCGAGACTTTAAATGCATTATCAGAATGCAAGAGATTTAACATTGCAAATGCAAGCTGAATTTGCAAGCTGCGGCCCCACTTGGCGGTAATTTTTAACGAGCTCAACCAGCGCTGGAACTTCTTGAATTAAACAGCGATAGATGTTGCGGCCTTCATTAGTTCTTTGTTAATGCTTTAATGGGTTACATTTGCAATTTGGAGGGCCGTCGTCTGGTGGAAATAGATCAGTTTGCTGATCTATTTCGGTCGAATTAGAATTAGGTAGAATGCCTAGTTGAACTATTTATTTTTAATTATGTTTGGGATTGTTTAATGGAGAATGTCCAAATTCGAATGGACTCAGGCTCGATTACCTAAGTATAAATATCAATGTTTCTGTGGGAGAGATTTTTCGGTTAGATAGAAAGAAAAAAAACTTAAGGGCGGCTGTGAACTGCGCTAGAAGCGCAGTCTTGCCTCTCTGACGCCCGCGCTTACCTACAATACCTACCTTCGTTTTCGCTAATGCGCGTCGTTACGGACATAACTTCACAGCCGCCATGCCATTCTTCTTGTTTTAAATGTTCTTTTTGTATGGGCTCTGGTTCGATTTGGCAACCGTCCCCAGGTTTGGTACTATTGATACCATCAAAATCCGTTCCGAAAAGGGGTCTGAGCAGTAGCGCACTTGTAGCGCCTCACTCAACTGCCGTCTTTGTACTTCTTCACTCTGCAAAACTTCAAGGCTAGAGTGAATGAGTACCTTATAGGTCGTCGTGCTCCATCTTAGACCACAACGTCGCTTAACATCAGGCGAGTTGGTGGTCAAACGCCGACCTATACTTAAAAAAAAAAAAAATCTAACTCACATTGTAGTAAGTGAATTTTGAAAAACTTCTAAGCTAAATATCAATGTTTCTGCGGGACAGATTTTGTCGGTTACATAGAAGAAATACTCAACTTGAATCACTCTTTCGAACGTACCAAGTGGTAAACCTCACTTTGTTTTGGGCCAATTTGGTCATTCTCCAAAACATCAAGATCCTTCCTTTTCTGTGGCAAACTTTTTCAATGACCAGCTGTTCTCGGCGGTTTTACGCACGAAGCGCTTTCAAAAGTCCTTCCTAATCAGAACTGCCAAGGAGTGGAACGCGCTTCCTGCCTCGGTGTTCCCCAGCAATGGATACAACCTGGGTCTCTTCAAGACAAGAGTGAATAGGCACCTCATGGGCAAGCGTGCTCCATCTTAGACCGCATCGTCACTTTCCATCAGGTGTGTTGTGGTCAAACATGGGCACATTCAATCATTTAAAAAAAAACTCGTTTTCCTTAGGAACCGTTTACCTAAGTACTATTTTCGTCCAAAATGTCGCTACATTTTTGAACCCCGACGCAAAAACGAGGGTTTTAAGTTTCAGGTGGCTGTGTGAAAGTGTGTGTGTGTGTCTGTGGCATTGTAGCTCCCGAAAGGATGAACCGATTTTGACTTTTTTGTTTGAAAGGTGAATTAGTCGGGAGTGTTCTTAGTTATGTTTATAAAACTCGGTGTCCGAAGTTTTTTTTTAATGTTTAATTTATACTTGTCCTCAGGAACCGTTTACTTAGGTACAACTTTTCTCGTCCAAAATGTCGCTACATTTTTTTAGATTTTTTGAATTACTTTAGACATACTTAGTAGAATGATTTTCAAGTCGAATTTGTGTTAATGTTTCTGAGTGCAAGTTTAATTTTAAAAGGACCTACCTACCTAAGTATCTAATATTTGTGTTTGTTTGTAGACTCAGATCAATCTAGAGGAAAAGATGGAACACTGCGTTATATCTCGCTGAAGCCACTTCTTTTTCAATGTGTGTGCGTGGTAATGTTGCCATGAAAAACATTTACAATTGCACGAAAACTAATATTATTTCCCAAACTACGTTGGCCATTTCCGTTCCAATATACAACCTTAGGAGATTTAATATTCTAAAACTGCACATATTTGTAAGAGTTTAATGTTACGGCTTTTTCAAAATTGACTTGTAAAAAAACTGCAGTTTTTAAAAATTACTTCAAAATGTAGTCCTGGCCACACTTTTATAATGCACCATGTATATTTAAGTACACGAAATTATACCATAAACCAATGTCCATAACGTCGAGTTAAGAATGACCAAGCGAGTAGCGTATTTTTTTTGCGTCAATTTGTGAGTGTTGTGTACCTATACGACAGTAGCGTAGTTTTTGGATGGTTTTTGGCTTCACTTAAGTATATCATACGCCGTGCGCCATCTTATTATCTAGGTTGATCTGAGTGTGTAGATAGGCAAAGATATAGTAACCTGTAGGCTTATTTTAGGTAATTCTACGTTTTATATTGTTTTATTACATTTATGTATCTACCTACATCCATTGAGCGGATCATGATAATCTACATTACAAGAAATATGGATGAGTATCCTAATTTAACATGGAAATTCAGTTTGGATTATGAATCCGGAGCAAGGCATTTTGCATGTCAAGATCTTACTGTACATCTTGTTGTTCAACGTGAACTTGAAAATACTTGTCTGACTTTTTATTTTTACTTACTTGTACTAGGTAGTCAGTCAGTGTGGTGTAGATATGTGTATGGCGACAGGCTCACCCCTGTCACATTTATTTTGGGACTAAATATCGTTCGGCAAAATGTAGATGTTGTAAAGTGCTTTTCCACCAAAAAAAGGCAGTATGAGGACAATATGTAGCGAGGGAAAATCTACCAATAGGACCACTTCGTTTATCATCCTCGCTTATTTTTTTAAATTTGCTTCAGCGATTTTATTGGTGTTTTTCCCTCGAACTACTCATCTTTTAGTGGAAAAGCGCCCATACCTTTTGCCGACGTGAAAAAGGCGTGAGGATATTTCGTTGTTTTTATTTTGTTTTAAGGCTTCGTCCTAACTAAGCAAATTGTGAGCTACTGACTGTTTACCTCCAGCGGTGCTATTCACAACAATTCGAAAACGTTTCCGATCGGATCTTACAAATTTCAAACCCAAAGTTCGAATCTCAGTCTAGGTACTTTTATATGTTTTGGAGTAGGAAATCGAGTACCTATAAATTCGATCGGAAGAATGAATAACATTTTAAAACTTATGAATACGGACTAAGGTTCGAATGATTTGAGTTCAATTTTTTTGGAATCCGAACGGAAACGTTTGCATGAATTGCAATTAATGCAGTTGGCCATCAGTATTCTAAATGGAGTGTCCGCACAGCGTGTACTGTACGAAGTTGCGGTGTACCGTTCCGAAGACGGGTCTGAGCAGTGCCGCACTTGTAGCGCCTCACTCAACTGCCGTCTTTGTACTTCTTCACTCTACAAAACTTCAAGGCTAGAGTGAATAAGTACCTTATAGGTCGTCGTGCTCCATCTTAGACCACAACGTCGCTCAATATCAGGCGAGTTGGTGGTCAAACGCCGACCTATTACATTTAAAAAAAAGTGTATCGCTCGCTTACTGATTTAGTGAGCGGCCGATTCTCATTTTATTTTCGATAGGTCGCCTGTTACTCAAAATTAAGTTCTCGCAATTTGCTCAGAAATCAGCCAGCAGACAGTCAATGCCTCACTGATCGCTTAGTCAGGACGAAGCATTATAGGTTTTCAAAATCGATATAGGTACATAGCGACATTAGCGACCAATTCATAGGTAGGTACTTATGTAGATTTGCAGGATAAAGCAGTTCAAGTGTGCAAAAACTTGGCTTAACTCATTTCCCAAAAACTGCTTTGTAATTCGTGGAGGATTCGGAAGGTAAATCTAAAATCAACCCTGACCTCTTATACTCAAGGTCCAAACTCCTCGTTCCAGGTACGCTTCAGGCCAGAATCATTTGACAGACTTCATCGGAATGGAACCAAGTAAGAAGCGCAAGCGGCGGACTTCATTCACCCCACAGGCTTTGGAGCTTCTGAACGCGCACTTTGAGAGAAACACGCATCCTTCGGGTAAATTATCATTATCATTACAGTATTCTACTTCCACTGGTCCCTCCAGTCCACTGACATACCTGAACCAAAAAAAATGAAGGTCTAGCATTCAGCGAACACAAACATAATGACGTCTTCCTCATCCGTCTTTTTCTAACTTGTTGTAAATGACTTATTTCCGTCTGGCTTAAGCATCGATTGACGTCACTACGTGTTTCTGAATGCTATACCTGGCGGAGTATATTATTATACTATGGACCGTCCCTACATCGAGGGTGGTTGGGCCGTTATCCACCACGCTCAGTGCGGGTTGGTGGATATCACAAGGGCTTCGAATTATTAATTCTAGGACATGTTGGTTTCTTCACGATGTTTTCCTTCACCGTAAGAACACGTCTCAAGTTTCAATATACATAAACTTTACTACGAGAATAAAGGTCGTTATTGATCCACGGCCAGGATCGAACTCATGACCTTCAGATCGGAAGGAACGGTCCACCCCACTCGGCCAATACGGCTCAATCATATACAAGAAAAATAATTTCGGGTAAATACTTATTTACCCGATTTTTTTGTTAACTACATAGGTAGGTACTTTATGAAGTCACGTTAGGTATCACCGATAGGTAAGTTAGGTAACTTATCTTACCTATATGTCAAGCGAAGCGTGCATAAATGGCCAGCTTTATGTAGACACTTGTTTTTAGGGTTCCGTACCTACCAAAATGGTGAAAAAGGAACCTCTATGGTGAGACTCCGATGTCTGTTTGTCAGTAATTCTGTATGTCAGCGCCGATTATTTTTTACTAAGTGCAGGCTTAACATTTTTTTTTTTTTATAATTTCAGGAACAGAAATTACCGGTCTCGCCCATCAGCTCGGCTACGAACGCGAAGTCATCCGAATATGGTTCTGCAACAAACGCCAGGCGCTCAAAAACACCGTCAGAATGATGTCAAAGGGAATGGTCTAAATTTAAAACTGACAGCTATCAAGATCAAGTTTCCCGCCCGTTACCTAGTGTTGGGAAAGGAACGATATCGATATTTGATATCAATTGTATCGATTGTCGATCTGCACGTAGTTTTTGGGTTGTCTCGATATTCACATTATTATTTGCATCGATAGTCTCGGCGTTTTAATTTAATTTGTACACTTTTAAAATATTTGGGCCTTAACCAAACCGCAAATCTTTATGCGATTCCAGCCAATTTAAACATGAATGTAGACGTAGTATTAAGTGTAACGTAATGTATTATAAAACAATTTCGACTGAATTCGTCTCGGTAGTTTACGAAGAAGTGAATGAAATGTCGTAGTTATAACGTAGGTGTTTATTAGTACAAAACAATTTAATGAATTGAGACATGACAAGATTTTTTTGTTAAGAAATTGAAATGTTTATAAAACATTTTTTTTGTTCATGACACGTAGGACATTATAATAAATTTCAAATAATTATAAGTACCTTTCGAAACTTTTAAAAGGAAAAAATGTACTTCTCGTCTACTCATTTCAATCTTACATGAAAAAGATTAGCTAATTCAACCTTCTTGAGCAAATAAAAAGTAAGTACCAACCTACTATCATGAATAGTTTTTTTTTAAGATCATTTTCAAAATATAACACAGTAGGTAATGTACCTAACCATTTTGATCTAGTTTACCGAAATAATATTTGTTAGCTAAAACAAGGTATTTCTAGTGCTAGCGTGTTTTTTGTAAAAATATTGCATTTTGTAAATAAGTACAACACCTTTATGTCAGCGTAAAGTAGCTGATACAATAATTTATTTAAATACTCTGAGTTTTTTTGTTCTTCTAGCGAATGTTGCACTTTCTAATTTTAAGAATTGTCTTGATATTACAGAGTAGTTGGAATGTGTCAGTCTAGAACCTACTGAGAGTTTTTTTGATCTTTGGTAGGTTTTTGTTGATAGTTAGGTATTATAAAACGATATGTATAGCGTAATATTAATTAATAATACTATCTTTACAACTTGTACATATTGTTTCGGTAATTTTATTTCAATAATTATGTATTATTAGTTTAGTTACATTATTAAATTTAGTTTATAGCTTTTCAAAAGTTGAATTATAATAATAGGTATCTTGTATACAAGTTGGGTTTTGTGGCGAGGTCGGTTACTTTTCACGGCATTCTTTGATTGACATAAACTATTATTTGGAGACAATTCACATTCTTAAGATTTCATAGACATAAAATACATTTAACAGGAGGTCTGGAAACTAAACGTTTACAATAATTGATGTGCATCTGTTTTTGGACTATCACTATTAAACTAATAAAATTACCTCGCATTTGGAAATGTAGATTTTGAAAAAATATATTAGGATATTCCAAAAAACTAAAATTTTGACGTTATTATTTATGATTTATGTGGTCGACAGTCCAAAAAAATATACACATTCTACCTATCTTTAAGTACTTATTTATTTCACAACTTCATCAAAAATAGTTGACTATTAGTTGACTCTTTGGTTGACTACTTACAATAAAAAAGAAAATGTGATGTTATATTTCTAGTTCAAGAGTTTTTAGTTCTCAAAAAATTGCGCAGAATTTTCTGCAATCATTGTTTATTATTCCTTTTCAGTAAGGACTGGATGCCTTGTCGATAAAAATAAATTCCATCTGTCTTTTTAGCCGTGTCTAGTTCAAAATTAGGCTCTGATTGGACTGATTGCAGTAGTTTTCTTTCCCATTTTTGTAAGACATGTAAGTTTTTATAATGGTTTCCCGAACAAAGACCTGCTGTTAACTGTACCATCATTAGTTAATAAGGCTGTAATGTAATATTGTATGTTAATGACCAATGAAAACCAACTTGTGATCATTAATATTTGTACTGTTACCTACTACTTAACAAGAGTCGTTAAAAGTAATAATTATAAAAAAATTGAACATATTTTTCGGCTGTTGAAAAATTGTAAATACAATATAAGGATAATAAAAACTATTTGGATTAATATTTAGGGACAAAAGAAAAAATATTATCAAAATTTATATTTTCAAAAATTATAACAAATGCAAAAAGTGTATTTAATGGGGATGTTTGGCCATAACAAAATTTTTATCGGGAAAGGGTTTCTTATCGACTTAGAGCACAAATACACACACCACAAGTTAGGTAATCAGTCGCTTGAGCTGTGCGATGCGATCTTGCAACTGATACTAATTAATATGTATCATAATGACGGAATCAGATTATTCATGATCGAGTAAGTAACTATGAGCACATCACTAATAATTTTTACCAATTTTTTTTTACAGACAAAAAAGTAACGGGTGTAAGAAGGTAGATAGCGTAGTAATTATAAAAGAGTCGTTAAGTTTTATATAATTATAAATAAACATGACTAACCTGATTCCCAACAAACATAAGTAGCATAATAGAAAAACATAGAATATTAAGTACAAAATGATTAATAAAATAAAACTGCTAGTCCCGTAAAATTAAAAATATTGATTAAAGTATTGCAGGATCGCATTGCACTCTGGTTTTCATGATCCGCATGTATCTATAATAGTTAATAGTAATACAACCTATACTACACATAACTTCAGCTGTAACACATATTCAAACCAAACTGTAACAGTATGTAATAGTGTATTAATTTTTTCTTCCTGTAATGGTACCGAACGAATGACTATGGCTGCTGGTTTATTGAAGAGGAACGTAATAAAGGCAGATAACTGTTTGATTGTATGTTTTATTTCTGAATAGGAACCTACCTAAAGCTAAATATTTACAAAAAGATTTTTTTGTACATTTTGCTCGAAAAGTGTACTTTGTGACTGTTGTCATTGTTCGAAAGTTGATAATTAATTGTACACAGACAGCGCGCCGTGCGATATTATTGAACACTAGGGATATAATATTTTTTTCACACCACCTGCTCGACAATGACTTGACCAATTACATATCACGTAGTCTTAATGTAAAGCTAGACATTGCCTCCCAAGGAATATAAAGTTATATGAAACTCCCAAAGGAGTTTTCGAGCAAAGAAGTTAAAATTTAATAAGATCTTAGCAAAGGGACGAGCTATACTTGAAAATCGAACTGGGCACCACAAGAAAAAGAAAGCAAATGCATGACATTTTAAAACAAAAAAAAACTCTTTTTTTCTCTCTAATTTTTGGCGCCATTCGTCGGGTGCATTTGCCAGCGTCTAGTAAATTACGTAAAAAAAGAAGATATATGCTTTAGAGATGTGATGCTGGAGGAGAATGCTTGGGGTGTCGTGGATCGAGTTTCGCACTAAAACGTCTCGAAACTTCAAGAACTTGGCATCAAACAGCGTCTATCTGCCGTAGTACAATCCCGAATACTCACGTTCTTCGGACACGTTTCTAGGCGAGGCAGCCAGTCTATAGAGCGACTTGTCGTCCAGGGCAAGGTTGAAGGCATTTGAACGCGCGGCAAGTCCTGTGCGGCTCAGGCTGAAAACATCTAGTGCCCTAGAACGTCTACTTTGCAAAAACGTCTATGTCGCATTATGTCTAGTCTAATAATGTCTAGTGTCCTGAAACGTCTAGTGTCTCGAAATGTCTAGTCCAACATTGTCTAGTCTCTAGTCCATTATTGTCTGGTCCTAAAATTAAGGTAGTAGCGCGGTAAAATGGTGTAGGTATGGTAGGGATCAAAGTGGAAAAACAAAAGACGATCAAAGTGGAAAAACAAGAGACAAACATAGTGGAAAAAAAAGTGACAATCAAAGAGAAAAAACTAAGTAACTTACTATATATTATGTAGTTGATGATTTTAGCATATGAGTTTAGTACCTCCCTCATCAAATTCAAAATCTTTTCATCCCACAGATCTGGGATGCAAAAAATTATTTCGGTGGTTCATCCGTTCGGGAGCTACGATGCCACCACACACACACACATATATACACACACAGACACTGACAGACACGTCAAACTTTTAAAACCCCGTCGTTTCTACGTCGTGGTTTAAAAAAAAAGAGTAGTTCCAAACATTACAATATAAATAGAAGGCTTGGTTTCCCAACGAGTTGGCTTGGAGTCGTTAGCAATCATTCTGTCAAATCTAAGGCCCGCATGCTGAAACGACGCTCAGTCTTGAACCTCGACTTAAAACTGGATTTATGGATAGTAAAACCAGTCTCAAATCGAGATCCGAAAATTGTATGTACCTATGGTAAAACCAGTTTTAAATCAAGATTCAAGACAGAATTCCTAACATAGTAAAATTGAAAATTTGAGATTGAAATAAAAACAATTCAATTTTGTTTCCGAAAATTTTATTCTTTTCTCTTAATCTCATTGCACTTGCAGTTTTCGCTTACGATCGTATATTCTTGTCCCCTTTTTGCGTTTTTCACTGTGGTTTTTCAGCGTGACCGGCTAAACAGACAGAACAGACTTTGCGTGACAGGAGCGAGCTTGTCGCCATACACCGGGCTCCAGTCATGTAGATGACTTACAGTATGCATTTAAATTCACACAATGAACAATTTGGTGCGTGCCATTAGCTGGGATCGAACCTGCTCCCTCTAGCTTGATAGGCGGGCCTTTTTCAACTAGGCCGTTCCAAAATTTGATCTGATGATCCAAAATTTGTTAGCACAGCACAAACAAATGCAATATCATTTAAATGCATTGTTTCCATTTGATTCATGCGTTGTTTTAAAATTTTGTAAGACTTCATCATGCCAAATATTCTTTTCACACAGACTGTTTTGTTTTTGTTGTTGATTAACATTTCAGGATCAATTTCTTTTTCTTTTTTAAACAATGTAGGTATATTCACTTTGACTTCGTATGACATTACCATTTCCTGGACATTCTGACCATCGTCAACCATTAATTCATTGTAGTTGGGTCTGGGTAAAATATTACTCTTTTCTAGAATCTGCTGGTCTGGTACTGAACCACCGTACAAGGGCGAAATATAGGCAATTAAACCAGATGAATCAATGCCTACGAAAAACTTGACCGTGTTCATATTTTTATGGCTAGAGAATGTTACCTGTTGAGCTAAAGGTGAGCCTGGTTTTTTGATTGGACATTCAATAGTATCAAGTACCACTCTAGTCATTGGGTGTTTGTCATAGAAATCCAAGTTTCTCCACTGTGAAGCCATAAATCGTATCCAGGTTTTAAAAATTTCTGCTACCTCTTTGACAGATAAAGAGTACAGAACAGCTATTTCTTCGTACTCTGTGTGTCTACGTAAAATCATTAATGTAATAAAAAATTGCTCCAGAGCATCCAATTTCGTTGAAGTTTTACAAAAATAGTTTACTTTTGGGTAATCTCTGAGAGTGTTAAATACATACGTCAGTTTTACAAATGTCTCTAGTCCAGTATAGAATTTAATAGCTCTGTCACTAGTTTTGCATTTGTGTACACTGAAAATCATATCAGAAACAGTTTTAGAAAATGATTCAGTATAATTAATCGTTTGAGTGAATGTATCGCAATATTGTGATGTTTTGTTCAAGTTTGAACCATTTTCATATTTAGTGGTTTCATCTTGAATGTCGTTGATATCTGTGGCAATCACTTTCATTTCTTTAACTGTATTATCAGGACCATTTTCCTCTGGTGTTGGACCACTTTCATCTGATGAATAATTCTCCCAATATTCTGTATTTTCATGATTGTTGCTTATTTGTAGAGGGTCAGCATCATCCAGAGGAATTTCAATATTTAAAGTTGAATATTCTTCGACAAATGTAGTAGGATAATCTGGAAAAGACACAGTAATGATTAGTAAGGGATGTAATACATTAGAAAAAGTAGAAACGTCACTTTTGACCTCCTGGCCTGGATATATAGTCAGCATAGGTATGTATTCACAATCATTTGGAAACCTTTCCATTCAGTTTCCAAAAATTTTAATCACAATTTTTTTGAAACTTATGCTGTATAAATAAGCTTTTGAACATGATTCATCCTTCTGATCGGATTTATACTCGATTCCCTGTACCAAAATCTATAAAAGTAGACTGAGAACAATTTGAGTTTGAAATTTGTGGGATCCGATCGGAAATGCTTCCGAATGATTGTGAATAGCACCGCAGGTCAGCTTTAAAATACCTAATTATAGTTTTGTCAGCTGAACTACTTACATAGAAAGTTTCATTCCAATATGACAAGTAGATTAAAATTGACTCCTTTGATTTGCATTGTTTATTACATTACAAGTGAAGCTAATAAAAATGTGTGGACCCTTCGTGCGCGAGTCAACTCGACTAAACAAAATAGAATTCTGTTGTAAAAACAAGTACAGTACCTGGTCTGCTATAAGTCTTAACAGCATTAGCTGGATTGAATTTGTGTTCTAAAAGATCTTGTGATGATACATCTTCTGGTGTGACAATTTTACTAGATGAAGCCAATGGCAATGTACCCCAAGGAAAAACAGATGGTACTGCTGTTCTTTTCAGTCTCTTGAAATTGCCATCTGAAAAACAGACAAAGAATGTTAGAATGTTCACACAATTTTGCAAAATTCATTCACAAATAACAGAAAAATATTCAACAGTAAAACTTCATCCAAGATCGAGAAATTAACACTTCCTCTTTATAACTATTTGATAGTTTGTTTCAGTTTGGGACACCCATCAATAACTGATACAGATGTGTATCATTATTATGTGTTGTAATGTGATAAGTTTTTAGACCAGTCATGTTGGTTCCAGCATTGGCCCCAACGCTGGCGGGTTAAGTTGGTGATACATCTACACATTGGCGAGTTCATTCCCGTCAACGTGAAGACATCTGATACCGAAACTACTCTAGAAACTTACTTATTTATTTATGTTAGGTACTAAAAAAATTACTAAGTATCAAAATTGATTGATTTATTTTTTTATTTTTTAATTATTTTATAGATTAGGATATTATGATGTAGGATGTTATGTACACACTCAATGTATATGGCGACGACTGAGCAAATCGATAACGAAACGAATGGACGGATTGTCAACGTTAGTGCAGATTTCCTTTGATAAAAACCGACATGCGCCGGCCAACTACTCACGTTGGGGTGAATGCATTTCTCCCAATCCACACGTTACCTGAGCGAAGTTGGCGCCAATGTTAGAGCCAACGTGCAAAACCGGAGTTAGTCTTGAATTTGTATGAACAGAAAAACGGATTACCTACTTACATGTATCAAAATCGCTTTGGGTGAAATGATCGGAACATACACATGAATGTTTACGTAGATGCCATCCAATTTTTCGCTGTACATCTACCTTCGTAGCTCGGATCCATTGTTGCTTTAAGTTTTCATTAGTTGGAAAAGTATGAACTCCTCTATTTTTGCAGGTCACAATGGCACAGGCACGCATTTTTTTAGAGCACAAAAAATAAATTAAAAACAAATAGCTGTTAAAACATTTCGGTCATTTCGGTGACGGCTTGACTTATTTTTTTTACCCTTAGGATAGACTGAAGCTAACATGGTCATACCGCCTAATCATCCGTACTTTAGTCGTCGTTAAATCTTATCCTACTTTATAATAATCTATATAATATTATAAATACTATAAACGCGAAAGTTTGTAAGAATGGATGGATGGATTATCCATTATATTATGATATTATTATGGATTATCATAACCTAGCTGCGCCCCGAGGTTTCACCTGCGGTTAAAAAGTATTCTACATATGTGCTATTCTAGACTTTAATCTATCTCTGTGCCAAATTTCATCCAGGTCTGTTCAGCCATTCTGGCGTGAGAGAGTACCAAACATCCATCCATCCATCCATTCTTACAAACTTTCACGTTTGTGTAATAATAGGTTATGATACAAAATTACGACAACACCTTTTGGTTCCCGCCCAAAACTTCAGGCAAACTGGGTCTAGTTTACAAATAGTCTTTATAGCAATTATCGGTTCGTGCAGATAATGTACAACAAGAAAAGCAGGCATTGTACAGCCTGATAATCCATTACATGAGAAAAGTTCTTGTTTTATCAGGCTGTACATCGTTATGCCATGTTTTATCATGTAGTACAATGGGATGTGTTTTATAGGGTTGTTCCGATAATGCACGACTCTATAATGTACAACATGATAAAAGGTGGCATCTCCCTATTGGCTAGCCTTGCTGAAATGTCTCTGCTCTGATTAGCTGTTCAGCAGGGCTATTCAAAACCATTCGGCAACGTTCGGATTTCAAAAATTTTAAGCCTAAATTATTCGAATCTCCGTCTATATTCATAAGTTTTTAAACGTGATTAATTCTTCCGATCGGATTTATACTTGATTCCCTATTCCAAAATGTTTATAAGTTGAGTTTGAAATTTCGAGGATCCGATCGGAAACGTTTTCGAATGATTGCGAATAGCCCTGCTGTTGTGCCTATGAATTTTACCGTTTCCGTGCTTCGTTTGAACGAGTAGACAACTCTGGAGCTCGTACGATTATAGAGATAGTGAAAAGTAATGAAAACTCTGGGGTAAAGTCTTACTCTATCCCAGATATGTTTCTGTTTCTTCACAAAAAAAAAAATAACTTTAACCTACTGGTATCCGACTAAGTTCTGTCACTGACTGTCCGGGTGGGCTCCCGCCAGAAGCTCTGTACTCGCCCCTGAGTGTTGCTACACCACACTCGGACAACGTGTCGTAATGGAGGTCGACCTCCCTTGAGCTTCTGGCTCCCGCACTTTTTGTAATTATGTGTAATAGATCGGCTTTATGACTGAAGATATTATTTTTTAGTTCATTTTACTTCGTTAAATTAAATTTTTGGTAGTTCACATGAAACTACACAATTACAGCTTTCGAATAATGCCTCAACCATACTTTACAGAAAACAAACAAGTAACTGTGGCCCTATTCGGAGATTTGAGATTTTCATCTCACTTTTCTTTGTCTTTGTTGCTCTCGTTTAAAACGTCATAGATGTAAGAGTGACGAAGATAAACCTGGGCCGTGACCATCGATATATTTGTCGGCGATAGTTGTCATAGGTTGAATATTGCTAGACATTATTGGGCCTTGACTGTAATGTATAGCCGATATTTAGTGTAGTGCTCTGAATAACATGCTGCACATTACAGCATTACCGGAATGTTACTTTTGTGACACTTTACGTTACTTTTGATACTCTCTCATGTTACCTCCATGGTACACGCGTCAAAATGTTACTTTTACGCACAGACTTCCAATACAGTAACATCATCATTTTACACTAGCATCATTTTGCACCTTCCCGTGGGTAAACTAATAGAACCATTAATGTTACTTTTCTTGTTAAAATTGCTCGTTTTGATCTGACTTGGGTTATATTTGACTATCTGCCACTGGCAACACTAGAACATTATCCTAGATCTTTATATGAGCAAATCTTGTCTAAATACTCAGATCAACTAGAATATCAGATGGCGCACGGCGTATAATGTAGGTGAAGCCACTTCTTGTTACATGTGTGCTGTGGAAGTGTTGCCATGAAAAAAAAAATACCCTGAGTATTGTAGTTTTCCAACGTATGTATCCGCATTCCACTGAATTCATGTAATAGTTCCCAGGTTAATTAATCAAATGTTTGCCAAATATCAATTGCCAAAAAATCATCATCATACCTTAATCATAATACCTAAACAGGACGGCAGTTTTGAAATAAAGATTTTTTTAAATTATTCAACGGAAGGCAATCTATTAGACTTAGTATTAGGGTTCTGGTAGCACCCCTTGAGTATGGAACCATAATACGTAATCAGAAAAAAAAAATTATACGCGTTGAATTGAAAACAACTTTTCGTTGGTAAAAAATTAAAACTTACCCTGATGGGATACGCAGTCCTTTTCAGACGGCGAAGGCCAAGCTTGGTCAGGTAAAAGTCTCTTTCATTAAAATGGTCTGAAAAGACAACATCTCTTTTTGATGGTTGCCATTTTTGATCATTTCGACTTTTTTGTATGGCAACCACCCATTCTTTTAATGTCGCTTTTTCAATCTTAATTGGGAACCTAAAAAAGTCTTAGGATTTAAAATATTTTGGAGAAAAAAATGCGATTATGACAACACTGCACGACATTCCACAAATTCATGTAATGTCATTGTCAAGTCCTAAAATGGCATTATGAACTTTGTATCCAGTTGCCAATAAAATAAAATAAAAGCACTATGTAAATATAGGTATCCGAAATTATAACCTAAAACAATGCTGTTTACTTTAAGATGAGATGTTATTAACAATACTTACATATGGAAAATTATTTCACAGCACATGACGGCATCGTTCCAGATTTTTTTTGTATGTTCTCAGCGTGAAGTCCAGGTTAGTACTGACGAAGCGAGTAGCGTAGTTTTTTGCGTCAATGTGTGAGTGTTGTGTACATATACGACAGTAGCGTAGTTTTTGGATGGTTCTTGGCTTCACCTAAATCAAACGCCGTGCGCCATCTGATATTCTAGTTGATCTGAGGTATATATATAAATAAATAATTGGAATCTCGGAATCGGCTCCAACGATTTTCATACAATTTAGTATATAGGGGGTTTCGGGGGCGATAAATCGATCTAGCTAGGAATCAGTTTTAGAAAATGTCATTTTATTCGTGTTTTATCGATAATCAACTTAAACATAAACTTGGAAGAAAAATAACAAAAAGGAGGCGTTTGAGTAGTCTCAACTGAAAAATATGACTCTTCCTGACATCTATTGCCGGATAATAATACATTTTTTGTGAGCAACTAATTGCTTTAACGACACAACAGCAGATGGCGTTGTTAAGTAACACGAAGTCAACGAGTGTTTGCTTTGAGGTTAGACTAAAATCAATTGTTTATTTTCCAAAAAACACAATTAAAAAAAAAATACCGAGCAAAGCTCGGCCATCCAGGTACTTTTATATTAAAGAAGAGTTTTGGCGGGAACCGAAAAGATGGTGTCGTGTTTTTGTATTATTTTCTAAAACTTGTGATTCTTCGAGTGTTAAATTGTAATAATGGTGGATTATTAACGTTTACCGGTTCGTCAACGTGCACGAGTGTGGGCAAATGATACAAACATCGCGAAACGCGATTTTTCGTGTTCTCTACAAAACTTCACTTAAAGTTTCAGTAAAGTATCCATAACTTTACTGGAATGGGAAAAGGGGAGGGATTCATCGTCTTCATCATCACCTCATCATCATCATCCCATCATCTGTAACTGAAGGAAAAATTATTACTAAGAATCCGACTGAAGGACGAGTATCCATGGTCATGAATAAATTATTAAAAAAAAAATTAGATATTAATGGCGGAATTTTATTTCTCTATTCATTGAAAGGAAGGAAAAAGGATTTGTTTTTTGCATTATTGCCTGGAAATAGTTATTGCTATACGGAAAATTGAATAAAGCAACAGTTAAAACCAAAAGCTACGATTAAGCATCACAACTTTGAGTCTTAAATTGCAAAAATAGCAGGACTGTAAACTGCAGTCGGTGACCGAACATCTGATACAAATAAACATGAGGATCCTCGCCAATACAAAGGATACGTCACAGCCTGTCGGGAATACTTACTGATTTGGATTACGAAGGTCCGAAATGATTCATGAGGTTAATTGACAATACCTGCGTAATTGTGCTATTGATCAAATGCAGTGAGTGCTTATATAGTGGCGTTACGCGGCGTAAGGTCGTTGACTGTGATAATAATCTTGGATGTCGTGAGTAACCGATGAGATGATCGAAAGCGTGTCGAGGCGAGCCTTCAGTAGCACCAGCGGCACTTACAATGTACGTGCCTCCGAGCTCGCGCGAGAAAGGAAGCTGAACATCTTCAATGTTACTGTCTATTTCTTGGACGATACAGAGCAAGTGTTCGCTGTGGAGGTTGGTAGATAATTTTACTAATTAGAAAGCTCTGTGGTACAGAATATTGACAATTCTTATATTTGCTCTTTAAATAGAACTTCAGCATCTGTCTGCCAGCCTGGGTCACACTTTGAAATATCAATGAGCTGGGTTGGCTTGAATAGGTGCTGGCAGGAGGATATACAAATGCACAATTTACCCAAATAGAATATCGATGCAGGCAACAATTTTGTACATAACAACACACTAACTAAATTCCAATAAGAAATAAGAACCCATTTTTTTTTTACCATGACATCCACAGCATAAAAAATGCTAAACAGTTACATAGTTAAGTTATTAACATGAAAGACCTAAAACTACAGGAAATTCTGTTCAAAGATATCTGGTTAGTGCAATTTAATATCGCTGATCATCTTTATTACTTATGGTGGATTTGCTAACAGCCAAGGCCAAAATCATGTTAACTGCGTGTAACAAATCAACAGTTGCAAGTTGGAATTTAATACAAAAAATAATGAGTGCAAACACGCAAACCAAATTCATATAATCGGATGATGGTTTTGTCACAAAAAACGAAACAGGATAATAGACTTAATAATGTAGAAGATCAAGCTCTCAGGTAGCCTATGAAAAATGAGTCAATACATAAACATAGTGTACTTTCCACATTATTCATCAAAAAAATACAATAGGGTAAGGATAATTGTTGCTCATGTGTAATGATCACAGATCAGAATATGCAGAGTAGTGTAATGATCATGGATCAGAATATGTAGAGTATATTCACCTAAAGTGAGAGGAAGTACTACTTTCCCATAATATCAAAATGTCATGGTGATATAACTTAAACATACAAACATATCATCACACCTTTCCCCCGAGGGGGCTGGCAGAGGTGTAATACAACACCCACACTTCGCCAGACAATATTCAGTCCCAAATGTGACGGGGACGAGCCTGTCGCCATACATCGGGCTCCAGTCATATAGCAGGTGACATACAATACACACATATTTCACAATGAACAAATTGATGCATGCCGTTGGCTGGGTTTGAACCCGCTCCTTGGTGATTTAAATATGACTGAAAAACGAAATTGCAGTTTTTTTTAAAAATATAGTTAATCCAGTAATATAATAATCTTATAATAGTCTTTCTTAAGGTTAATTGCCGTGAACAAAAATCTTAATAATTATAAAAGTTTCACTTTGGAACAGTGTCACACTTAAAATACGGAACCCTAAAAAGAGCAAATCATTATTCTTCAAAAAAGGATTTCCTATTCTAAAATTTGTGATTCAAAACCCAACAATTACACTTTCTGATTTTTCAATCTCAGGACTTCCAATGAGGTATTCATCGTTCACAGCATGGTAACATTACTCTAAGGCAATGGCCAATCAAACATGAGCTCTATGCTGTGTCACTCACAGAAGAATTTACAATGGGCTTTGCTTATTGTGTGATGTCTAATGTGTGATGTTCTTAAAAAAGTTTATAAACTATTAGCAATCCACCTTAACTTCGCACTGTACCTATAAACCTTCCGTGGAAAATTATCTAACTGACAGTGGAAGCAGTATCAAATTCCGTTGTGCGACTTAGGAAGAATTAGGACATATACTGACAAAGACAATAGACACAGAAAGCGACGTTTTTTTTTAACCGACTTCAAAAAAGGAGGAGATTCTCAATTCGTCAAAATCTTTTTTAATTATGTATGTTTACTGATTACTCGAAAACGCCTGAACTGACTTCCCAGGTAGTAGTGGGGCTATTTATTGTCGCTTTAGGCGTTTTTATCAAATCAAATCAAATCATTTATTTCGCAAAACATGGGTAAATTTTACAAATTTAAAAAAAATAAATATTCAAAGTAGCTGAGCCATGTCTTAACCTATCGGCATGCGAAAATAACATTGTCAATGTATAGAGAGGGCAACTGAGTATTACGAGTACATTTATCAATAATGTCATTTGGGCAACGGACATGCAATTTTATTTTATTTATTTTTAGAAGTATGTCATAAAATGTCAATAATTATTAATGTCAAACAATTTTAATGTCACACTCACATTAACACTGTAAAACATTCCAAAAATAATATTAATTTAGCGAATAAATAAATTACATGTGTAACATTATTACTTTGAATATCTTTCAAAGTCCGTGGAAACTTATTAAAGATGTCAACCCTCATTACAAATGTACTTTTCCTATAAAGTGCTAGCCTACGTTTTGGCGCACATAGTGTGCTTTCGTATCGCTTACTAGACAGGGTGTCGTAGTCGTTGATATTATTTTTTACTAGGATGGCTGACTCGTAGATATATATCGAAGGAAGAGTTAACATTTAGTTTTTAAAATACGGCTTACACGTGTCCCTTTGCCTAAGTCCACAAATTGCTCGAACACATCTCTTCTGTGCTCTAAATACTGATTGGTTACCCGTACTGTTTGCCCAAAATAGGACTCCATATCTTAGCTTAGATCCAACGTCAGCATGATATGCGCTTAATAGTGTTTTTTCATTGGCGACCTGTTGCAGCATATATAGCGCATAAGAAAACTGGTTCAATTTTTTACGTACATGTTCTACATGTGAATTCCACGATAGATCTGAGTCTATGTGAATTCCTAAAAATTTTATTTTCTGCGCTTCTTCAATTTGTTTACCGTGGTAATTTATATTTAATGTATTAAATTTAGAGTTTTTGGTTTTAAATGTCATTATTTGTGTTTTGTCAAGGTTTATTTTCAGGTTATTAGTTTGTAACCAGTCAACTATAGTGATGAGATAATTATTTATGTCTGATTCATGATTAGTAGTTATTTCGTCAGTAAACAGGGCCATGCTATCATCGGCGAACATAATTAATGGATGATTGATGGCTTGGGGAAAATCATTAATGTAAGCTATAAATAATAGAGGTCCTACTATACTTCCTTGTGGAACACCATATTGCACAGCTCGACTATCTGAACGAAATTGTTCTTCTATTTTAGTAGTCGTATTTAGTCTCGTAATTTCTGTGAACTGTTGCCTATTCGAGAGATATGACCTAATTAGTTTTGAAGCATTACCCCGTATGCCGTAGTGCTCTAACTTCCTAATTAAAATATCGTGATGTACGTAATCAAATGCTTTGGTCATATCCATAAAAAGCGCTGTTACCCGTTTTTTATTTTCAAGACCACTGTAAACTTTACGCAGAAAGCTCATAATTGCCATTTCTGTCCCTTTTTCTTTCCTAAAGCCTACCTGTTCGGGAGAAAAAATATTATTAGTCTCGAAATAGTAATCTAGACGTTTGTGAATAACTTTCTCAAAAATTTTTGAGAATACCGGTATTAAAGCAATTGGTCTATAAAAACTCATTTGTTTTTTATCACTTTTTTTAAAAATAGGTACGACGATAGAAGTTTTCAGCTTTTCAGGGAAGATACCATTTTCGATGCAGCTATTAATAATAAATGCCAGTACATGTGATATGATACATGTGATATATTTTATCAAAATCAGATGAGCGCTTGAGTTGACAAAATGAGTTTACAAAATCCAATTTGGATGATGGGAAGTTGGTTTTATTGCTAGCTGTTACCCGCGACTTCGCGTTTATCCAGAAATTACCACCAAAAACCTTCCTCGAGATATACTGTAACTAAATAACAAATTTAACCAAGATCCATTCAGCTGTTTAACAATGAAAAGCCGACAAACGGACAGACTGATAGAGTTAATTTCTATTTTTTATAATATTGTTAAGTATGGATTACTACGCATGTAGAGAAGAGGTAATAACAAAATTAACATTTTCAGAAAAAGGCAAAAGGCATTGTGTTACTAGAGCAAGTGTTTCACCACCTCGAGCTCGTTGAGAAAGATTACTTTGGACTGCAATTCACCGAAAACGGAACACCACCTAATGCAACAAACACTGAAATAACGGTAAGGGCACCACACTAATATTAACTAGCTGCGCCCCGCGGCCTCACCTGCTTTCCCTTAGTAACCGTTAAATTTTTGGGGATGAAAGGTACTCTATGACCTTTTCTGTACACCTCTGTTCTGTATACTCCTTACAGCATGCATGTGAAATTTCATGACGGTCGGTTAAGTAGTTAAAGCGTCTTCCGACGCTCTGAAAACATATAACATTATAGACTAATGACCTTCTATACATATATAGCGTATACATATAACGTGTATAGGTCATTGTTATAGACATACAATAAAGTCTCATAATTATTGAAACTGCAATAAAGGCTTAATCCTACTTCCTACTAATATTACCTATAAACGCGAAAGTTTGTAAGAATGGATGGATGGGTGGATGTTTGTTATTCTTTCACGCCAGAATGGCTGAACAGATCTAGATGAAATTTGGCACAAAGATAGATTAAAATATAAATATAGATTATAGTCTAGAATAGCACATAGGATATTTTTTAACCGCGGGGCGCTGCTATTAATAAATAATATTAAGTGATGATGAAGAATAGGTAGTCCAGTCGGGGTAGACATTTAAATAGAAAAAAAATCCGGGGAGCGATTCTTTTTTTTAAACGTCGTGTGGGGTGGTTGGAAGTATAAATCTCGATTTTCTAACTAATCCCGGTAAAGGGTTCGCCGCCATCTTGTTTTAAAGTTAAATTTTTTCGTTCTTCTAAAATAACTCGTTAATTTTCAACTTCAGAGCAAAAATGGCGTTATCCAAAGTTGTTGGAAATTTAATTTCTCACATGTTTGGTCATGATCATTTTTACGCTAGGATCAATATTTGCAGATTTACACTATCAAGAAGATAGATAGATAGATAGATAGAATTATACTATCAAGATAAAAGTTTGGTGAAGCTTGTGCGTGTGGTAAGCCTATTAGGATGCGAAAGTATTTTTACACAAAACTTTTCTTACTATTAATCTACCTGTCATTCGAAGCTTTTATTTTACACATTAGTTTAAATTTGGGTCCAAGCTTGGCGTACTTATTACTGCGTGACATATTGGCTTCAATATCAACTTATAACCAAAGATTGATATACTTGGTCTTGGCTCCAAGACGTACATTGGTGCATAATAATGATGACCATTGTGTGGCCGCGTTGTAAGAGGTCAATATTATTTGCTGCTGTAATTCTTTACTTATGGAAACTGACGTGGTTTTCACACATTATGATTTAAAACACGGGAAATTACTCACGTACGATTCAGTCGATTATTCCGACTATAGTTTCAACCGCATTCGGCGGTCTTCATCAGGGCGAGTGCGCGCGCGCGGCTGCGTCTCGCATAGCACATGCTATGCGAGACGTGAATCGTACGTGAGTAATTTCCCGTGTTTTAAATCATAATTCTTTACTATTTAATATCTTTTATCGCAAAACCTTGTGTAGGATGTAATCAATCTGTCAGGAATTTATTGTACTGTATATTTTATCACACATTGATAAACTGATAATTTGTACCCTTGGTTTTTTAATACATGCATGACTCATAAGTACGTGTGTCATTCATTTTATTGAATTCTGATCTTTTTGCCAGGAATTAGTTTGCATTTTTGTTTAATGATAATGAGTCATTGACAAAAGCTGTGTCTCACGTGGGAATGTTCTTTAAATTTTATAATCTATTCGCAATCGCGCTGGCGCCACTATCGCATTTTTTACATATTCTTTTTGAAATGACTAATCATGTATTTTTAAATGTTTCTGCAGAGATGGTTAGACAGCACAAAGTCGGTGAAGAAGCAGGTCGGTGTCAACGCACAATTCTGGCTGGCGGTGCGATTCTACCCGCCCGAGCCGTCGAGATTGGCCGAGGAGTATACGAAGTACCTACTGTGCCTTCAACTGAGGAAATTACTATTGGATGGTAGAATGACTGCTCCGAAAAGTACGGCGCTGCTACTGGCATCTTTTACTGTTCAAGGTATTGTAACCGGTTCCGTATCCTATCATATTTTTTAACCGACTTCCAAAAAAGAGAAGGTTATCAATTTGACCATACTTTTTTTTGTACATATTACGAGATTATTTCGGCAATTGTGAATTGATTTTAATGATTAATTTTTTGTTTGGTAGATCATGCTTTAGAGGTGGCCTCATTTCAATTTTAACAAAATCGATCTAGAAGTTATTAAAATATTAACAAAAATCTAAGAATTGTTTACAAGGATGACGGTCCAGCGGTACTCGGGAACTCGGTTTTTTTAAGCTTGGTTTTTATATGTATATAAAATAAATTCGGGACACTTCCACACACGGTTGCCTGACCCCAAACTAAGCAAACCTTGTAGTATGACTGCCAGGGACTGATGTACATACTTAGATATTTTTAAATGCATACTTAAATACATATTTAAACACCCAGACATAGAACAAACACAAACGTTCATCACATAAGTGTTTGCCCTTGGTGGGAATCGAACCCACGCCCCCAAGCTCATAAGGCATATTTTTGTTATTAGCAATTAGCTGCGCCCCGCGGTTTCTTACACGGCCCTACAGGAACCGTTAATTAACAATAATTACCGTTATTATTAATAACCGTTAATTCTAGTTCCATCATCAGGTCATCTAAGATGTATAACATTATAGTTATGTCATCCGAACATATAAGTATACAATATATATATTATTATACAAAGTTTCGACACGACAATTAGAAGTAGGTTAAAACTGACTTATATCGCCCTTACTTATAAACGTTGTATAGCCTTGTAATAGTTGTACAGTGCTTTGTCTTTTTCGGTCGACTTGAAAAATGTAAAAGAAAGAAAAAGACAAAACACTGTACACCTATTCCAAGACTATACATCTACCCCCTTAGCAATAAACTTTGTACAGCTTCTGAATAGTTACACAGTCTTTTGTCTTTTTCGATTAAGTTCAAAAATGTAAAAGAAAGAAAAAGACACAAGACTGTACATTTATTATATGTCTATTGTCTATTGTCTACATCTATTATGAGGCTTTATACAACATTTATTACTAAGGGGGTTAGTGAGGAGGTAAGATTTATATTATTGTTTGTTACCTAGTAACAAGTGAAGCTAACAAAAGTGTAGGAAAATTAAATGTAATCAAAACCCAACTATAGCACACTCTCATGAATGTTATATAAATATTTTCCTCATAATGCTTTACTGAGATCTATATATATAATACAGCCCGAATAGGATATACGATTCATTATATGTAATTTGTTATTTATGCTAGGTTTATTTTTGGCGTATATTGTTATTATTGTTAAATAAACAATCCGTATATCCTAAAAAAAATAGGATACACTAAATTTATGATTTAATTTTTATTATGAGCCTGTGATATGTGATATCTTGGGTAAAGGCCTCCTTAGCCTCTGTCTATATGTCTCTATCTTGAGCTATAATTGGCCAGTCCCTCCGGTACTTTTCGACTTCACGCCATCTCTTCCTTGGTTTGCCACAAGCTCAATTTTGATCTGACATCCACTAAGTAGTACTTTTGACCCAAAGATCATCAGACAAGCTACAGACATGCCCAGACCAATCCCACTATTTTTAGTCTTGGAATGCTGTATGGTGTTTCTTATGGCGGTCTGTGACGTCAAGAAAACTTTTTTTTTTGGACACTTCCACACACGGTCGCCTGACCCCAAACTAAGCAAAGGTTGTGCTATGGCTGCCAGAGACTGATATACATACTTAAATATTTTTAAATACATACTTAAATAGATATTAACACCCAGACATAGAACAAACACAAATGTTCATCACATAAAATGTTTGCCCTAGGTGGGAATCGAACCCACGCCCCCAGCTCAGAAGGCAGGTTCACTACCAACTGAGCCATTGAGGCAGTCAATACTGCTTTCCAGAGCCCAAAGTCCTGGCTCCGCAATATAAGAAACTAGACCGGAATTAAGACAGTGGGACATCTGTTCAGGCTAGCACTGGACAAGGGTAACTTGCAAGACGCTGGCTGCCAATCTTCATTAATGGAGAGGCATTGAAAGAAGAAGATAGCCCACTGGCAAAGCGCGAGGTCGGACCTCTGAAAGTCAAAGACCAAGTTTGCGCTTTGTCTATGAGAAGGGGGAGAATGCAAACATCGATAAGCCTGCCTTTGAGGAATACTGGCATGTTTCCTTTAATGAGGTCATTCATGGACCAAAAGCGTAATACACTAATTTTGCAATTTGTGTAATACACAAAAAGTGTTTCAAAACAAACATTTGTGTTTGTTTGTTGCTATATCTGGGTGTTAATATCTATTTGAGCATGTGTTTTGTACATTTGTGTGTGTCAGTATCTGACAGCCGTAGTACAAGCTTTGCTTAGTTTAGGCTTAGGACCATGTGTGAAAAATGTCCCGAATGTACTAAAATATACATTGACCGAATGACTTATAATTTCAGCGGAGCTAGACGATTATAACGTATCGGAGCACCCGCCCAACTACCTGTCAGAACTGTGCCTACTGCCGAAGCAAACGAGCGAGGACGAGCGCAAGATAAGGGAGCTCCACAAACTGCACCGGGGACAGTCGCCCGCAGACGCGGAGGCGAACTTTTTAGAACACGCCAAGAGGCTGGACTGTTACGGGGTGGAATCTCATCCTGCTAAGGTACGAATTAAACGTCTTTAATCAATTGGGTATCGAAGATACACTTCAGTCAAAGTTATAAAAATGACTCTACCTCCTTCTTCGGAAAAAGAGTCACTACCCAGAAGAACAGGCAAGAAACTGAAGGGCATATTTTTTTCAATAAGTTTTACAAATTTTTGCTTTGATCTAGTATCATGTATTTCCCGTATGTACTAGTAACTACTTGGCGGAAGTGGTGTAACAACTCCTCCTGTACCAATTTCTTCTAGGTCTTTGTAATTTATCTTAGGCAAGAAACTAAGGGACAATTTTTTCAAATAATTCACACGTTTTGGCTTTGAGCTAGTAGCATCATGTATTTCCCTTGTGTACTATAGTGGCTACTTAGCGGAAGTGGTGTACCAAATCCCTCTAAGTCTTTGTGATTCATCTTAAGGTCTACATACCAGTTGTCGACCTACTCACACAGTCCGGCGAGTAAACCAACATTATCTGTCATTTATTGATCCTGCGAAAAGAGGTCTCAGAGTCTACTTTTACTGCTGTTTTTTTGTTTGTCTGATGAAAACTTAAGTACTGTTAATCCGATCTCTGCGAAATTCTGCAGGCAAGCAGTTCAAAATACAAATACAGTGCAAATACAATTGTTAAGTTCGAATAGGAACGAAATCGAACGAGAACTGATGGAGATCTGCAAGGTGTCCGTTAGAGACGAACTGCTTGCTAGCATATCTTTCATCTATACTGGTCTACACTAGTAGTATAAAGCGATGATAGCCTAGCCGTCGAAGGCCCGCCTTTCAAGCCAGAGGGAGCGGGTTCGGACCCAGCCGAAGGCACGCACCAATTTGTTCGTTGTGTGAACTTATGTGCATATTGTATGTCATCTGCTACATGACTGGAGCCCGATGTATGGCGACAGGCGCTAATGGCGATAGGCCCGCCCCCTGTCACATTTAGGACTGAATATTGTCCGGCGAAGTGTGAGTGTTGTACACCTCTGCCAGCGCCCTCGGGGGAAAGGCGTGGCGATATGACGATATGCTATACTAGTCTAAACTTAGAAGTTTTAGTACACTATTTGTTGACAAGACGGCCGAAATCATGAACTTTTTGTCTTTAAAACGGTAGGAAAACTAAAATAATATACAGAGCACAGCTAATGACTAAACATCAAATTGTATTAAACATTCTATTTTCTATTCAATAAATTATGAAACCTAAAACAATAATAAGGAAATTGCCGTTCTAATAAGAAATTCTTGATTAACAGGAAACTAATAATAATTAAAAAGTTAGTACTTAATAATAAATAATTTAAAAATATATTTTTCTACTATTTTCAGGATTACAACGGCAAAGACATATTTATTGGTGTAACGTCAATAGGTATTGTTGTCTTCCAAAACAATATCAGGATAAATACTTTCTCTTGGAGTAAAATCGTCAAGATTTCTTTTAAGAAAAAAAGGTTCTTTATACAGTTGAAGAGAGAAGCTGTGAGTATTCTTAATTAATTTTATTAATCTTTTGAATGCTAAGGGTTGCCACATACTTAACCGGGGCGGCATTCCTCGTCACAGGCGGGCGGCAAAACCTAATATTTGAAATAGTAGATTTGGGTGGCAAGACCGAATATTTGTAGTATGTAGTTGCTTCGGGCCTTGTCGTTTAAAAAAATAATGTCGAACCGAATGTGCCGACCGTCGACGATGTGATTATGTGTGTAGCGCCTGTAAGAAAGATTTGACATGCCAGTATTGCGTTTTTGGAAGCATAACTAAAATTTAATTTACCTAGTTATAAAATATGAAAAAACAATCAGAATCATAATAATATTATTCTTTTTCTTTACGCCTTACTACGTTACGCCTTATTACGAGACGATAAATAAGCTATAGCTACGACTTTCTGTGTAAATTGTCATTCGTTAGACACATAGGTATACTTTCAGTGACACGATATACGTTTTAAATTTAAGCATTTTATTTACCCTATATTCCAGTCTGAATCCTACGACACGGTCCTCGGCTTCAACATGCGCACGAGTCGCGCGGCGAAGGCCCTCTGGCGGTGCAGCGTCGAGCGACACGGCTTCTTTAGACTTCGAGGGCCGCGGCCCCGGCCCTTCCTAGCTGCCATCGGAGCCCTGGCGGGAATCACCCAGCCTTCTGTGATGAGGACAGAGACGCAAGCGATCAACGATGCGGCGAGGTCCAGATGTACTAATAGAAGTTTTGTCAGGTTTGTAGTTACAGCCCCTGCAGGACAGATTTGATAAGGTTCTTGAGACTTATTGGGTTCTGTAAGGCTTTGAGGTCGTTATTGGAGCCCTAGCGGGAATCATCCAGCCTTCTGTGATGAGGCCATAGCATAGATCTTAGCCATATCATAAATAGCTGTATCTTGTCTTGATGCGGCCTCCCAGTAGCGCCGGAACACTAGCCCTTTTGGCCAGAACTCAGGTGAGAGTAGTGCTGCCTTGTGTTTCGCTGGAACCCGTAGTAAGTAAGACTTGAAATAAGTCTCACGGACAGTTGACTCCAGGCGCTGCATCGCTATCACCGGCGCCTCTACTCCTATACTATAGTACCCAAGATGTATCAAGCTGTTTTCCCAATGTATTGCAGACGCAGCAGCTCCCGCCACCGCTCGCAGTCAGCCGGCCCCTCGCCCCCCGCGGGCGCGGCGCTGTGCCGCGGCGCGCGCGTCACGGCGCACACGGAGCCCGCGCCGAGAGAGGCCTGGACCGACGCGCACTCGCAGCCTGACCTCAAGTGAGGACGCTACTATACTATACTCTCAGTACACATTATTAAGAAATGTAAAAAAAAGAATGTTTTTAAAATTTGAAGCGAGGAGAGAAAAATAAAAAAAAAATTGAAGAAAACGCAGTAGATACTTAACTACTTACAAAATTTAATATTGAAAAAATTACAAAAAATCTTTTCAAATAAAGTTGATTGATAGATAAACTGCTGTACTGGAACCGGACTGCAATCACAAAAAATAAATTAAATGTTAAACCGTTTTGATTCATATTTAAAACCCTTTTTAACACATGAACTCCTCAACTGCAGCACATACATAACCTCAACCTCTTACTTTCAAAAAATTACAAAAAATATTTTCAAATAAAGTTGATTGATAGATAAACTATTGTATGGGAACCGGACTGCAATCACAAAAAATAAATTAAACGTTAAACCATTTTGATTCATATTCAAAACACATAAACTTCTCAACTGCAGCACATACATAACCTGAACCTCTTACCTTACCACCAGCAACGCCGACATGCTAGAACGCATGTTCCCCCGCATCCCTCTCACGTACGTGGACGAATCAGAGTCCGGATCTGAACCGGCGCCCGAGGAGAGTGTGAGCGTGCGTCTCGCGCCCGACGAGGCGGGAGTGTTCGGGTTCAACGTGCGTGGAGGCGGCGGCGCGCCCGTGCTCGTGTCGCGTGTCGCTGCCAGGACCCGCGCCCTGCTGCAACAGGGAGACCAGGTCAGGATAAGAATTAAAAAATATATATTCACAAACAGAATTACAAACTACCAACATTGTTCATTCTCCATTCAAGCTTCATTTAAAGTATAATTATTTAATGTTTTGATAGAGAAAAGTTATTATAAGGTCGACGAATTTTTTAATGTCAAATATAATATTTAACAAATAATTTAAGTAGCTCTGACATTGTATACTTTGACAAATTTAAATATTGTATGTCTGCTATAAACGAAGCTGTTGATACTATAATTATATTATTTTAAGATCTTTGTAACACAGTTCAAAACGATTCTGATTCTGATTCTTTTTTTTCAGGTTCTCTCGATAAATGGCAAAGACGTCAACGAGCTCAACCACGAACAAATAGTCCAACTAATTAGAAACACCAAAGGAGTTCTTACTCTAGTCGTCAAACCAAACGGTAAGATGAAAAAAAAATGAGTCCTTGCAAAGCCATGCAAAAACTTCTTGAAAACTTTAGTTTTGAAATTCACAAACAATGAAAAATTGGATGAAAATAAACTGTACCTCGCGCCAAATGAATTGAGATAAAAGTTAATTGACCTCTCTACTGTCTGATCAGGGTTTCTAAACATTTATCAAACTAATTTTTTAATTATTAATTTTATAATTGTGTTTTTTGTTTGAAACCATTTAGCGCGAACTATAAGTATTTTGTTTTATCTCATTAAAGGATTTTTTTAGAAGTATGTGTTTAACCAAATCTTTCATCTCTATCAAACACGTTTCAAATACTGTTTTCCATCCCTTTCGCAGCAATATACGAACCCGACGACCGAGCTCCGGAAGAGCCGGAAGCATGCTTCGTCCCGTTCATCTCGGACCAATTAGAGAGAGACGCACTAGAACAATCCATGCTGTTAGAGGGAGACGCACTAGGACAATCAATGCTTTTACTAGGCGATAGCTTGGCAAGCGGTGCGGCTTTGAAACAATACGAAACATTGCTTAGAAGAGTTCCGGAACAATCGACTTCCATATCGAAATTACCGCGGAATTTGAACAAGAACAGATATAGGGACATTGCACCGTGTAAGTATCTTGAATATTTGACTGCCTCGGTGGCTTAGTTGGTAGTGAACCTATTTTCTGAGCTACGCCCCTACGCTGAGCGTGGGTTCGATTCCCACCTAGGGCAAACATTCATGTGATGAACATTAGTGTTTGTTCTATGCCTGGGTGTTAATATCTATTCAAAGTATGTATTTAAAAATATATATGTATCCATACCCGTCTCTGGCAGCCATAGTACAAGCTACGCTTAGTTTGGGGTCAGGCGACCGTGTGTGCCCCGAATTTATTTATTTATATTCTGAAAGTGTTTCAACTTTCAGTAACGAATAGTTAAACAGTGTTTTGTATTTTTCGATCGTCTCAAAATTTAAATAAAAGAAATAACAATATAGTAACTGTTACCTGGAAGAAATCGCTTTAGGCGATAATGTCGCCCTTTTCTGCCGAATCAATAAAGTTAAATTCTAACTATTCCGAGGCTATACAACGTTTATTAGTAAGGGGGACTGGGCTAAATTCTTACTATATTCTCCATTTCTAAGTAAACTGGGACCGAAACCAGAGAACAGAAAAGTAATACTGAGTAATCTATTCTATTTTATTTTTAACCCCCGACGCAAAAACGACGGGGTGTGTTTATTTGTATGTGTGTGTGTGTGTGTGCACGTGTGTGTTTGCGCCTGTGTGTGTCTGTGGCATCGTAGCTCCCGAACGGATGAACCAATTTTGGTTTTGTTCCTTTTTGTTTGAAAAGTGACTTAGTCGGGAGTACTCGGGAGTTTTTTTTTTTTTTATGTAAAATAGGTCGGCGTTTGACCACCAACTCGCCTGATGTTAAGCGACGTTGTGGTCTAAGATGGAGCACGACGACCTATAGTATAGGGTACTTATTCACTCTAGCATTGAAGTTTTGTAGAGTGAAGAAGTACAAAGACGGCAGTTGAGTGAGGCTCTACAAGTGCGCTACTGCTCAGACCCGTCTTCGGAACGGTTACACCGGACTACATCCCGAAACACGACTAGGTCATTTCACGGCATGGCTTGGTCCGGTGGGTGGTAACTAGCCACGGCCGAAGCCTCCCACCAGAGTTTGCTACCCGGTTAGCACTACCCGGGGACCACGTGTAGGGAATCAGAATGGAGTACACTCCTACGGACGTGGGTAGCTCAGCCCCCATAAGGAGTGTTCTTAGCTATGTTTGATAAAAATCAGTGTCAGTTTTTTTTTAAATTTTTGATTCATACTTGTTACTGTGTCTTCTCCTCGGTTTCACCTGCTAACAATTGTGCTATGCCTATGCGTTGATGCAGGATATAAGCCACCTCTACCTCTGGGTGTTAATATCTATTTACACCACATTCCAGGCGCACCAGTAAAAGACACCCTCTTTTGGTGGAAATTCCGCTAAAACGCACTAAGCGTTTCATGTCAACTTTTCTTGTAAGAACAGCAGAGGTGTGGAACTCGTTGCCTGTGTCAGTCTTTCCACCTAAATACAATCCGGGGGTGTTTAAGAGTAAAGAGAATAGGTATCTCCTAGGCAAGCGTGTTACACCTTCGATCACGTCGACGCTTCCCATCAGGCGAGTCAGTGGTCAAACGCATGCCTAGTCTGTTGTAAAAAAAAATATATGTATGTGTATCAGTCTCTGGCAGCCAAAGTACGAGCTTTGCTTAGTTTGGGGTCAGATGTCATGACCGTGTGTGCAAAAGTGTCCCATATATTGATTTATTATATACCAAATTTCGTCTAAACTGTTCAGACGTTATAGCGTAAAGAAGTAATGAAACTTTATGCTCAACTAGCTGCGCCCGCGGTTTCGCCCGCGGTCCCACAGGAACCGTTAATTTTTTCGGGATAAAAAGTGTCCTATGTCCTTTTCCGTACCCCTGACAACATGTATGCAAAATTTCAAGACGATCGGTTGAGTAGTTGAGACGTGAAAGCGTTACAAACAAACGAACAAACTCACTTTCGCACTTATAATATTAGTTAGGATTACATATTTGCGCATATATACCATACTAGCTGCGCCCCGCGGTTTCACCCCCGGTTAAAAAGTCTCCTATGTGCTATTCTAGACTATAATCTATCTCTGTGCTAAATTTCATACAGATCTGTTCAGCCGTTCTGGCGTGGAGGAGTAACAAACATCCATCCATCCATTCTTACAAACTTTCGCGTTTATAATTTTAGTAGGAAGTATAAAAGTATAGGCTAAAAATCTTGATACTTTATAAAACTTAAAATATATTATGTTATTGTTTAATTACAGATGATTCGACAATAGTCACGTTAAGAGATGGTCCGAATGGAGATTACATCAATGCTTCGTACATCAACATGGAGATTAATAACTCAGACGAGGTTCTTACATATATTGCTACACAAGGTAAACATATACTTTCTACTACATCTCTACTCTTCATGAAGTGACTTAGGGTACAATATTTTGCAGCCGGGTTTTTTTGTTTTTCTTTTAATAATGTTATTTGTTTTCTAACACACCCCTGATCTTCGCACATCTTCGGTTCAAAGTAGGTTACAATAATTTTTACTGTCTCAGGTCCTTTGTCATCGACGGTTGGCGACTTCTGGCAAATGGTTTGGGAGAGCGAGAGCAGCCTCGTAGTGATGTTAACTGTGTTGACGGAAACCGGGCGGGCCAAGTGCCACCAATACTGGCCCAAGGTTGGCACCACACCGCTGAAGGCGACCAACTCACTGTCCGTTTTGACCAATAGCGAGCAGAACTTTGGACATTATGTGCAGAGAGAAATGGTCTTAAAGGTTAGTGTTTTTAAAGTTGATATCGTAAATTATTTTTTGCGGGTATTTGTTTGGGAAAGCGAGAGCAGCCTCGTAGTGATGTTGACTACGACTGGACGGGCGAAGTGCCACCTACATTGAACCATTGGTATAACCTTGGTATAAAATTTGGTGTAGCCTTTTTTTCACGATGTTCATCTTCACCGGCAAAGGCGGGGTCACGGGACCGCTTTCGCGTTCCCCGCAATCCCACGCCGCAGTCGAACCCACCTCAGGAGGGAGCTCGCCCCCCTCCCCACCTTCGAAGCGATACCCTGGACACCAGGGCTTCTACTCCTCAGGAGATCCTCCCTAGTTGCAAGCACCAGACACCCCCGTGTCCGGCGCCCCTGGGCTTCTTAACGGAGACGGTGTGTGACCCCGGTTGGCTTGCCTCCGTCTCCGTGCCCTCCGGAGCGGGAGAGAGAGAAGGCGGGAAACCCTTTGTCTCGCCCGCTCTTCGGTCCCTCTCTGCAATATCACCTCCTCGCAAAAAGAGACCATCGCCCCCAGGGGCCTTACCATGAACTTTTACAAAAACATCATTGCGCAGGAACGTTTTGTTACATTCCTTATTAAGTATTGTTTTGTATCATACCACAAGCATTGAAAACAATAATGTTTTAAAACGTTTTTACTCCTGCTATAGTGATGTGAAAAGAATGTACGATACAAGTGCTTAAAAACTCTGTGGTACTTTTGCGTTACGAACTGTCATTATCAGTGTCAATGTCATCTATCAATCTTAAAAATCCAGTATTTTGGAGTATGGTGTTGCCCGATGTATATATGTCAATCGTAATTATACGATTTTTGCCGTGTAAAAATCGGACAATCGGGGTCGTACAATAGAACGACCGCATAGCGAAATCGTGCCTACAATATCCTATCGATACAGGGAAATTACACTTACGGTTTTTACAAGTTGCAAGTAAAAACACTACGATTTCTTATTATTTTCTTCCCTAAGAATTTTTATTTTCCTCACCGTCGTACAATCGGTCATAAGAAACATCTGGCGACAGTCGGTTATTTGAACAATGTCAAAAATGTTTTTTTTTTGTCCCATAGGGCAGGCTAGAGACAACATAGCCATACCACCTAGTCATCCGTATGTTTGTCTTAGCATTTTTCATTAAATCTCTGATGAAGATGATGATAAGTGAGATAAATCCCGCTCCTCTTTCCCTCTTTCAGTAAAGGCGAGTTTTCGTTTTAGAAAATAATACAAAATCATGACACCATCTTTTCGGTTCCCCTCAAAAACATAAATTAAATCTACCCATGATCATGAAGGTAAATTAAAATACAATTGCTGTGTACAATTAAAATTTGTGAAAATTATTTTGGTGATATCTAGAATTTAATGCTTAGAATAATTTGTCACAGCGGCCGCAGTCTCAGCGAAGCAGTTCGATATCGTGTGAGACTTTTTAAAAACCCACAGTGAAATCGCTGCGGGCTAATAGGAGTCTGCAGGCGAAGGCTCATTCTAAGAAGAAACAAGTGCATCAAAAGGAGCGGACTAAGCCAAAAAAAAATCTATGTGAAAAAGGGCTGAAATTTATTCTGGAGCCCGTCCGAAGGCGTCCTTCGTAATACGGAGCTTCTATTATCTGCTTCAAGAAACTCGAAAGTTTCCAAATCATCGGCCATCTTGCTAAATATTACAAATAGAACCTCAGAAACACAGCAAAAACTCACTAATAAATAGAAAAAGTTACACGGAGAGCAACTTTTTAACAATCGTTGTAATTTGTATCATTCCTGCTATTTTGACAGCTCGGCAGGAATACTTTAGAGGTCATGGTACGGTTTTTAATCAAATGTTTCTTGGATTGAATGAACGAAATCGAGTGACGTCATCAAAACTGCTAAGCGATTTCAAAACTTAACAGGAATACTTTTAGGGTGGTCATGGTACGAAATTACGAAGTAAGGTTAAATTAATGATGTTTTAAGAGGTTGTGGTAAGCCCCCAAAATAAAATAAAAAAAAAAAAAAAAAGCCCCCAGATCTCTAGTCGGCAACCATCCTAAGTAGGATGGTCGGCAGCGTGAGGTCCGCCGCTCCCGGGCCGTTTGTATGCCCTAGATAAAGTTATGAGCTACTTTTTAACCGCGCACTTTTAGAATTGTAGCGCCTCATTTTATCCCTGAAGTATATTAAGCACATATAGAACACCTAAGGTAGGTTGCACACTGTGGCAATAGTAGACCGGGCGATAAGGTTCCACCTGGTTTCACCCACAGTCCCACAGGAATCGTATTTTTTTTAGGGGTGAAAGGTACCCTATGTCTTTTTCTGTACCCCCGACAACGTGTATGCAAAATTTCATGATGATCGGCTGAGTAGTTAAAATTAGCTCTTATTCTCTTTCATAATATTAGTTAGGATAAATTATTACTTGTTTGAATTTTTTTTTTTTATCACACTCATATCATAAAAGCGAAAGTTTGGATCGTTGAATGTTTGAACAATCACGCCAGAACGGCTGAACATGTCTGGTTGAAATGTAGCGCAGTGATTGATTATTATAGGGTTTTTAACCGCAGCCAACACAGCGTAGCTAAGCTAGATAACACTACTATTTGTTATTTGTCAGGAGGCTTCGGGCGCTAGTCGTGCTGTGACGCAGCTGCAGTACACGGCGTGGCCCGACCACGGCACGCCGGACGACGCCGCCGCCTTCATCGGCTTCACCAGGCTCTGCACCGCGCTCAGGAACAGGGGACCCAGTCAGTACCTCACTCTCTTTACTAGGAGGCTACCACAGCGTGGCCCGACCACGGCACGCCGGACGACGCCGCCGCCTTCATCGGCTTCACCAGGCTCTGCACCGCGCTCAGGAACAGGGGACCCAGTCAGTACCTCACTCACTTTACTAGGAGGCTACGGGCGCTAGTCGCGCTGTGACGCAGCTGAAGAACACGGCGTGGCCCGACCACGGCACGCTTTCATCAAATTAATAAAAATCTAAAAATTGTTAACGAATTACAATGAGTACGACGGAAAGGAGTCAAAGTCAAAGTCAAAATGTTTTTATTCAATTTAGGTATCAAAGATACACTTATGAACGTCAAAGTTATCTAAATAAACTCGACCGCCTTGTTCGGATAAAGAGCCTCTACTCAGAAGAACAGGCAAGAAACTGAGGGGCATTATTTTTTTAAATAATAAATAAATTACTGTCTCACAAATTTTGGCTTACAACTAGGTAATATCTATAAATACTAGTGGCTACTTGGCGGAAGTGGAAGGCTCCAGACATCTTTATCTTCTTTTCATTAATGTAGTTTTTACATGTGATTTGGATTTTCCCTCAGTGAGCCCTGTTATATTTTTCGGGATTTTATTGTAAAAACGAACGCAGTTGCCTAAAAATGACTTATTTGACTTAGTCAGTCTAAATGTCGGTACAGCTATCCTATCCTTATTTCTAGTGTTATTATTATGATAGTTACAGTTCAATTTAAATTTATGTAGATTTTTGCGAACGTGCATAATAATTTGAAAGATATGCAAAGAAAAAAGGTAAAGTTAATATATTTATTTCTTTAAATAAATCTCTCAATGATTCGCGTGGACCCATTCCGTAGATAGCGCGGACCGGTCGCTTTTGCAAAATAAAAATGGCCTCTGCTTCAGAAGCTGATCCCCACAGCAAAATGCCATATGACATTATGCTGTCGAAGTAAGCAAAGTAAACCATCCTAGCTGTAGCTATATCCGTCAGTTGCCTAATCTTACGAACCGCATAAGCAGCAGAACTAAGTAAGACAGAGCATTAATATGTGGACCCCATTGCAGTTTGGAATCAATGCTTAGGAACACCGTCGCCTTGTCTTTGTTAAGTTTATCGCCCTCAAGCATTACGTTTGGTTCTATATATCTAACATTAGGCATGGAAAACTTTAAACACTTAGTTTTTTTTGCATTTAATAACAAATTGTTCGCAGCGAACCATCTCCAAATAATAGTGAGTACGTTATTCACATGCACAAGCTCACTATCTTTCCTATCTGTTCTAAAAATAAGAGATGTATCATCAGCAAATAGAACTATGTCTGTAAGGTCCTTAACCATATGCGGCAAATCATTTATATACGCTAAAAATAAGAACGGGCCTAAGATAGAACCTTGTGGTACTCCCATTGTAACTAAAGATCCGGAAGATGTGATGCCATTAATTCCCACTTTTTGTTGTCTATCAGTTAAATATGACTCGACAAGATCTAGAGCGATTCCACGAATTCCGTAGTGGTGTAATTTACGGATCAAGGTGCGGTGTTCTACACAATCAAACGCTTTGGAAAGATCACAAAAGACACCGATGGCATCCTGTGAACTCTCCCAAGCTTCCATCAAATGCGCAACTAATCGAACTCCGCATCTGTTGTTGATCTACTTTTCGTGAAACCGAACTGATTTTCGTTTAATATACTGTGTATGTTAAAGTGAGACACCAGTTGATTAAGTATAATCTTTTTAAATATTTTGCTCAAAGCCGGAAGCACAGAGATGGGTCTGCAATTCGAGGGATCTGACTTACTACCCGATTTGACGATAGGGGTAATTTTGCTGTTATTCATTAAATCGGGAAATGTGCCTCTGTCAAAACACATGTTAAATATGACCATGAGGTGTGGTGCAATAGTTTCTATTAAAGTTACACTTACACTTTTACTGATAATCCCCATAAATCTTCACTAGATTTAACTCTTAAGCTTTCGAAAGTTTTTATTTATTTATTTATGTTACACTTAACAGATAACAATCAATATCTTATTCTATGGACAGTAATAAAAAAAAATCTGAGCTGGATTGCAATCCAAAAACAAGTGTAAACAGAAAAATGAAACAAGGACGGAACGCAATGAAAGCACCCATCAGCAAGCAATAAGCTTGCTGAGGGGTACCCTCAATACTATACTAACTAACTAACTAACTGTGGGATGGATCGTTCAGACACAGTTTTGTGAAAGCGAGGAGATACTTTGAATTGTAAAAGCTAACGTTAATGTGATCCCCAGTGATCCCGACGACGGTTCTGGAAGGCTCGGCGCCGGAGCGAGCGCCGGCGCCGCCCATGGTGGTGCACTGCTCGGCCGGCGTGGGGCGCACGGGCGTGCTGATCCTGGCGGAGACCGCGCTGGCGCTCATGTCGCGCGCGCAGCCGCTCTACCCGCTGGAGCTGGTGCGGGCCATGCGACGCCAGAGGCCCATGTGTATACAGAACGCTGTCAGTATCCACGCCTTATCCATCTCTTTCGCAGAACAATTAATACACAAAATACAAACTATAACTATACAATACAACAACAACAACTTTTTGTGGGGGCTGAGCTACCCACGTCCGTAGGAGCGTACTCTATTTTGATTCCCTACACGTGGTCCCTGGGTAGTGCTAACCGGGTAGCAAACTCTGGTGGAAGGCTTCGGCCGTGGCTAGTTACCACCCACCGGACCAAGCCATGCCGTGAAATGACCTAGTCGTGTTTCGGGATGTAGTCCGGTGTAACCGTTCCGAAGACGGGTCTGAGCAGTAGCGCACTTGTAGCGCCTCACTCAACTGCCGTCTTTGTACTTCTTCGCTCTAGTAAACTTCAAGGCTAGAGTGAATAAGTACTTTATAGGTCGTCGTGCTCCATCTTAGACCACAACGTCGCTTAACATCAGGCGAGTTGGTGGTCAAACGCCGACCTATTCTACATTAAAAAAAAAACTCTTTATTAAAAACATAAAATAATTACAATAGTACTTAAATAAGGCTTAACTAACTTTTTAATGGGCGGCCTTATCGCTCAAAGCGATCTCTTCCAGGCAACCTGAATGGACAAGAACATTTATATAATATACTATATTACTATAATAATATTGCTGGCAACACATACAAAAAAAATGCAGTCGTATGTTCTGCTGTGTGACGTTTTCCGAGCGAACTGTCAAAGGAATGTCAGTGGGGTAGCGCCTGAGTCGTCCGCCCCGCCCGAACGGCACTTCTCGCTGGAGCACGGAAGAGGACGGACCTCGTAGTGTTTTTCTTGGGTGTCTTTCTGTAGTATTGATCTTGGTGTCCATTAGATTCATATTGGAATTACCTACATATTGTACATGGTTTGGATTATTAGAAGTATTAGTTGTTTACATTTACATTAAGGTGGTTTTGAATACCGTCCCTTCAGAAATAGTTTACAATATAGTATAGTTTATGCATATTATAATAGTACGTAATATAGAACACTGTAAGTAATTGTACTGTAAGTACAGTAATTCCCGTTTCATAAAATCCTAATAATTAATTTGTGCAAAACATTTTACGGCTTAAATTTTGATTCCAGATGTTTGCAAAGTAGTTAGACTAAGTGTCGGTAGTGTAGTTAAAATAGCTGCAAATTAAAAATGTAATAAAAACGAGTAAACATTATTATTATCTGAAGAAATATATAGGGCAACAAAAAAAGTTTTTTTAGTAATGAGTTTTATTTCTTATCTCACTAACCAAATTCTAACTTTCTTTCCACAGAGCCAATACAAATTCGTCTGTGAAAGCATACAGGCTGCGTACGCGCAAATGAAAGCACAAGGTACAAACGGATCTTCGGAAAACGGATCCAACTGACTCCGAACGTTGCAACCGACACGTGAGATACGAACGTCAATTTAGTTTCTTTCTACATTGTAATAAGGTTTAATCTTGCATGAAACACTGATGAAAATATGTTTTTAAAAAAGTTTTAACTAAGTAACTTGTGCTAATATGATTTCTATTATAAAAGTGGCTTTTACATACGATGATATGTACCAGTAACTGTCCCATTTAAGTTTTGAACAATAATATTGTAGTCGTTGTTTTTTCTGAGTTTAATTAAATAATAATAATAATGAATGAAAAATCAATTAAATTTAATTATAATTTCTTGCAGTGGTACAGTTTTTTTTTTTTAAAGAACAGTAAATTTAAGTGTCTTTTGGATCGCTTTATCATCATAGGCCTTTGGTCATCTTTACAGATGATTTAAAAATCTATTAGCAGTGATAGTAATGTATGTTAAGTTTTATGCAAGAGAATGTACCTAGTTAGGTACACAAATACAGGGCGCTCCAAAACGTGACGTAAATCGAAAATCTCGATTTTTCACACAACTGGCCATACGAAAATTCCCCTTGTATATTTTGCGATTCATATATTTTTTTCACTCTTTGTCAAATGGAGTATTTTTCGTGCATTGTGTTAAGAAATCTAGTTATTTTTTTTGTTTTAATATCATATTTAAGGACACCCTGTATAATAAGTTTTTTTTAATATTTCACCAGTGTTTCAAACATTATCTTAAGAGGAACCTTAATCTCGAATAGTTAAAACGATGCCAGAAACATATCAATTGTTGAACTATAAATAAGAATACATTTTATTTTCTGTTTCTATTTTAATTTATTCCTAGTTTCTAAGTGACTATTGGCCGCTTGCACTGAATATAGGAAACACCTAAGCCCTCGCTTAACTAGTTTAATCTACTCCTAGCGAAGTATTCGCTTATCGGGCACATAAAGTCGAGAGTCTCCTAACGAATGGCTTAAGAAAGTGCAAGCTTAAGTAAGTGCAAGAAAATTAAGGTAGGAGCCAGCTAGGAATAGTTAAAACTAATCAGCAAGGACTTAGGCAGTTCTTATGTTAAGTGCAAATGGTTGTAAGGAACGCACGGATCGACGCAACTATTCAAAGGGGCTTCTTGGTTTACTATGGAACCCTAAAAATAGCTAGGTAAGAAGTATTCAAAACAAATTTTGTTGAGTTTCAATATAATATGATTCTTTTTCGCGATTTCTGAGTTGTTCGTATTTACTAAAATCGTTTGGAATTATGAGTAGGTACTTTTACGCGTTTTCGGTATAAACCTCAAAGCCTATACAGGTACCCTGTATAGGTATGTAGAAATATTTATACTGGGTTACGGGGAATGGGTACTGTGCCGAAAATAGGTAAATAAGTACTCACCATTCTGAATAACTTTTACTATGGGACCAACTTTAATAGCGTAAACATAATCAGCTGTTTCATAGAAAAAAGGCATTTCTACTTATCAAAATCTGCAGTTAATTTTTACACCTGTTCAAGGCTTAGTATCCGAAATTAGTATGCGAATGAAACTAGATGGCGCTTATCATAAGTGCCTGGTCAACTTTTGGCCGGTCGCATGTGGTCCGCGCCCACACACAATGTACTAGTGTAGAGATTAGAGATTATGATTGTATTTATTTATGTAGGTGCGTCGCTTCTTGCGTTTCCTTTCTTATCAGGCCCTATTAAGAACGCTAAACTTATAAATTTAAACCAGCAAAAAGTATACCTGTCTTTGTTATAGCAGTGTATTAGAAAAGGATAGCGATACATTCAGCTGCTTTAAAATTAGCAATTTAGCGTTCAAAATAGGGCCTATTATTTCGTTATTTCTCTTTTATATTAACATAGTAAGTATTTAGAGAAATCTTGCCTTCAACGAATTTAACAATTACACTATTCCTTATCATACAGTTCAATTATTATTTTCATTACTTATTAATTATTGTGTATATTAATCGTTCTTGTATTGTAATTTTATGTGCCATTTTAACCATGTAGTTTAACTTAGTCTAATATTTAAAGTAAGTAATTGATAAAGTAATATTATTTGTGTCGTCTTTTTTTAAATTGCACAAAAAAACAGAATTATTGAGTTGAGAGAGAAACCAAAACAATAAATTAAGTAACAATAAATGAAATTATAATTATTGTAAGGCTGTTTTCCCACTTGTCGATGCGGTGTCGTTTTATATTCCGTACCGAGGTACATCCATACTAATCTTATATCTTTAAATGAGCAATTCTTGTATATATATATATATATATATATATAAAATTGGAATCTCGGAATCGGCTCCAACGATTTTCACACAATTTAGTATATAGGGGGTTTCGGGGGCGATAAATCGATCTAGCTAGGAATCATTTTTAGAAAATGTCATTTTATTCGTGTTTTATCGATAATCAACTTAAACATAAACTTGGAAGAAAAATAACAAAAAGGAGGCGTTTGAGTAGTCTCAACTGAAAAATATGACTCTTCCTGACATCTATTGGCGAATAATAATACTATTTTTTGTGAGCAACAAATTGCTTTAACGACACAACAGCAGATGGCGTTGTTAAGTAACACGAAGTCAATGAGTGTTTGCTTTGAGGTTAGACTAAAATCAATTGTTTATTTTCCAAAAAAACACAATTAAAAAAAAAAAACCGAGCAAAGCTCGGCCATCCAGGTACTATTATTAAATCGTAAGTAACTGTCTGAAATTGATGAAATTTAATAATCAGTTACAGTGTTTGAAAAAGAGGAAGGTACATCGAGTAAGGTTTTGGATACTACTCGTATTTCCTAAATAAACGAGAAGTTAAGTAGCGGGTAACAGCTAGTAAATTATATTTCACCAGCGACCCGACCTATAAATACCTATAAATATCGTCACGCCTTTCCCTCGAAGGGCCTGGCACAGATTTATTGCAACACCAACACTTCGCCAGACGCTGTTCAGTCCCAAATGTGACGGTGGGTAAACAGGATTAAGGAGACACGAAATTCTAAAGAAAAAATACGCGTACAGATACTACACTACATCTATACAGGGTTATGGATACCTAATCAAAACCCTCTTAAGGGTTCATTGTACTCATCAATACGAACAACTTTTACTATGAAGACAATCCTGTAATCGCGAAAAAAAAAACAGCTGTTCCATACAAAAAGTTCAATCACCTGAGACAAAATGTATGGAACAGCTGACTTTTTTTTTCGCGATTTCGGAGTTCGCCCCATAGTAAAAGTTGTTCATATTGATGAGTACAATGAACCCTTAAGAGGTTTTTGACTAGGTACCTATAACGCTGTAGATAGACGAATGGGGGAACGGCCTTAGTCCAAAATAATGATAGTTCTGGGGGCCTACCTATACATCTTATAGCCATGGTTACGTTTTTGACGTCGCGCTAACATGAACCTTATTGCAACGCAATACGACTCGCGTTTGCACAGCATCGAAAACCAAACGTAACCCATCATGGCAATGATATGTTCATGGTAGGCCCCCCTGAACTAATAACACAATTTATAAATCACAATTATTCTAAGATAGATACTAAACAAAAAGTGTTCTCAATCGAAATAATTAATTGTAAATTGGGACCTATTATAATACCAATAAGGTATTGAATAATATTAAAAAAAACTTCACATATTGACATTCTTCAATGTTTTGTAAATGAAACATCGAAAGCGAGTTATCAAAATCTTTTTAAAAATAAAACTTTGTACACATTTTTGAACTTTATACCCTTTATCTTGTATCCAGTATGACATATCAGCTGAAAATTTGTCAAAGTTCAATCGCATAAGGCTTCGTCCTGATTAAGCAAACTGAGCGGCTAACTGACCGCCGACTGACTGAGTTGCGTATTTGCAAACTGAATGTTGAGCAAGAGGGGAGCTGCAGCAAACAAAACGTTTAATCAGCCGCACGTCAGCAAGCGAAACGCTGCAAACTTGAGTACGCGCTTGTTTGGAAACTTCATTTTAAAAATAAATAGTCAAATAGTCAAATCTGGAGGCAAATAGCTAGTCGCTCACAGTTTAGTTCAGCCTTTGGTTTTTTTGTCAACCAAAAAAAAATTTGGTTGACAAAAAAAGCAATAGTTTTTATGGCATAAGTTATTTTAAAATGATACCCAGTTACTGTATTACACAATTGATACCCAGAATTACACAAACTTAATTTATTTTCTAACAAACCTAGTTTTATTTAAGTAATTGTTAAATTATTTAGTTTTTAAAAGAAGTTAATAGGAATAATTATTATTTCTGTAAGTAAGATTTTAGGTAAGTAAATTATTGAAAACGAAATTGAACAATCGATTATGGACTTTGAACGGTTGTAAATTGGTCCTTGTTTAGGATGCCACCAATGTAGGTCTTGGGGCCAAGACACCAATGTCTGTATCAGTCTTTAGGTAGGAAGTCGCAATAATAAGGTTCAGTATTGGCCATTTGAAATTGAAGCCAACATTGGACCCAAAGTTAAACCAATGTGAAGCCGCGGCATGAAAACAATTTAATGAACTGACTTAAAAAAAAAAAGACGAAATCTTTTTTTTTGTAAATTTATTTGATATTTTTTCTTCAATTGTGGACCGGTTTAATTAGTTTTTTTGTTTAAACTATAGATAGAAAAACACAATCTAAGACGCTGGCCAGACGGAAAAGGCGTACGACGAGGACGAGAGACACACGGAGACATGGCATCTTCAAACAAAAGGGGAAGATTCGCGTTTGCGTCCCATCTTCTCTGTATGTGTTGCTCTTTACATTTTGTATGAAAATACTTTGAAGGGACGCCTCTGTCACGTCCTCGTCCCGTATCGCCCCGTGGTCTCGTACAGACTGATTCAAACTTAATGACGGCGTTCCGAAGACGGGTCTGAGCAGTAGCGCACTTGTAGCGCCTCACTCAACTGCCGTCTTTGTACTTCTTCACTTTACAAAACTTCAAGGTTAGAGTGAATAAGTACCTAATAGATCGTCGTGCTCCATCTTAGACCACAATGTCGCTTAACATCAGGCGAGTTGGTGGTCAAACGTCGGCCTATTTTACATTAAAAAAAAGAAGTGCGCCGCAAGCGAGACTGCGGCGTCTTGTCTCTCTGTCCCCCGCGCATACCTTCGTTTTCGCTACTGCACAGTGTTTCGCGCCTAACTTCACACCCACTATTATGTTTGAATCGGCCTGTATCTTCCTGTCTTGCCGCTAAGAACACTCGTTCAATGCTTTTTACTTAGACTGTGACCAGAATTGTCCATAACGATGCAAAACGACTGTTTTACGAAATGAAATCGAATATTGCGATTTATTATATGAGTTTTAATTTAGGTTAGTTTTATTAGACAAAAAATAATACGGTCGAAAAAGGTTTGGAAATTTTAAAGCATTATTGAAACTTAAACGAACGAATAAGTTGCGAAATTCGCAGAGAGACCAACTTAAACATAGAATGACTGAGGGTGCCACGACCGAAATTTCCGAACAAAACATACTGTTAATTATGACTTTTTTTAATTTTGACATTTTTGCAACCGTACGGATGAGTTGGTTGATCTGTACAAGACAAGGAGGCTACCACAATTTAAAAAAGCATCTTTGAAATAATCTGATTGAGACAAAGTGTTTCTTTTTAGTTTTCTTTGTAGTTCATGCGTCATAGAGATTATGTCTGTCTCTGTCTACGTAATTAGGAATGCCGTGAGAGTGACAGAAATGGGTTCCGAATACAGTGGAAATCTGTGAGTTTAGGTAATTGTTCATTGTTGACATTTAACTTATTGAAGATCTGTCAAAAACCGTCTTTTACAATTTTTGTCATTTGTTTAAGTTTTGGTAATGGTCTAAGGACCAACGCAAACCGGGTGAGGCGCGGCGACTGAGCTTATAACATTTCAAACTAAACTTTAAAACTTATGTCATACGGTTCATAAAATCGAGGCGAGGCGAGCTGTCAAACTGCCTTGAGAGCCAGCGGTTTAAACCGTATGTCATACGTATTAAAGTTTAGTTTAAAATGTTCTTACCCCCGTATTCAAAAACATTACTTAGGTTAGTAAATTCTAAGTACTGACCGCTCAGTACATTGACATGAGCTGCCATATATTTTCTGAATCCTGTGCGTTCGAGCGCTCATAGAAGTAATGTTTGTATACGGAGGTAAATAAGGTTGCGTTTCCACCAGAGATGAGCGACGATGCGTAGCGATGTGTTTGTTAAGAACCAAAAGAAACATTTCATTTACCTAGCATCGCTCAACGCAGCGCCTGTGGATACGAGCGAGGGTGTGTGCTCTCTGAGGAACATGATCCAAAATACAAGGTTCACATTACTACATACACATTATACCGGTAAACATTCCGGGAGCAAACACGTAATGACGTCAATCGCCGTCGTCGTCCGTCTCTTTCGAACTATTTGTAAATTACATAATTCGGTCTTGCTCTAAGCATCGATTGGCGTCACTACGTGTTGCCCACGTGACCGGAATGTTATACCTGGCGGAGTATATTATTATACCTTGGTGAGGAAGATGTGTAAAAGAGCCCGCTACACATCCTCGCTACGCTCAGCTACATAGCACATCGCTGGTGGAAGTCTCTTTGCCGAGTCTCGCCCGGTTTACGCTAGGCCTAAGGCGACTGGTTAGGTTTGAAAGCTTGAAATTATTCTCACAAATTAAACGTAAATGTAAGTAATTGTTGTAATGTGTGAAGCGAATGACTGATCTAGAATAGTGTTTCAAGTTTAATGAAACTTCGTCGTGTACGAATTTAAAGTAATCTGTACCCCAAAATTAGTTTTCTACTACTACTTAGTGATGTTTGTTAAAGTGCTGTGCATTTTTTTTATTTCTGTGAGATAATAAAATTATTAACTTGAAATGGTTTTGTTTCATTTTATTTTTTACTAAAACTAGGTACCTACTTTACCCACCTAGCTGTGTTATTTTCAGAACCTAGCACCTCAGGTGATTAATTATAGAATCGCATAACATCCGAAAAACGCCTTTGCGAGTCGGACACGACTAAGGCCCTTCGTACACGACGCGATAAGTCTTCGGTACTAGACGACTTGAGTTTCTTAAACGACTACCGCAATACAAATTCATAGAGGTACGTCGATACGTCGCCGACACCAGTAGTAGGACTATTCCTACGCGTGAGATGAGATGAGATTTCATCTTGGTCACTTTAACACCTATGACGTTTCAAACGAGAGCAACAAGGACGAAAAAAGGTGAAATGAAAATCTCGAATCTTCGGCCCAGGGGCCAAGAGGGCTATTCCTACGCGTGAGATGAGATGAGATTTTATCTTGGTCTCTCTCACACCTATGACGTTTCAAACGAAAGCACAAGGATGAAAAATGTTGAGATGAAAATCTCAAATCACCGAATAGGGCCCCAAGATCAAGATCAAAATCTCATCTCATCTCACGCGTAGAATAGCGCTCCAGTAGCGCGCTTCTCGCCGGAAGAGATCGTCGAGATAGAGAAATATAGACGTCACCGTTAATTCAAAGATGGCGGAGCAATCATTGAACATATTTGTTTCTGAGGTCGAATAGACTACTCGCGTCTTGGCACAATGCCGTGTGTACGGACCGTGCGCTACAAGATATTCTCGTGACGTAGCTAAGTACCGACCTAGGTACCTATACAATATTAGTATTGGAGACTTGTGTCTCCAATACTACAATATCAACCCAATGATAATGTCTGTTGATAAGGGCTCAGTCAAAGGCCGCGTGCATTTTTAAGTTTGGTCCACACAGCGACTCAAAAGTTCTGTTTGCGCATAGACACCGAAATCGAATGCAAACTCAAAAAATTACACTTGTTTGGTCTCACCCTAAATGTAGCGCTCGTACCCGTAACTCGACTTAAGTGGAATCGATCACCGATCCACACGCTACACGGTCAGTTTTGGGATGGGTGACCGCAGCAGGTGAAAGTGGCGTGAGAAGTTATCTTGGTCTCTCACTACTATGACTTGTCAAACGAGAGAGATAACGACCAGAAAATATCTCACGCGCAAGAATAGGGGTCGAGCGCTACTGTAGCGTAAGAATAGGGGCCCTGAGCGCTACTGTGAGCCGGACATTGAGATATAGGTATATAATTAGGTTCTACGTACCTCCGGGCTTACTAGAAAAGTCATCAAAACAAAAAACGAACTTGATACCAGCGGGGCCTGCCTGCGTGGATTGACTACAGGTTTGCAGCAGCGCTAAAACATTCGTTATATCGTCCAACCAAACTATTTAAAACAAGAAGCGCTAGATCATAGTTTTCTTACTCCGTACACAACCACACGCACGGCTTGCGTGTTGAAGCCACTCTAATGTGTAGGATTGCAGTACAGTAAGACAATGTTTGGATAATGAAATCTAATACGTAGTACACCTAAATATCGATTGAGTCGGACGACAATTCGAATTTATTGTAGACAAGCTGCGCCCCGCGGTTTCACCCGCGGTTAAAAAGTATCCTATGTGCTATTTTAGACTATAATCTATCTCTGTTCTGAATTCCATCCAGATCTGTTCAAGCGTTCTGGCGTAAAAGAGTAACAAACATCCATCCATCCATCCATTCTTACAAACTTTCGCGTTTATAATATTAGTAGGATAGTTAGCTAGGCCTCTGTCGTTTATTCTATAACAGCAAGTAACCGTCAGTCTCGGAGGCCTTCAGGCAGCTTACCTAATAGCCACTCGCTATAAGAACTTTTTTATCGAGTAAATTCAGAGCTTACCTACCTACGTCAAAAACGCCATGTTTGTTTACATAGTTGACTGGACGTCTAAAAATAAACAGATTAGTAAGTAGTTGCCAATGCTCTACGAAAAACCATTTCACGACGTTATCACTGATAACGGTGAGTGTCAATAGAAACTATCTACAGCTACAGTGGCTAGTAAAATGACATAATCGAGCTATTGCGTTTTAGGAACTTACCATCTGTGTTTTTTTATAATAAATAAATAAACTCGGGACATTTACACACACGGTCGCTTGACCCCAAACTAAGCAAAGCTTGTACTATGGCTATGCCAGAGACTGATGAACATACATTTTGTACATTTTCAAATACATACTCATATTTTTCTGGGTAAAAATATAAGTATGTATTTAAAAATGTACATGTGACACAAACACAAATGTGAATCACATAAATGTTTGCCCTGGTTGGGAATCGAACCCACGCCCCCAAGCTCAGAAGGCAGGTTCACTACCAACTAAGCCACCGAGGCAGTCAACTTAACAGGCTTGCGTTTTGCTGCCAACAAGCCTGATGATAAGCAGTGATGCGGCCGCGCTTGCCTAGAAGAAACTGATTCACTCGAGACTTGAAGACACCCAGATTATAAGTGTCAGGGAACACACACTCTGGCAGAGTATTCCACAGCTTGGAAGCTAGCTTATGAAAGAGCGAAATGCGCAAAATGGGCCAGACGTAAGGTGAGGAGGCATGGACACGATCGAGGCGTGAAACTGTGGAGCGAATTGTCTGCGCCGCGACATGTTTTGAATCGTTATACACAAAACACGTGGCTTTCATACATTTTATGTGAACAAATCTCTAAGCGGCCCCGCACCTAAGCCTTGTCCGCGCCGCATCCTCGCCTTACGTCCGGCCTGTATGATGTATATAATGATGTATAAATAAAATAAAAATAATAAATTATATTCGGGACACTTGCACACACGGTCGTCTGACCCCAAACTAAGCAAAGCTTGTACTATGACGGCCAGAAACTGTTAAACATAAGTACATATATATTTTTAAATGCATGCTTAAGTAAATAGATAATTAACAGCCAGACATAGGACAAACACAAATGTTCATTACGTACATGATTATTTGCCCAAGATGGGAGTCGAACCCACGCCCTCTAGCTCAGAAGGCCGGTTCACTACCAACTGAGCCACGGAGGCAGTCAAATAAATTGGCCCTTAGGCAGTGCCGGATTAAGCGAGCGTGGGGCCCGTAGCTATTGTGACGGGGCCCACAAGTCGTTGGTTTCCCATCAAAACACCCCATTTTCCATCATTTCAAATTTTGTGTTGCCAAGTATGGTCAGCGCCTTTTCAGCAGCCTATTTTGGGAAATTTGGCGCCGGGTGTCTTTGCGTAAACTTTGAAAATAGTGATATTAGTAGGTAATTTGGTGTAGGGCTTTTTTAGTACTCGTTTTTCCCGCGGGCCCCGTAGCATTTACTGCGTCCTGCTATAAGGCTGATCCGGCACTGATAACACATTTAATAAGTTTCACTCAAAAAACTACGCTGAGGCAAGGATGAGTGAGTTTAAATATGCGAGGCCCCTTTTCGTGCGGGGCCCGTAACAATTGCAACTCTTGCTATTTGGTTAATCCGGTACTGGCCTGGTGCTTTCCCACCAAAAGATAGGCAGTGCGAGGAAGTTTTAAGCGATATTTTTGCCACACACCTGTGGAATGAGCTCTACGGTATTTCCGAGTATCTACAAGATGGGGTCCTTAAAAAGAATTCGACAAGGTATTTGTGACCCCTTACTACCTCAGGTATCCATAAGCAAAAAAATCCTACCCTAAGGGTAGGCAAATAGGGGATAGTTGATGGTTCACTCACTGATTGTAATGTGTGACTACGCATAACTTGTTACAGAGTAGTCCGATTTTAATAATATTTTTTTATTAGATAGTGTATACCTCGAAGTTGGCCCCATTTAAATTTGGAAAATAAATCCTATCCTGAAGGTGAAAAAATAGGGGTGTTTTACACACATAGATTTTAATGCTGAGTTTAGACCTCTCAGTGTCTGTAGGTAGCTATCTTAAAAGTAATCAAAAATTAAGCATGTAGTAACTAGCACAATAAACACATAGACACGCCTTTCCCCCGAGGGGGCTGGCAGAGGTGAAATACAACACCCACATTTCGCCGGACGATATTCAGTCACAAATGTGACAGGGGGCGAGCCTGTCGTCGTCGTCGTTTAACTGCTTAAAAAGTTCTGACACTAGGTACACCGCTCAGCCTATGCACAGTCAAAGTTACCTCGAGCAACGTCAGGAACAGCAACTAGTCGCCAAGACCGTAAGTTAAATGATTCCACGTGGGTGTGATCAGGTTTTCGATCGCAGATCTCGCGCGTTGGTACCCATGGAAACGGCCCAGGGCGGCCGCCTCAGTGTTTCCTCGACTGCCGGTTGGGCGGCCCGCCCTAGCGATAGACCTTCCGCCCGTCTAAACTCGTCGGATCACGTTATATCTAATTAAATCTCGTGAAGTGGCCGAATTTCACGCACAGACACCGCTATCTTGTTACTAATTTTCTTGTGTGCTTAAAAAGTGTTTTATGAGGATTGAAGTGTGTTGTGTGTTTATCTACCGGTAATACTTAGATAATTTGATCTGTAACAAAAATCTAATTGGAAATCTTTTGATCTTTATAACTACTTATCTGTATTATGTAGGCTTTTTCGTGAAAATCTTTCGGATACTCGCAATTCTTTTGTATTATTTACTTATTTTTATTAAAACGAATGACTCGCCTCGGCTTCGCACGGTAACTAGGTATACTTAAGCCTTTCAAAAACAAATCTAACTGATGGTTTGAACCGTTTCAAAACTCGTTGTGTGGTTTGGGTGCAGTTGGCGGATATACAGACAGAGAGACAGATAGACACGGAAAGCGACTTTGGTTCAAACTTACTATGTAGAGATTAAATTTTTTGACTGACTGTATCCATTTTTATTTAGTTCGAATTAACTAGTAGTTCGCTTCAAGCGCAAACTTCGCATATCTCCACAACACCTCGTCCTATAACACATCGTCACGCCTTTCCCTTGAGGGGGCTGACAGAGGTGTACTACAACACCCACACTTCGCCGGATGATATTCAGTCCCAAATGTGACAGGGAGCGAGCCTGTCGTCATACACCGGGCTCCATAGCTCATAAAATATGAACTTGAAAATTATAGGTATAGATTAACTGATAGATTGACTGCCTCGGTGGTTCAGTTGGTAGTAAACCTACCTTCTGAGCTTGGGGGCGTGGGTTCGATTCCTACCTAGAGCAAACATTTATGCGATGAACATTTGTGTTTGTTCTATGTCTGGGTGGTAATATTTATTTAAGTATATATGTATTTAAAAATATCTATGGATGTATACCAGTCTGTGGCAGCCATAGTACAAGCTTTGCTTAGTTTGGGGTCAGGCGACCGTGTGTGGAAGTGTCCCGAATTTATTTATTAACTACAGATCGGATCAACGATACTCAAGTTATCGTCAATCAGACTCACTGGCTAGCCCTAATGTCAGAGTTTCAGGCAGTTGTTACTAATAGGACAAGCTTAGCGGGCCCTACAAATTATTTGTTTTTTTTTTTGTTACTAAATGGAACTTAAACGAAAGTAAGTAATCTACGTTGGAAGCTAGAGGCCAGAGTAGAGGAAGCCAGAGGAGAGCTGAAAAACTTGAGGTACTTCTCTAAGGTACCTCATCTAAGTTTTTACGCCAAAAGAAAACATAGATGTGATTATTTTACTGGAATCGAATAAATCAGTAGCTACCCTTCAAAGAATTTGTAGAATGTACCTACTTATATCCATATTGGTTTAGATCTTCACGTGAAAGCCGAGTTCAAGGTCTACGGCTCACAATTTATTTTACCCTTTTCCTTCTATTTGCGACAAATAGTCACCTGTCACCATTCTATCTAAATGTGTCACATAATTTATAATATCCTCTTCATTCATAATCCTTATCAGATAGCTATGAATGATGTAGAATCAATTTCCGTCCCCGGTACAAAAACTCGTATAATAAAAAGCTCTAATCAGGCTTTCGATTTCATCTGTCACACTATAAAACCCGTTTTTTTTTTCAAGATAGAAGTTACGTCGTACCCCAAGATTACCAAGAGTACCGTTCCGAAGACGGGTCTGAGCAGTAGCGCACTTGTAGCGCCTCACTCAACTGCCGTCTTTGTACTTCTTCACTCTAGTAATTCTTCAAGGCTGGAGTGAATAAGTACCTTATAGGTCGTCGTGCTCCATCTTAGACCACAACGTCGCTTAACATCAGGCGAGTTGGTAGTCAAACGCCGACTTATTGTATATAAAAAAAAAAAAAGATAGTTTAGCTTAGCTCCTTAGATTTAAGAGGGCCGCGACGTTCTGAAATTTCCATACAAACGCGCTACTCAAATTTCTTGAAAACCGTTTGTCCGATTATGATGAAATTTAGCATGTACAATTAAATTGTTTCATCACTGCCCCTATGTTCTTGGTTTTTTTTAAAAACGTTCTCAAGCGAAAATTGAGCTATGAAAAATATCCGCATTTTTAAGGGGTCACTTTTGACTGATTTATTCAATAGGTAGACAAAGCAAATCAAAAATTCCATTACATAGGGAGGTTGTCTACATCATTAGCTGTTAAATGAATTCATAATACAAGGGAAATTCTTAGTTACTTAAGAATGATTACAGTAGTGCAAAAGTCATAAAAAAAATTGAAATTGCACTTTGTCACTCTGTAGGTAAGTTTAGAGGCTCGTCAGTATCATTACTCGCTCTCTTCACTCGTCTTCTTCTTCTAGACGAAATAGCGATAGAATACCTTAAGCCAATGCGAAGTTAGTCTAGGTCGCCTAGGTCGAAATTAGTTAAGTCGCCGGACTCTTAAGGTTATTACTCGCGAGCCACTCAGGATTTCCTCGACTCGCTGTTAACGGGTGGTCTACGGGTGGACGCCGCGTGGTCAACCAGTGACCCTCGCGTGGTCAACGAGTGAACGTCGCGTGGTCCACGAATTTCCAAGTAGTCTGTCAGCGATTGTCACCTCGCGTGAATCACTTGCGGGCGACGGGTGGTCACCGATTGGTGGATGTAGTGAGCGCATATCCATAGAAGTTCATCTAAAAATTGCCCTGCGCCATCTGCGCTTGCCTAATGCCCGGTACGCTGTCGAGGCCTCAGTGGCCAACAGCATAGAGTCATCCAAAAAAAAAAAGTTCATCTTAAGTACCGTATCTAACCGTACGAGGCGAGGCGGGGCGGGTCGGGTCCCGGTTGGCTATAATGAGTGATAACCTTAAACTACATCAACACGACCATTCGTTAAGCCGATGTAGAGTTACAAAACAAACGCAATACAGAGTAGGTATCTATTTCATGTATGATATTAGATCGCTGTTAAAGTCTGATGTGATGTGAAGTGTGAAAAGTAAGTTACATATTATGGGCAAGTTAACAGTAACTATCAAAAGATATCTTATTAAAGCATGAATTGGCAATAGTTTGCATCTTCATCAGTTTCTTTGCTTGTAGGTACATATGTGTGTTCCCCGATAGGTACTTTTAATTTAATATAATATAAATTTGGGACACTTTCACACACGGTCGCCTGACCCCAAACTAAGCAAAGCTTGCACTATGGCTGCCAGAGACTGATATACATACTTAGATATTTTTAACACCCAGACATAGAACAAACACTAATTGTTCATCGCAGAAATGCTTGCCCTAGGTGGGAATCGAACCCACGCCCCCAAGCTCAGAAGGCAAATTCACTACCAACTGAGCCACCGAGGTAGTCCAATGTGAATGTCCTAAAGTCTCGAGTGAATAGGTTTCTTCTTTATGTAAGCGTGGTCCATCGTAGGTCACATCATTTCTTATCACCAGGCGAGATGGCGATCAAATTCAAGCCTACTCGTATATGGAATAAAAAATAATTATCAAAGACGTAGGTACTTAACCGTTAACTTCATAAATATCTGACCTTAGGAAAAGTATTAAGTCTGGGCATCTACGAGTAAGTATATACATAGTCTTAACACCCTAGATGGCGTGTCGGTAACTATGCTACTGTATTTTATAGCTAGACGTTCAGCCACACCTTACCTGATGTTAGAGGTGACGATGTAGCTAAAGACGCAAACAAAGAATAGGTAAAGAGGAACACACTCGTGTTCCTCTTTAGGTCTCAAAGTAGCAGGTAGCCTGGAACAAACTTATGGAAAATATTTCCTGGATGTTTGTTGGCAAACCTCTACTCGATTTGCCTTAGTTTCTAACTCCAACAGATATCTCACTGCTTATCGAAGTTCTTTTGACCATTCAACATTAGGCTGATATAAACCATCTAGGCATGTTTACCGGCTCACATAGGTTACTCACACCCTTCATCTGTCAATGTTAGCCCTTTTTAGACTGCATAACATAACCTTCTATTTCGCTTCGCCATAATCGGGTAAAACCATGAGCTGTTCTGCACTGGTACCTACTTTATCAATCCCAGCGCTCACGTCCGGTTAATTACAATATTGCGTAATCGTATATATTGGTATTATAATCAAGCAAATGTTATATTTTTATAATAATAACTGGCTAGTTAACGCATCACGTGCTCGTAAAAATTTTTTTATGTCGTATTAAAGTAGACGCCAAAGATACATTCGCGAACGTTTCTGAATCGAGGAGAGAATTCTTTTAGTACTCATTTTATACTTTGAAGGCGAGTGTGTACGGCCAAGTTGGTAGAGTATGTACGTTTTAAAGAAAGGCCAGAGTACCCGTAATCGACGAGCGTGTATGAAAAGACTCATGGAAATAGAAGAAGCGAAAGATGTATGCCAGGGGGGCTATTCCTATGCGTGAGATGAGATGAGATTTTATCTTGGTCACTCTCACACCTATGACGTTTCAAACGAGAGCAACAGGGACGAAAAAATGTGAGATGAAAATCTTAAATCTCCGAATAGGGCCCCTGGATCGTAGCAAGTGGAGAGAAGTGGTCTTTGCCTACCCCCATGGGAAACAGGCGTGACTATAAATATGTATGTTGATATATTCAAGTATCATTATTTTTAAAAGAGCCGACTGCGAAATGCTGCCTACGACACTCGTGCAATAAAGTCTATGCACATCGTACACAAATACATGAGTGTATACTTATCTATGTGTGATTACTTTTTAAAAAGTTTTTTTTGTTATCCCGGAAAAATCAAAGAAACCTGCAGAATGCAGCTAGTTAGCTAGTATTCTGACAATATCACTTGGAGGTTAGTTCTGCCATAAACTGAAATTCAGATTTATTTTACCCACCCGTCACGAGGAATTAACGAATGAAACTCGCGAAAGATTTATAGGATGGGATACTAAAGTATTCTGGATTAAGTCTACTTTTGTTACATGAAAAACAAGTCGAATGTTGACTAAGATGGGTCGACTCGACGACATTGTTGAAAACACGAGCCGAAGACATTTCCAAACTTTTCTTCATTAAGTACTTGATGTGTCGAACTGATTTAATTACCTATACCTTGTCAGAGGATAAAAAGTAGGTAAATAATGTTAACAAAACTTTAGTTAAAGTCAAAATGTTTTTTTCAATTGGGTATTATGGGTATCAAAGATACACTTATAAACGTCAAAGTTTTTAGTAGACTCGACCGCCTTGTTCGAAATAGAGCCACTACTCCGAAGAACAGAACAGGCAAGAACCTGAGGGGTATTGCTTTTTTTTTCAAAAAATAAATAAATTACTGTCTTACAAATAATAAATAAATAAATTCGGGACACTTCCACGCACGGTCGCCTGACCCCAAACTAAGCAAAGCTTGTACTATGGTTGCCAGATACTGATATACATACTTAGTTATTTTTAAATACATACTTAAATAGATAATTAACACCCAGACATAGAACAAACACAAATGTTTATCACATAAATGTTTGCCCTACGTGGGAATCGAACCCACGCCCCCAAGCTCAGAAGGCAGGTTCACTACCAACTGAGCCACCGAGTCAGTCAAATGTTTGCTTATTATTATCTATGTACCTACTACTTGGCGGAAGTGGAAGGCTCCAGACATCTGTCTCCAAATAATTTACGACTACGCAACCTCTAGCGAGCTAATACTACTACTACTCTAGCTAATACTACTACTACAACTAGTGGGTTAAAAGTGGGTACTAGTGGGTTAAAAAGCTGTAAATTATCATGAAATGTTGTTGATAGAGCAGAGGGGGTACCGAATGTCTCTCACCACTAATGTAATGCCATAGAAAGTTGTCAGTTGCCATGTAAAGACATAGTTAATACTAGATAAACACGCACAAATAACGGCACGAAAAATAAAATACCTAGTGTCAAGATAAATTTTTGGCTTAGGTAGAAACATTCAAAATTCTCCGAATTTCCCTAGAGATTCCCAGGAATTTTCCGTAGCTATTATTTTGCCTGGAATTATTTAACAGGCATTTTCAGAAAGAACTAGGATTAAATCCGTTCACTGAACACTTATTATTTTATTTCTGAGTTTAGGCACGAAAAACAATTTTATTTTAATTGTGCGAGCAAATTAAAGTTGAACGTTTACCTAATTTCGTTCTGGGACAGACGTTTCAGTACTTTGAAAGTTATTTAATTCAGGGACTAAGGGAACGTACCCATACTACGTGACTCATTTAGGGGGGGGGGGGGGATACGACTTTTTTATGTTTTGTTTGCAAAACACGATTTAAAACTATGAATTACTACGTAAAACTAGAGTAGGAGGGAGTATACTCTATACTACTCTATTTTAAGGGGGTCTTATAATAGAGTAGTATAGAGTACAGATGTTCACCGAGGGGGGAGGGAAGAGGGTTAAAAATTGTACGAAATGGTCACGTAATATGGGTACGTTCCCTAAGCATGGTATAATGATATATTTCGCCTGGTATATAACATTCCGGTCCCGTGGACAACACGTAGTGACGTCAGTCGATGCAAAAGCAAGACCGAATGAAGTCATTTACAAATACAGTGAAACCTGGTTAAGTGGGACATCAAGGGACCTGCAATGTCATTTCACTTATAGAGGTATTCCACTTACCCAGTGTCTCAGATATACAGGTATAAATAAATATCTGTCTCATTTACAGAGGGTTCCATTATTAGAGGTGAAAACTATACCGTTTCTTTTCTTAAACCCTTCCATCCAACCATTGCTGCTACAAAAATTATGAATATCGAACCTGCGCGCGAAATCTTGTGCCTTTTCTTTAATCATCGGCCCACTTATCAATGTTATCTCAGTTACAGAGGTTTATGCATATAAAATGTACTCGCTGTCTCAGTTATAGAGGTAACTATGATGATAAATCGAAAGAACAAATCCCAGATATAGAGGCTTACCTCGTCCCACTAACAGAGGTAATTCAGAGCCAAAGTGTTGGGACCTCAGCATGAGTTCCAGTTATGGAGGTTTCTCACTTATCCAGGTCCCACTTAACCAAGTTTCACTGTAGTTCGAAAGAGACGGATGACGATGACGAGTGACGTCATTACGTGTTTGCTCCCGGAATGCTAGAATTTGGGACTAAGTATTAATGCAAAGGAGAAAATTCGTATGCAAGTGGGTAGGTGGATGTTACTTCTTGAAGTTGAAATGGCGCAACGGATTTAATACGGAAGTAGCAAAAAGGTTTCCTGAATCAAAATGTATATGATTTTAAAACACATACAAATTAAAAATTAAAAAAAAAACCCCTACACTGATTTTCATTCGACATGGACACTCCCGACTAATTCACCTTTCAAACAAAAGAAACAAAATCAAAATTGGTTCGTCCGTTCGGGAGCTATACGATGTCACAGACAGACATACAGACACACACAGAGAGAGAGAGAGCGAGAGAGTGAGAGGGAGGGAGAGAGAGAGACGTCAAATTTATAACACCCTGTCGTTTTAAAAGAGGTTTTGCTGAGACACTGACTGTCACGGGCGCAACTTTTAAATACAAACTTATATGAAGGTAATCAAGCAAACAAATTTTTTTTTTCACTTTAAAATGACAAGGTTAGATACTAAATTATAACATTTGGCACCTAACCAATTTTATATGTATGTATACTACATTTTAATATTTAGGTATTGCAGCTAATAAAGATTTACTATAGCCTTGTAATATACATTTTAATTTTTAGTTAGGTAAGTAAAAAGTACCTACTTGAATTTAGTAAGTACATAAATAATTAAAACGTGACTTTGAATATCTCAAGATTAAAATTACGTGTGAGTGTTAACAATAAGTAGGTAAATATTAAACCATTAGAAGACAAACAAAAACAGCAATTAAAATACCTCTGAATTCGTTTTAAAGTTTTCGGCCAATCGTAGAGTCTTACTTAAACTTTACTTAGGTACTACGTACTTATTTACTGCGTATAGGAAAATTATTTTGAAAATTATTAATTATTCTGGAGCCCGGTGTATGACGACAGGCCCACCCAGTCACATTTGGGACTGAATATCGTCCGGCGAAGTGTGGGTGTTGTATTACACCTCTGCCAGCCCTCTCGGGGAAAAGGCGTGACGATATGTAGTTATTTTTGTTCGTTCTTAGACGGGCTATAATAATATTTATACTGCAATATACTGGCCCGACCAAACTGACAATATTGCCGACTGTAGCCCGGCCATATAGCCATGCTAATTGCTAGAAATATATGACTAGGCCGGGTCACACTCAAATAATATAGCACCCACACTTCGGCGAACGATATTCAGTCCCAAATGTAACAGGCAAAGAGACAGTAAAAAGTTAAAGGATTAAGCATTAAGTAATAACAAACAGTGGGAAATAAACAACTACACTGAAATTAACAATTTCACGCTATAACTATAAGCAAACAGAGAAAACTAGTGTTAAAAGCCTAATTAAATTATTTATTAACTAGCCGCATTAAAAGTGCTTTACTAATTAACAGTTAAACTGATAGAGAACAGTCAAAAGTGACAAAACTAAAAGCTAGCAGCTAAAAGCAGCAGTGAAAAGTGACGAACATAAACTGTTAAGTGACAGCAAACACTGAAAAGTAGAAAAAAGCGTATAATTATAGTGATGTAGACGTCAAAATGACGCTATGGCAACTGACATTGTGTTGCGCATTTGTCCTAGTAAAAGTGCCAAATGCCCAAACTGAAATCCAAACTTCCTTGTTGCCCGGAAAAAGTGCTATCAGCATTATCCCGGAGTTACTGGGGTTTACCGGGACAGCTGCGCCAGTGACAGGCGCGGAAAACCACGGCTTAGAGTACCGGAAGCGGAAATCCGGTGACAATTACGTTTCTACGTCAGATGGAGTTTTGACTGAGTCCATCACTACGACTGAGGTAAGATTTTTGATAAATATAGGTTAGATATTTGATGTAAAGTTTGTAATGTGTTACCTTTTAAGGGTTCCGTACCTCAAAAGGTAAAAACGGAACCCTTAAAGGATCACTTTGTTTTCCATCTGTCTGTCTGTCTAGACACTTTTTCTCAGGAACGCGTGGAGGTATCAAGCTGAAATTCATATCAAATACTAAGGTCTACTGTCCCTTGGAGCTGTAAGAAAAACAAACTTCTAAGCCAAACGCAAACAAAAGATAGGTACAGGCGTTTATGCTGCACATTTTCGACACTCGCAAGGGAATCAAAACCTACAGGGTACTTCCCGTGAACTCATAATCTTGACATTTAGTACGAAGCAACGTCTTATAGCAGAGATAAAGGAAAAATTGCTAAAAGCATAAGTTTTTAGTAAAAAAAATATTTTTAATATTTTTTATACTTACTACCTTTCCTCATGAATGTATGATTAAAATACTTTATGATTAGTAATAATAATAAAATAATAATAATATATATAAAACCTGTTTTAATGTGAATTAATGTAGGTTGTACGGAACTCTCGGTGCATGAGTCTGTCTCGCACATGGCCGGATTTTTATTTTTAGTCGACCCCAATCAGACACAGTTTAGTCCAACTAATCACAATAGGTAAAAATTAACCGAGTGAGAGTTAGCGAGTGAAGTGAAAAATGCTTTCGTATATCTGAATTCTGTCTAGATTTTCGTCCGGATCTAGGTCCGGATCTCTGTCTTCCTCTACAGTGGTGCTATTCACAACCATTCGGAAACGTTTCCGATCGGATCCCAGAAATTTTAATCTCAAATTGTTAGAAGCTCAGTCTACTTTTGTACATTTTGGAATAGGGAATTAAGTATAAATCCGATCGGAAGAATTAATCACGTTTAAAAACTTATGAATATAGACTGAGATTCGAATAATTTAGGTTTAAAATTTTTGAAATCCGAACGGATACGTTTCCGAATGGTTGTGAGTAGCCCTGCTGTTCGAATTTCTTAACCGATGGAAATTTTGTGAGTTTGTTCAATAATTACGTTGATTTTTTTTTCGAGTCACTTTTTAAATTTTTAAAGTAATGGAGATATGAAGAGAGGAATGCGACCTGTAGAGGATGACAGGCGCCGGACTCCAGCTTACAGAGCCAATAGTGTTGTATAATATATGTACATGACGGCGCGTGATATCATTGGATAAAGAAAATCAGTTTATTTTGAGAGTTGTTAATCAATAGTATTATTGTTCTGTTGTTTTTGACGATTAATCGATTTGTTTATGGTAATTTAGAGCGGTTAACACCGAATGGAGTTGCGTTTGGGATTTCGGGCGAACGTCATGTCTGTCAATCAGTGGTTGACAGGACTGGGTTGAAAGCGGTCGCACGTAATGGTCATTCGTAAACCCATTACTCTAAATCGCCAATTATCTTTGTGATCATTCACTAAATAAGTAGTCTAAGTGACTGTATAATTAAAATAGTGAAAAGTCTACACTGCAGTCTCCTTATTTCGACGTTCCTGAAGTTTGACGCCGACCATAAATGCCCGTGATAGCGAGTTCATGGATCAGAAATCAGATACAACACCTCGGCCTACTAGATTTTCCCCGTCATCAAAAGTGGGAGGTCACAGCGCGGCGGCCTTTCCTTACTTTCTCCGATATACATATATGTTTGTTTGTATTGTAGACGAAAAACACTTTTTGGTCTGATTCAGACTTCAACAATCTTCTGAACCTCAGAAAAGCTAACAGACTGATTGGCATGGCATGTACATAAAATTAAATAAGTAATTCTAAAACAATACTAATAATTATGTAGCATCAACGAGTTCTGTAGTAATTAAAAAACGTATGTAGAAGTACGCAAATAAAATATTAGGTTTCCGTCTGTGTTTACATACAGTGCTACCAAATTATCTGCCCATGCGGTCAATGAATGAACCAAAAATGCTTACAGCGAGCGGAAATTCCGTTTCGAAAATACGACTGTAGCGCCCTCACTCAACTGCAGAGATAAGTTGGTCGTACTACGTAAGCTTAGCCTACGCTTTCTCACGCCACTCCATACTGTATAACTGAAACTGAAATACTTGCGATAGTTTCAATAAAGTCAAAGTCAAAGTCAAAGTATTTATTCACTTAAATAGGGTAAGTACATAAAGTTCTTCAATATATAATTTAGTTCTGCCTAATAATAATAATTGCCTAATAAGATGTTGGTGTTAGAAGAGTTTTTTCACGCAGCTTCATGACGAAATAAATAAAATTAATTTGGCTGTCTGGGAGAGCAAAACTCTATAGTTATCGATCGTTAGCGAGCGAAGAGTCTCTGCGTCAATTTTGAAAGAAATACACTCATAGAGCCACTATAGCATATCCATGCTTACTTAGCTGATAGATACGAGCAGAAGCTCGGGTTATCTTTTTCACTTGGAGTTAACTACTCATCCGACATTATATAACGTTGCCATAGTACTAATTTATTTCTAGAAGGTAAAGTCTATACCTATATAATTTTAGTATTACATTTTTTTTCTATTTATTTGACGAATCCCCTATACAGCTGACTTAGAATTAAATTTATTTAAATTTATTTAAAAGTTTAAACATAGTTATTACCTAGTCTAGACCCCCGCGCTATATTGTCGTTGTCCTTTTTTGCGGGAGACACAAGACTTTAATAATACATATTACCAAATGCTTTTATTACTTTTTGTAATTACCTTTTGACGAGTCCATTATAGGAGAATCCTTAATTCTTTTTTTTAGCTAAAATTGTTAAGGAACTGTTACTAAATGACAATAAAAAACATTCTATTCATCTAAAAATCGTTACTAATGTTTCCTCTTGGACCCAACTATTGAAAATAGAGGAAGAATGGGATTTTTTTTTTTCCTTCCGGCTTCCAGTGGGGACAAAAAGTGGGGGACAAGAGAAGCAACCCGTTTTACACCACCAAGAGATAAAAGCTAACCTTGAGTGTCACTGTATTAGAGAGACAATTATAACATTTTAACTTCGCGTTAATTAACCCCGCTTTTAAGAAGTTAGCTCCGTATCTTCGGCACGGGGACTTGAGTATAAATGTTAGATTTATCATCATTATCATCATCAGCCTGTGTCGACCGGTCGGTACATGCTTCCTCTCCCTTGCACCAGTGCTTTGTGTCCTGTGCTGGTGTCTTCGTCTACGCGTGATTCGCGATGGGTCTTAGATAGTACGACTATCTAAGTATTATTTAAACTGACGTGGCTCTCGCACATTCATACATTCATACACTCATCTTATGCTTCTTTTGTGCTATGCGAGACGCAGCCGCGCGCGCGCACTCGCCTTGATAAAGATCGCCGAATGCGGTTGAAACTATAGTCGGAATAATCGACTAAATCGTACGTGAGGAATTCCCATTTTATACATAACATATCGCCACGCCTTTCCCCCGAAAGGGCTGGCAGAGGTGTAATACAACAGCCCTAAGCCCCAGGTGTAATATTCAGTCCCAAATGTGACAGGGGGTGAGGCTGTCGCCATACACCCGGCTCCAATCACGTAGCAGATGACATACATATTCCCGTTTCATAAATCATAATATCTAAGTAGTTATTACAAAAAACTTAAAATCTCATCTCAGAAACTGTATGAATTGACCCCTACAACATTTGTATAGTGGTCCACTCACCTAGTAATGGTAGAGTTTTCGAGTTGGTGAGTTGTCCCCTAAGCAAATAAAACGCAGTTATTCCCGTGTAAGATGCGTGTAAGATTGTTAGTAATAATTTACAGAACGTGTCAAAACCACGTCAGTTTTCACAGAAAATACTTAGTAAACTAAGATTTTATAAGTCGCTCTGCGAGATTTTAAAAAATCATGTCATTCATGATACGAGTATTTCTTTTAATAAAAATCATATATTCGTCAGTTTGAAAATTTCCAAAAACTGACTCGACAAAAAACCATAATATAATTATTGAACCTACTGACAAAACTTCAAGAGAATCGGTTAAGAAATGCGACCTGTAGAGAGGAAGACAGAGATCCGGACGCAGACCCGGACAGAATTCGGACATACGAAAGCGTGTTTGTCGAAGCTAAAACATAGAAGCTTTGATCGCTAACGCTCGTATTCGAACAATTGTTACAATATACAATTTTTATTTTTTTTATTTTTTATGTAGAATAGGTCGGCGTTTGACCACCAACTCGCCTGATGTTGAGCGACGTTGTGGTCTAAGATGGAGCACGACGACCTATCTTATCTTATACCTTTAAATGAGCAATTCTTGTATATATATATATATATATATAATTGGAATCTCGGAATCGGCTCCAACGATTTTCATACAAATTAGTATATAGGGGGTTTCGGGGGCGATAAATCGATCTAGCTAGGAATCATTTTTAGAAAATATCATTTTATTCGTGTTTTATCGATAATCAATCTCAACTGAAAAATATGACTCTTCCTGACATCTATTGGCGAATAATAATACTACTATTTTTTGTGAGCAACTAATTGCTTTAACGACACAACAGCAGATGGCGTTGTTAAGTAACACGAAGTCAATGAGTGTTTGCTTTGAGGTTAGACTAAAATCAATTGTTTATTATCCAAAAAACACAATTAAAAAATAAAAAAAAATACCGAGCAAAGCTCGGCCATCCAGGTACTAAGGTACTTATTCACTGTAGCCTTGAAGTTTTGTAGAGTGAAGAAGTACAAAGACGGCAGTTGAGTGAGGCGCTATATACAAGTGCGCTACTGCTCAGACCCGTCTTCCGAACGGTTACACCGGACTACATCCCGAAACACGACTAGGTCATTTCACGGCACGGCTTGGTCCGGTGGGTGGTAACTAGCCACGGCCGAAGCCCAGAGTTTGCTACCCGGTTAGCACTACCCGGGGACCACGTGTAGGGAAACAGAATAGAGTACACTCCTACGGACGTGGGTAGCTCAGCCCCCAAAACACTAGCTGTCACCCCGCGACTTCGTCCGCGTTTATTATTTGTTTAGATATATGTGAGCTATCCTATCTGTTAAGTTAGATCGAACTGCACACGGTGAGCAAATTTGATTGAAATCGGTTAAGTAGTTTAGGAGTTTATAGTGGTCAAACAACGCGACACGTTATTACATATACTAGCTGTCACCCCGCGACTTCGTTCGCGTTTTGAGCTATCCTATCTCTCAAGTTGGATCGAACTGCACATGGTGTGCGAATTTTATTATAATCGGTTAAGTGGTTTAGGAGTTCATTGAGGACAAACATTGTGACACGAGATTTATATATATTAAGATTAAGAAGAGAAGATAACATATCGACACGCCTATCCCCGAGGGGGCTGGCAGAGGTGTAATATAACACCCACATTCCGCTGGACGATATTCAGTCCCAAATGTGACAGGGGGCGAGCCTGTCGCCAAACACCGGGCTCCACTGCTTTACTGAGTGGTGGTTCTTGATCCGAACAGACTAGACGGTAGAGTCATTTTTTAAATTTTTGATTCTATTATTTGCACTTTCTTGGTTTTTGTTGAAACCCATTTTCTTTGGTGTACTTTTTGCTTGTCGAAGACTTATTGCGACAAGGAAGCGGAAATACACTAGAGATTTGTTGGAAAAACAGTTTTTAAGATGAACTTCCGTGAAGGAACTGATTCGATCAACTTCGAGAAAACTTCAAAGGAGCTCGGTAATACTTTTTTCGAAATGACATTTGCTTTGAACGTTTTGAACAATGCTCATAGATTTTTATAGCTCTACTTTAATATCGGCTACGTATCTAACCATAGAACGCAGACAAGCAGGTAACATAATAATTATGAAATTACCCATTATCGCTTACTTACGTAAATAACTAATACTTACTCTAATCTTATCTGTAGTGTTGTATGTATCTGTAACGTCAGCGTAAAGTGCGGAACGGGTATTATCGACAGATTGTACCAAATATGATAAACCCATCGATATCGTAATCGGAAAACAATTCGTCTATTTGCTACCAACTTAATTTTACAGCTGTTTGAAGGCGTTCCTATCGTTTTTTCTGACCAAGACTAGGCAGCTTTACTTGCAAACTGTTACTTCGTCTATTTTGCCAACTCTCGAGATACAGTGGTCGCTGTATTTGCGCTACGGACGAAGGAAGTTCCCTCCTCAATCAAAGCCGTGACTTCTCGCGGGTCGATGAGAAATCGATTTTTTCTTCAAACTAGAACAAGACGTTCTATTTTTAAAGTTAGTGATCGTAGTTTGTACTAATCATTCGCGTTTAATCGTTTGTTTGTGGCCAGTGTCATAGCAAATGTGTTATTTTCTTCTGGTTTGTGTGCGTGCCAGTTTTATTGTGACTTGTGTAAAAAGTGTCCATACTTCTATTGTGTCGTGATAAATATGAATGGACTTTATAGTATAGTGTTTATGTTGCTGTCTGGTTCGCGATGTCTGGCACAGGACGGATTCTCGGAACCGAGCCCTGGGGTTCCGAGAAACTGGGGCGAAAGCTCTGTAAGGAACAACCTGATGTATACGCACCATCGACCTATATATGTAAGTTGGGCAACCTGTTGCGTTTGAAGATGTAGATAAAGATGTTTATGTACACTTAGGGTAGATTTTGGAGATAATCACAATCTATAACGAAGTAAAGTCGAGAATGAAATATTTAGCAACAACGAAAATTCGTAGTGACGCATACAACGACCATGATACATTTCGTTAGATCTATCTGTGTCCGGTTAAAACGTCCCATTTTGATGGGGTTCATATAGTTTTTCTTTGCTACATCTATAATACTTTTCCATGCTACCTAATAATTATTATAAAAGGTTATTATTATATATATAAAGGTTATTATATATTATCCTAACTAATATCATAAATGCGTAAGTGAGTTTGCTCGTTTGTTTGTTCGTAACGCTTTCACGCCCTAACTAATCTACCGATCATCATAAAATTTTGCATACACGTTGTCTGAGATACAGAAAAGGACAAAGGGTACTCTTTATCCCGAACAAATAAATGGTTCCTGTGGGAGCGCGGGTGAAACCGCGGGGCGCAGCTAGAAATTTATATTTTGTTACGATTGCGTTTTAAAAAAATAGGTTTTCTTAGGCTTACTTACAGAAGATACGAAGTTAAATTCTTAAAAAAAGGGTTATTACCTCAGAATTAAAATGTTATAAATGTCACTCTAACATTATGTTGACTAAAAGTTAGTTTCTAACTCTTGCTGCCGCATAATCTTGCCTCTACAATTTTGTTTTACGTGAACAGAAAGCTAAAAAACTAAATAAGTATATAGGTAGTCCTTTTATAAAGTCGATTATAAATTTGCTTTTTCTCTCACACATACAAACCCCTAACACACAAGCATACACGCACAAACACACACACTCACATACATACATACACACACTCGCGCATTCACGCCCTGTAACAAAATGATGTAGGATAATATGAAAGAGCCCCCGCTCTTTCTTATTATAGCACATCATTTTGTACATCACTCTTAGCACAAGCTTCATTAGCTTAAAAAGAGTCCCCAGAAGTATGTATAAATATCTGTAATTTGTAACTTTGAATCAATAAACTTTATTATTATTTGTAAAAACTGACGAATAGTAACCTACAGTGTTTTGTTTTTTTCGTTCGAGTTCAAAAATGTAAAAAGGAAGAAAAAGCAAAACACTGTATAACCACTCCAAGGCTATACTACATTCATTGCTAAGAGGGTTAATATTTGTATGTACATATATTGTTTATTTGATTAATATCTACATATTTGTTATTCTAGTAATATACTCGTATCTAGCAACTTCTACTCGTAATATGCTAGTAATATCTAAATCTATTCTACAAAAATCAGGTTTTCTTCACGGCATCTTATTTGTACAGGCATTTTTTTTAACTTGACAAGATTGATACCTGTTCAATATTAAACTCTATAAGCAAATATGAATCCTTTTACAGTAAATAATGAGTTTTCTAGTCTCAGGATATTTATTTGTCGAGCAAGGTATTTCCAAGAACCTTTGAATTATTTCATATTTTATTTTACAAAGATGAAGTCAGAGAGTTACAAACATGTTTATTAGGGAAACTGTCGTGATCCTCAAACATTAAGATTTTACGAAACGGTAATTACTCACGTCCGATTTAAGTCGATTAACTCCGACTATAAGGTCAACTGGGGCAAATACGTCTGACGAGAATTACTGACTAACACTTTTTTTTTTTTTTTTATGTAGTATAGGTCGGCATTTGACCACCAACTCGCCTGATGTTAAGCGACGTTGTGGTCTAAGAAGGAGCACGACGACCTTTATGGTACTTATTCACTCTAGCCTTGAAGTTTTGTAGAGTGAAAAAGTACAAAGACGGCAGTTGAGTGAGGCGCTACAAGTGCGCCACTGCTCAGACCCGTCTTCGGAACGGTTACACCGGACTACATCCCGAAACACGACTAGGTCATTTCACGGCATGGCTTGGTCCGGTGGGTGGTAACTAGCCACGGCCGAAGCCTATAACACAAGAGTAAACACAAAGAGTAACACTACACAAATTGGGTAACTAACGCCATCTTGTCCAGATTATTGTAACTAAAGATAGAAAAAAGTTATCGCTGGCTCCAAATTTGTGTCAGTAATTCTCGAAAGACGCAATTGCCCCACACACGCATTTGCCCCAGTTGATCCTAATACTTAATTTCGACCGCATTCGACGTCTTTATTAAGGAAGGCTTCGCTTTAAAAAAAAACCTAAAGGTACATTTTCGAAATTGTTTTTAAATTTAAGATTTAAATTTAGCTACCTTTTCTATTTTGCTACTTATCTTTTATCAAATACTTTAGCTAGCTAAAGATTCACTTAAGAGTCCGGCGACCTAACTAATTTCGACCTAGGCGACCTAGACTAACTTCGCATTGGCTTAAGGTATTTTATAGCCATTTCGTCTAGAAGAAGAAGACGAGTGAAGAGAGCGAGTAATGATACTGACGAGCCTCTAAAGTTACCTACAGAGTGACAAAGTGCAATTTCAATTTTTTTTATGACTTTTGCACTACTGTAATCATTCTTAAGTAACTAAGAATTTCCCTTGTATTATTGATTCATTTAACAGCTAATGATGTAGACAACCTCTCTATGTAATGGAATTTTTGATTTGCTTTGTCTACCTATTGAATAAATCAGTCAAAAGTGACCCCTTAAAATGCGGATATTTGTCATAGCTTTATTTTTGCTTGAGAACGTTTTTTAAAAAAACCAAGAACATAGGGGCGAAGATATTGTTAATTTAATTGTGCATCATAATCAGACAAACGGTTTTCAAGAAATTTGAGTAGCGCGTTTGTATGGAAATTTCAGAACGTCGCGGCTCTCTTAACACACACACATAGATCGTCTCACGCCATACTTCCTTACAATACATTATAATACTGGATGATCCTCATCTTCAGATTGATTGAACTTAATCTTGCTATATGAATAGAGTTGAGTAGATAAGTAGAGAGACAAATTTGATTCTGTTTACGAGCAAAGATTTTGGCTGAATTGAGTTTTCAAGATTATGTCAGACCCGAGCATGTTACACACATTAATCAAATTCGTAATCATTGAGATAGAAATAGAGAGTCGCTATCTCTAAGTAACAAAGTCAAGAATTGTCAGAGCGTTACATATTATACTTACCGTACTTACATATTATAGTTATATTCTCGACCGAGCGAGCATTAGCGTGCAAAGCGTCTATTTATTTTATTTATTTATTATTATTTTTTTCCACACACGTTCGCCTGACCCCAAACTAAGCAAAGCTTGTACTATGGCGGCCAGAGACTGACATACGTACATAATTATATATTTTCAAATATTTAATAGATATTTAACACCCACACATAGAACAAACACAAACGTTCACCACATAAATGTTTGGCCTAGGTGGGAATCGAACCCACGCCTTCAAGCTCAGAAGGCAGGTTCACTGCCAACTGAGCCACCGAGGCAGTCTATGCTTCGACAGAAATGCTTTCGTAAGTCCGAATTCTGTGTGGATCTCTGTCTTCCTCTACAGGGACCCTATTTGGAGATTTGAGATTTTCATCTCACCTTTTTTCGTCCTTGTTGCTCTCGTTTGAAACGTCATAGGTCTGAGAGTGACCAAGATAAAATCTCATCTCATCTCACGCGCAGGAATAGCCCCGCAGTGGCCCTATTCGGAGATTTGAGATTTTCATCTCACCTTTTTTCGTCCTTGTTGCTCTCGTTTGAAATGTAATAGGTGTGAGAGTGACCAAGATAAAATCTCATCTCATCTCACGCGCAGGAATAACCCCACAGTGGCCTTTTTTCGTCCTTGTTGCTCTCGTTTGAAATGTAATAGGTGTGAGAGTGACCAAGATAAAATCTCATCTCATCTCACGCGTAGGAATAGCCCCCCTGGTCGCATTTCTTAACCGATTCTCGTGTTTGTGAGCAGGTTCGATAATTATACAGATTGATACAGAAAAACAAAACTGCGGAGATATAACCCTATTTCATTTAAAAATTAAATCTATTTAATTAACAAACTTGCCCACAAAATTTCACGAGAATCAGTTGAGGAATGCAACCTGCTGAAAAGAACAGACGTCATCGACCTTGAGGTCTACAGCTCACAGAGTCACATAGTCGCAATACCACATTTTCTCCAATCTAGACATCAGCGGTGCTATTCACAATCAATCGGAAACGTTTCCGATCGGATCCCAGAAATTTCAAATTGTTCGAATCTCAGTCTACTTTTATACATTTTGGAATAGGGAATCAAGTGTAAATCCGATCGGAAGAATTAATCATGTTTAAAAAAATATGAATTCAGAATGAGATTCGAATAATTTAGGTTCAAAATATTTGAAATCCGAACGGAATTGTTTCCGAATGGTTGTGAATAGCCCTGCAGGTCGCTAATATTGTTCGAGCACTTTGTTACCGAGCACTTTGCCATCGTGCGGTTTTGTAATCGGATCGTAGTTCGCATTACGCCGACTTTATGGTAAGTATCGCTTACTACTAACCATAAATCATCACAATGCCAAAACCACGTGTGTAGCGTGCGTAGAATCATATGCGTAGCGTAGCATGTGTAGTGTGCGCCGCGTTTATGTCCGGGCATTTTTGTTGCACATTTGTGGCTCTGAAGGTATTAAATCTCAATTGGGGGCCTGAGCTACCTACGTCCGTAGGAGTGTACTCTATTCTGATTCCCTACACGTGGTCCCCGGGTAGTGCTAACCGGGAAGCAAATTCTGGTGGGAGGCTTCGGCCGTGGCTAGTTACCACCCACCGGACCAAGCCATGCCGTGAAATGACCTAGTCGTGTTTCGAGATGTAGTACGGTGTAACCGTTCCGAAGACGGGTCTGAGCAATGGCGTACCTATAGCGCCTCACTCAACTGCCGTCTCTGTACTTCTTCACTCTACAAAACTCCAAGGCTAGGAGTGAATAAGTACCTTATAGGTCGTCGTGCTCCATCTTAGACCACAACATCGCTTAACATCACGCGAGTTGGTGGTCTCAGCCGACCTATTGAACAAGTTGTGTTGTGTTCAATCAAATTAAATCATATCATATGTTTTTATTCAATCGGACATCGAAGATACACTTATGAACGAGAACGTCAAACTTATAAATGTGATTCTATCACTTTGTTAAGAAAAAGAGCCTCTACCCAGAAGCGCAGGCAAAAGACTGAGGGGCTTATTTTCATTCATTCATTACATTACACCTATTTAGTACGTCTTTAAATAACTACGCCTTCTTTTGCAGCCATAAAACGAGCGATAAATACTCGTAAATTAATCAGGAACATAAATTACGAACGAAAATAAGCGTTAGGTATTTATTTTTTATGAATGGTCCGTGGCTCGGAGCAGTTTATTCACTACTAGAGACACGTGAATATTTTGATATCATTATCGTGTAAGGCTTTCTAAATGGCAGACAACCGTGAAAGCCCCTTCGCAGAATTTAAATTCCCAGACTGCTCGGTGAATGGGAAGTCAGTGGAGCCGTTAGAAATATACCTATCGAATTTTGGTTCGTTCTAAAAACTGAGGTAAACCATATCATACTTTACTCTCCTTTGCAATAAGCGTTGTATAGCCTCTGAAAAGTTATAAATGTATTTTGTCTTTTTTTCAAGTCGCTCGAAAAAACAAAATACCTTATTACTATTCCAAAGTAACAGCGTTATTTGCTAAGTGGGGATATCAAGTACCTCCTATTCAGCGCTAGAAATCGCGAAACGCATGAAAAACTTTCAAACGTGCATAGAGATACGAACACCTGGCCAATCTATCCTAGTATTTTAATTCAACACAACGTCTGGTTTACCCACGTGAGCTGTACGCCGAGAATTAGGCATAACAATGCATCGCAAGGTAAAGAGAGCCATAAACATCTTACGTAGAGTTCATGCCAAACAAAACGCCAGATGGACAATAAGTTTGCAGAATTTATTGCGTGCATCTTGCAGCAAGTGTGAAGTGTGAAGAATGATTTTTTTTTTATTTAGGAGGAGGAGGAGGACGTGTATCGGTGTGTTAGGTGAATTCAGATAGTGAACTTTAGATTTTGGAGATGTTGCTTAAGTTGTGTAGAGCGTGTAGTTTAAAAAAAATCTAAGTATATATCAGTCTCTGGCAGTCATAGTACAAGCTTTGCTTAGTTTGGGGTCAGGCGACCGTGTGTGGAAGTGTCACGAATTTATTTGTTTATTAGTTTTAGTTGTCTTTCTGGAAAAAAAACAAGCCATCGACACGAAGAAAAGAACTACACACCTATGATACGATGGTCGATGATACGTGAATGCAAATTTATTTATCATAAGTATTTAAGTAGGTATTTAACAGATCCCTGACTCCAACTCTCTCCCGAATAAATTCTAAGGATTTATAAAAACTGATTGGTAAGAAAACATACTAAATGTTACGAAGTTAGTGAAAAAAGAGAAAAATGAAGGTACTAAACAATTGAGGCTGTTTTTTGCTAACTTAATTTTATACCCCGAGGGAAGAAAAAGCCTTTATTACCAATACCTTTATTGAAATGAGAAAAGAAACGCAATTACGTTCTTGATAATTATACTTATTTTATTTCCTAATGTTGTGATGTATGAACGTAATACAAATACAAACAAAAATATTGACGGCGCTGCGCGACCATGAACCTTATTGAGCGGCAATACGATTCGTGGTCGCGCAGCGTCAGCGGCTGAACCAAAAAATCATCGCAATAAGATGTCGTGGTGCGGGCCCAGAGCCAGCGGACAGATGCTACACGCGTGTGTGTGAAGTCACTTACACACACACATCTGTTACGTATGAAATATGAACAAAAAAATTACACTATGACGTAGATACAATACGACACAATTAGTAGAAATGTCAACAAATAACATTATTTTAACTACAACCAGTTAATAAGAACCAAACCTAATGGAACGCAATCTTCCTATCACTATCCCTAGATATTTACTTCCATGAATACCGCAAACGCACGCATCCATATCGCAATGGCCATGTAGAGAAGCTAATTCCAACACAGTCTAGAACGGTCAGAAAATTTGGCACAATCTGTATTAGTCAGTCTCTTTTTAAAAAGATGGTAAACGTAAAATGTGGATCCTGTGTGTAATTATTTTGAATAGAATCTGACTTCAAAAGCTTCGCTTATTTGTGTAGCGTATCTAAAATTGCTAGCCTTAGATCTCAGGTTTGATTTCAGAGCGATATTTTACACCTGATTTAGACTTACCTATTTTTTCACTGGTCCCTAGTCTTTGCACTGAAATAGCAAAGGTTAAAAAAAAGACTCCGACAAATTTGGATTAGAGCTTTTACATAAGCTGCTTCATTTAGAGTTGAAAATCGTTTATCATATTTGATGGTAAAATGAGATCGGTGCCTAGAATTACATTTTCTTGGCGTTTTTATTGGTAGAACACAAAGAAGTATAAATTACTCGATTAAATTTAGAGAACTAATCTGGTTAATTAATAATCAAAAAATAAGTTTTATAATCGCTGAAAATTTAGTGAAACACGGCCAAACAATTTTTTTTTAAAGATTTTTTTTGTGATTTTTTTTTTGCAAAATCAATTAGATTTTGAAAATTCTACTCCGGTAACTATTTATCGTTATTTTTTCTACCACCTGTATTATTTTCACTTATACTCATCACAATTATTCATATCAAACTAGGCGTAAACAAAATTCTTGTTTTTTTTTTAAATTTCGTAATGATACCGTGCCTTGAGTGGCCGGACCCCAGACTTCCAACTACTGTATTGGAAGTCTGTAGGACGGAAAGATGTTCTTTAAACATTGCTAACAATTAATACCATCTAGCTACAATGATCCTCATTTGCAAAGCATTGACGATCATTGCTTTTAAATTATCTTAGCTGTGTTGTAAAAAAAAGTAATAGATATTCACAAAAAACCTCTTACTCCAAACGCTTGCACCTTCTCTTTCGAGCAGTGGAAAAATGACCAGAGGGGCATTCCGCTAACCATATCCGATATGTTACTACCGATGCGAACTATTTACGTTGCGTTACCCTTAAAACAAAGACGAGGAACATCAGGAACTCAGTATCACTAATGTTTCACAAACGTGTCATCGTTTTTTTATCAGCATATTTCTGAAGCATTAGTGTTTTTATCGTTCACCGCGTGATACTGTTCCGTTCTCCGTTGGGTTTTTACGGCTTACGCTACGTCAACGGTCCAGTTAAGCATGGTTAGCTGAATCGCCCTCCTCGGCCTTTCGCCATTCCGTCATGCATAAAAATAAGACGACAGGTAGTGTCCCACGCTTCTTACCCAGGCTCAGTGGCGGATTCAGGATTTTGTAATAGGGAGAGGCGGGGCTTGACTTATTTGATATGAATTTCAGCTTGATACCTCTACGCATTCCTGAGAAAAAGGGTGTTGACACACAGACAGACGGACAACAATGTGATCCTATAGGGGTTCCATTTTTTCCTTGTAAGGAACCCTTAAAACAGACATTTTCGAGTGTTGTAGCGTATGAATTATCGTCGGGGAAGGTGACTGACTGACGCGAGAATGATTCGAGCGGTCACGATCACGATCAGTCTGGCATCAGTCTGCTGTCATTCACAACAGAATGATGATTTAAAAAAAATATTTTTTGTCATTCTGGACCATCAGACCGTCAGTCAACCGGTTAGATGATAATTCTTCCGTCATTCTGAGCAGACTGATGGGCTGAACTTACGCCAGACTGAGCGTGTAACCTTAGACTTGGATATTTCAGGGGGCAGGGGGAAGGTTGCGCTCTATAGCTCTAAACCCAAGGAGGGCTATTCCTACGCGTGCGATGAGATGAGATTTTATCTTGGTCACTCTCACATCTACGACGTTTCAAACGAGAGCAACAAGGACGAAAAAAGGTGAGATGAAAATCTCAAATCTCCGAATAGGGCACTGGATCCGCTAGAGCCGGTAGAGATCTGCTAGAGCCCACGGCTCGTTATAAGCCGTGTCAGCCTGTACCTCTTATTAGCTAAATCAAAACTAAATCAACACTCGAGTAGAGCTCAGACGAAGGCTTGTCGGTTAGCTCTAGTTGTTGACTCTACAATTTGAATGTTTGTACGCCGCGCCGGTACATCGCGACAGTGAGCGATAATCAATAAAGCCCTTAGGAATAATATGAGGGCTGCGGGAAGAATTTAAACGAGATATAATTTAGCTCACTTAATTATGCCAGCACCAGCAACGTAAGCTTACTTACAACAAAATATCCTAGGTACCTTATTGTTCTTGGGATATTTTAAGTAATACTGGTGATCACTTAACGTGCAATGAAATAAGTCCGTAAAGTTGTTTTACTTTTCATAAAATTAAAATTCAAAAATCTCATGATTTTCATCAAACATACTTAAGGACACTCCCGGTTAATTCACCATTCAAACAAAAAAAAATCGGTACATCCGTTCGGGAGCTACGGTGCCAGAGCCACACACACACATACACACACACACACGTCGAGCTTATAACACCCCGTCGTTTTTGCGTCGGGGGTTAAAAATCAAAATAAATAGTTGGAAGACTGGTCGGAACGAAGTGAAACAGTCTTAGTCCTCGCCCTGAACAGACAAGGCAGACATTTAAAAGTCAACTGTTTACAGTTTACGGTAGGTTTAAAATTGCTCTACAAGCATCCGCCGCTTCCGCGCTGAGCCTATTCTAAACTTTGGCAAAGTAACTAAGGTACAATTTTAAACCCTCGACAAAATGGGTAGGGTTCATTTTTCCACATCTACTTGTAAGTCTCACCGTCCTAACCTCTACAGTAGGCATTACCAGAATGTTCATCTAATTTTCTTTGTCTAATTTCCGGCCTTCAAAAATAGATCTAACGCGTTGCTATCTACGACGTATTTCCGAAAGATTTCAAGGAATCGCGTACACGTAAACATACAAGTCATACAACGCGTATTACACTACAAACAATAGCAATTCTAGTTACCTACAACTCATACGTGGCGTTGATAGCATTTTCACCAACGATCTTAGAGATTATGGATTCAATATTGCACTACAAAAATGTATTAGGTATATCTGCTTCAAAATTTAGTGCAAAGATAGGAGCAGAAAGCACGCCGGACAGTCGTGCATTTGAGAAATAAGTCGTGACTTCAAAGCAATATGATTAGATGATTGGTTATCGAGATCTAGAGTGCTAGCACGGTTTTGTTATCGACTAGCTCATCTAACCGCGGCTTTGCTTGCATTTTATTTGCTACTAGCGACCCGCCCCGGCTTCGCACGGATGCAATGTGATACTAAATACACTACTTACAGAAAAACTGTGAACGTTGTACCTATATAATAACATAGCACAAGTATACCTAAACAAAAAAATGTTATTGTATGATATCCATAAGAGATAGACATATACCATCGCGGAGTTTTCTGTAGACCTTTTTAATATGTACAAATAATTAGTACACTATTTTGATAAATCTCGTAGGGTTCAGCCTGCGTTTGCAATGTAAGCGGAAAAAAATTGATAATTAACGACATCACATTAGAAACCTCAAAAATAACAGTATTTCTCCACTATTTAATGGATATTATAATACATATAAACCTTCCTCTTGAATTACTCTATCTATTAAAAAACCGCATCAAAATCCGTTGCGTAGTTTTAAAGATTTAAGCATACAAAGGGACATAGGAACAGAGAAAGCGACTTTGTTTTATACTATGTAGTGATGATATTTGCTGGCTTTGCTCCCAGCGCCCTTTGCTGGTAACTGCGGTTCAAAAGTAGCCTATGTGTTAATCCAGGGTATAAGCTACCTCCATACCAAATTCTATCAAAATCCGTCCATCTGTTTGAGCGTGACGAAGTAACAAACATACACACTGTGTAAGTGTGTATGTCACGCGTCACTCACAAACTTTCACCTTTAAAATATTAGTATTATAGCATTTAGTGATTATCCAGCTTTCTGTGAATAAATATATTTTTTTAAATTCGGACTAGTAGTACTGGACATCACTAGACAAACCAAACTTACGAACTTTACCTCTTTAGAATATTAATACAGACTGTAAATCCACAATTTCGGAGATCGTTTTTCCCAACAGTCTATTTTCAACTAACCAGTGTGTGCTGTGTTTTCTTGTTATGACGATCGTACAACAGAGAGTCTTACCATGACAAGTGTTTGCTAAAAATTGACTTCATTTGTCATGTGCCGTCATCCATCTGCCCACCTCAGTCCGAACATACCATCCATGGAACATTCCCGTTGCCCACCTACCGCTTGTCCACCACTAGTGGGGACAGTGTTTTTTTTTTATGTAATCTAGTTTGGTTCTAGTTGGTCTAGTTAGTTTGGTCGACGTTTGACCACCAACTCGCCTGATGTTAAGCGATTTTAACTGACTACTAAAATTAATACTGAAACTAGCGACTATTAAAAAGAAAGATGTTCTCAATTTGGTTGTTATTACTGCATAACTCCGTTATTTATATGAACCGATTTTTTTTTCTTGGTTACAAACTTACAAATTGGTTCCATTTTTTACAAAATCCAATTCGTATGACGGGAAGTCAGTTTTTTTATTTGAAATACTGCACTGCAATGCACTCAGTGCACTATGAGAGCGCGACAAATGTATGTGCGAATTATACCTTAAACTGCTTTTCAACGTAGTTCTTCGGCACGCTTGTCAAGTCACCCCTTACAAATGCGGATATTTTTCATAGCTCTATTTTCCTCTTGTTTTAAAAAAAAAAACATTGGTTCGGAGATATAGTTTATTGAATTGTACATGCTAAATTTCATCATAATCTGACAAATTGTTTCCAAGAAATTTAACAAGCGCGTTTGTATGGAAAATTTGGAGCGTTGCGGAACCCTTAACAATTTCATTCCAGTATGTTCAAATTACTAAGTAACGTGATTGATATTACACTGTTAGATCCTAACTCATATTGTAAACGCGAAATGAAAATGTCTTAACAAACAAACATATTTGTTAATACGTTTTTTTTACACCATAACTACTCAATCTATCATCATGAAATTTTGCATAAGTAAACGTACAGAAAACACCTTTTATCCTGACAAAAATAAATATTCCAGTCGGATTGCCGGTGAATCCGCGGGACGAAGCTAGTAACCTATGTTATGATACACAAAGGAATTATCTTCAAAGGAAAACAAGAAGCTAATGCAGGACTGTTAATTGAAGAAGTGTTGAAAAGACATGCGATAGTGTACAATGCGTGTCATCAACACAGCAGCTGGCCAACAGTTGGACTACGTGAGTAACATCACGTATGCAAATTTGTTGGCTTAACATTGGTATAAACTTTTAGTTTATACCAGCTGTTCCACCTATGGTCCCTGAGGTACTGTCCTTTTCTGCATAGGTATTCACGATCAATTGGAGTCAAAGTCAAAATGTTTTTATTCAATTTAGGTATCAAAGATACACTTATGAACGTCAAAGTTATTTAAATAGACTCGACCGCCTTGTTCGGATAAAGAGCCTCTACTCAGAAGAACAGGCAAGAAACTGAGGGGCATTATTTTTTCAAATAATAAATAAATTACAGTCTCACAAATTTTGGCTTACAGCTAGGTAATATCTATAAATACTTGGAGGAAGTGGAAGGCTCCAGACATTTTTATCTTCTAAATAATTCTTAACCTTATAATACCCCCTTAAACGGAAACGTAAACGTTTGTGATCGGATTCCAAGTATTGTAAACTCAAATTATTCGAATCTCAGTCCATGTTCATAAGATTTACAACGGGATCATTTATTCCGATCGGATTTGTACTCAATTGCCTATTACAAAATTTTAAAAAGTAGACTGAGATTCGAACAATTTAAGTTTGAAATTTGTAGGATCCGATCGCAAATGATTCTGAATGATTGTGAATAGCACCGCTGTACCCTGTGTATGCCAAATTTCATGATGACCGGTTAACTAGTTGAAAGCGTGAAAGCGTAACAAACAAATGAATAAATATAAACCAACGAAAATACGAACAAACTCACTTTCGCACGATTTACTACCGTCTGTCCTCACAAACGTCCCCCACTTTTAAGGGCAGATGATAACACTTAATGCTATCTGCCCCACACACAAAAATAGGGGCACACAGTAATATAATTATGTATTACTATCTGCCTCTGCCTCTAGCTAGAGTGTCACGGTGGTAGAAGGTAAAAATAATTATTACCATCTGCCTCTGCGTCTAGCTAGTGCCACGGTGGTAGAAGGTAAATATAATTATTACCATCCGCCTCTGCGTCTAGCTAGTGTCACGGTGGTAGAAGGTAAATATAATTATTACCATCCGCCTCTGCATCTAGCTAGTGTCACGGTGGTAGAAGGTAAATATAATTATTACCATCTGCCTCTGCGTCTAGCTAGTGTCACGGTGGTAGAAGGTAAATATTATGGGCCAACCGACCCCGCGGAGTGGATAGTACAAAACAATAATACAGAATCAGAAAGTTTAAATGGCCATAATTTTGTTAGCGTTGAATGACATACAGGCGGTGTATAAGTGAGTCAAAAATGATACTTACAACATAATCCTACTAATATTATAAACGCGAAAGTTTATAAGGATGTCTGGATGGATGAATGTTTTTTACTCTTTCACACCAGAACGGCTGAACAAACCTGGATGAAATTTGGCACAGAGATAGATTATAGTCTAGAATACTCGTAGCACATAGGATACTTTTTTTTCGTGAGTGAAACCGCGGGGCGCAGCTAGTAATACAATAATATGATAACTCTTACAAAAATATGTATAATATTATCATGTAAAACCTGAATGTGTGTACACTCTCACAGCGATTTCAAGACAATTATATTCCAGAGAAATTGAAATTGCTCTACATCTACCCAACCTTGAACCAATTTTCCTTCTTATTCAAACTTGAACGAAATTTTACGATGATTACATTAACGATACGATTTTTATAATTTAACTTCTTGTTACAATCTAATCATTATCCAATCATACACACCTAATTTTGCCATGTCAATATGGTCATATAATAGAAAAATAACATAACATAATATAACATATCGTCACGCCTTTTTCCCAAGGGGGCTGGCAGTAATACAACACACTTCGCCGGACGATATTCAGTCCCAAATGTTACAGGAGCGAGCCTGTCGCCTTACACCGGGATCCAGTCATGTAACAGATGACATACAATACACACAAATGTACACTCAATGAACAAATTGGTGCGTGCCGTTAGCTGGGTTCGAACCCGCTCCCCCTGGTTTGATAGGCGGGCCTTCTCCAACTAGGCTATCATCGCTTCATACATAAATTTACATAAATATATAAGTACTTATATATTCCTAACAGCTCTATTGAACACTCTACTGGACCAGGGGTCCAGGGGTTCTAGATAAATTGCAATCGTTTCCGTTTGCGATACTGTTGCTGATTGGACAAGTTGACAACATGATCACGTGACGTTTTCAAAGCTCGTACTTCGTCCAATCAGCAGCTGACGTTTGAGCTTTAGCGATTCTTGAAACAGAATCGCTTGGAAGCGATTGCAAGTTGTCTAGGGCTCCAGCAAGTGATTGAGAGAACTCTGCTAAATTTTGAAACGGACAACTTACTAGCATACGAACATTGCAAATTGGGCTCCCAACATAGTGGCAGCCTGGCTGCGACCGCTGATATTTGACAGAAATTCTTGACCACTTATTGCGTGGGCCTCATCATAAAACAGATACCTACCACAACCAGCCAGATACACAGACCAGCGCCGGTTAACAGCCGGCATTATGCTGAGTGTGTACGAGTGTATTGTAAAATTGCCTTAATGTTTTTAATTTTACATGTAGTGGTCACAAATAAACTTTTTTTTCTTTCTTCTTCTTTACAACCTGGCTGCTGCAGCAGGGCCGGTTTGTCCAGATTAAAACTTGTAAGTCAAAGTCAAGATGCATTTATTCAATTGGGTATCAAAGATACACTTATGAATTTCAAAGTCAAAGTCTATTATAAGACTCGACCGCCTCGTTCGGAAAAAAGGCAAGATACCTATTTAACGAGATTAATGTCGGTACTAGAGAAGTTGATCATAATAAAAAACGTTATGCAACTTAATGACGTGGGCCTGCCCACCGTGGGCTGACCGCAGGTTTGCTGCAGCGTTGACTACTGAATTGCTAATTTACGTCCGTCCAGGTTCACACATTGATTCCAGTAAAATAGGGCACTCTGTACACAACCACACTGCACGCGTGTCGGGACCACACTAATGCAAGGTGCAAAGATTTCAGTGCACTGGGGTGGACGAAAGTTTGTGTTCGGATGATGAAATCTAGTACGTTGTACATATGATTTAAAATGTAATGAAATTGTTTTTATTCCGGATTGTTAAATCCATAGGTACAAAATAAAATAACTAAGAAAATGAATAAAACAGAAAAATAATAATAAATTAGGTTATGGGCTTGTGGGACATATAATATCGATGTTTTTATTCAACTTTTTCTTAACCAACTCCTCAAATTGTTTCAGAACGAAGAGCCCGACCCGCCCGACCCACACTACTCAGTGTTACACGCCGGCGTACCACAAGGGCTGGCGGCCTACCCGCTGCCTTTGAAAGACTCCTACCACGAGCTCAGGTTCAACGTGACCTGGCAGCAGTCCATTGGTAAGTACTTTGGTAAAAGTCAAAGTCTAAGTCAAAATCTTTATTTGCATGTTAGTGGTACATGGTCTTAAGTATTACGTCCATCCATTAACAGCCGTCAGGCGTGCAAATTAATACATAATATCCATCCTGAGAATCGGAATTCGGTATGAAAAATACTTACTGGGTTACTATCCCTACTATAAGTAGTTTCCATACCTTACTGTAGAACAGTAAGGTATGGAAACTACTTACTTACACCTACTCCTATCATTACTGGATAGTAAGAGCCGCAGTCTAAAACGACGCTCAGTCATGAATCTCGATTTTAAACTAGTTTAGTCGACCGAGCGAACGTTAATGAGCGAAGCGTCTCTGCTTCAGTTTCGACAAAAATGCTTTCGAATGTCCGTATTCTGCTTGGATCTTGACATATTAGTAGGTTCGAAAATTACTTACTTATAAATGGATTTTGTTTGCAGCGTCTTTTTTTGGATTTATTTCAAAATAAGGATTTAATATCTCAGATAAACCTAGAGGAAAAGATGGAACACTGTGTTATATCTCGCTGAAGCCACTTCTTTTCCAATGTGTGTGCGTGGTAATGTTGCCATGAAAAACATTTACAATTGCACGAAAACTATTATTAATTCCTAAACTCTACGTTAGCCATTTCTGTTCCAATATACAACCTTAGTAGATTTAATATTTTAAATAGCACATATTTGTAAGAGTTTAAAATTATGGCTTTTTCAAAATTGACAGTTTCAATTCTACAGTTTCAAAGATTTCCTTGAATTACATGTAACAGGGATAGTGTACAATGACTCACTATATTATTATTATTACCGTAGTATTTAATGTATACCTAATAGTACTAATATTACATATTATAATACCTTGACATGTAAATAATATTTACGAAATAAATGAATATGAATATGAGTCTTACTGGGTAGTAAGGGGTTTTCATACTTCTGTACATCCACACTGTCTGATAGATTTAGACAGAGCAAATAAAGGTGATTGAGTACCCGACACGCACTAGTGGCACATGAAATGGGACAGCGCGAGTCGTGAAATGGGTACATGTGACATGTACCACATTTCACTTTGTCACTCGCTAGATAAATCAAACTTATTCGAATACAATAATAATACAATAATATAAGCCACCTACTAAAACACATTACAGAAGCCCCGAGCCTACTAGGTTTTGTCAAATCAAATCAAATCAAATATCATTTATTTCAGACATAGTCCATAAGTATAAAATTAAATCATCACATTAAAAATAAAAAATAAAAATAAAATAAAATAAAAAGTCCAAAATAAGCAATAAGTTAAAATAAAATAATGGTCAATGAAAGTGAAAAAAAGAAACATATGTAGTTCAAATTATAAATTTAAATTAAATTAAATTAAATAAAACAATGCAACCGCGCAGCATGCATTTGTATTGGACAATCAATCCGAGCAGCTACAACGCGCAGAATGGTGTTGGTGCTGCCCCGAAGGCGACAGAGCATCGAGGCGGCCCGTTTGCGGAGTATGGCCTGAAAACCGTCTACCTGTCCGTCCGCAAACATCCCCGACGCACTGCAGCGCCAAGGCAACCCCAACAACATCCTGAACGCGTTGTTATACTGCACACGCAGGGCGTTGATTGCCCGGAGCGTATAGTTCGCCCACAGACTGCACGTGTAGAACGACTGACAGTATGCTCGAAACAGCGATATTTTAACTGAGTCTGTACATCGTGCGAATCTGCGCGCCAACATGTTGCTCCTGACTGCCAACGCCCTACGCTCCCTCTCAATATCCTCAACATCTGCGAGATTTTTTGGGGGCTGAGCTACCCACGTCCGTAGGAGTGTACTCTATTCTGTTCCCCTACACGTGGTCCCCGGGTAGTGCTAACCGGGTAGCAAACACTGGTGGGAGGCTTCGGCCGTGGCTAGTTACCACCCACCGGACCAAGCCATGCCGCGAAATGACCTAGTCGTGTTTCGGGATGTAGTCCGGCGTAACCGTTCCGAAGACGGGTCTGAGCAGTAGCGCACTTGTAGCGCCTCTCTCAACTGCCGTCTTTGTACTTCTTCACTCTAGAAAACTTCAAGGCTAGAGTGAATAGGTCGTCGTGCTCCATCTTAGACCACTACGTCGCTTAACATCAGGCGAGTTAGTGGTCAAACGCCGACCTATTATAAATAAAAAAAATAAAAAAAATCCTCTGTGACCCAGTGACCCAGATACTTAAACCGCGGTACTCTATTTAACGGTATACCATTTAGTAACAGCGGAGGCACATTGGTGATTTTGAAACCTCGGGACTGAAAAACCAAGAGTTCGCTTTTTCTGGTATTGTACCTGAGCCCGTGAGCTCCAGCATAGGCCTCGCAGATCTTGAGAAGCTTACGAACTGCACTTAACGAGGGACCGAGCAGGACCATGTCGTCAGCATAACTGATATTACTAATGTAGGTTCCATCTATGGAACAGCCGACTTCGGCCCTGCTCAGCTCCTCGATAAGCCCATTAACATACAGGTTGCAAAGGCGCGGGGAAGACAATCCACCTTGCCTCACCCCACATATCAGCCTATATGAATCGGAAACCTCCCCCGACCACTTTACCATATTGCCTTGATTGTTGTACCAATACTCTGGAGTACTCGTTTGTCTCAGTTTGTTCCAAAGCACATTATAGGACACCAAATCGAAAGCTTTCGACAAGTCAAGAATTTAGGAGCCTGCTACAACGCTGGCTTATTGAGCAAACGTTTTATCATTATAACGGATATTATAAGTTCATGATTTCATTACTTGCAAGTAGTTGTAATTTTATGTATATTCTATTTCATAATAATGTAATTATTTGCACTTTATTTTTAATTATTATTGACTAGCTGTGCCCCGCGGTTTCACCCGCGGTTAAAAAGGATCCTATGTGCTATTCTAGACTATAATCTTATAGAGAGGGAGAGATAGATGCCTATCCCTCTATCCCTGTGCCAAATCTGGATGAGATTTGGCACAGGGATAGAGGGATAGGCATCTATCTCTCTCTCATCAGCCGTTCTGATGTGAAAGAGTAACAAACATCTATCCATCCATCCATCCATCCATTCTTACAAACTTTCGCGTTTATAATAATATTAGAGAAGAATTTTTTGACTTGTAAGTTGGCTTTACGAAATAAATGACTATGACCATGACTAAATATGACCGGAGTGTTTCGTAGCACATACATAAATATGTACATAAATATGTCTGCCATCGACATATAAAAACTAAATTGGGTTTGATGTATGCGTAACACAACATAACCTTCAGAGCAAACGTTCAGCGAATCATTAGTTAAGTTGAGTCTGTCAACTCATTTGAAATGGCACATTCTGGCGAAGTTTTTCGCCGTCTTCAGTAGGTATCTATTTCATAGATCTGGCAGCAAAGTCAAATTTTCTTAATAGGGTCGACTGGGGCAAAAGATGTATTTCGAGAATTACTGACTAACCCTTCACAAATTAGGCAACTAACGCAATCTTGTACTGAGTATTGCAACTAAAAATGTAGGTGGCGCCTAATTTGTGAAGGGTTTGTCAGTAATGCTCGAAAGACGCAATTGCCCCACAGACGCATTTGCCCCATTTGACCCTACATCCCATCTTGTATCAGTCTGTCAACGCTACGTAAAATGCTTGTAGGTACTCGACTGCAGTCGATCGATCAACGCACTACCCGTCAAAACAAATATTAATTTGACGTGAATGTATTATGGCTGCTCAGTTTTAGGGTATCGTACCAAAATAGCAGGCAAACCTTTGCATGTTTGGCAGCTCGCCTGCGAGACTGAGACAAGGCAAAAGCCTGAAGGACAAGTATAATTTAAAAATGTAAAAAAACTTCGACATCCATTTTCATCAAACGTAGATCACTTCAGACTAATTCACCTTTCCGACAATAAAAAAACAAAATCAAAATCGGTTTAAATACGTTCGGGAGCTACGATGCCACACCCACACACACACACACAAACACCACACTCAGACACGTCAAACCTATTATAACACCCCGTAGTTTTTGCGTCGGGTGTTAATAATAAAGGTCTCGGACTCCCACGAACTTAAGCCTGGTTTGGACTACATTAGTATAATTTAGCCAAGTGTAATAATTGACTAGCTATAGTATACTAAGATACTTAATAGGACTTTGCGGTTCGCAAACATTTAGTTACTAAACTACTCGCCACTCTACTAAACTACTAGCCTGGTTCGAACTAGGCTTTAGTGCTACACGGTCGGTCCGTACAGAACGGAGGTATGCTATCATATGGGAATCAACTATGTACTCGTATTACGTTTTGTAGCGCATGGTGCCTGTAGCTTCGATAAATGGCGTGATACATAGCAGGGTTTTCAATGAGTAGGTCGCCAGCGGAAGGATTCTTACATAACCACCATTTCCTGCCCCCAGGGCGTGGGGGGTATCCATAATTAATTTTCTCTGTTTCAATGAAAAATATTTGATTCAAGATTAGGTTTTTGGCCTGAGTCTCATTGTTAAATATCTTTTTTTGGACTAGATACGGCCCGCATGCTAAAAAATAAATAAATAAATTCGGGACTTCCACACACGGTCGCCTGACCCCAAACTAAGCAAAGCTTGTACTATGGCTGCCAGAGACTGATATACATATTTAGATATTTTTAAATGTATGTATTTATGTATTTGTTATATACATTTTAACACCCAGACATAGAACAAACACACATGTTCATCGCATAAATGTTTGCCCTAGGTGGGAATCGAACCCACGCCCCCAAGCTCAGAAGACAGGTTCAGGTCAAAACAACGCTCAGTCTTGAATCTCGATTCAAAACTCGTTTTATTATTTATCCAACAGGTTTAAATCGAGATTCATAGATTCATTACTGAGCGTCGTTTTTGAATATGACCCTTAGGCCAGCAAGCTAAAACCACACTCTGTCTTAAATCTCGATTCAAAACTGGTTTTACCATACATAAAAACAGTATGTCATCTGCTGTATGACTGGAGCCCGGTAAATGGCGACAGGCTCGCCCCCTGTCACATTTGGGACTGCATATCGTCCGGCAAAGTGTGGGTGTTGTATTTCACCTCTGCCAGCCCCCTCGGGGGAAAGGCGTGACAATATGTTAAAAACAGTTTTAAATCGAGATTCATGACCAAGACCGTTTCTGAATACAGCCCTTACTCTCATTTTTGAAATTGATCATCAAAGACTATTCCAATACGATCACAATCTCGCAAATATACGAATATACATCAATGAATAAGCAGATAATATGAATGAAATTCGTTTTTGAGCTATAGTAGAAACCTAATACTTCCCAAGAATTTCGTAATTTCTGAGAAAAGGCAGAGCAACGTTTCTACGTAACCTTTTGAGTGGGTACTATAGCCACAGGATACTCCGTATTACAGCATAATCCTCTTATTTTCAACTAGATTTCGCACTAACTCCGGTTATAGACTAGATTTGTGATCTTTGACGACACTGTCATTTATTATCAGACCTTTTTTCCTTAATCAACATAAAAGCTGGCATACACGAGAAGTTTTAGCTTCAGTTTCGCCTGACCGGACATTAATCAAGGCTGATAAATAAACGAAACGGCCATAAGGCCATCGCGCTTATGGCAGGCTTTATGCAACAATCTGTTCAGTTCGAACTGACGCAGGTTTTATTCAGAAAATAGTATCCTAAAGGATACTATTTTCTGTATGATACTATATGATACTATATGATACTATTTTCTGAATAAAACTTCGTTTAATCCGTTTCGCTGTGAAAGGCTTACAAACAGAGAGATAGAGTCGCTTTCAATTTTATAATATTAGTAAGTATGGATGGATAACGCGTGACGCGTTAAAAGCAGGAAAGCAAGAAGAAAATATATATAGTCTTAACGCACCACGTGAAATGTGTACCTACAGATATCTACAGCTAACCCGTCACCCACAAAAATACAGAAGCCAAAGACAAATCACGTGATATCAAACGAATTACGAACCCCATACGAATCCACATTGCTTCCCACGTCATCAACCTATAGTAGGTACCTAATCGTAAAACTTCCAATTGGCTATGATAAAACGTTTGTGTTTTTCGATGGGCAGCGCGTATTTCGGTTTGTTGAATCAAGCCTGGCCCAACAAATACAGGCAATCAAATTGCGTTTAATTAGTGTGTAAACAAGGCACGTTGGGTCAGCTCTGTTTGGATATATGTCGTAATATTTGCTCGTGGGGCTTATTTTCAGCCTTGTGATCGTTTAGGCTACTTTATTTGAGCTAAATTATATCCTTATGTCCTTTCTAGATCTTTATTCCTAAATACTACTAGTGGCATATAGTGTGCTGAAGACCGAAATAGCTGAAATATGTTTTTGTACGATTTCAACCCCCAATATTTCATTTAATATGTTCAGTCTGTTCATTGATACAGTTTTAAAAATACCCAAAAACTGCAGCGGCAAAAAAAATAGACGTAAATATAATTTTTGAACCTGCTCACACAATTTTACGAGAATTGGTAGAGAAATGCGACGTAGAGAAGAACAGTCGGGAATCCGCCGGAAATCCGAATTATTCCGGATATACGAAAGCATTTTTGCCCAAACTGAAACGGAAACGCTTCGCGCTCGCTCGGTTAATAAATTTGTGAGTATTATAAATACTCGAGCGATGGCAGCCTGGCTGGGAGAAGATCCGCCTCTCAGGCCAGAGGGAGCTGGTTTGAACCCAGCCGACGGCACGCACCAATTTGTTCATTGTGTGAACATATGTACGTATTGTATGTCATCTGCTACATGACCGGAGCTCGGTGTATGGCGACAGGCTCGCCCCCTGTCACTGGGACTGAATATCGTCCGGCAAAATGTGGGTTTGGTATCTGCCAGCCCCCTCCAGGGGAAAGGCTTGACGATATGTTATGTTATGTTATAAAAACTCGTACATTTTTTAAATTTAACCTTTTTAAAATGAGTTTGAGTCAAAACGCAATTATCGTGATCCAAAAATATAACAAAAAAAATCATAACAATATTATTATAGCATGATAATGATCAGTCAGAGCTGTCAGAGAAGCTAACACCACAAAAGAAAACCAAATTTAATGTGTTTAATTATCTCCTTTCTGCCTTTTATTTATAGGAATTTTGTATCAATATCCACTAACGCTACTTTATCGCCAAAAGCGATTTCTTCCTAGCAACCTTCGGATGGACAATACTGAAAAGAATTGAATTACCTTTAACTAAAATTATTATCAATACGAGTATGTAGTACTTACTTATTTAAATAATGGAAATACTTGACTTCGGGTCCTTCTCCCTCCCTTGTTGGGGGAGAAAGGGTTCGGCCTCGAGGCGAACCTCTTTGCCGAGGCTGGACGCTGGGGGATCAGTGCCCCCAGGGCAATTTGGAGGGTGCGAGTTCCAGCCCAGCTCGCGCCGGCGGCCTCTCGAGCACCCTCATCCGATATGGTCCGGTGGCCACATCAGGGCATTGTGGTGCCTTCTTCTTTCCTTTCCGTCGTCTTCGTCTGGGCCTCATCTCAACCTCATAATGGAAATATTTACTTGCCAACAGGTCCTCCGGCGCGACAATACTCTATAGAAATCCGTAGTGTGACAGAGACAACAGACTGTCAGTCGCCTATGTGCTACGAATATAACATTCCTGGGGTAAGTGTTCATTAATCGTAATCCGTTTTTAATGACTTTTCTTTCTTAATTGAATGAGGTCTTATTACAAGAGATAAAGGTATATTATTAGGCAGACTTTCAGGCCCTCGATTCCAGTTTGAAGCAATTGTTAATGAATTGCCTCAAATTGACACTTTTTGTAAGCCAAAAGTGTCAAAAGTAGATAACTCATTAACAATTTATAAATCACTAGCTGTTGCCAGTAACTTTCGCGTTTATTCAGAAAATAGGATGCATGAAACCTCCTCGTGATTTACTGTAACTAATTATCAAATAATGAAAAAAAACCGTTACCAAAAAAATAAAACAAATACTGACTGGTTTTGAGCGGAGTTTTAATTTTAATTGTCAGTTGTTATTTTAGTACCAACTACGTACTGTATGTTGTTGTCTGTATGTACTGTGATGTTGTCTGCTGCATTTGGTAAGCGGCACGTTATTTTTTTATTAATTTACAGAATTTCATGACAAAAATATTTATTAATCAGAAAAACTACCCAAAAATTATGCGCGATAAAGAGAAGGCATATACTCAGCAGTGGGTGAAAAATGTTTGATATGATGATGATTACAAGAAATAGCTTCATCTAAATAAAAATACCAAAACCCTCATATTGTGAAGTTACGAAGGTGTGGGTAAGTTTCAACATGATAATTTACTCGTACACAATAATGTGTCGAATTGGTTGTGTTGTTTTTTGTTTCTCATTAATTTTACAGCCAAATAATAAGATGGCGAGGATAGACCCCTAACCCGCATCCTACCGTCTGGCCTCTGGATCATCTCAACTCAATCTCAATCTAGGTTGACACACGAAAATGTGGCAAATCCTGACAGACAACCAGTGGAAGACAATAATTTCAACCTACCTTATATTTTAATGAAGCCTTACATACTTAATTAATTAGGTCTCTACTAGGTTAAGTTTCCCTAGGGTTTCTATTAAACATAGATAAGCACAGCCAACACATCCAAAATTGCAATTTTGCATCATCGGACATTTGTAATTCAGGTCTAATAATGCGTTGTGTGGTACGCAGGAAGTGACCTGGTGGGTGGTGCCAGCGGTCCCCAACTCCGTGGCGGAGACGTGCGCGGTCCGGCCGGGCTGCTCGTACCATGTGCGTCTCATCCCGCACCCTTGGGATGGACACACCGTCGCCAATCTGCACGTCCAGCTCGACGGTATGCTTATGGACAAAATAATAATAATAATAACAACGTTTCATCTCTAAGAGAACAACACCTCGAAAAGCCTCGACAAATTATTTCAGACTAATCTATCTCTGTTTTATGTTTCATCGAAATCAGTCTAGCCGTTCTGGCGTGATTGAGGAACTAACGTCCATACATGCATCCAAACTATCACATTTATGATACAAGTTTGAGCAATCCTACTTCATACCACAGAAGTAGTACGAAGTAGGATTACTCAAACTTGTCCAAATAACCTAATGAACTAAATAAACCGCAAGCTCCTACCAGCCTCATGGAAACAAGAATAGCTCTATTTATCCGCTTTGTTTAGAATCGTTCCGCTATTTCTAGCGATCTTCCCTGCGTCAGTAGCTTCTTCCGAAAGATCATCATTGCAAAAATCTCTGTAAGGCTCTCTAAATATAGCTCAGAATCAATCACACCATTGAAAGATGAACATAAATATTTACAAGGGGGATTCCAGCATGTATGGAGTCTAGTCTAGACCTTTTGATGTTTATGGGCTTGGTGTAGCATTTAATTGTATATTTGTTTATGTTACATTACAGTGGATGCTTTGAGAGGTTTTTGCTCATAGAAAAATATACAAATAGATTAGAAATTGATAAATCCCAACAAGCCAACAAGCAAACAAGAAAACAAGCAAAAAGATAACTATAGATTATACATTAGCTTAGCTCGTGCTCAGAACCCCAAAACAAGTCTTTGGTCTACTTTGGGGTTCACTGGCTTTGTAATATTATAAATATAATTCTATGGAAATAAATATATTATTTTATTAAAAAATATATATATAGTAAAAGTTATTCTCGAAAGACGCAATTGCCCCGCAGACGCATTTACCCCAGTTGACCCTACTTGTTAATTATACTTGCTATTCTTTGTTGGTCTTCTACAGAATGTGTGGCAGGCGTGTGCTCATGCGCGCACTCTCCGCGCCTCCCTGTGCCGGTTGTGAAGGCGCGCACAGTCTCCATCCAGGGAGAGATCTTCGTCAACGTGAGCTGGACCACGCCCGAGCCCACGCACCCTCAGAGACTGCCGCCGGGGCTCAAGAAGCAGCGGTATGCTGTCAGGTGAGGAACTTGAAAAAAGTACGGTTGAAGTATAGACAACCTACTTTAATATTAAAATAGAAATTGTTATTCTTTTTATTTTTTAGTTAAGAGTTAATGTCTAATTTAGTTTTATAATGCGATACCCTTACAGGGTATATGTATCTAGTACCTAATAGTACATTTATAAGGCATTTACAAACAAATAAATAAATATTATAAACGCGAAAGTTTGTAAGAATGGATGGACGGATGTTTGTTACTCTTTCACGCCAGAACGGCTGAACAGATCTGGACGAAATTTGGCACAGAGATAGATTATAGTCTAGAATAGCACATAGGATACTTTTTACCGCGGGTGAAACCGCAGGGCGCAGCTAGTACCTAAGATGTATTTCATACTAGAGTTGACATCTCAAACTGGCATAGTAGAGCCCCGCGAGGATGCTAGCCAGCACACTCACTCACACGTACATTTATAGTTAGGCTACAAATCGAAGTAGTTACAAATTACAAATATATTTTTATTATCAAACCATTTGCACAATTTACAAACACTGTGGACCCCGCACTTGGAAAACCCAGTATCGCGGGCGTCCACTTGAACGTCTTTACACAAAATTAATGGCAGACTAAAACAAAGTAAAATTTAGAAATTTAAAGACAAATTTGAAGTTTTTTTGAAGGCGCTCAAAAAGACAACACGCGCTTTGCACTTGAGTTGCTTTGTTGTGTGTTATGTTAAATATTGATGGGTCATCCAAAAACAAAAAGGGAAAATTAATAAAACACAATCACTTTTCACAAGTGAGTTCTACTCCAAATTTTGCCAAAATAGTTTTTAAACGACTTAGCAAAGCTTAAACATAAATACGTTTGAGGGAGGGAAAGAATGTTACTTGTAAAAATTTGTAAAGTTTTAAGTCGTGTAGTGTAGTCTTCTTTCATTTTCGCAAATAATTTCGCGATCGACGTTTTCTTTACAAATAACAACACTTTAGACATTTATAACAAGAAATACATAGATACCTACCTATGAAGGATTGAGTATCAATTGATGTAACTACCAACACATATGGTTTAAGTTACTTCGAAATGGATCGATTCATCTCCATCAAGATAAGATGGATCGACTTTGCCAATATTCTATCTGGCACATTAAAAACATAAAAGGTAAATTATAACAACATATTTATCTACTCGTCTTTTTCTTAGATTTTTCTTAGTTAACTTTAGTAAACGAATGTAGCTACATTAGGTACAAAAAACCACTCAAGTGCGAGCCGGACTCGCGCACGAAGGGTACCGTACCATTATCTACGAAAACGGCAAAAAAAAATCACGTTTGTCCTATGGGAGTCCCCTAAAATATTTATTTTATTCTATTTTTTAGTATTTGTTGTTACAGCGACAACAGAAATACATCATCTGTGAAAACTTCAACTGTCTGTCTATCATGGTTCATGAAATACAGCCTGGTGACAGAAGGATAGACGGACGGATAGCGGAGTCTTAGTAATAAGGTCCTGTTTTACCCTTTGGGTACGGAACCCTAAAAATGCCTGTTGTTGGTTCAAAGTAGACAGATTAGAGAACTAATTAAACTGCCCCTAGAGAGAGTAGGTTTTTTGGGGTGTAAGTAGTAAATTCGGGATAGTAATAAATTCGGGACACTTCCACACACGGTCGCCTGACCCCAAACTAAGCAAAGCTTGTACTATGGCTGCCAGAGACAGATATACATACTTAAATATTTTTAAATACATACAAAAATAGATATTAACACCCAGACATAGAACAAACACAAATGTTCATCACACAAAATGTTTGCCCTAGGTGGGAACCGAACCCACGCCCCGGTAGGTTTATAAATGTTAACTCTAAACTTTATTTTGGACATTATATTGACGGATTTTGTGTGTACTATTATTATATTCGTCTTTATGTTAGGACTCCGGAGTATGATCGATTTGAAGTTCTTTAACATCATCATGCCAACCGAAAGATGTCCACTGCTGGACAAAGGCCCTACCACAATGATCTCCACAACGATCGGTCTTGCGCGACCCTCACTAGATTGTCAGTCGGAATTGTTCTGTCTCAGCGGAGGCCTTCCCACACTAGTTATGAGGCTTTCCGGTTCGTGGTGGCCACTCGAGAACCTTTCTGCCCCATCGGTCGTATTTTTTTTTAATTTCATGTTTATTTATTTTTAACCGAGAGCGCAAGAAGGAGGGTTATGTTTTTCGAGTGTATGTATCTATGTTTGTATGTATGTATGTATATATGTATGTATGGATGGATGGATGGATATGGTTTCTTTGGCACGCCCTACAGCCTAAACAGCTTGATTGATTTCGACGTGTGAGGTGTCATTTGAATCGTCTTGATAGTGGAAGTGACATATGGTACAACATTTTGCAGTCGGGTTTTCGTTTTTCTTTTAATAATTATACTTGTTTCTTCATCAGCATCGGCAAACAAATGGTGTCAGACGCACACCCATCCCCGTGGTTCGCCAACACCGTGACTCGCTACGTTGATGCCGACGGGCTCGTGGCTGACCGAGACCAGTCGCGGTGGCTTCTGCTGCCCGTTTCCGAGCGCAATGGCAAGCGGAGCGACGAGCGGAGCGCCAAGCTGGGAATCAAGCCGAGGAATCTAGTGCTCGATGTGCGGTTGTTGGCGAGAGTCAGTCTCATCGACGATAGGACGTGCATGGGGCGAGAGGGAAATGCTACTGCTTATGGTGAGTTAGTAGTGTGTGTGAGTAGTGTTTTAGTCATTGTAATAATTTTAGAGCGTAGCTTTTGTCGGTGGATTAATGACCAGTATTTTTGTAGGTTGTCTTTTAAAAAAAGTATTTTACGCACTAAGCGCTGCGCTGTCTTGCTTTCGCAATTCACATCTTGTCATTATTTCTTGATCTGCTTTAACGCGAAACTCACTGTTCGCGTCGGTGACGTTTTAAATATAGACTTTTTTACAGATCCAGTGGAAGCTACAAAGCGGTCGATTGGCACTTATGTAAGTTGTATTGTACCTTTTTGATTTAGACGTCATTACTCCTTAGCAAGCTTGCTAAACCTGCTATTGCCTGTATTGCCCGCTAGTACCTGTGAGATCTATACTAAGTTTATTAATTTTTTTGCCATCTTAATAAACTGATTCGTGGTTGCCGTCTTATCTGACCATTTTAAATGCTTCTCTGTGCTCATTTCATTTTATAATTTTGAGGACTAGTATTTTCTAATGATTCTTTTGTTATTGTTAGGTACTGTGGGCAGTGTTTGGTGGTGCGTGCGTGGTGGCCATGGGCGCGCTAGTGGCGGTGAGCGCACGCGTCGTCAAGCGCATTCTAAACGCTTTCCGCCCCGCTCCAGTATCCGCTCCGCTTGAGCCACTGCGTCGCCGCCCCGCCTGGTTCCCGTTGCAGTTTCGTACGTGAGTACTTACTTTTAAGAGTTATTTCAGCTTATTTCGTCATATTTTATGTGTTTGAAACAACTTTCAGTTTTCAGAAAATGACGTATGAAAGCAAGTACGCATTAGCATTGTACAAATTCCTAACATAAAACAAACAGCAATTCAATAGAGTTCTTGCTACAACATAATCAACAGGAGTTGAAGTTCTCATTTCTAGTTCGAAATAAACACAAACACGCTCAATAGAAAACCGTCTTATTATGCTTACAATTGTACCATAACATGTTTCAAATTCAAAGGGCTGGATAAGCAGACGTAGTTTCAAACAACTTTTGGAAAACAAAACTAATTATAAGTCGTGTTTAGGATTCGCAAACAGCTGTCAGGTTCGCAAATGGATTTCGTGTTCGGAGACGATGAACAGCATTGAATAGTTGAACAATCGGATTACACAGCTAACGTTGTAAAGACCGGAAGTAGAAGTAACTTGAGTAACAGCGGTGGAGTTTGTTTATCCCTAATTATTACTTATTGAAGCACCGAGCAAGATATATACCTATATGTAGAGTAGAGCAGAATTATTGGTATATTCAGCTGTGACGTGTAACGATAGGAGTTTCCAATAAATTCTGATTTCTGGTATTAGTACTTTAATTCATCATAGCTCCCACTCACTAAGCTTGGGTGCTACCTGAATTAAGAGGTATGGCCAGGCTTGGCAGCTATCTCACTCGCTCACGACAATTTTATATCCTACTAATATTATAAACGCGAAAGTTTGTGAGAATGGATGGATGGATGTTTGTTACTCTTTCACGCCTGAACGGCTGAACAGATCTGGATAAAATTTGGAACAGTTTCAGTTTCAGTTTCAGAATAATTTTCATGTAAAGATTTAAAGTTTTTAAAATAGAAAAACGTAAAAACGTAAAAAATCTTTCTCCAAGCACCAATTATAAATATCAACATGAAAATGGTTCTGAATAAATTGCAACACGGTTTGAATGAACGTCTTTAATACAGAACAAAATATTATAGTGTCGCGAGTGAGCGAGACAGCTGCCAAGCCTTACCATACCCCTTAAGCCGAAATTCTTGGGCTTTAAAATAAAATATGTTACATCAGATTGGCTGCCGAAGTAAGAGCTAAAATACACCAAATCCAATTGCAGTCCGTTTTATGTGCATGTTGTAATTTTATAATTGTCAACGTAGTCCGTGTGTCACGCAGCTACTGAAACGGACTGAAAACGGACTGCTTTCATACTTTACTGGTCCTCGTAAACTAGACTGCAATGCACACAGAGTGCACCTGCATTTCGTATGCTCCAGCCTTCAGGCTGCCAAACCAGGCTTCCTGGTGCTCAGAAACCCTTAAAGTCAGCTCAAACCAGCGAACGGCAGAGACGGGATTTGCAAAAAAAAATATTCGAGATAATTTTGCACACACGGTCGTCTGAGCCTAAACTAAGCAAAGTTTGTACTATGGGTGCCAGAGACTGATATGTACTTACATAAATACATTTGAGTACATATGTCAATACATAAATAGATATTAACACCCGGACATAGAACAAACACAAATGTTTATCAAATGAATGTTTGTCCTAGGCGGGAATCGAAGCCACGCCCTCTACCTCAGAAGGCAGGTTCACTACCAACTGAGCCAACGAGGCAGTCATCAAATATGATTCTATATTTTTCATTAGAAATAAGACAGGCTTATTTTTTACTGATTGAACACCGACTTCGAAGGATTACGGTTGATTTAATTGAAACCTACGGCCTACCTTGAAGTCGGTTTTCAAACATCGAAAAACATAACATATTTCGATTGAATATTTAAATCATTCAAAGTCAAAATGTTTTTATTCAATTGGGTATCAAAGATACACTTGTAAACGTTAAAGTTTTTTAATAGACTCGACCGCCTTGTTCGGAAAAAGAGCCACTACTCAGAAGAACAGGCTTGATAAAATGCTTGCCTCGTCGATTGCTGGTATGCCCTTTTTTTTCTTTTCACCTTGGACCTTTGGACCTTGGAAATCCATTATGGATACCACTAACAGCCCGGGTGCAGTCCAGAGTGGTTATGTGGGAATCCCGCCACTGACGGCCTACCCACTAAAAACCCAAGGGTGTTCCACCTCGGCGCAGTGTCGGGGCTACGGGAACACTCGCACACAACCGCGGCCCCGACAGCGCCAGCCCCTTCGGGCACCTCTTCGAAGTGCTCTGTGTGCGAAGTGATGGGCTCTGACCCAAAGTGAACTATTATAAACTATTGACCACATAGTTAACTAACTCTGTATCAATCATCAATAAGCGTATTTCACATTTTTTAATTATCCATTTAAAATAACATTTCGCAAAGCTTTGGTAAACGACGGCGATTCTGGTGTACCATTTAGGTTCTAAACATTTTCTAGCTAAACTAAATTTGTCTGTTCTAAAAATGATGTCAACTTTTTTTTTTTTTTTGTTTGAATCGTGAATTATTCGAAAGTGTTCTTAGCTATGTTTAATGAAAATCGGAAACCGAAAATTATTTCATGTAATCATTCATTTGTTCAAAATTTAAGAGCGTTGCTCTTGCTCTTCGCCTAATCACATCACACTAATTTAATATTATAAATGCGAAAGTCTGGATGGATGGATGGATGTTTGTTACTCAATCACGTCTGAACTGATCTGGATGTTTGGTATAGAGATAGATTTTAGCGTGTAATAGCACATTGACCACTTTTAACCGCTGGGAACATCACAGGGCGCAGCTAGTTCAAATTAAAAGAGACGAAGGTGTTTTAGTCCCATCAGAATAAATTAGTCTATCGAGTTTACTAACAAAATCGGCACCATTTTATTTTATGGTATCTTTTTAATTAACGTTTATTTACGCAAGTATTAACATGTATTATTAATGTTTTGGAATCCAATAGTAATGAGTAGGCTTGAGAAACTTATTTTAATGTTTGGTTAGCAATATACAGGGTTATCAGGAAAGGCTGTACCAAGCCAAAAAAGGATTATGATACCTACTCTTTGGATTATGAGGATATTATTATACTAAAGGATTCTCTCTTCTTAGTCGTTCACACTCTTGTCAGAGTGGTCGTGGTCATCAATCAGGGTGGTGGCTCGCTTCACAATTCGTCGCCATTCGTCACGTCTAGCAGCCTTTCTTGTGCACGTGTTTATGGAGCCGTTAAGTGCAGCCCTTATTTGATCAGTCCACCGTAATGGTGATCTGCCGCGTGGTCTCGTCCCCTCAATTTTACCCTGCACCACAAGGCGCTCTATGGAGTCGTCGCCGCGTCGCGATACGTGTCCAAAGAAGGTGAGAATGCGATAAAGGATTATGATACGTCTATGATCATCATTGTGAACTACTTTTACTATGGAGCCAAGCATGAAATTGCGGGAAAAAAATCAGCTGTTCCATATACATTGATCTGTTACTATACATTGAACAGCTGTTCATTGATCGTCAACAAAATGTGTGGAACAGCTGATTTTTTTTTCTCGGCTTCAAGGTTGACCCCATCATAAAAGTTATTCATAATGATGACCCAATGATGAGAACAATGACCCCATTCGGCTTAGTACACCCTTTCCTGATAACCCTGTAGAGTTATCAGTCTTCGAAAGGTTAGAACCAACAGAAAATGCTCGAGGCGCTTAATAATAATGTTTGTATGTATTAAGGCGGAGACTAACTGAAGCCGAATCTCGTAACGAACATCGAACCTCTATTGAACCGGCCACTCACTAGCGAGCTGTAACTGTAACTGTTGCACGTTACAGTTACCAAAAACTATAGTGTACCCGTGTGTACGTGGTTTGTGAGTCTACCGCGTGCGGCTCGCGTTGTGATCGCAGTGAGCCGATGTTTTTCTTACTCATTTTGTAACTATAACCGTTTAGCAATAAACGTTGTATAGCCTTGGAATAGTTCCACAGTCTTTTGTCTTTTTCGATCGGGTTTGAAAACATAAAAGAAAGAAAAATACCAAACACTGTATAACTAGTTCGAGGATATGCAACGTTTATTTCTAAGGGGGTATGTATGTATGTGGTTCACGAACCTATTGCGAGCGATACACGAACAGCTCGCAGCAATCCGACGGTTGTCGATTTTAACTGCAAATCAAAAGAAACTAGCTCTGCGTGGACATTAAGAGTACGCGTATCGCTTTGCCGTAACATTTCGCCGTAATGGTTTAATGAGCCGAGCTGCTTGCTGCTCGCGAGCCAGTCGGTACTTTGACTTGAGGCTCGTAGCGAGCGCGCTTCACAGTTCGTGAAAAAGGCTTACGTGCTTGCGAGCACTCGTAAAATTGATACGCGAACATGATACATTACGTCAAAATGTTATTAATCAGTCGCCATCATTATAATCATATCTTTATAGAGAGTTATAATATTAGTTACCTAATATTTCTCCGCATCCATACAATCGTCGAGTTTGATCCAAGAAAGTTCTTCATTGTCGAAATGAAACTTTGTATGTGTAATACTCGTAGTTGTACTTCAGATGACAATGTAATACAGTTTGATATTTTTACTTAGTAAAGGACTTTAGTTATTAAGAGTCCGGCGATCACTTTAGACTAACTTCGCATTGGCTTAAGGTATTCTATAGCCATTTCGTCTAGAAGAAGAAGACGAGCGAATAGAGCGAGTAATGATACTGACGAGCCTCTAAAGTTACCTACAGAGTGACAAAGTGCAATTTCTATTGTTTTTATGACTTTTGCACTTCGGTAATCATTCGAATTTCCCTTGTATTACGGACTCGACTAAATTACTAACGTAGTCCGAACAAGGCTTAGAGGTCAGCAACGTGTCTGTGATGTCCCTGGTAATTGTAATAATAGGTGACGGTGAGCGCTTACCATCAGACGGGCTTTTTCCGAACTTGAGGTGAATGAGCACAATGTGGGGGTTATAAATGGGATCTTGCCTGATCCTAGCTCTAAGGTAGCTGGACTGATTTACGGGCTGGTACCCTATTCGGAGATTTGAGATTTTCATCTCACTGTTTTTCGTCCTTGTTGCTCTCTTTTGAAACGTCATAGGTGTGAGAGTGACGAAGATAAAATCTCATCTCATCTCACGCGCAGGAATAGCCCCCCTGGTAGCTTTCTCCAGGCCCTAAATGATTCCACCTCCACCAGTCGACCTATTGGCGAAATTTTTTTTAAATATTTTTTACCGTGAGTTTTGATCGTTACGAAAACTGTTTTCGTTTTCGTTTGGCTCCATACATTTCAATAAAGCGCCCCTGGCGGAAACGTTGAGGAACTAGGTTAGTCCTAGGTGTAGTCCCCTGTAGTCTAAAAGTCCCTAAAAAATAAATAAAAAAAACATCAGGCGGCGCAAACGGGCCGCCTGAAGTTTTTTTGTTTGCACCTATGTCATAAAATAAAACAGATAATAAAGACGGCAGCTACAGATCCTCTTTTGACACCGTCCATTATAAGCCGTGTCGGACTGTTCTTTCCTTGCAGCCATTAACATTCTGACCGGTTGACCAGCAATGAGTCATCTCTTGCGAAACAACTGGACTTTCTAAAAGTATTCTTCCTCGTCAAGTCGTCTAGACGCAAGTTTTAATATTTATGGCAACCCTAGACTGATACTGAACTGTACGTACATAATTATCTATTTATCTAGGTGCTCGATGTAGTAATACGACACGGGGTGAATAGGAAAAGTCTAAGTAGATATTTGGAATCACCTATATTATTAAATCCGTAACATCTATTATAACAGCTCAACAGATTTGGATGAGATATTGGGGCAACTTATTCCATGGGATTAACTAATAGGCATTGTTTACTACCTCAAATACGTATGATAAATATTACCTATTCATTCCGAAAATGTAAGCCATCTAAGGTCGTCTAGGGTGGCTGGTAAAAGCAGGCTGCCAGTCTGTTTATTTTCCTACTCCTAATATGTATAATATATGTAGTTTACTAACAATAATGGTCTAGACTCAATGGGTTTAATAAATTACTAGTACATTGGACTTAAAAAATATTGCAGGCCTCGAAAAAATTGCGGTGCATATTTAGCCCCTAAATGAACAAAATGTATGATGCAACGATAGTGTTAGAAAAATCTGTCACGCACACAAATTAAAATAATTGGCCTATAATTTTTCGTTCATAAACAATACGAAACTCTTTCTAGACATTTAGGTACTCATAGAGAATATTGTTTGTACTAGATTATAGCAGATTACAAGATATTAGTCATCTTGTTTGCCCTGTATATTGCTAGTCAATATTGAATGTACAAATTCAATGTTCTGTGTACTCACCATGAATATTATGTCAATGTTTACTTTGAGAACACATAAATATCTGATGGCTCTTAGTTCAATATTTATGATGTGTAAACCGCATTCGTAAATGCACAAAGGGTCTAACTTTTATGCTTTTGTTTGTTTCAAAGATCGTTCGATAAAATGATACTGTTTTGTCAAAAACCTATAGCTTTTTGTTTGAAAAGCTGTAGCCTCCTTTAAAATTGCCTAAACTATTCTATTTTATTATAAACTATGTACTAGATGTTGGCCGTAACAGAAAATAGTATCCATAATCGTCAAATTATAAAAAACCAACTAATTATCAAATTATGAATAATAATCACTAACCAAAGAGTTAAAGTCCAACATAAAAAAATACTGGCTGGTTTTAAGCAGAGTTTTTATTTTAGTTGCCAGTTGTTATTTTAGTTCCAACTACGTACTATTCTGTGACGTTGTCTGACGCATTTGGTAAGCGGCACGTCATTTTTTATTAATATACAGAATTTCATGACAAAAAGATTTATTTATTCAGATAAAAGTATCCGAAAACCTTCCTCGTGACATACTGCAACTATTTATTAAATTTCATCAAGATACGTTCAGCCGCTTAGCCGTGAAAAGCTTACAAACAGACAGACAGACAGAGTTACTTTCGATTTTATAATTAGTACTAGCTGTCACCCCGCGACTTCGTTCGCGTTTATTATTTATATATATATATATGTGAGCTATCCTATCTGTTAAGTTAGATCGAACTGTACACGGTGTGCAAATTTGATTGAAATCGGTTAAGTAGTTTAGGAGTCTATAGCGGACAAACAACGTGACACGTAATTTATATTTATTAAGAAGAAAGATAAGGATAAGAAAAGGATTCTATTGAATGATAAAATCGAATCGAGTCGCTAGAAAAAAGGGTCTATCTTTTTATGCTTTTATTTATTTAGAGGTCACAACACAAAAGAATGAACTTACTTTTTAAAACCTTCTCCTTTGCGAAAGAAAAGAGCACTGGTCGACAAAACAGTGTTAAAATGAAGCCAATTCTGTTCACCAATCAATAAAACAGACAAGGCAATATGTTACAAAATCCAAAAATATTGATTTGATTGAGTAAATCTCGGATTTTCTACTGAAGCTTGTTCAGTAAACCATCCAATTATTTGCGATAACACAAACTTTTTTTGTGTTCACGTTTTCTTTTGTAGTGTCAATAAAATGTTCTGGAATAAATAGTGACATTTATTTATTTGCAAACTTTTGTTCAAGCGCTGCTTCTTCAGGACAGTTACACTTTTTTTCACTAAAACTTTTCTTCCGATAAAATGCCCAAGAAAATATTTGAGTAGGTTCTAATAGAAGTTTTTAATGTGGCGTACTTGGACCGTACTATTCGATTCCACCCACTCGCTAACTTCAGAAGGCCGGTTTAATATTTAATAGCGATCTGAAATGCGTTTGAAGGCTAAAAGTTTGGACGAACAATATTTGTATCCAGTATTACGTCGCTTAAGGATTTGTCACACTGGATGCGTTTTGCGTCCTGCGGTCTGGAAAAAGCGAACGCAGCCCGCATCGTGTGTGAATATCATTTCATCATCATTATTGCAGTCTTCTACGGCCCTACGGTGGGTGAACCGCTATAAATCCACCACGCTGGCTCAGTGCGGGTTTGGTGGATGTCTCAGGGTCTTTCGAATTATTCTTCTAAGACATTCCTGTTTCCTCACGATGTTTTGCTTCGACAAAACGTTTGGTAGTGTTTAAACAGCCATCGGTAAAAATAATGTCCCATCGACTAGCAGTAGAACTACTACAGTAAGTAGATATATAGGTGATATAAGTAGGTCCACAGGTGAAAATCGTATTAAAGAAGTCTCTTAAGTCTGTTAAACACACAGGAGTCTCAGACAGGTGCCGACATGAAGACAGTGGCCATTTTGATTGATGTCGGCGACTTTATACGTCGACATATCACGTCGGCGGGTTATGACGGCGACTTTATAACGAAAGGATTCAAGACGCACACGTCATGTCGGCGGGTTGTGCCGGCAACTTTATAGCAAAAGAATTCTAAACGCACACCACGCATCGGCGGGCTCTGTCGGCGGGTATTTGGTGTGTAGGCAGGTAATAGATACTATCTTTTGATATTACGGAAGCTATCGACGCCATTGTTTAAGTTCCCAAGCAACATCGTCTCGTTCATTTGAATAGATTACGGGAAATTATTTTACCTTGAATGAATGTACTTTTTTCTGCATATCTGGATGAAATCAGAGCGGTAAGTAATTAAAGTCTCCGTCGACTTACAAGCTCAGCGCTCGACCGCCTCGTAATAGTATAATTTTTTTTTAAATGTATAAAACTCTGTACCTAATGTAAAGTTCTCTTTAAGTTGTCTTTTTAGATTTTGGAATCAGGCAGCGAACTGCTGCCTTAGCGAGTCGATCAAAAAGTACTTTTTATCACAAAGTATGCAGTTATTTTTTTATTTATATTTATAGCGAGCAATGATAGCCTAGGATTCGGACCCAGCCGAAGGTACGCACCAGTTTGTTCATTGTGGGAACATATGTGCGTACATCTGCTACATGACTGAAGCCCGGTGTATAGTGACAGGCTCGCCCCCTGTTACATTTGGGACTGAATATCGTCCGGCGAAATGTGGGTGATGTACACTTCTGTCAGCCCCTTCGGGGGAAAAGGCGTGACGATATGTTATGTTATATTGTGTTATGTTATGTTTTTATACCATACCACAGCACACGAGACTAAAGAGGTGTGACATCCCCAGATACAGCGTCAGATTCGCATAGAGGGGTGAGAGCTACGCCACACCAATGGAAGCGAGCTTCTTCTTCCTACCCTTATCCCGCAACGTCGCTTAACATCAGGCGAGTTGGTGGTCAAACGCCGACCTATTGTACATACAAAAAAAACCCACTCAGAAGGGGTCCGTACAGTGTGTCCGTTACCAGTGAACTGGCACTGGCAACATTTTTATCCGACTTCCAAAAGAGAGAGGAGGTTCTCAATTCGACTGTAGGTATATATTTTTTTATGTATATTACGCGATTACTCCGCCACTTCTGAATCAATTTTAAAGTTTTTTTTTTGTTTGGTAGATCATACTTTAGAGGTGATTCCATACATATTTTATCGAAATCGGTCAAGCTATTTTTAAAATATCAACAAAAGTCTATAAATTGTTTACTTTGATGATGAATTACAGGATGGGAAGTCGGTTTTTAAGTTTTGCTCTTTATATTATTACCTACTTTTATTGCTAGGGATCTCTAATAACAATAAAAACCAAACAGACTGGTCAACAACCACAGCAGGGGGGCTATTCCTGTGCGTGAGATGAGATGAGATTTTATCTTGGTCACTCTCACACCTATGACGTTTTAAACGAGAGCAACAAGGACGAAAAAAGGTGAGATGAGAATCTCAAATCTCCAAATAGGGCCACTGCTTATTGTTCTATGAAAGATTGCTTTAGTGCAAAAAAGCATATAAAAAAAATGTATATAATTTCGAGGCGGTCGGAGGCTGAGCTTGTAAGTCAACTGAGATCTACTCTATGTGAGATCCGATTTAACTGAAAGGCTGTTGCGCATTGTTACGGAATGATCGATCGTATGATATAGAAATCCCCATTGCAACATTATCTACGTACCTAACATCGAAAAAATGACTGCGTAACTCTCAGTATTTTGATTATAATACTTACTTACCTATTAAAATGTGTAAGTATTGAGTGCTCTATTTGTATTTGATCTCAACAGCGTCAGACGAACGGTGGTTTTAAGCCGAGAGCAGCTTATGGTTTAACTATTATACGATAAGCTGCTATATTTATAAAATCTGTACTTACAGTACTTATTTGAACAACCAATCAGCAGTCAAGATTGCCGAGACAAGCAAACAGACAGACAGACGGCCACGGCGAAGTTAGGTTTCCGTTTCGCCACGTAAGTGACCTTACAATTATATAGCAGATTCAGCGACGTACAGCAATTATAGTATACTACTTAAAGTACGTATAGTAAATTTTCGAGAACTGAAGATACTTATTTTTAAATAATCTAACATAAGTACGTAGCATATTAACCTATGTTATCCTACTAATATTTAAACGCGAAAGTTTGTAAGAATGGATGGATGGATGAATGGATGTTTGTTACTCTTTCACGCCAGAACGGCTGAACAGATCTGTATGAAATTTGGCACAGAAGATTATAGTCTAGAAGAGCACATAGGATACTTTTTAACCGCGGGTGAAACCGCGGGGCGCAGCTAGTATTATTATAACTTTATAAAAGTTGTTCTGTTCTTGACAATTTACTGCAAAAAAGTATACATGTCGACTTACAAACCTCCTCCGTTTCAACTGTTAAAATTATGTATTTCAGCCATGTGTATAATGGTATACCATTATACACATGGCTGAAATACAACAACAGTATGAATCCCTTAGCTCTAGACTATACAGTAAACTTAATAAAAAGTTTTTTTTTCTCTCTTTCAAAATTTGAAGTGAAAAGGAAGCCAATGTCATGGTTGGAAACTCTAAATTATAGTAAAACAGAAAATTTACTAGTCTGCTCTCAACCTGAATTGTGTTTTTGGTACATATTCCTAAAAACCTCCACCCCTACCACGATATTCCCTTTTTTACCTATTTGTTACTTAACACTGTTCTTGTCCTATAACACTGGCAATTTGTTGTCCCGTGTGTACCATCCTACTGAAGAACTAACTGTCTCCCATACCACAGGGTCACCCTAGTTTGGGAGACAGGAAATCTCATGTAATTGTATAAATATTTAAGCAAATAAATTATTATTATTTTTAATATTTTGTGAGGACATACAGTTAGTAGCCACCCAGCAACAGCAAATGGTCGTCAATGTCGCCATAGCCAAAATCGGCTTGACTGCATCGTCTAATCGTCGTCATAAGAACAATTAGTCACCTCTGACCATTTATAGAAGATCAGTTGACCCCATAGAGGAAAATAATGGTCGACCCTGACCAATCGTAGAACAGACGACACACCTTATCAGATTCTCGAATTGCTCTGACACGGTACAAACACAAACGCAATCTTTGGATAGCACATCAGTCATCTTCCATCTAGATGACATAAAAACCCTTGGATCTGTGAAATCTCACGAATTTCGTCTTTAGCTCTGTCAACATACACGACTAGCGTGTGGGTGTGTTTTTGTAAGATTTTATTTTGTTTATTTTGCATGTGGCCATGTTATAAAGAGATCATTGAGTTGATTTGATAGGCTTTAAGTAAATACTGAACCCACGCACTCATTTATTTCACACGCATTTTTAAGAGCATAATAGCGAGGGTGTGGTACTCTACTTTTCCTTGAAAAATACAATATAGTTTCATTAAATTAATTATGTATTTGGGCATGGAAATACCGATCAGCATTTTGGTTCTTGAGTGTTGCAATTCAATTTGACGATGCAGCCAGTATTTTGGGTTCGATGCCTACTTTGGGTAATGGTTTATTAAGCTGCGCTGCGCCCCACGGTTTCACCCGCGGTTAAAAAGTATCATATGTGTTATTCTAGACTATAATCTGTCAGTGTGCCAAATTTCATCTAGATCTGTTCAGCCGTTTTGGCGTGAAAGAGTAACAAACATCCATCCGTCCATCCATCCGCGTTTATAATATTAGTAGGATGCTTTTTGTATAGATTTATTTTTTCTCGATCATTTTAAATTTAGAGTAAGTACCTAAACAAATTATTCTTAAATATCTTTGATCAAAATAAAATGAAAGGAAGGGCCAACAAGAAGCGCATTTTTGAAGCCGATCAATTGGGCTACGGGTTCGCATTACGTTTACGCGACCCATCTTTAAATCATCATCATCATCATATCGTCACGCCTTTCCCCCGAGGGGCTGGCAGAGGTGTAATACAACACCCACACTTCGTCGGACGATATTCAGTACCAAATGTGACAGGGGGCGAACCAGTCGCCATACACCGGGCTCCAGTCATGTAGCAGATGACATACAATACGCTCATTCACACAATGAACAAAGTCAAAGTCAAAGTCAAAATGTTTTTATTCAATTTAGGTATCAAAGAAACACTTCAAAGTTATTTAAATAGACTCGACCGCCTTGTTCGGATAAAGAGCCTCTACTCAGAAGAACAGGCAAAAAACTGAGGGGCATTATTCTTCCAAATAATAAATAAATTACACTCTCACAAATTTTGGCTTACAACTAGTAAATATCTATAAATACTAGTGGCTACTTGGCGGAAGTGGAAAGCTCCAGACATATTTATCTTCTAAATAATTCTTAACCTTATAATACCCTCTTTTCATTAATGTAGTTTTTACATGTGATTTGAATTTTCCCTCAGTGAGCCCTGTTATAACAAATATTATTCCTTTATTTTTATTATTTTATTATTATTTTACTTTATTATTATTCCTTTATAGTCTGGGTGTCTTCGAGTCTCGAGTGAATCGGTTTCTGCTAGGCAAGCGTGCTCCATAGTGGGCCACATCAGGCAAGCGCAAACCTATCATAGTAAAAAAAAAATGCTTATAACTAGGTGTTGAATGCCTATATAGCCTGATGATTTTGACTTAATTTGACTGTACACGATTAACGTTTTAGGCCCGTCCGTTTTTTGATTTTGGTTGAATTTAGAGGTCACAGTCTGGGACAGAACACTGGCCATAACAATTTATTTAGAAGACAGTGACTTTCGAGTATATGTTATGTCAATCCAGCTTATTGACTCAACTTTCATTCACCTTCGCATTGGACTTGCGGAACAAATTAAATAATGTTCGTAAAATTCTTGGAACCAGTTTTTGCACAGGGGCGCGGTGGTTATGCAACTTGCATAATACTTGATATCCTGTGAAAGAAACTAGAGTAAGGCTTCGTCCTAACTTAGCTAACTGTAAGCGGCTGACTGTTTGCATCTAGTTAGCCACCCTATGTATTTTAAATAAAGTGTTCGAACAGCGCTTACCATACGCAGTTTGTGGCGTATCGCTTGCTGACACATTCAGTGAGCGACCGAATTGCTATACAGTACGCCGCTGAGTTTGTCCAGTACGCGACTTAGAGTCAGCCAGCGGACAGTCAGCCGCTCACAGTTTGCTTAGTCACTCAGCCTAAGGCAGTTGTCATAATCCAACAAATTCATATTCCTCAAGTAACAATAAAGAATTAGATAACACAGTTATCCAGTTAAGACTACAACAAACTAAAGTCGCGCCCACGTACGAACGTAGGCCCACGTGCTTAGTTGTAAGCTATAAGGCAGGTTAGACATGTTCGGATGGCCTAAAAACTCAGGCACCAGGGGGCCTATTCCAGCGCGTGAGATGAGATGAGATTTTATCTTGGTCACTCTCACACATATGACGTTTCAAACGAGAGCAACAAGGACGAAGAAAGGTGAGATGAAAATCTCAAATCTCCGAATAGGGTCCCTGATCTAGCCATTTGGCCGAAATATGAATGTCGATACGATATACGATATAAAAGAATACATACGTAACTCTAATCATGTTACACCATAAGTTCCATTGTTGATCTGTACACACTAATTCAATATTTCATCATGTTTTTAGACGTAAATGTTATTATTATTCTTATTATTTTATAATTTACAATTTGAAATCAATTGTATCATCTATACAGCAAATGTTTGTTAATGACGAAATATATTTAATCCGTGTATTTTAATTAATGCATGCTCTTTAAATATGTTAATAAATGACATTCTATTCTATTCTATGAACTCTATTAATACTCCATATACGAGCGCTGGAACACTACAATCCAACACTTAAATCTGGTGCACCTTATAAAGTAAGTAGTTGTTACACATAGTTCCTAATTCAAAACACGTGGCCGGCTTCAAGCAGAACTACCACGAAGAGCACGCGTAGCTCACGCTCTCCGGTTCTGACGTGTGTTACTCACGCCACCTCCAATATAAACCTTTATTTCTTTACTTTCATTACTTAATTTGAGATGAAACCGCAACTACGAGTACAATGACTTGACGTATTAGTTCTGATCTAAACGCTAGCCCGTTTTCGAATTAGAAATCTATTGAGATGATCAATATGTCAGTTTAAGTGGATTTTATAATACCTGCAGCTTTCTACTGCGGCTTGCACTTGCAACAAGTTTTGAGGAAATCTTTGGTGGTTAAATTTCACTTTATTGAAATTGATTGTCAAATTCAAAAATTAAAAATTTTAATAAAATAAATTAAAAAAATTGTGAAATTGTCAAAGTCAAAAAGTCAAAATGTTTTTATTCAATTTGGGTATCAAAGATACAATTATGAACATCAAAGTTTTTTTTAAATAGACTCGACCGCCTTGTTCGGATAAAAGAGCCTCTACTCAGAAGAACAGGCAAGAAACTAGGGCATTATTTTTTCAAATAATAAATATATTACTGTCTTACAAATTTTGGCTTATAAGTAGGTAATATCTATACATACTAGTGGCTACTTGGCGGAAATGGAAGGCTCCAGACATCTTTGTCTTCTAAATAAGTCTTAACCTTATAAAATACGCTCTTTTCATTAATGTAGTTTTACATGTGATTTGAATTTTCCTTCAGTGAGCCCTGTTATATTTTTCGGGATTTTATTGTAAAAACGAACGATTTTATTATTCTAATCCTAATTATTATAAAAGCGAAAATGAGTTTGTTTATTTGTTTGTCCAGAACGCTTTTACGCTACTCAACAGATCATCTTGAAATTTAGCATACACGTTGTTGGTGGTACGGAAAAAGAAATAGGGTACTTTTTATCCCGGAAAAATAATGGTTAATGTGGGACCGTGGATGAAACCGCGGGGCGCAGCTGGTAATACTATAAAATAATTGATCCCACTCATCGATGTCAGTATGTTTACGAGAAAGATGGAAAATTTTGCAATGTCTGTGCATAGAGACAGTAACATGATCCATTTGGTTTCGTAATCATGTGGCAAAGATTAAATAAAATAAATAATAAATAAATTCGGGACACTTCCACACACGGTCGCGTGACCCCAAACTAAGCAAAGCTTGTACTATGGCTGCCAGAGACTGATATACATACTTAGATAGACATAGACATAGACATAGAACAAACACAAAGTTCATCACATTCATGTTTTCTCTAGGTGGGAATCGATTCCCTCATGTTCTTTTTTATACTTAAAGACAGCACGTTTTTAAAATATGAATTTAATATTATTTTTAACCGCTGACGCAAAAACGACCGGGTGTTATAAGTTTGACATGTCTGTGTGTGTGTATATGTGTCTGTGGTATCGTAGCTCCCGAACGGAAGAACCGGGATTGTTTTTTTTTTTGAAAGGTGTATTAGTCGGGAGTGTTCTTAGCTATGTTTTTTTTTTTTTTTTTTTTATAACATACTAGGCATGCGTTTGACCACTGACTCGCCTGATGGCGTTGCCGTGATCGAAGGTGTAACACGCTTGCCTAGGAGATACCTATTCACTTTACTCTTAAACACCCCCGGATTGTATTTAGGTGGAAAGACAGACGCAGGCAACGAGTTCCACACCTCTGCAGTTCTTACAAGAAAAGTTGACTTGAAACGCTTAGATGATTATGATTATGTTTGAAGAAAATCGGTGTTGATAAAATCGCTGTCGAGGATTTTTTTAAGTTTTATTTTATTTTTATTTAGCGTTTTGGCGCCAACGTGGAAAAACATTTTGGCTCTACAGTTACGCTCATTGCGTTATCACTACCAATGTATATTATGTATTTTTAAACTGTGGTATATTATTGTCTTATGATGAAGGAATATTTAATTTTATTAAGTGTTCTTGAACTTGCTGGAGTGTAGACAAATGTAGGCCCACAGAGTACTCCCTAGTGCCTATTACTACGTAGTACTATTTTTTATTCTGTGCTATAACATAGTCTGTGTAGGCCTTATTGTTATTCCGATTGAATGGCTTTGTATCCATGGTCACGAAATAATATTGAGGTACGTTTTGGCCATCATCCTGTGATCCATTTACTTGAACGTCTTCATGAGAGTTTTTGGCGGGAAACGAAAATATGGTGTCGTGATGTTGTATTATTTTATAAAACTTGTGATTCTTTGAGTGTTAAAGTGTATTAAAGGTGGATTATTAATCTTCACCGATCCGATAACGTGCACGAGTGTCGGCAAATGATATAAACACTAAAAAATACTACTTTTCGTGTTCTCTACAAAACTCGACGTAAGCAATGTATCCACAGCTTTACTGAAACGGGGAAAGGGAGGGATTCATCTCATCTAACATCACCCTCTTCTCCATCATCTTCATCATAGATTGAACGACTAAACTAGGTGACTAAACGAGGTGATGAGGTGACTAAACAGATAACTAGGTGGTATTGCCATGTTGGCTCTATAATAGCCTGCTTTACGGGACAAAACAAAAAAAAATCGAACGTCATCTGGATCATTGCAAGCGTCCAAACTTAGAATATTTTAAAGTAGACTAGTAAGAGTTCTGACGCGACAGAGTCTTTAATATATGAAGAGACAGCTGACGACCATTGACCCCTACAGCTTGCTCGTAATTACTCACTTGTTTTGGTAACTAACAAAAGACGTTCGAAATTTTTCCACAGTTAGTTTTTTAACGGTTTTTGTTAAAAAAAATATTTAACTTTGTCATAACGTAATAGCTATCCATCATTCAGACAAGTAGAAAATGTAAAGAGGATTCAACTCAAACTGTGTAAGTATTCAAAAAAACAGTTGCCTGATTCTGAATGCTGTCAAAATTCAATCGCATTTGTATGATAGAGACACTACGTTATCTACCTTATTTGCCTAAAAAATAAATCGTGATAGAGAGTACATTTTCAAGTTTTTAAAAAGTTCTATTGGTTAGTAACATGATAAGGACTATTGCCATTTTCACCCTGACATATTACTTACAATTACTATTTCCAATTGACATTGCGTCTAGCCATTTCAAATCAAAGTCCATCAAGCACCCAACATATTGAATGGCACAGCACGAACAACATAATCTGATGAGGTGGCCAAATGATGCAACTTAAATTTTTGAACGGGTATTAGTCAGTTTCGTTTACAAGATCCGATAGCAGCACCCCGGTTACTTTTACAGATAAGTTGGTACCATCTGATGTACAAAGCTACTATATTGCTGAGATGTTGCGTATGATTTGGTCAATGATGAGTGGCAGTGATTGACAGTGACAGCTATGACAGCTACCGACCTTCGTCATTTGAGTGACAGCCAGCGATGAGTTTCAAGTTCCATCTGTCGCTTTGACCTCTCTAGGGTCGTGCCCTTTTTAGGTGTCGAAGGGTTCATTTCAACACAAGAATAATATCAAGATAATTTCACACTTACGTTTACATTATACTAGCCACACGCTGCCGTTTCACCCGCGGTCCGGCAGGAATAGGCGTGAAAGCGTGACACACAAATAAACAAACAAATCAACTCCCTTTCGCATGTATGGTAAGAATTAGGACTAGTGACCTACCCCGGTTTCATACAGGGTTATGTACTCTGGAAATAACCCTTGCACGGTACCTATAAACCTTTTGTAAAAAATTATCTAACTAATTCTTTAAACCGCATCAAAATCCATTGCGTGTTTTAGAAGGAGTTAGCGGATTTACCTAGTATTACCTACCTACAGATAGACAGACGCGGAAAGCGACTTTGTTGTAAACTACTTAAGTAGAAAATTGAAGGGATAGGGAAATAATGCGATAGTATTTATATATAATTAGTTACAGTACGTTTCTTTGAGGCCTTTTAACCCAATCTTAGTAGTACTCGTATGCATTATGAGCGAGCACAATATCACACAAGTTGATAATCTAATTTCAAAAAATTGCAAAGAAACTGGAAAATCGCAGGCAAGACCGCAGAGCTTAACTTGTTAAAATTACTAGGTGACGATGTCCAGAACAACACTAAAACTCCAGAGCAATACTAAAAAAAACAAAAAAAAAGCCGCCTTACCTCTACCATCAAGACGAATCAAATGACAACTCACATGTCGAAATCCATCAAGCTGTGTAGCCAAAGAAACCTACTTACATACATGGACGTACCCAGGGGGGGGCAGGGGAGATAGATAGATAGATAGATAAACTCTTTATTGTTCACACCACAGATAACAAAACAACAAGAGAAAAATAATGATAAAACTTATTAAATAGTGTAACAACTGGCGGCCTTATCACTAAAAGCGATCTCTTCCAGGCAACCTTAGGATGGAGAGGATACGACAAATGAGTATGGGACAGGGTGTGCAAAAAAATAACAAAAATAAACATAAGATTGATACAAAGAAACAACAAAACATAGAGTATATACCTATACATACCTATACACCTACATAAACTATTTAAATAAAACTTACATAAAAGTACATCATACTAATATATTACATTCTAGTACTTAAAATACCTATACTTAATAAAATATACTAATTATTACATACATATATCACTAAATACATATAATTATTACATACATACAACACTGGTAAATAAAACAATCAAGGCAATTGTGATAAATAAAGCTTTTTTACGGCGTCCTTAAAAATAGCAAGTGAAGGAGCATGTCTAATAGCGACGGGCAGCTTGTTCCACAGTTGGACTGCCTGAAATGCAAACGACTTACCATAGAACATTTTACAATGAGCAGTGGGAGTTTTAAGCGAAAGTGTATATTTAGATCTAAGAGGATGGGAACGGAAGGATTGAAGATAAGAAAAGAGATCTTTTAAATAGCGTGGGGTGGCAGGATTAAAAAGAGTACTGTAGAGAAGGGAAAGGATGTGAGCATTCCGTCGAAGTCGAATTGGGAGCCACTTTAGTTTAGTCCGGAAAACAGAAACGTGATCATATTTACGTAAGCCAAAAATGAATCGGATGCAGTAATTTTGCAGACGTTCCAGTTTATCAAGCTGTAACTCTGTCAGATCTAGATAACATGCATCAGCATAATCTAGAATGGGAAGAAGAAGAGACTGTGCAAGCGTGACTTTAGTGGCAGTGGGTAAAAAGTTACGAAGCCGTCTAAGAGAACCACCAGATGCAAACAATTTGCGGCTGATCGACTTAATATGAGAGTCCCAGCTAAGGGTACGATCAAACAACACGCCCAGATTTTTTACTGATTCGCTATATGGTAATGCAACCCCATCAAAGACTATATGCGGAATATCAGCCCAGTTTAATCTTGAAATGAAGTAAGGGCTGCCAATGATAATAGCCTGCGATTTAGTGGGATTTACTTTTAGGCCATAGGAATTACTCCACTTAATAATTTGGCGCAAATCGGCGTTCATGGCAGCAATGGCTGTAGTCAGATTAACTAGTGGGGCTTGACAGTAAATTTGAAGATCGTCTGCATATAGGTGGTAGGAAGAAGTAAGGGTCTGGGAAATCGAGTTTATAAAAATAGCAAATAGAAGAGGAGACAGGACGCCACCCTGTGGCACACCAGCTGTAGTATTACACCAAGAAGAAAATGTATCTTCCAGGCAAATACGTTGCCGGCGACCAAACAGGTAACTATGAAACCAGTCGATTGCCGATGAAGATATGTTAATGGAGCGCATTATAGCTAACAAGATGTCGAGGTTAACGGCATTAAAAGCATTACTAAAATCTAACAGAGTTAGAACAGTAAGCTTACCGTCATCCATACCCAAGCGTATGTCATCGGTGATCTTAACAAGAGTAGATACAGTGCTATGCCCAGGACGAAAACCGGATTGGAATGGATTGAGGAGGTCTTGCCTGTTGAGGAATTCGTTTAGTTGCTTGTGAACAAGACGCTCAAGGACTTTAGATAAAAAAGGAAGGATAGATATAGGACGGTACTCAGAAAAAGTTTTAGGGTTAGGTTTTTTAGGTAGTGGTAGGATCTGCGCATCTTTCCAGATTGCAGGGAATACTCCAGTAGAAATGGAATTGTTGAATAAAATACAAAGAATGGGAAGGATGACATCAAGGATGGGCAAAAGCATGTTCCGACTTATACTGTCACCGCCTACTGCATTGGATGAAATCGACATAACACTCTTCTTAACATCGCATTCGGTAAATCGATTAAAAACAAATGAGGAGAAATCGGGAATTGAAGTGGCAGAAAGATTGCTAATAGTTAAATTTTTATCCGCATCCGACAAAGCAGAAATGGAGGAAAAGTGTTGATTGAGAGCATTGATATCAATACTATTTGGGACATGATTATGACGAGATTTGCCAATTCCCATTGATTTGAGAAACTTCCAAACTTTAGCAGGATTTTCATCATCTACAGAAGCATGAACATGGCGTCGCATAGCATCCCTACACACCTTATTGCAGCGATTGCGGGCCTGAACATATTTGGAATGATTGATGTCAGTGGGACGCACTTTATACCGGGTTTTGGCAATAGATTTCTTGTGCATCAAGGTCTTAATTTCGTCAGTGAGCCATGGAGCAGGAAGATGTTTTATTTTAATTACACGTAAAGGGGCATGCACGTCAAAAAGTTGCGTAATCAGTAAATTGAAACGGGTTATTTGATCGTCCACTAACTCAGAGTCCACGACAGGACCCCAATCAATCTTCCTAGCATCTTCAAGGAGAGCCTCACGATCCATACCACCAAAGTTACGCTGCAGAAGAGTACGAGGTTTAGATTTAGGAGGGCGAATTTTATACGATAGAAAAACTAAGTCATGATAAGAAAAATTGTCGGCAGAATATTGACCATGTTTGGCTACATTATTTGGAGATGAAACAATAATCAAATCAAGAAGAGATGGAGAGCAATTGGGGAAGTGATGGGTAGCATTTAGAGGGAGAATATGCATGTTGTATGAATTTACGACGGATTCAAGGGAGGAGGTTCGATGATCTCTTTTGAGGAGACATGTGTTGAAGTCACCCATAATAATGGAGTGATTATATGAAGGAATGAGGTCATTTAGAAGATTTTCAAAGGAAGAAAAATAACTTATGTTTTTTGAAGGGCAATAATAGACTCCGAGAAGAACTTTTGAGTGCGAAAGAATAACTTCAATAAAAAGATGCTCACCGCCGTTCTCCGGCGGTGGTTGTGGCGATTGGCTTAAAACAGAGAAAGGAATATTAGCTTTCAAGTACATAGCCACACCACCGCCGCCACGGGGCTCGCGATCATTTCGTATGAGAATAAAACCAGGGAGAGAATAAGACGTAGTGGGAAGACAAGGACGAAGCCATGTTTCGGAGACTAATATTGCATGAACGTTTTTGTGATCTAGAGACGCCAACATTTCAGGATAACATGACGGAATGCTCTGCGCATTTATATGCACAACGTTGAAGTTTTTAGGTACATCGGAAAAATTGCATTCCAGGTAATCCGATAGCGGAAGTAAGCTGCAAAAACTATCGTCACTACCAGAAGTGGAAACTCCTGAGGAAACCGAAAGGAATTCGTTATCGCTGTTGCCATCGTTTTCGTTGAAAATATTTAACATATATACCTACTAAATAATATAAATAATAAAATATATTTACACTTACTTACTAATAGTATGTTAATATAGTAACCTACAATAAAGTTCGAAGTAAAACACAAACAGGCTCTAATGGCGTAAACAAAACAAAAAAAACATCCACCAGCCGGTTGTGTTGATCAGAGATGCAAAAAAAAAAATAAACAAAATCTATTTATAAAAGTACACAGTATTCGAATACCTACTCGACACTAAGACTACAAGTCTTGCATCAAAGATTCTTTGAACATAGTAAATAATAATATTGTTACCACAAAAAGAAAATCTATATATTTTTACCAGGTAGGTAGGTACCTAATTGCCCCTTTTATGTAAAAAAAAAAAAAAAAAAATGAAATCATACATGCTTTAAGCTTATGATTTTAAACTTTACTGTGGTGGTACTAACTAATAAAGTCATTCGTAATTTTTACACATAAAATAATTTTGACATGGCAGAAACGCTATAGCCTAATCTGTACAGACAGAAATGACATATTGAATAGTGACAGTAAAACCTGACAACTAGTTGAGTTTGACAGTTTGACGTGAGCCTGGTGATACAAACAAAAAAGAAAGATTTTAATAGCAAAAATTAAAAACGGGTGAAATTAGATATTTTGCGGCACCTACCCTACCTTGAAGAGAAACTTGTAAGACTGCCTTAGTGCTAATAGGCGAAAACTAATATGGAAATACATAAATACTACGTTCACTGCTTGGAAAGGACTCTGCGCGTAGCTCTCGTCGGCAAGGCTTTCTTCTCCAATGCGACTTCAAGCTTTTTACTCTTCAAGGGCGGCGGCGGCGGGGCTTCAATCCTGCCTAATTCTTCAATGCTGCTGACGCGATGGCGTTTGTTGTCTGGACCGAGCACATAGACATAACCGTCCCGTGTCCAGCACTTAGATACACCAAAACGCTGTCGGGCAGCCATAAAGGTGTCATGTCTAGACTTTGTTAGGAACTCTGACACAGTTATGCCAGACCCTTTTAGAGCAGTTTTGGCAAACCACAGCTTCTGACGGAGAGGCATGTCACGCACCTTAACCAGAATAGGCCTAGCTCTGTCGGCACCAGATGAGCGGCCCATACGATGACACCGACTTATATCGGAAGCGCTGAACTCAGCTACCTTCAGTTTCCCGCACACTACCTTCACTACGCTGGCTGTAATGTCCTCGTCCTTTTCCTCGGGAACTCCATGCACCAAAAGGATCTTCCGCCGGGCTCTCATCTCCTGATTGTCAGTGACACGTGCAAGCAAGGAAATTTGATCTTGAAGAGACTTCATAGCCAGCAAGATGTAAGCACGAAAAGATGAGAATTCTTCAGCTAAAGAAGTAGATACATCAGAAGAGGCCGATTGCTTCAACACTTCTTGGAATGCATCCATTCTCTGCATGAACAGAGCTTGTAGCTGCTCCTGAGACTCCAAAACAGCTTCCATAGTAGATGATTGGTTGTAGATTTATTGGTTGTAGTGTGTTCCGAAATAAGCCGGACAAAAAAGTGATTAAACTGTGTATTTATGGAAAATAACACTCCCGGACAGGTAAAGTTACTGTTTAATTAATTATACATACTTAATTTGTTAAAAAGTGTTTTATTTAAATTTATTTTTAATTTTTTATTTAGGAGCTTAGTTAAGTGATGTGTCATAGGCGACTACCCACATCCGAAAAAAAAAGGGGAGGGCAGCTGCCCCCCCTTGAAAATCTCGAAGAACATGTATGAACTCCCCTAATTACTAATTAAAGTGTAAACGAGTTATGCTCTAACTTTTAAATAAACCGCGCAGTAGACACTGACAAAATGTACGATGCAATAGGGAACTTGCATCAAAATTTAATGACAAATTAGGTTAATGATTCACTTAAGAATATAGTAAAATGTACTATTGTGACAGGATTGTAAAATTTTATTTATTTAACTACCTATAAAACAGGATCATTTGCGGGTGTTTGCCCTACACACTACACGACATACATCTAATGACTCATGTAGGTGTGTTGTGTAGTGTGTATGACAAAACAGCCGCAGACGATCCGACCTAAAAAATCTGACTTGCCCCCTCCTACGCCAGAAGCTGGGTACGCCCATGCTTACATACATACCCACATACATCCATACACTCGAAAACCATAACCATCCTTCTTGCACAGTCGCGAAAAAACAATCAAATTGAGATCCTCTTTCGTGTAAATCGGTTAAAAAGTGATTTTCTTTGTCCCTTTATACAAGAAGTACCTGAAAACGTCTATGACCACTGAAGTACATCTCTAAAGAACGTTTCGTTCGTAACATTCAAACACAACTTTTACGGTCACAAAAAGTTAAGCACGTAATAAACTAATACAAAGAAAACTACGCATGAATAAGCAACTGTTTTCATTTACCATTGGTGTGACATATAAAACACGAAACAATGCTAAAATAAAATCACTCTTACTTTCAATTTCCGTGTTTATTTTAAATTCCTAACAACGTCCACTTTTTAGGTATTAGTAATTGAGATTAAGCCCAGGGGGGCTATTCCTACGCGTGAGATGAGATGAGATTTAATCTTGGTCACTCTCACACGTATGACTATTCAAACGAGAGCAACAAGGACGAAATATGGTGAGGTTTAATCTCACTCCGTAAGAATAGTCCTCCTGGAGGCTATTCCTACGCGTGAGATGCGATGAGATTTTATCTTGGTCACTCTCACACCTATGACGTTTCAAATGAGAGCAACAAGGATGAAAAACGGTGAGATGAAAATCTCAAATCTCCGAATAGGGCCCCAGGATAGACATGTACAGCACGTATGGTTAAAACCAGTGGGGCGTAGTTTAAATACGTGAATTTTGTGTACAAAAAGGACAGACGTGATCAGAATAAAATAAATAAATATGAATAATAGCAGTTTTTGTGAATTTTAACAACAGCTGTTAAGTATTCTTTTATTTATCGTGGTGAAAATTATGCTCCTAGGCCCGTATTCAGAAACGACGCTCAGTTGAATTAATACTGTTTTTACATACATACATATCGTCACGCCTTTCCCTCGAGGGGGCTGGCAGAGGTGTAATACAACACCCACACTTCGCCGGACAATATTCAGTCCCAAATGTGACATGGGGCGAGCCTGTCGCCATACACCGGGCTCCAGTCTTGTAGCAGATGACATACAATACGCACATATGCTCACACAATGAACAAATTGATGCGTGCCTTCGGCTGGGTTCGAACCCCTCCCTGTGGCTTGAGAGGCGGTTCTTCTCCCAACTAGGCTGCCATCGTTTTTATGTGTGGTAAATTTGTAAGAGTGAGCGTCGTTTCAGTATGCGGGCCTTAGAATCTTTTTTACATGATTTACGATTATTAAAAATAAAAAAGCCGACGTCGAAAATTTCGTAGTCGCGTTTTTGGGCGACTTCATGAAAGAGGAGATTCTCGGTTTCGATTTTTTCTAATTTTGTTACCGAATACTTGTGAAACAAAATTGAAAATTCTTTTCTTATTTGAAAGGATTTACTTTCTGATTTTTATAAAACACAGTCCGGATGACGGGAAGTCAGTTCTTTTTTTTTTTTAACAGATTTTATTTTATTTTATATAGCCTACGAATTACATATCGTCATATCCCCTCGAACATATTTCCTTCGAAAGGCCTATCAGAGGTGCAATACAACACCCACACTTCGCCGGACGATATTCAATCCCAAATGTGACAGGGGGCGAGCCTGTCGCCATAAACTAGGCTCCAGTCATGTACCAGATGACATACAATACACATACAGTCATACATGTTCACAAATTGGTGCGTGTCGGCTGTAAAAGAACCCGAACCCTCTGGCTTGAGAGGTGGGCTTTATAAATGACGCTCGCGCAATAAAGACGAATGTCATGAAGGCAGCTTGTTTTTTTTTTAAATAAAGCAATCGCTTTCAAATCATCACATTAATAACAAAATGTCGGCGGCTGTCGGCGACTTTGGTGTGTAGATTCCCATAGCTCAAACACTACTAGCGACCTGTCTCGGCTTCTCTCGGTACATATAAACATTCCCTGAAAAATTATCTAACTGATGTTGAAAACCGCATCAAAATCAGTTGCGAGGTTTAGAAGGAGTTAGCGAATATACAGACAGAGAGACAAACAGACGCGGAAAGTGACTTTGCTACATACTAGGTATATCCTTATCCTTACTAATTTTATAAATGTGAAAGTTTGTATGTATGGATGGATGGATGGATGGATGGATGGATGGATGTTTGTTACTCTTTCACGCCAGACTGGCTGAACAGATCTGGATGAAATTTGGCACAGAGATAGATTATAGTCTAGAATAACACATAGGATACTTTTTAATCGCGGGTGAAACCGCGGGGCGCAGCTAGTCCTTACTATATAATATTATAAATGTGAAAGCGTGGATGTTTGTTACGCTTTCACGCAAAAACTACTTGACGAATCATCATGAAACTTTGTACACATATTCTGGGAGGTACTAGGAGTAACATAGGGTACTTTTTATTTTAAAAAAATGTTACCAAAAAAAAAATGTCAACAAATATCAACATTTTGCCACTTTAGCGCCATCTATAATATTATAAACGTGAAAGTTTGTAAGAATGGATGGATGGATGTTTGTTACTCTTTCACGTCAGAACGGCTGAACAGATCTGGATGAAATTTGGCGCAGAGATAGATTATAGACTGCGGGCGAAGCCGTGGGGCGCAGCTAGTAGATAGATAAATACATGGCAGTATGCTTCAGTGTCCCTCTAGATTACTACGACAGAAGGTTTTAATCACAAAAGTTGAGGTGGGTGTTTGATCTCACTCAATATCGTATTTAAACAGATTTGATCTGATGTTCTGTTAATATCTAGGTAGGTATCTACCCTACGTGTGTTTTTCAAACGAGGGGCAACGACACCCAGTTCCAGAAAATCCTATTTTCTCTTTTTATAACAACTTTTGCCTCTATAGGCAAAAGTTTGTGTGTGTGTGTCTGACTGTAACTTCTTTACGTTCAAATGGATGCATAGATTTTGATGACATTTAGTATGGAGGTTGGAAAAGAGCACGAGGCCGGTCGCCAACACGATGGTCTGACCAAGTGAAAGAAGCTACGTCCTCAAGCAAATTCCAGCAGGTGGTGATGGCAACTTTGGACCGGAATCGATGGAGGCGGATTGTTCGCTTAAAGGGGTCCAGTGACCACGATCCTCAGTAATGAGGGAACGATCAAAGAAGAAGTATGGAGGTGGCTTATACCTCGAATCAAGACATAGACTAAATTGTAACTAAGGGTAATACCTCGGAGCGCGGTTAGTTTCTTATATTAATCTAATTCGAAAAAAAAAATACTGAAACAAATAAGGCTTATAGTAAAAGGGCGGTCTTTAAAAATAAGGTAACCTGTTTTCTCCATCGGACTTTTTACTTGGTGTTTTAGCAAATAACTCAGAACCTTTCAAAATGTAGGTAATATAAATATAGGGTTAGATGGCTATATTACTTTTTATTAACAGTACAGTTCCCATAGAAAAATATTAGGTAAAACAACAGCCGCCGTTGTTTAGTTCTAGTTAAAAATTTAAAATTAAATAACCCTTAACACCGATATATTACATAGGTAAGAATACTCCCGACTAATTCATCTTTCAAACAAAAAAAAAAAACAAAATTAAATTCGATTCATTCGTTTGGGAGCTACGATGCCACAGCAGACACACACACACACACACACACACACACACACACACACACACTCACACACACACACACACAAACACAGAGAGAGAGAGAGGGAGCGAGAGAGAGAGAGAGAGAGAGAGAGAGAGAGAGAGAGAGAGAGAGAGAGAGAGAGAGAGAGAGAGAGAGAGAGCAAGAAAGAGAGAGGGAGAGTCAACACGTCAAACTTATTACACCCTGTCGTTTTTGCGTCGGGGGCTACTACAAAGTTTTTATCATATTCTGATCTTTTTCACAAACTAATCTCTACCTACATATGTTACGTCGCAAGTATGAACCGAACACCAAGATGAACTCCAAGATAGGTATGTGCCAATTCTAATCTTTCGAAATCTTTTGAATAAAACCACTATAGCAGGATGTTATACGATGTCTTTATTTTATTTTTCATAGCATTTCAAATTGCAGTGAGCTAACTAAAATATGCATGTGTTTATTAAAGAAAAAGGCTAAAACATTTTGGCGGAACGAAATTGAAGTTACGAGTATGTACCGCAATCATCATTGCATTCATGCAATATCCACACTGCATAGTCCGGTTGCCTTAAATCTTAAACCAACGTTTAAAAGTACTAGCTTACTTTACATCTTTTTTTACTCATTGGTACATGCTTGGCGACAGGCTCGCCCCCTGTCACATTTGGGACTGAATATTTTCCGGCGAAATGTGGGTGTTGTATTACACCTCTGCCAGCCCTCTCGGGGAAAGGCGTGACGATATGTTTTGTTATTAGTACATGCTAATGATACTATTTTTTTATTTCCTGGGGGCATTATTCTACTTACCTATATTATAAATGTGAAAATTTATGCGTATGTGTTTCTTCATTACTTCTTCACGCTCAAACGGATGGACGAATATGGATGGCATTTGGTATGGAGGTAGCTCATACCCATACATCGTGTTAACACATACGGTCTTTGTAACCGCGGGTAACGCCGCGGACTGCAGCTAGTGAGACATAATATTGAAGTGAATTTAACACTTTCTTTAATAGACTTTTTAGCTACTGCACTGCTGTGGGTTTTCGGTATTACGAATAATACGTTCGTCTCTGCGTCCTCATTTTCATAAAACACGCTTGCATCCCTTGCAAAATTTCAAAGCAATCAATTTAGACGTCTAGTAACAAAAATGCAACAAACAGCTTAAAAAATGCTTCCCACACCTTTCTCTCAAGGTATCTATAATCACCACGAACTTAACCATCTGTCAAGTCATCGGTGAATGTGGTAACCGGTGGTCTAACCAACGATTATCTGCATTGGCACATCGGGCGCGGTGAGAAAAAGGCATTGCCGCTGTGCTGTAATTTGATTCGGGTTAAGTAACTAATGGTCAGTAATGAGACCTTAGTCCCGAAACATGTGTTTTGTTCACGTGCTCTTTACAAAGTGACATGTAGGCTTTGGTCCGATTGACTGGAGGCGTGTTCTGCAGCGCTATTCACAACCAGTCGGAAACGTTTCCGTTCGGATTGCAATCAATTTAAACCCTAATTATTCGAATCTCAGTCTATTTTCATAATTGTTTGAACGTGAATTAAGTCTTCGAATCGGATTTATACTTGATTCCCTATTCCAAAATGTATAAAGAAGAATGAGGTTCGAATAATTTGAGTTTGAAATTTCTGGGCTCCGATCGGAAATGTTTCTGATTGATTGTGAATAGCACCGATGGTTCGGTCGACATTATGTCGTTTCAAATATCAAATCAAATATTTTTATTTTGGTACGAACAATAAGTCCAACATATGATATGAATCTACTGACTCCAGTCAAGTGTGTCAACTGTGTTTCGGTAGCCAGTGGCTACTCCCATAAACAAACCTAAGTTAACACCCATGACAATTTTACATTTGTAATGAAAAAGACAGTGACAGACAATCCCGAGCTCACCAGAATAGCCCTCAGCTTAAAACCCAGGCTGTGTATATTTTTGACAAGAAAGAGCGTCTTTAACATGCTATAATAATATACACAGCCAGGTATTTCGAGTCAAAAATGGTTACGTGAACAACACGTAGTGACGTCAACCGATGCATAAGCAAGACCGAAATATACCATTTACTTATAGTTCGAAAGAGACGATGGCGATGACGAGTGACGTCATTACGTGTTGGCTCCCGGAATGTTAGACCTTGTTTTTTAGATCATGGTCTTTATCATCGCGAGAAAACGAGTCACAAAGATAAAGGCTAGGTTATTCCACGATAATCTACCCACTCATACGTTTACATAACCCGCTAAAACGAGTCACAAAGATAAAGGCTAGGTTATTCCACGATAATCTACCCACTCATACGTTTACATAACCCGCTAAAACGAGTCACAAAGATAAAGGCTAGGTTATTCCACGATAATCTACCCACTCATACGTTTACATAACCCGCTAAAACGAGTCACAAAGATAAAGGCTAGGTTATTCCACGATAATCTACCCACTCATACGTTTACATAACCCGCTTTATTTAGGAGTTGAAAATCGTAAATCATATTTGATAGTAAAATGAGATCGGAGATCGGCGCCTAGAATTTTTTTTTTTGCCGTTTTCATTAGGTGTTAATCGTAATAAGAACACAGATAAGAATAAGTTGTTTGGTTAACTTTATTAGAGAGAACTTATCTGACTATTTCATAATAAAAAAAATGTAGTGTAATCGCTGAAAATTTAGACAACTATACGTTCCGATAGTTTTTTCAAGATTATACTTTTTGTGATTTTTATTTTCCAAAATGAGAATGATTTTCAAAATTGTACTTAGGTTAAATTTTAGTTGGTTGTTTCTTCTACCAGCTGTATTTTGCATCTGATCATAATAACTCTTAAAATCAAACTAGGCGCAAAAAAAGACTTGTTTTTCGTGATTTCGTGTAATACGGGACCTCAAACCTTTTTTAAATTCTGTTTGTTGAAAAGAAAATCAATAAGTACTAATTAAGTCAGCGTCTATTTGACAAAACAGCAACCAAGGTCTTCCTAACCATTAACGCCTTTCATATTGCATGTAAAGTCATAAAGATATCATTAAGCTAAGCTTGGCTAGACTATGTGTTGTAAATAACGTTATATAACAATGTAGAGTATAGTAAGAATAATTACTGTCTAAGAATAGTTTACTGGCTATGAATATTAGATGAATAACTACAAAATCTTGAAATGTTAAATTTAATAATTTAGATGTTTAAAAATAGGCACCTGCAACTATGTTGATGAAGAAAACCCGCTATAGTCACATGTTCGCCACGCTTGACAAATATCTTAGCTCAAGCAATGGGGTAGGCTGAAAACCAGCTCTGCGTGGACCTCGTCTACTCAGAACAGTGCTGAGCCTACTCCAATTGCCAAAACAATTTATATAATTTTTTAAATTATACTTAGTTTAGGTGTAATGATATAAGTACTTTTCTTTAATGTGTTTTTAACTCATAGGTTTTGGCAATAAATACATTTTTTATTTATTATTATTATTTATTAAAATATCTGTGGCAATAAGTATGTAATGACTATAATAACTAATAAGTAGTATTAGTGGCCTTAACCCTCTTTCTTATAACTAGGATACAATACATCAACTCTGCATTAAAAACATAATTCTTAAATAAGGCTAAACTAAGCTTTGATGGGCGGCCTTATCGCTGGAAGCGATATCTTCCAGGCAACCTGTGCGGACAGGAACATTTAAATAAATAGCACAGAGGCCTTAAAAGTATAGGATATCTATTTACCAGCTGACAGTTGTCTAACAGCAACATTGTCCAACGTCAACGTTGTTGCCAGAAAACAACGTTGAGTCAAATTTGTCAAACAGCCAAGTTGTGAATGTGTTGTTTTTGTCAGTTAAAATGTAAATTTTCACGCGAAATTAACACACCTCCGAACGTTATTATGTAACTAACTTCATAGCAAGACTTGCCGTGTTGTAAATAAACGGATTTCAATATTAATTATCAATTTACATCTAATTCGATTAGTACATAGACATTAATACGTGAACGTATGCAGTTTTGACATTACCTTTCACTACAATCCTTATATTTAACCTTCGGGTTAGTTTAACAGCTTGCTTGTGTTGGCCCAAACTATTTTTTATCCCCGACGCAAAAACGACGTGGGGTTTAAATTTGACGTGTCTGTGTGTGTGTGTGTGTGTGTGTGTGTGTGTGTGTGTGTGTGTGTGTGTGTGTGTGTGTGTCTGTGGCATCGTAGCTCCCGAACGGATGAATCGATTTTGATTTTGTATTTTTTTTGTTTGAAAGTAGAATTAGTCGGGAATTAGCTATGTTTGATGGAAATCAGTGTTGAGAGTTTTTGAAATTCTTAATTTATATTAGTTTACACTTGCAGCGCTTTTGGTTTAACCATGACTCTCAGTCGGTTTTCGCTCATTGTGCACTTTGTTGGTTGCTCTTATATCGCTCATTATTCAGTGTAGAAGCGTGAAGAAGAAGAAGTGTGGAAGCGATGATAGCCTAGTTGGAGAAGGCCGCTCAAGCCAGAGGAGCGGGTTCGAACCCAGCCGACGGCACACACCAATTTGTTTATTGTGTGAACGTATGTGCGTATTGTATGTCATCTGCTACATGACTGGAGCCCGGTGTATGGCGACAGGCTCGCCTTCTGCCACATTTGAGACTGAATATCGTCCGGCGAAGTGTGGGTGTTGTATTACACCTCTGCCAGCCCCCTCGGGGGAAAGGCGTGACGATATGTTATTCAGAGTAAAAAATATCCCATAGCGGTCCTTAGACAGCACACTAATAATATTTAAGAAGTTATTCATAAACCGGCGAAAAGCTAATATTTTTTGAGAGCGAAATATGTTGGTTTTACGCGACTCATTAGCGAGAAGTTGACAGATCTCTTTGTGGCATGGATTAACTTTTCGGTCGCCTAATTTGATAAGAAGTTAAAAGATAGATAGAAATTTGATAAGATAATAAGAAACGCCTAAGAAGATAAATTTTAGGGCCAGTTTTACGAATATAAACGTCCTTAAGTAAAATGTCTTATCAAATTTCGGTAAATTTTATCTAAATGTCAAATTTTTTGTGATTTATAAATCCGTTCTTTTAGTTTTAGTAACATTAGGAATATGGTCTAGAAGCTAACTATTATTGTATTTTTTTTCTAATTCTAATATGATTGTATTCTATTTTGTGTGCTTAAATAAATCAATAAAGAAAAAAGTAACATTTTACGAACGTGCCTTACGCAGTGGTTCGAGCTTACAAATATTTTGACGTTTGATTCAAATTCAAATTCTAATTCAAAATTGATTTATTCATAAGGCATAATTATATGCACTTAGAATCGTCAGATTTTACAATTAGTTCATTCTAATTAAATTTTAAATGTATACATAAATAAAAAAAATTAACATAAGTATACTTATATGTTTGGATGTATATCAGTCTCTGGCCACTATAGTACAAGCTTTGCTTAGTTCGGGGTCAGGCGAACGTGTGTGAAAAGTGTCCAGAAATTTATTTATTATTTTATTTTATTATTTGTCAATTTATTGTCAACCGTCAAATGACAATGGGCAAAAATAGATATACGTTGACCCAAACGCCCGCAGGGTTGACACTATAGCCAATTTGTAGGCAAGTTTTATAGGTTTTCGCGTAATAAATCTCGTTGAATTCGAATCACCAGTTTTGGAGACATGTTGTTTTGTAATTGTGATTTAATAAACCTTGTGAAAGGAAAATCCCTAGGTGGGAATCGAACCCATGCCCCCAAGTTCAGAAGGCAGGTTCACTACCAACTGAGCCACCGAGGCAGCCAAATAGCCACAGATAAATAATTCACCGGTAATGGCAGTAGGTAATGTGTTTGTAAAAGCATTTATATTTTCGAATAGAAGGGAATGGTTTCACGAAAATGTTTGTGAAAAATCAGTGTTTTTTAGCTAAACATTATAAAAGATACGTAAAATGAAAAAAATATATTGAATAGGCGTGCTGAATTCCGGAACAACAATCAGCTAATATCACAACCTCAGGGCCACAAGTGTTCTCGTTCTCACAAAATATACCTCCCGTAGTCCGGTTTAGGTAAAATAACAATACCTCTCGCAAAAGTTTATTAAAGTTAGAATAAACTTTACCTGATAAGGAGTTGGGGTGAGAAAATTTAGTAGAAAATCTGCTTTATGATAGTTTTTTTATGATTGGAAGCGATGATAGCCTGGTTGGAGAAGACTCACCTCTCAAGCCAGAGGGAGCGGGCTCGAACCCGGCCAACAGCATGCACCAATTTGTTACATGACTGGAGCCCAGTTTAAGGTGACAGGCTCGCCCTCTGTCACATTTGGGACTAAATATCGTCCAGCGAAGTGTGGGTGTTGAATTACACCTCTGCCAGCCACTACGGAGGAAAAGCCTAACGATATGTTGTTGTTGTTTTATGATTGAATGGGCCTACGTTTGGCCACAACACATCTGGTGGAAAGTGACGATGTGGTCCAAGCAGAGCACGCTTGCCCATGAGGTGCCTGTTCACTCTTGTCTTGAAGAGACCCAGGTTGTAACTATTGCTGGGGAACACTGAGGCAGGAAGTGCGTTCCACTCTTTTAATTGATAGCACTAACACAATAGTTACAATAGAATTCTAGAGTCAAACTCGTAATCATCAGATAAGCTTAAGAGTGAGACTAGAACAGGTGTATACTCTTTCTACCTATCTACTCTATCTATCAGGTGTGGCTAGTTACCACCCACCGGACCAAGCCATGCCGTGAAATGACCTAGTCGTGTTTCGGGATGTAGTCCGGTGTAACCGTTCCGAAGACGGGTCTGAGCAGTAGCGCACTTGTAGCGCCTCACTCAACTGCCGTCTTTGTACTTGTTCACTCTACAAAACTTCAAGGCTAGAGTAAATAAGTAAGTACCTTATAAGTCGTCGTGCTCTATCTTAGACCATAACGTCGCTTAACATCAGGCGAGTTGGTGGTCAAACACCAACCTACTCTACATTAAAAAAAAACTCTCAAATAAATTATACATGACTACGCGGCTAGTCCGATCTTCGTAAAATTTTACAGGCGAACCTATGAAGTTTTAATTCGCCGGAAACAATTAGTTCTACTCTATTTATTGCTCTATGTTCCGAACGAAGCTTCTATTGCTCTGGTTTTTCACGAATTTTCAGTGAGGTTTCTCCTAATTATTTCACAAACATCGACAACATCGTGTAATGTAGATATCCGTAGCTATAGATTTTACGTTTATTTTGTTAGAGTTGGTTCATCAATCTTGTTGATCCGCTGGCTTTGCACGTGTTTCAGGCCGGTAGCCGAAAAATACTTATAAGAGATCGGAGCAGTAGAATCATGGTATAATAATATACTCCGCCAGGCATTCAGGTCACGTGGGCAACACGTAGTGACGTCAATCGATGCTTAAGCAGGACCGAAATACGTCATTTTCAAATAGTTCGATAGAGACGGATGAGGATAACGAGTGAAGTCATTACGTGTTTGCTCCCGGCATGCTAGAACTTGTTTTTTTGGATAATGAGTAGATTTGGGAAGGAAGCTTAGTTGCTGTTGATCTGGGCAGTTCATGATTATGTAGAAGAACCGCAGCTGAGGGAGAGAGGCGCGGCGGGAGAGGAGTGCCGGTATCAGGCGTTCAGATGACCCGTTCTAACAACGCACAGAAACCGCACACGCTCGCTACGCGCAGTCAGCGCCAGCCTCGCACCACCATGAAGCCAAAAACCATCCAAAAACTACGCTACTGTCGTATATCTACACAACACGCACACATTGACGCAAAAAAACTACGCTACTCGCTTGGTTATTCTTACCTCGACATTATGTGTATTGGTTTATGGATAAACCAATACACATGTACATACTATGTACATAAATATACATAGTGCATTATAAAAGTGTGGCCAGGACTACATTTTGAGGTTCTTTTTTAAACTGTGCAGTTCTTTACAAGTCAATTCTAGTGCAGTTCTAGAATATTAAATCTACTAAGGTTGTATATTGGAATGAAAATGGCTAATGCAGAGTTTGGGAATAAATCTTAGTTTCTGTGCAATCGTAAATGTTTTTCATGGCAACATTACCTTGCGCACACGTTTAAAAAGAAGTGGCTTCAGCAAGATATATCGCAGTGTTCCATCTTTTCCTCTAGATTGATCTGAGATTGTGGGTACATTATTCGTAACACAAAGCCTCTTATGTTTTTCTAAGCCCTGTTATTAATGGCTTGTAGGGTAGCTAAAATGTTAATAAAGCTCTTGTATTATAATCGACATATTTGTGTATGTAAACGAGGCTGACTGAAACCAGAGTTTATCTTACAAACCTTGAATAATTAGTTAGGCGTTTCGTCTTCGTTTCGTCGACGCGTTCTTTCTGAACGGGTGTTGCTATGTGGTTCTAGGTCTTTGTGTTCCATCTAAGGCCATAAGAGTTGGGGGTCAGACGTTGACCTAATACTATATATGTAAAAAAAACACCGAGATTTCAGATCTTCTATGACACCCGTCACCCGACACTCACGCTCACTCGACATTTAAAAAACAGTATAAAAGTGAGACGCAACTTTGTATATATAATTCGCTAAGATGCTATGAAGAGACCTTAGATCAAATATAAGGGAGATGCGGTACGAAAAACTAAAAATGGACCGCAAATTAGGTGCTGCACACAATTCAACGTAGTCACAAACAAGCGCAGCCAGTCGTAACAGTGATAATTATTCTTTTCTCAGATTCGTTGCAGTCTCTTGTACGTCTCTTTATATTTGCTATTGATATACATACATGCATAAAAACATACATATAATCACGCCTCTTTCCCATAGGGGTAGGCAGAGACCGCTTCTCTCCACTTGCTACGATCCTGGCATACATCTTTCGATACGTAACATAATACTGCCAATGGAGCTGAGTCTGTAGTGTCCGTTTGCTAGTAGTTATATTGGGTACGCCGCAGCCGGTTGGTGCCGCTTCCTCCTTAAATTATTTCGATGGAAGAGACGATAATTTGATCGTAACAATTAAATTAAGTGTTCACTGTAATAGACTTAAAATACAAATAATTTTCATATGGTTTCTTTCACAGCAACAATTAAAGATATTTAATTTTAAGATTATTTTTTAATTGATCTTGAGTCTTGTTGACTCTACTTTATTTGAGATACATTTTACCCTGTCTCTATCTTATTTTTCTTTTTATGATTAGATATTAAGCACGAAAATCCGTTATCTTTATTTTTAAGTTATCACTTAATGTAGCTGTTGATTTTCCCTATACAATCACATCACACTAAATTTTAAAGCCGAAAGTTTGTGAGTGTGTAAGTATGAATGTGGGCTACTTCTTCACGCTCAAACGGATGGACGGATTTTGATGAGATTTGATACGGAGGTAGCTTAAACCTTTAGGCTGCTTTTTAGGCGGGTAAAACCGCGGGGCGCAGCTAGTTATACATAAGTGAATAAGTACCATAGATTTAGAAAGAAAAAAATAGTTTATTTGTGACCTATTGAAATTGAAAACATTAAGGGAATTTTACAATTTACAAGGTCACAAAACGGCCCCAACTCAGCATAATGCCGGCTGTTAACCGGCGCTGGTCTTCCGTTGGAGCCGCTTGGTGATGTCACGGTACAAGCACATACACAGTACACACTACAAAATAATAATAATTAAAATACATAAAGATACCTAACATAACAAAAACTATCAATAATAATAACACAAAATAAACTACAAAAATTCAATGGACACTAAAGGTAAGTATGTATAATTTGCAAAAAATATTGCAATTAGATTGCCACTTAGTGGTCAGTATTTTGTTTTATAACACAGTGATGTGCCCGTCATAAGACCAACAGCCCAACATAAATCCCCGGGATTGTTTACGGAACGCAACTGCTTCGTTTTATCTTAACCTTTTCTACCCTTTAGCAACCGGTTGAACATAATAAGAGAAAGCTTCAATAGGCGATCACCTGGGGGCCTACTAAGATAGCTTATTGCCATGACGGTTACGTTTAGAAGCGATGGCAGCCTAGTTGGAAGAATGCCCGCCTCTCAAGCCAGAGGGAGCGGGTTCGAACCCAGCCGACGGCACGCACCAATTTGTTAATTGCGTGAGCATATGTGTGTATTGATGTCGTCTGCTACATGACTGAAGCCCGGTGTATGGCGACAGGCTCGCCCCCTGTCACATTTGGGACTGAATATTGTCCGGCGACGTGTGGGTGTTGTATTACACCTCTGCCAGCCCCCTCGGGGGAAGGGCGTGACGATATGGTTACATTTTGTTTTCGACGCTGCGCGACCATGAACTTTATTGCACAGCGATACGATTCGCGTTTGTTCAGCGTATACAACAAAACGTAACCTTAATGGCAATAAGATGTCATAGTAGGCCCCCTGTACACCGTACAGCAATGCAATTATACAATGTTCGAAAACAACTCGTCTGTTAACATGTAAACAATCTGTCTCTCTCTTCCTGTGTACTCTGTGTATTTTGTGTGTGTTTTTTCTCTCTTTCTATGTTTTCAACCAACCGAACGTGAGCGAGCAATGTGTCTCAGCTTCGGTCAAAATCTTCCATATGTCCGGTTGTCCTCCTCTACAGATCGCATTTCACAATCCATTCTCATGAAATTTTGTGAGCAGGTTTTGTTTTTCAATTTTTGTTTTTTTTTTCTTTTAATGGGGAGATATGATTTTTTTCCATTTTTGTGATGTACACATCTCTACTTCTATTAATCAATACAAAATCGTCTTCGGCGTTTGTCTGTCGCTCTGGCTTACCACAACTGACTACTCTACTCACAATTTTTATTATTGAGAAAAAAAATAGAGTTGCTATCGCACACCATTCATCGAAAGGCTATCAATCACGCAGGAGCACAAGGGAATGAATATTATCGCGTTTTTTTCTTTAGAAACCGATTTTCTTATGGCAAAGAACTCCGTCCTTATTTATTTTACCCTTTCTTTTCGGACTTACGAAATATTCAATACAAAACAACTGTTCTTTTTAAGTGCCTAGCTACGTGGCGTGAGATATACAAGCGGTGTACTACTATGCCAGTTCGAGATGTCAAGTCTAGTATGAATACAGTTGCGTCTGTTTCTTGCGTCTTTCGAGAATTACTGACAATCCCAACAAATTAGGCAACGAACGCCATCTAGTACAGATTATTTGTAACTAATAAATAATAATAAATAATAAACAAATTCGGCACATTGTCACACACGAGTAGTACAATATTGGGCATTCACACATGACAGGTGGGGTACCACCTGTCACTCGGCGAAACTTCGTTTCGCCTTCGTGACGACGGTGTGATAGAATGCCCAATATTATACGATCGGCCCGATCTAATTGATCTGTGACACTTATTTGTTAACCAATACAACCAGCTCAATTAACAAAGTTAGGCTTCTTGTCGATGGTGCGTCAGAATGCTCAATATTATACGTAGAATTTCTTGTTATTGTTCAATGATCTGACAGAGATAGTAGTCAGATTTAGATCATAAATGTTTATGTTATTATTACATTCACTCATTAGCAATCAATCCGTCGTCTGTCCGTGGGGTCGCCTGACCCAAAAAAAACCAAAGCTTGTACTATGGCTGCCAGAGACTGATATACATACTTAGATATTTTTAAATACATACTTAAATAGATAATAGATAATAACTAAAGATAGGAAAAAGATGTAGGTGGCACCTAACTCGTGAAGGGTTTGTCAGTAATTCACGAAAGACGCAGTTGCCCCACAGACGCATTTGCCCCAGTTGACCCTACATAATATTATGTCTATGATTTAATGCGACTTTCCTAATCATCAGTTTGATCATTTCTCACCTTCATAGGTACCTTGCGAAACCGGGGCGGATCGCTAGTCTTATAATAAACGCAGAAATTATGAAAGTTGACTTATTTGCTGGAATTGTAAAGCAAGTACATAATTATGCTTTACAAGAGGCTTACCAAGACTTTTGATCGTTACAAAAACCTTTTTCGTTTTCATTTGGCTCCATACATTTCAATAAAGCGCCCCTGGCGGAAATGATAAAGAACTAGGCTAAATGTGTGGAGCTAAACGAAAACGAAAAAAGTTTTTATTCACTATCAAAACTCGCGGTAAGCCGCCTAAGCAAAGTAATTTGAACGAATGTCTATATAAACAATTTAATAGACCTCTAATGATCTTAAATTACTACTCTTAGATGTTTTAGAAAGGTCAATTGAATGGTCAAGTTGATTATTTAATTTATTTTAAAAGCAAGTTTAAATCCATTTATGATTCACGTTTAAATTGAATCAGTGATGGGAAATTGAATCTCTAAAAATAAGAAAAAATCTTTTACCAAAAATTATTAATTTAATTAATTAAAAATCGCCGCAAAATTAAGCATTGCGTATTGATCATTTTGCTCGTATTGATCATTTTGAACACAAACGTCATAGTTTAAATGGGAATAATAAACGGTGTCTTAATTTTATTTTTGCTTGTAGTTTTCGAGTTCCGTTTCAGAATGATCAAAATGAACATTTATGAAAAAAAATCGGCTTCTAAATATCCGGCTGTCTGTCACGATAATTTTTCTTTTGAACTGTATTTGAACTTTCGATTTTAAAATTGGCAGAAATCCAGTTTGCTATACTCGTAATGCGCTCTGTGGTTTTTAGGGTTGGAGTATTTTATTTCTAACGAAAAACTAGCCTCTTTTCTAATATATGTTGTTTAGGTTAAAAATATAGTTATGCAGTGTTTGTGTTTTTTTGGTTTGTATTCAAAAGAAAGAAAAAGACTGTATGCCTATTTCGAAGCTATACGTTTATTAGTAACATAGGTTACTAACATAGTATACGTTTACATTAATAAATGATTGATCTCTTATCTACAAAACATTACTTACTTGTCACTTATGTACATGGTCGTCTATTTACCCGACTGCGCAAGGAGGGTTATGTTTTTCGAGTGGTACAGACACTGTAGGGATGTATGTATGTAGATATGTATGTATGTTTATGAGGTTTCTTTGGCACGCCCTACAGCCTAAAAAGATTGATGTATTTCGACATGTGAGGTGGCATTTGAATCGTCTTGATAGTGGAGGTGACCTACGGTACAACATTTTGCATTCGGGTTTTTTTTTCCTTTAAATAATGTTACTTGTTATGTTTGCCATTTTAGAATACTTTTTCGAAATTAAGTAGCTGTAGGAAAGTGGAACAAGGTGGACTGACGATCTGGTGAGGGTCGTGGAAAGCCGCTGGATGCGGGCAGCGCAAGACCGAGTCGTTGTGGAGATCATTGAAGAAGGCCTTTGTCCAGCAGTGGACGTCTTCCGGCTGAAATGATAATGATGATGCTTTTAATACTCATAAAAATATAAACCGGTCTTCAGTAATATATGTGTAATTGTTAAATTAATAACCTCCGTTATATAATACCTATAACTTATCCATAAATCTTCCGTAAGACACGCAAATCAGTCTCACCGATTAGTTTACGAAATTAACCACCAGTAGGTCAATAAGTTATGTATGAATGTTACGAAGAAAATATTAATTTTTATCAAAAAACATGGCAATAGCTATAATTAATTCTTACATTTTAATTTGTGAAATGAATGTTATTTTTAACATAATTTTGTGACGCCAGAGAGACGAAATGCAATATTTTGAAACTGCGGGCAATCTTTTATTGTATTTTTGGATTGGTGTTTTCAACGCGTTTTTGAGAACGGTACTACGATTTGTTGAGGAAAAAATCTGTTGTTTCATAGAAAAATGGCATGGCTAAAATATAATCGCGATTTCAAGAATTTCGGGATTGATTCCGTTCCAGTGTGCGGGCCCGTATTAGCGTGCAAAGACCTTTTGACCTTGTAAAAATCTCTTTTATACCGTCTATGGTATTTATTAGAATGTAAACCCCTTAGCAAAGAACGTTGTCTAGCCTCGGAATAATTATACTGTGTTTTGTCTTTTCTCATTCTTTTAAATTCATAACTCGATCGGAAAAACAAACCACTGTATTTTATTCTGAGGCTATACAACGTTTATTGCTAAAGTGTGTTGCCTATGTGTTAGTTCTATGTTCACACTATTTTTTCATTCACGGTTTTCGCCTTAGGATAGCTGATTAGGTCACCAGTTGTTACACTAGTTTTAAAAGCATTAATTTACAATAGACAATAGACAATTTTTATTTTGTGAGCAAAAAACAAGTAAGTATACAAAAAACAAATATTAACGAAAAATAACAATAAAAATAAAAATTAAAAACTATACAAACAATGTTTTTTGCCACAAACCGATTCCAACTCATTGTTATTAATTGTTCAAAACTCATTGTTCCAATTTGTTCATTGTACGAACATATGTGCGTATTGTATGTAATCTGCTACATGACTGGAGCCCAGTGTATGGCGACAGGTTCGCCCCCTGTCACATTTGGGACTGAACATCGTCCGGCGAAGTGTGGGTGTTGTATTACCTCTGCCAGCCTCCTCGGAGGAAAGGTGTAACAACGATATTTGTAACTGGCTGCCAATCGCGGTTTTACTCACGGCCCCGCAGGAACGGTTACTTTTTCGGGATGAAATATACCCAATGTCGTTTTTTGTACCCCTGACAATGTGTATGCAAAATTGAATGGTGATCAGTTGAGTAATTAAGGCGTAACAGCGTTACAAACACATACTCTTTATTTCCTTTGTAAAATTTTTGTTTATGTTGTTACTCGTAGTAGGTCTTGCTCGTGCGTGACGTCACCTGCCGGTCGCAACGGAAGACCAGCGCTGGTTGGACACAACCAGCACCATGCTGTGTTGCGGCTGGTTTGTGGCAAAAAGCCCAAATACGTACACTGTTTTTACCTGTTAACTTAGTTTCTTTTTATTTTTTATTTTTTTGTTTAATCTGTATTCTGTGTGTATATTTTTATTCTGTGTGTTTTTTGCCACAAATAAATGTATGTCTGTCTGTCTGTCTGTCTGTCTTTCGCAATTATAATATTAGTTCGTTAGATTAGGATTTCTAGCGAGCACAATAAAGAATTTACCCATCTTACCTACTCGTATCTAAATTACTCCATAACCGTTTGATATTCCGTAACCGCCAATCTGCCATTCCACGAGTCTATTCAACGATGGTCCGATAATTGAGACGGTTCGATCATTCCACTGGACAAGGAAGCCCCTTCACTGAGCATCTATTAGCTGATTACAATGCAACTCGCGTCGAGACGAGAGGCTGGGACTTTCTAAACTCGTAAATATTATGAGGCTCTGAGGCTCCTTGCGGCGTCGGGTTGACGGCCTGCTTTTATGACTGAGATTTGAGTGTCTAGATTTTATGACCTCATACATCATAAGAGCCCTTAGTAATGTGTCCAGAAATAACAATGAACGCATACGGCACGTACGGTTGGACCAATTTGAAGACGGCTTTATTGATTAAAAGCGGATTTCATTGCGGCGGATATCTGGGGGCTATGTTATTGCCATGGTTTGGCAATATGGTTACGTTTTGTTTTGCTGCGCGATCATGAACCTTATTGCGCAGCGACACGATTCGCGGTGGCACAGCGTCGAAAACAAAACGTTACTATCATGACAATAACATGTCATCGTGGATCCCCAGCTGTTTAGTGAAAACACGCGTTCAATCTTTTAAAAGCTATGAGCTCTTTTCCGTAATGAACGGGAATTTAAAATCTATTTTTTTTTAATCAGAACTTCTCATCTACATCGGTTAATCCAATACTAATTTAAATCTTTTGATCGGTAAAAAACATCCGATTTGATTCCGCTTTGAGTTTTGTGTGGACTGCTATTGTGGAAATGATGTGGAATGCTTTGCTAGATGCTTGTTCTCCGATGCTTGTAATCTGGGTTTCTTCAAGTCTCGAGTGAGTAGGTTTCTCGTGCTCCATCGTAGGCCGCATCACTGCTTATCATCAGGCGTGATGGTGGTCGAACGTAAGCCTACATACGTTCCTAACTAATATTATTAATGCGAAAGTCAGTTTGTTTGTTTGTAACGCTTTCACGTCTCAAGTCAAAACCGTTCATCTTGAAATTTTGCATACACGTTGTCTTTGGTACAGAAAAGGACATAGGGTGCTTTTTATACCGAAAAAACATACGGCTCCTGTGGGACCGCGGGTGAAACCGCGGGGCACAGCTCGTAAAATAAATAAATTTAAAAAAAAACTGTTTATAAATAAATAAATTCTTTTTTTATATAAATTCGGGACACTTCCACACACGGTCGCCTGACCCCAAACTAAGCAAAGCTTGTACTATGGTTGCCAGAGACTGATATACATACTTAGATATTTTTAAACACATACTTAAATACATATTAACACCCAGACATAGAACAAACACAAATGTTCATCACATAAATGTTTGCCCTAGGTGGGAATCGAACCCACGCCCCCAAGCTCAGAAGGCAGGTTCACTACCAACTGAGCCACCGAGGCAGTCGTCGTTTAAAACCAGCCACGTCTCAGCCCGACGCGAACTCCGCGAATGCATTTTTTAATTATCAAGCATCGCAAAGTTTCCAAGATTGTGAAATCGACAAGTTTCCACACAATTAAGATTGTGATACTCAAAATTGTGTTAAACGCTTCTAAAGAATGAGGTCCATTATCTTTTTATTGCTCATTGACAGTTAATTCGCGACCTCTGACCGCGGATTATGTTTCTATAGAAAGTCTGCCGGTGATCGATCACGACTAATCTATCCTTAGCATAGTTATGACACTAAGAAATTGATATCTCTTATGCATGCTTACATTTAATCCCTGACTGTTGTACTATTATTCATTCTGTGTCCTAGCCAACGTGGAAAAAGGAGAATGTTAGATTATTTTATAATTAAGCAAATCTGTTCTATCTAGTAGGTAGTAAAATTTTTTGAATCAAATCTTTTTTCGATTTCGGATTATTTGCCAATGTTAAAATTAATATAGGTAGGTTTCTAGCTACATTCTAATATACCTATACTAGCTGCGCCCTGCGGCTCGTGTTAATTTTTTGGGATTAAAAGTACCCTATGTCCTTTTCTGTACCCCTGACAACGTATTAGCAAAGTTTTATGAGTAGGTTTTTTTGATTTTTAAAAGTTCTTTAATAACTTAACAATTAAACACTTAAATACAGACACAGTCTATTAATGTAGCTGGTAATGGCTATTTAAATTAACTATTAGGCTAAACTCGCCTATTTAAGTCATTTAATAACAACAAGTTAAATTTTAATTTATAGTAAAACATGGATGTTACGTGTATCTAAGGTATACAGTTCATGATAGTACGAGTAGGTCTGTTATGAGTCTTTTGTGCCAGACTCATTTTTAAACATTTTTTTAGATAATACTTTAACATTATGTGCAAAAGAAAAACATAAATATTGACATCAACAAATCATCAAAAAATTTTAACTTCATTTGTATATTTTTTTAATGATTATGTAGTAAAGGCGTGAAAGCTTAACAAACAAACAAACGAACAAACTCACTATAGCATTTATAATATTAGTTAGGATTAGCATTGCAAGTGTGTTTCGCATGAATAAATAATTATCTTTTCAATCATCACTTTGCCTACTTATAATTAAGTTACAGAATAATTTCATGGTCAGACTCTAGCTGTAATTCCAAGTCGATACAAAGTATAGCTATACAAACCCACTTACTATAAATATCTGTTGAGTGTAGCTTATTTACGCCAACCTTGTGAAAACACTCCAACCGAGCACTCTCTTAATAGAGACCTTGCCAAATATATCGAATGGCTCCTTCATACTAAGCTATAATTGACCAAAATAGAAAAAATAAAAGATATATGAAGATCGTTTATTTGCATACAACAGGCCACGAAAGATGTTAAAATATGTATGGGAAAAAGTGCAAAAGCATGTTGCGTCAGATAGGCGTAGAAAATGTCAGAGTGCTTACAAAGGAAGACGTACTTTCTGCGGCGTTTTTTTTTTCTTTCTCCGATTCAGGGGAATTTGGCGTCGCGCGTCATGTGCATATTCGGCGGCGTTGGTTTGATACTTATACTTTTGGCTTTGTGAGCTGTAGACCTCGTGGCCAACGTTTGTCCTCCTCTACAGGTCCCATTCCTCAACCGATGCTCTTGAAATTGTGTGACAAGGCTCAAGTATTATTACCAAAAACTGAGTCAACAAAAAAATCTATATAATCATTGAACCTGCTCACAAAACTTCAACAGAATCGGTTAAGAAATGCGGGCTGTAGAGTAAGACAGATCCGGACAGAGATCCGAACAAAGATTCGGACATTCGGTTTTCCTCCACCTTTCTGATACGAACCGGATTTGGACACCTTGCCATCGTCTGTATCCCGACTAACTATAACCTGGGCATCTTCAAGGCTAGAGTGAATAAGTACCTTCTAGGTCGTCGTGCTCCATCTAAGACCACAACGTTACTTAACATCAGGCTAGTTGGTGGTCAAAAGTCGACCTATACCTACATGAAAAAAAAAGACAGAGATCCAGACAGAATTTAGAACATACGAAAGCATTTTTGTCGTAGCTGAAGAATAGACACTTCGTTCGTTAACACTGGCTTGGTCGGTAGTCTGTGGTTTAATATATGCTTATTTATTCGACGACTATTAGCTGCGCCCCGTGGCTTCACCCGCGGGTTTTCAGCTATCTCTGTACCAAATTTCATTAGAATGTTTTTTCTCTGATCGCTTACAAACTTCACAAGGACACCTCAAATTCAAAGATTACCTAAAGTTTCATCAAAATCACTCCAGCCGATTTGGAGTCCATAAGGAACATACATACACACATCGATTTGATCACCGTTGATTAGGTTTTTATAATTTTCTGGGCGGTAACTTATGCAAACACATTTTTTTTCTAACTCGAATCTGAGAAAAATCAGTTTAGATTTAAAAGTTAGAGATCACGTTTCGTAGTAAACAACTGTTACATTATACCGTAGTATGAATAGGCTGTAAATGTATAAGAATTTCAAATGGCGTAACTTATTAGCATGGAGATATTTATGTTTACATAATTGGAATTTCTCATAAGCATACAATGAACCCCTATTCTGACGCGTGAGATATATCTTCATCTTTGTCTCTCTCGTTTGAAAAGGCATAAGAGCGAGAGTGACAAAATAACATCTCACGCGTCAGAATAGATCCTGGCGCGTGTTTGGAAAAATGTGGCGTACGTGAGGCCATGACTGAACACTCGCGACGCAGAAACCAGCATTGATTTTTCAGGTTATTTAAATGCATATCAAAAAATCACTAATTGCAGGCCAAAAGAAGAATATTTGCGGCAGAAATAGAGGTTCAATTTAACATAAGAAAGACGAACGTCTCCGTTTTATCTTAATCTCCACCTAATCTCCTTTTACGCTTTGCCCTCTGAGCAATGGCGGTCGGCAATCTGTTTTCTGATATTTTAATTTCGACCATTTGTCATTTTGCGCTTTGGACAATCTACGTTTTTTGGATATCTACCTAATCCTCCCTAAAAAAGTCTATATTGCTATTGTTACTCTAAATGTGAAATGAAAATATAAAATGTAGATTCCTGGTCAGGATTAATAAAACCATGCAGAATCTAATCAGATTGGGGCTAGGTCAGGTTATAACCCTGCAGGGGTCTTAGAATTAGGCTTCGGTATCGCCTGCCTGTCGTAATAGAGAGGGGCTCGTAGGTGGGCAGAGAAAGGGGCTCGTAGGTGGGCAGATTTGGGGATCTGTTCCCCTGTCAAACGAGCCCAGATGGGCTAGCATGAGCCATGGACAAATTGTCTTTCAACCGTTTTTATCCCACGAGAAGGAGACAAACATTTCCTTAGGGTAGCTTTGTCACATCTAAGCGCGGACTAAAACGGTGGATAGGCAATTTGTCCACAGTGCTAGCCCTGCTGTGAAGACAATGTTACGACGTGGCAAGTATCGTTGTGGGGAGGGAGATGGAACCAACGACCGGGGAAAGGTGCTGCCTTAGGCAACGTGCTCGGGGGGTACGATAGGATCAGTACAGTACGAGCCTATGGAGATCCTGTAGGTTGGCCGAGAGAATTTCAGTGGGTCAACCCCCACATAACCCAGATGCATCCCATAGCAGCCAGGCATCTTTTGAAGATTTCTCTCCCGTCGCCAAAAAGTCAGGTTCTAGGCAGGTATAATATTTACATTTACCGTCAAGATTTTTAACAAATTCATCTGTACCGGATCAAAAGCACAATGAGAAAGGAAATTTAAATCTGAAGCAGCATCCGGCTTGACTACTGGTTCTGCATTACGAGTATTTTTTTCTTTTTTAACTGAATACATAATGCAGCCGATTTTGGAGATGCAGATAATATCACAGAAACGCTTGTTTTTAAATGTGCATATGATTACTTGTCATCATCTAAATGAGTTGACACTTTAGCCGTTTGCTTAGAATTTTTTTTTTGGAAGCTCGTTGATTGAACTCGGAATTATGAACTAGGTTGTTTTTTTTTAACTACCTATACTAATGCGCTAGTAAATTCGAATACTGAAGATAACCCGTAGATACTGGCTTGTTCATTATTTGTTACATGTTATTTATGTTTATTGTAGGTTGTTGTTAATAAAGTAATGTATTAATAACAAAAAAAAAATGACAGTCTTAATGTTTCAAATTGCAATTGAAAATTGAATTAAGTTTTTTTTTAACTTATTAAATCCCCATTCTTTTTTTAAACGAGTGTTAATAAAAAATAACTAGTCACAGGATATTTTTTTCACGGAGACTGGTTTTTTTCTCTCTCAAATTTAACTTTTGTTCCTAAAGTGGTTCACTTCGACAGGTACAGTACTTAAGTGTTATCCAGGTCCCTTAAGTTTTATTACACCCTTTTGTAACATTGTATATTGCCAGTATAAGTCGCTTTGGAAATATCTTATTCAATTCTTCGGTCTCGTACACACCAATAATATTTCAGTCATTGCGAAAAGCCTCGTTGACACTTCAATATTGCCTTTTAGGCTTCTATAGTATGTCAGACATTTCTAAGTCCATTCGGGATTCCTTCACAGCAGACTAGGTGAGGAGCCATCTGACAAAACAAAAATAGAATCTACTCACACAATTCTAAATCCGAAAACTCTCAAAAAGCCGAGAATACCCGAGAAGCGTGAATGTGAGAGAGGTTTCTCGTTGAACGTGAGAGAATTTTCCAAGTCTCTCAGTCTAGATGAGACTTCTCGTCAAGATTTTGTTTTGACAACTTGAAAGACTTGGTATTCGCAGTTCGCAGGTGTAACACGCTTAATTACATCAAGATCGAATGATTAGTTAAGGCTTGAAAACATACGAACAAACGCACAAACTCACTTTCGCATCCGTAATATTAGTTCGGATAATGTACAACATTGACAATGACGAGAAAATTGAACCCGCTTTCTCAACCACTAAGAAAACACCGGACTAATAGAGGTAGTAGCATTGCCAATGGTAAGTAAACAAATTCAACCGCAGCTCCTATATTATTCACACAAGAGGCTTCACACATACGCGCGAGTCGACGAAACGTAAACTTACGTAAGGAACGCGAGATTGTGACCATTGACGCGTGGATTTTTACCCGACTGTTTAGACGGAGAGGAATGTTTTTCTTACCTATACTTTTGTACTTTTCTTCTCTATGTAGTCGAATCAAATAAAATGGATTTACTCAATTGGATATTGGAGATACACTTATGAACGTCAAAGTTATAAAAATTAACTTGTTTGGAAAACAGAAGAACTGGCAAGACATTGAGGGGCATATTTTCTTTTGTTTCTTCTTTTCTACAGAGTTCTTTTCTACTTTTCCCTCTTCCGTGTAATGTCTAAACCACGAAACGGATTCTGATGCGGTTTTAACCATCAGTTAGACATTTTTTCACAGAAGGTTTAGAGATACCGTGCGAAGCCAGTGAGGGTATTTCTACGTGTAAGATGAGATGAGATTTTATCTTGGTCACTGTCACACCTGTGACCATTCAAACGAGAGCAACAAGGACGAAAAATGGTGAGATTGAATCTCACTCCTTCAGAATAGCCCTACCGGGCGGGTCGCAACTCTATTGCAATTTACTTGAGGGGTAATCTCCTGAAGTATGTAACATGAACTGTATAGGGGCCGTATCGTGAAATCTTATTGCGATGATTTTTAGGCTCAGCCGCCGTTGCTGCGCGAACGCGAATCGTATCGCCGCGCAATAAGGATCATGGTCGCGCAGCGTTGGCGGCTGAACCTTAATATCAATCAATTGCAATAAGATGTCAACGTTGCCCAGGAGGGGAATTCAGCTAACCATAGCCGACACTTAACTAAACCGTTGACGTTGCGTTAGCCTTACAAAGACGGACGAGGAACAGGCCCCTATTTTTGACACGTGACTCTCACTCTTATGACTTTACAAACAAGAGAGATGACCAAAAAAATCTCGTCTAGTAAGAATAGGGCTCCAGCTCAAGCCAGTCAATCTGGCACATTTGCGAGACATTAGTGCCTCACTGATCCGATTAAAAAAACCTACAGACAATTGCTTCTACTGTTTTTAGTACTGTTGTACTTAATAGGTATATATAGTATTTTAGGTAATGTACCTAGTATTCATACGTATTCTAAACTCGGGGTGATTTCTGTGAGAGACGAAAGCTTGCGAGGATTCTAAAATAATTGGACACTAGGACTGCCCGTTCAGCCAATAAAAACGGACTAAGTTTTTTACCTAGTAATGTGGTGAACTCGACTTCCTTGTGGTATCTGCTGCAGGGCCATTCTGGTCCAATAGACATTCTCACAAACCAATAATAATTTCTGTCAATCTCTAAACTTACATAATTATACAATTACAACTGTGTTTAATTTAGTATATTTGAAATATTGTGATATAGCAACATCTATATCACAATATTTCAAATATACTAAATTAATGTGGATCGTTGTATCCGTTTTTAAACAATTAAACAATACAAAGTTATTTTGTTAACTACGCCCGCGGATTCGCCCACGGCTTAAAAGTATCATTATATTCTAAAATATAATCTATCTCTGTGCCAAATTTCATCCAGATCCGTTCAGCCGTTCTGGCGTAATTGAGTAACAAACATCCATCCATCCATCCAAACTTTCGCGTTTATAATATTGTGTGATTAGTCAAACACTTCTCGCGCCTGCGAGAAGTGTACTACTTTACCACAAAATGTATATATTAGATATTACATTATTCTCTTGAAGAACGTGAGAGTTCAGACGATATTATCGAGTATACATATTACATGTACTCCAGAATTGCTGTCTTACGTACGTACGGGTCAAATGTCGTACGGATTCGATAATAGCCAATGTAATAAGTTAGCCTATCTTGATTCCACTGAAGTATTACGAATCGCCACAGACTATAAAATCTAGTAGATGAGGCGTTACGGCAGTTAAAATACAGCACGTAGTATGACATAGGCGTTCGAAAACCTAAACTAATACTAATCGAGAGACGAGGAACGAAGTTGGTTGACAATTTGCAGGTAAAATTAATACCGGTATTAAATAAAGGCCATGCCTACCAATCTTTGCCTTTGGGAGACGCACAACTTCTTTTACTTTCACGTTCACAATATAGACTCTATAAGACTCTAATATAAAATCCATCAAAATAGTGACTAGTTTTTAAGAAATCGACCGCGTAAGTACCTATTTGCATTAGAAAATTAATTGCCTCTACAAAAGTATAGCCTAGACATTAAACGTTCTACAAATATTAAATGTAAAGGTTAACTATATAAGGCTCTGTTTTGAAACAGCGCCTACCTATATGGAATTAAGCAATTATAAAGATTATATTGAAGTGTCTTAACACGCTCATCAACGTCTTTCACTGTTGCGACAATGAGTCTGACTTAAATTTAGTAGTTATTATTTTACCGGCGATAGATAAATATTAGTTGGTCCTAACTACCGCATTTTATCGTTCCATGGCAGAGAAAAAACCTAGTAGTCCCATCATGCAACTTGCGATTAGAACTGCTGGGACCAAGGATTTATGACTGAGCATCTTTTTAGCATACGGGCCTAAGGCACTCTTTATAGCACCATGATTATGGGTATAGGTAAAGGGTACTGGTCTTTGGATGTAGTAAAACTTAAGGATGTTGCTCTACCCGATAAAGTGAACAGCTGTTAGAAGCGAGAACACAAGCTCGAAAATCCGAGAAAAGAAATCAATACCCCATACAAAATTGATCACGTCACTAGTTATTTTGTATGGAGACTCGATTATTTTTCTTCCGAACTTTGCAAATTGATGTTCTAGAAGTAGTTCACTTTGACGGGAAGAATAACACCATGTAGTTTAACTTCGCCTAGAAACAGCACCTTGTAAAAATACCGCAATATTTTTAGACTCGGTCCTCACAAAACTGTTATACAAGCACCATTACCCGTATAATCTTATTTGTAATGCATTTACAAACAAAACCTTTTCGTCACGATGAGTCCGTCCATCGCGGAAAAGTAGGTGTTATTTAAATTAGATTATGGTACGTCCTGAGCCGTTTACAATGGGTTTCACAACTTTTTACGTATGTATATGTTGTTAAATGGGCAATAACCTTTGTGATGCAATTGAATGTAATATCTGCCGTTCATTGTTCTCTAGGCGTGTGCTAGCAGATCTGGTCAGGTGTGTTTTACGCTAAAAACGTTATGAAATAACAAAAACTTACTTACTTAACTACAACTTAGTAGGAAACTTAGGAGTAAACAAGTAAGAGAGTAGTTTGAGTTTGTTCTGTTTCAAAGTCTAAAATAAATAGCTAGTGGCTCTGTGAGATGGTGACCTCGCGACCAGGGTCTCCTTTACAGGTCGCAATAAAAAAAATATCTCCTCAATTTTGAAAAAAATCGTAAAACTGTCTCGGCAAAAAAATGTTTTTTTTTTTTTATTTGAAAATTACACTCAACGGACTCCGGGGACCGTGACTTTTGTTAACATAAATCTTTAATTATTATTTAAGGGGAACACAGGTAGAGGGTGGTTAGTTATTAATTCTTAATCTAAGGTTAGGTTAAAGGTTTTCAGATTTACTTATTGCATTGTGAGTACACCACGAGCAGACCAGCGACCCGCAAGCAGCACCCGATCACGAGTATGACGCATGTGCCAGCCATCGCTCTCCTCAACCATATTTGAGGGAAGAGAACGACCCGACACACGACGCCGCCGTGTTCATAAAAAATCTGTTTAATTATCGAACCTACTCTAAAAGTTTCAACAGAATCGGTTAAGAAATCCAACTTGTAGACGAAGACAGGGATTCGTGCATATGAGAGCAATTTTGGCGAAGCTGGAGCAGAGACGCTTCGCTTGCTAGCGCTCCCTCCGTCGATAATAAGAAGTGACTGATTACAACCCCAAGCAGAGGCAGATTTAGAATTTTGAATTGGGGGCCTTAGGGAGGAGGAAGGGGGGGTCTTAGCTCTAGGTATCCTTTATCAAAGTAGGTAAGCACAAAAGGACTAGAAACTAGACTTTTTCGACTATTCTAGAGTGTCAATTAGATACTTTTAGAGGCCTGAGCCCCATAGAACCAGGGGCTAAGCACTTTAAAAAGCCTTTCTTTTATAAAGCTTTAAAAAATCTTTTACTTGTTAAAAGCAGAGGCTTAAGACCGAATATTAATTTCAGTAAAATAAGCAAGCATGAATAAGCTTGAGTCGGCGGGTCTAAAACTCACAAGTCGATACAAAAATGAAATAAGTATTAAAAATCTCTGAACTCTGAACTGTCAAGTCTCAAAATCTCAAAATATTCCAGTTAATTAAAGATTCAAGACTCGTTTTAAAATTAACTATTCAATAACATTTTGAAGTGCTAAAAGGGTGTGTAGCAATAAAACATTAACGGAGTAAGCACCTCACATCAAAGGGTAAGGTTTTAATCCAATCCGCTAATCTCTCTGATGGTTAATATAGACAGATTTATACGCAGGTTAGTTAATAGACTAGTAAGCTATTCTCACACGATGGTGCAGTGTGAGAATTGCTTTTTTAATCGACTTAAAAAAAGAGCAGGTTCTCAATTCGTCTGGATGTTTTTTTAAATATAAATAACGCGATTACTCCGCCAATCATGAATCAATTTTAATGATTTTTTTGTTTTGTAGATTATACTTTAGAGGTGGTCCCATAAAATAATTATCGAAATCGGCTTTGCTTTTTATATTACTTTCAATTTATATCAAAATTATGAAAAGCGTTTTATTTTTTATAATCAAATATCTGTTTTGGGTCTAATTATGCTTTTAGGCCTAGACATTTTTTCTGCAACAAAAAACAGCACACTAAATAAAAAATAAAAAAGTTGTATCGATTACACGCAGGACGTCATAAACGCAAAAGGTCAAAAGACCGCGAAGTTTCCGCAAATTGACAAATACATAACCTTCTAAATTTCACCGAGAACTTGACTCTCTGCGTGATTGACAATTTACGTTTCGGGCATTTTGCAATATTGGCTTTTAGCGTTCTTAGCATTCTGCGGGTAATCCGTCCATGTCTGTGTGTGATCCCTACACAGAACCCTAGTAAGAAGACAGGAATGAAGCGTTAGGGTTTTTTTTATCTTTATTGTAACAAATTACAAAAAAAAAAATTACGAGCTTTTATAAAAAGTTTCTTGTCACCGTAAACTGTACCACTGTAAACTATTAGCCATTCCCAATTATTATATAATATTTCACAGTTATAAATCAATAACATTGTATGGCCTTTAAGTAACAACTGTTTCTTTAGCAAATCTCTAATGCATTTCCGCTCAAACGACGCATAAATTTACCAAGGAATATCGGTTCCAATTACATTGATTGCGACGTTGGAGCGGAAAATTCTGCAGATTTGTTATAGACAAAGTTTTGAGGATGAACTTCCGCAAAGTAACGCCTAATTTAATCAACTACCCTCGTAAGATAACATGAGAAGCTTCTGCGCTGTATTTAGTACAACAATAATACTCGTAATAGATCAAGCAGCAAATCTATAGTTGCTTTGAAACATAATTGTAAAATTTTTACGACTGCTGCTTATCTTCTCTTCCTTACTAAACATAGTATTAAAAAAGTTCATTCCCGCGTCTGTCTTTCCTTCTGTGTAGTTTTTGAAAGTAAAAAAATATATTTTATTAGCTTTTCGCCCGCGACTTTGCACGCATTTCATATGCCTACATACAGCCTATGGCACTTACGGATACTGAAGCTTTCAGGTAGTAAAATATTTTGTAGAATTGATTCAAATGGTTCGGAGATTACCCCCGACAAACAAACTTACAAACTAACCAATGTTATCTGTTAAATCATTGGACACATAAGATTTATAGGCTCCTTGCGAAGCCGGGGCAGTTTGCTAGTGTTTTACGAAAAGAAGTAACAAAAGTTTGCTAATCCCATTTTTTAAATCCGACCACAGAATACTCTCTATTATCGCAATTATTCATTCTGCGCTATTACTAATTAACATTGTTTCGAGAGACATGTCTCCGTGCCCGTGCCGGAGAGAGGCTACTAATGTGTCGCGTGTGATGTTATGTGTTGTGACATTTTACTATTATTATTTTATTTTTAATTTATTCATTTTTGACATTTATAATTCCATATTCATTTTAATTTAATTGTTAAACCTCGTTTTAATTTAATTTTAATTTATTCAATTTAATTATATTCTATATTACAATGTTTATGGGTAAAAGGCCTGAAATAAAGAAAATTTAAAATTTGAATTTGAATAGGACCCCCGACGCAAAACAAGAGGGATGGGGGATGGCCTGTCTGTGTCAACGTAACTCCCGGAATAAACTGATTTTGATTTAGTTCCTTTTTTCTGAAAGGTGACTTAATTGAGCGAGAGCATTCTTAAGCGGCTTACACTATCTAATTTGCAGTATGCTAACTTAGCGTGGCTAAGGCCGTGCAATAAAAAATGAGGACTGCTAAATGTCTAACAGCCATTACACTATCCAAATTTAGCACGCTAGCTCAGTCAGCTTACTGCAAATTGAGAAATGTAATAACTGCTTTAGCAATGCTTGACGCGGTTTTAGTAATTTTGTAGTTTAACTTTTTTTTTTATTTGTATGTTCTGGTTTTTTCCACCGACATAAGTCGGAGACTTTGTTTAGCAAAACACAGTTGTATATCTATTTATACAAATACGTAATTTAACTTGTTTAACGTAAAACGTTTCTACATTTTGAATGCTTCCACATGAACATTGTTCCTTTATGGAAATTCGTCTTTAAATTATTCAGAATCCTAATCAAAGCTCAAGTTTCGAATGGGATCTCACATTTGCTGCACAAATATTTATATTAAATTTTCCCCTCCTCTCATTCGCACGCGTAGAATTGTACAAACTCCTTTCTCTTCTAATTTCCCCTTAGATAACAATTTTATGCAAGATATGCGATGCGAAGAGTATTGTTTGATTAACCTTAGGTTAAAGTAAATTTAAATCGTGTTTAGTTAAATTATTTGTTCAATTTGATACAATATTAAATTAGGACAAACTATGAGTACATGTTTTAAATAGTTTCCAAGAAGAAACATTAAAGAAATTGAAATATGATGTAATATATTTTTATTTTATTTTTCGATCCTACGTTTGTATGTTTGTGTACAAACAAACATGTACAAATATTGTAGTCCACCATTGTTTTCCTCCAGAACTACTGGCCCGATTAAAAAAAATCCTTTTACCAAAAGACAGCTACATAAACACTGACTGACTCACTAATAAACGTTGCATAGCCACTATATAGTATTTTTAGCTTTTTCTTTCTTTAAAATTTTTTACTCGTTCGAAAAAGACAAAACAGAAATCATAACCAGAAAATTTTATTTGTGACAATTAACATAGAAAAAAAAACTAAAAAACAGATTGGTACATTGTTATAAAACCGGCCCCAACTCAACATGATGCTGATTGTCACACTGTATAACTATTCCGTAACTAGGTTTATTAGTAAGAAGGAAGTCTAATAGGCGAAGGTCCGCCTCTCAAGCCAGAGGGAGCGGGTTCGGACCCAGCCGAAGGCACGCACCAATTTGTTCATTATGTGAACATATGTGCATACTATATGTCATCTGCTACATGACTGGAGCCCGGTGTATGGCGACAGGCTCGCCCTCTGTCACAATTAGGACTGAATATCGTCCGGCGAAGTGTGGGTGTTGTATACCTCTGTCAGCCCATTCAGGGAAAGGCGTGACGATATGTTTTGTAAGGAAGAAAAAAAGAAAAATATGAAAAGAGAAATGAAAATGAAAAATGAAAAGAAAAGAATGAAAGAGAGCAAAGTCGCGGGCAAAATAGCTACTAAGTATACAACGTAATGTAATCCTTTCTTGAAAATGAATTAAACATGGCAAGACAGAATGACGCTATCCCTTTGCTAACTGCGCAGATGACAAAACCTTTTTTCTGTGACTCCTTTAGTTAATGAGGCGAATAATTAAATGGCTTTTTCACTTCTCGTGCTCAAAAAGTCCGTCACTGTAGCGTACTAGAGCGAAGATAAAAATAGCATATTTCGTTCTAGGGAAAAAAGTTTCTTTCTGAAAAATTTAAATATAAGCAGCAACCTTTTTCGGTAGAATGAGCGAATTACGTAAAACGTACGTAATGCGACTATAGAAGAAATAAAAAAAAAAGACATTGGCGCAAAAAATTTAGAATTTTTTTCTAGTTACAAATTGAAATGGTGACCGTAATCTAATTTTAATATTGTATTGGAGGATTATTTTATTTTCTCGCAATCGAAGTGAAAACTAGAGTGTAACACACGAGCCTAAATACCTATTATAGACTCGGTTTTTATTGACTCCTTCGTAAGGTAAAACTACCTCGTATATTATGGGTCATTTTAGCCCCTAGTATAAAAAACTACTATGATTTAAATCTAAAGACTTCTATTAGAATTGAAGGGAATTCGGAGAGTGGGAGATTAGGATGTGAAAACAAGTGGGCCTGATAAAAAAACAGAAACCCAACCGTGGTTATAATTAATTTTGTTTTTTGGAATCTCTTCTTTATTTGCTTTGTTTTGATATCCTATTTGATGGGTTTTTTGTAATTTTTAATAACGTAACGTAATAACTTATCTACTTAACTATTTCACACCAAAAATCCTCCATTTTTTTTTTAATCTGTGGACATGACGATACCTGAACTGCCGAAATCCATCCAGCCGTTTTAAAACTACAAGTTAATACAGTTCACTGTTTGTGAACTGTAATAATATATTGACAAATATAGATACATACATAGCGAAAAACATAAACTTCCTGCCAGTCGGGTAAATCCAAAAATACCTGTCAAAAACGTAACCCTTATTTTTGCTTCGCTCTAGTCGGGTAAAAAGGCAAAGCAAAAAAAGTCTTTCTAGTGTGCGTAATCGAAAATGTATTTACTAAGCATCAAACAGACTTGACTTTGACTTTGAAGTAAAATCCATTGTATGTTAGGCAAGTTAATAACATCACGTAGGCTGTGGTTAACCACCTAGTATACTTAAAAGAAGTATCAAAATTATGACCTTGGGGGTAACTCACCCATAAAGAGATCTGACCTACAGATGAGTTGACCACTCCACTATTTTGATTCGCCCTTTTTTAATCAATTTGTTCTTAATTATCTATAGGTAGTTGAAACATTTTCCCTTCCACTAGTCATTCACTAAAATGCCAGCAAACGGATAAATGACAATTTAAAGGCTCTCATTAAAAATTAAGTTGTACTAAAAAATGCTATGTAAACAATTAAAAACACCAAGTTCCATTACGAAATCATCGATTTTATTGAATCGTCAATGCAAATCGATAAAAAAATATGGTCAACAATAAATACAGTTGCAACCAGAGACTCTTGATATTTTTATGATTATTATAAAACCATCTGTTTTACGATACTCGAAAAATGCGTCTTTACGACATATGATCGCAAACCAATAAAGTTTTACAACCTTTGTTGATGCTAACGAAACTTTTGTGTATCCAAACCGTTTTGGTAACAAGGGAATCAAATTCGCACTAAAATCTACGAGACCAATTCTCTTTGTCTTAGAGCCATGGCAAAAGCCTTCGGGCGGCCTAGAAACTCTGAAGTCAGACTCGGCCTATACGAACTCTGCTTTTTTGTCTTTTAACATATGAGCTGACAGAGGTGACAACACCCACACTTCGGCAGACGATATTCAGTCCCAAATGTGACAGGGGGCGAGCCTGTCACCATACACCGGGCTCCAGTCATGTAGCAGATGACATACAAATCATACAATACGCACATGTGTTCACACAATGAACAAATTGGTGCGTGCCGTCGGCTGGGTTCGAACCCGCTCCCTCTGGCTTGAGACGCAGGCTGTCTCCAACTAGGCTATCATTGCTTTTTCTTTTGTCTTTTGGGCGTGAAAAAAGGAAATTAAGTTAGAAATCCATATTTTTTAATTGGAATATATTTATAAGGTGTTATAGTAATTAGACTTATTGAACAGTTATTTGTATTTTGAACAATAAAGTTATTTGTATTTGTAGTTTTATTTAGCTTTACTCGTAGGTGTGTTTGTTTGTTTATTTCTTGTTTCTTTCAAATCTTGCAACAGTTTTTTCAACTACTTCTCACAACTCTACTCTGGCAACAGACTCGTCGTGTCACTTTTGGGACTGAATGTCATCCGCTGAAGTTTGAATGTTATAATACACCTCTGCTAACCTCTATTGGGGAAAAAGCGAACGATATAACTATATTAGTATGAAGAATCAGATTAATTGATTACGTACGTTAGTCGGCCAACAATGTAAAGGCGACAGGAAATGAATGGAGACGATGACGGTAGTCAGAAATCTGAACCCGAATAAAATATATACCTATCACAAATTAACACACGTGGGTGGAGCCTGGTGTAAGGCGACAGGCTCGCCCCCTGTCACATTTGGGACTGAATATCGTCCGTCGAAGTGTCGGTGCTGAATACCTCTGCCAGCCCCTTCGGGGGAAAAGCGTGACGATATGTTATGTTATCATCATTACAGTATTCTAGGTCCAGGTCTAGGTCTTCTTCCACTGCAGGGACACCGACCTACCCTACGTCGAGGGTGATTGAGCCGATGTCCACCACGCTGGCTCAGTACAGGTTGCTGGATGTCACATGACTTCCTAATTATTTATTTTACATCTACCATAGATTAAGCAAGTAATTAAAATTTTCTTTTGACTACTATTTCTATTTTTACAACCCCTTGACCGATTTTGCCATTGCGATCGCCTTGACCGTTACTTAACATTATTGACTACATTTTCATTTTGAATTTATTTTTAAACTAAGACATGTTCGAACAGCTTGTTATGTGAAACTATAAAATAAAAAAAAAGCCTGAAAAAAAAGACTCATTGACTACTATTATACTTAGTACCTACTTATTAACTACTTACTGACTGCTATAATATTATTATGATACCTAAATTACTAAAATTATTAAATATTGTAGACATGCATGCTGTAAAGTGTAAACTAATTCATGTACGAGTAAGTACAAGTATGTACTCGTATATCATCATAGTTAATTGCATTAGCCTTTTTGACATACCTACATGAATAAGTTCACATTTCACAGCAAAAAAATGTTGCAAAAATCACTCTCAATAAATTAACGTGAGAGAGCGAAAACAGTTTTCCTCCTCTCAACCGCCTGGCCAGAAGAACCGAGTCTATTGACATCAATATTGAAATCCTTTCGCAATGACATTTGAGCGAGTGCAAATCTTGCGGTTAACTTTTCTATGTCGAATTGAATACGTTCGCTTTTTATACACATTCATAAACCGAAGGTCGGGCGGTCAGATGCTGAGGATATGGTATACTCTATTTACTGTGGCATGGTGCGTGTGGCAACAGCATAGTTATTTGTTTAACCCGCGTTTTTGTTTTTAAAAGCGTTGATAGTCGGAGAAGACGACTATCAACTTCGGACGGGACCCAGCCGAAGGCACGCACCAATTTGTTCATTGTGTGAACATACCGTATTTAATATCATCTGCTACATAACTGGAGCCCGGTGTATAGTGACAGGTTTGCCACCTGTCACATTTGGCATTCAGTATCGTCCGGCGAAATATGATATACCTCTGCCAACCCCTCCGGGGGAAAAGGCGTGACAATATGTTATGTTGTGTTGTGTTATTGCTATCCGCGTTTTTACTAGCTGCGCCCCGCTTGTTTTACTTGCAGTTAAAAAGTAACGTATGTGTTATTCCAGACTATAATCTATCTCTGTGACGAAATTCATCCAGACCCGTGCAACCACTCTGGCGTGACTGAGCAACAAACATCTATACATTTTCGCTGTTCTTATGCTCATCGCGTCTTTTACAAACTATGAATCCAAAGCTTTCATGAAGACGCTTTTAGTGCAATTTTCGCATTTATAATTTTTTTGCGTGATGATTTATTACAGATATTGATTATTCCTTTATTTCAATATATTTCTTACAGAACATTTTAAAATCCGTCCGTCCGTCCGTTTTAAAAGGGGTCCGTTGAACTAAGTACCTAATGCAATATTGTGTTTTGAAACATCATGTGTACTGTACGGCTTATGGTAACAAATAATCTGAATCTAAAAATCAAATGTCACACGTTACAATATTTGTAAATTTTTCAATTCTTCAATTCATTCATGTTAATAACAAAATAAAAAAATTATCTATCTAATCTAAATAAAATTTAAACATCAAATCACCCACCTCTAACTGCTCCTGGGGCAAAGGTGCCCTTAACGCTAGCCGCTTTACCTCGTTAAATCGCTAACCTCTGCACTAGGAACGATCTACTCGTATGTAGAGCAGAGAGTAGAGAGGCAGACATTCCATCGATATGTCAGCTTTAATAAAGCCCGCACGAAGCGCTTTCAAAACTCATTCCTAATCAGAACTGCCAAGGAATGGAACGCGCTTCCTGCCTCGGTGTTCCCCAGCAATAGATACAACCTGGGTCTCTTCAAGACAAGAGTGAATAGGCACCTCATGGGCAAGCGTGCTCCATCTTAGACCGCATCGTCACTTTCCATCAGGTGTGTTGTGGTCAAACATGGGCCCATACAATCAAAAAAAAAAAGAAAAAAAAGAGCGGGAGTCACCGGTTCTCTCCTTTATTTAGGTTTTTTTCTTTCTCTCCTGCCCCTATCGTGCTTCAAGGCTCTATGCTAACTGTATCTCTATCATCCCAGTTCTCGTAATTTAGTGTTGCTATATGTAGGGTGCTGCTCAAGTTTTGAGTCACGATTTTTTTTTAATGTAGGATAGGTCAGCGTTTGACCACTAACTCGCCTGATGTTAAGCGACGTTGTGGTCTAAGATGGAACACGACGACCTATAAGGTACTTATTCACTCTAGCCTTGAAGTTTTGTAGAGTGAAGAAGTACAAAGACGGCAGTTGAGTGAGGCGCTACAAGTGCGCTACTGCTCAGACCCGTCTTCGGAACGGTTAACCGGACTACATCCCGAAACACGACTAGGTCATTTCACGGCATGGCTTGGTCCGGTGGGTGGTAACTAGCCACGGCCGAAGCCTCCCACCAGAGTTTGCTACCCGGTTAGCACTACCCGGGGACCACGTGTACGGAATCAGAATAGAGTACACTCCTACGATTTGTAAATCGCGACCACTATAAAGGGTGAAAAGGAACGTTTTCTCTAATGCCTCTCGCACCATTCTACAGTGAATATAGTGTAACGAAAGTAAAAGTGTATTATTTCGTTAGCTGCAATTATTTTTCTGAACTGCACTGAAACAATGTTGCATTGTTTCAGGCAATTATATCAGTATTATGCAATACTAGCTGTGTCCAGTGGTGTTACCTGTGGTTAAAAAGTGCTATGTGCAATTCCAGACTATAATCTATCTCTGTGCCAAATTTCATCCAGATCCGTTCAGCCGTTCTGGTGTGATTGAGTAACAAACATCCATCCAAAATTTCACATTTGTACTAACAATGAGATATCCCCGCTGTTCTTTTGTTATCAACGCTTTCTACCGTCTATGAATCCAAAGCTTGTCTAGAAGAGACCGCTTTTAGTGATAAGGACTCCAGTTGTGGGAAGAGATCTCTATGCTAGCGATAAGGCCGGCAGTTGTTGCAAAAGTCCGAAATGTATATTTGTTTATTAGTTCAACGAATATCATTTCTAGGGGAACAACAAAGCTTATCTTATAAATTTCGAACCATTTTCAGTTAGGTGACAAATACACAGGGATATAACGCTTGAGATGTACCTTTATTGAAAACAAGTACTCATAAAAATGTTCATAACACACTGTGTCGGTAATAAATAAGGAGTACTAGCTGCGCCCCGCGATTTCATCCACGCTCCCGAAGGAACCGTTCATCTTTTCGGGTTGAAAGGTAACCTATGTCCTTTCTGCAACGTGAATGCAAAATTGCATGATGTTCGGTTGAGTAGTTAAGTCGTGAAAGCGTAACGAACAAACAAACTCACTTTCACATTTATAATATTAGTTAGGATGACCTATTTCATCTATCTCTTTTGGGGATAAAAACGGAAACGAGACCCGTCAGGCCCCCAGAGGGTTCAAAACTTAAAATGGTCAACATTTTCATGTCACCAAGAAAGATCGTTTTAAGGAACCCAAACTTTGCACGAATATTTAGTGTAAGGGACCTTTTACCAAAGTTCAGCGTTTCAAGATTTTAAGGCTTTAAAATCTTTTAAATCCAATTTTGTTCATTACATTAAAGTTTAATGAGCCGCAAGGTCAAGGGTAAACAGCTTTAAACTGGTTCATTTGTACCATAAAGATATGCCTACACAGACTTTTTACTTTGAAGAAGACCTTGTTCTCTGCTTAAGGTAACGTCGTGTGAAAAAACTTTGTTTACAACCGTGTAAGGCGTATTTAGAGCTTTAGAAGTTTATACACTTTACTAAGTTGGCGACAGGCTCAGCCTTTTTCACATTTAGGATTGAATATCGTCCGGCGAAGTGTTGTTGTTGTAATACACCTCTGTCAGCGTTTTTGGGGAAATGGCGTAAAAATATGTTAAGTTTACCTTCTAGATCTTAGGAAAAAGAAACAAAATTAGGTACCTGTTCGTGCACCCTTCCCCGGCACTCTCCCTAGAGAGGGGGTTTAGTGTGCTTACTTCCTAAGCACCCTAATCAAGTTTCTGAAGGAATCGCTTAGGTCCCTGATCACGAACTTTACACCCCTTTGTAAGGCCGTTGGTTGATTGGACTACGTAATTATATAGTTGACTTATTAATTGCTCTACTTTTTATTCTTGAAACCCCGCGGTTTTACACGTGGTTAAAAAGTAGTGTGTTAATCCAAGGTATAAGCTACCTCAATACCAAGTTTCATCAAAATCTGTCTATCCGTTTGAGCTTGAAGAAGTAACTAACAAACATACACACTCACACACTCACAAACTTTCGGCTTTATAATATTTTTATTTATAGTGTGATATTAGTGTGAGTAGCTGCGCCTGACGGTGTTACCCGCGGCTGAAAAGTAACCTATGAGCTTCCAGATTGTAATCTATCTCTGCGCCAAATTTCGTCCAGTTCGCCTTTCAACCGTTCTGGTGTGATTAAGTAACAAACATCCATACATCCATCCAAACTTTCGCATTAATAATATTAGGGAGATGAGATTAATGAAAATAATAAAAAAAACTGCAACGATAACAGAAAATAAACAAAAACGACTGACGATAAATGAGTACAGAGCATAAATAAAGAAAGAAATCACAATAGTATTACGAATGCGAAAGTTGGGATGAATGGATATGTGTCTGTTACTCAATCACGCCAGAAGGGCTGAGCGGATCTGGATGAACTTTGACGTGATAAATGATTAGAGTCTTGACTTCTTTATCAGAAGGGAACAGCGGAGCACATAGCTAGTATCCCAGATCCATACGAAATTCGGACAGAAATCCGGACATACGATAGTATTCTTGTCTGCTGAAACAGAGACGCTTCACTCAATCTTGCTCGGTCGATAATATACTTGGAATGCTTGGTTACTAGATAATGTTTTTTATGACATTGAAGCTTATTTCAAAATAAGAGATTTTTGAACTATTATTATTTTGTATAATAATAGCTATACATAATATTTAACTATTTTTACCATACTAAAACTGTATAATGACATTAATGACTTATTTTATATTTGACATAATTATCAATTATTATTGTTCTGACATTCGTTTTTAACTATAAATGTTAAACTGTGGCGTGTAACTATAGGAGTTATCAATAAATTCTGATATCTGAATATTTTCGACACCTTACCAGCTGTGATGTAGAGTTAAATGTATAAGTGAGTATGTCGTAACGCCGCCCAATCAGCGCCCTCATCCACATTCATCAAAGCCTTGTCACAGCGTACACATTTTGCCCTGTTACGTCAAAACAAGTTCCTTACATCAAGCTATTATTAGACGTGTATAAGAGAATCACGTTTTGTTTAACGCAAACGACTTCTATTCCACTGACCTAGAAAGTCCTTTCATATCCTTAATTCGTAATCTCGACGCATTAGGTGTTACGTCACTCTTCATTTCCTCTTTTTTTTGTTCGTGCATAATAATATTACCGAGTGCTATGACGGAATGGTAGGTAATCGATTTTGGAGCCGCTGCTGTCCGGAAATATAACCCGATTTCGAGAATAGGTCCAATTCTGGGTAATTGATTGAACTTATGTACATTTTGAGACTTAGACGTTTTCGAAAGTGGACCTTTTGATACTAGACACGTTTACTTTTTAGGACATTGTTGGACTGAGCGAAATAAGACACGGACTTTTTAGGAAATTAGACGTTCTAAGACACTAGACTTTATCAGCCTGAACGATTGAAACTTGTTAAAATGTACCTTTCATACCCTTGTATAATTGCCAGCAAATAAAAAAGGCTATATTTTAGTAAAATTTGAAGAAGAAGTTGAAGCGATAATGGCCTAGTTGGAAGAAGGCTCGCCTCTCAAGCCAGAAGGTGCAAGTTCGATCGCAGCCAAAGGCATGAACGCACCATTTTTTCATTGGAAGCCCGATGTAGACTCTCTTCTGTCACCATGTAAGAACTGAATATCGTCCGGCGAAGTGTGGATGTAAAAATACACCGACCTCTTCGTGGGAAAAAGCCGTGACGATGTGTTATGTATGAAGTTTAGATCAGTTAACTAAATCGCTCAAAACGAGGCCTAATGACTCATTTTATGTTGTACATACATAGCTTAAGTATCTTGTTTTTTTGGATCATGATGTTGTCAGACCTGACCACCGCAACACAGCACGCAGATTTTAACGGTAAGTAAGTGTAGAGCATGATCAAATAAAACTAGGTCTAGCCTTCCGGGAGCAAACACGTAATGACGTCACTCGTCATCGTCATCCGTCTCTTTCGAACTATTTGTAAATGACTTATTTCTGTCTTGCTCTAAGCATCAATTGACGTCACTATGTGTTGCCCACGTGACCGAAATACCTGGCGGAGTATATTTTTATTCCATGGCGTAGCGCTACCACACCGATATTAATTTTACATGCATGTCCTGACAAAACAAACTACTTTTGTTCTACAACGCACAAAAATTCGCATGAACAAAAAAAACAGCTGTTTCATTAATGTTTAGTCACAGTGGAGGTCTATGATTTATTTTTCTGCATGAAACAGCTGTTTTTTTCCAACATTACTAAAGTAGAACCCAAATTGTTTGTTTTGGTGTACAGGACATGATTGCATGTTAAATTAATGTCGGTATGGTAGAGCACGTCGCGCCGTATAATCGTAGTATGACAGGTTGACACGTTTAGAAACATTTAGACGTCTTACTAACTCATTCAAGTAATTAAGATTTACTTAATAGGATCCAATCATGGACAACAAACAATACTATTAGTTCGACAACAATACTTTAGGTTTAACAATCATGCTTTTATAATAAAATCTTAATATATATAAATCTCGTGTCACAATGTTTGTCCTCAATGAACTCCTAAACCACTTAACCGATTATAATAAAATTCGCACACCATGTGCAGTTCGATCCAACTTGAGAGATAGGATACTTTTTAACCGCGTGTGAAACCGCGGAGCGCAGCTAGTATGATATAAAATATCGCCAAGTCTTTCCCCCGAAGAGGCTAGCAAATGTGTATTACAATACCCACACTTCGTCGAACGATATTCAGTTGCAAATGTGACAGGGGGCGAGCCTGTCACTATACACTGGGCTCTAGTTACTTGTATGTAGCCGTTTTGAATAGAGGCTATTATTTCAATATACGAGTATTGTTTATGGTCTGCTAAAGAAAATATTGTTTATTCTAATGTCTTCGCTATAGACAAAAGTTGTACCGAAACAATTCTACAAAAGTTTTTTTTTCATTGTATAACTCTCGTAAGTTCATTGTATAACTCTCGTCTCGCCAAAGCTTGCTAATTCTATGACTAGTCAAACACTTAACTGGCCCCCATCTCTTTCACATCCTTAATCTGTATGTAATCCACGCACGTCGACCCATTACATCAGAAACCTAAGTTTCATATGTAAAGTGTAACTTAAAACTCTAGGTACTTCATGTTAGTGGTCAGTAGCGGATCTAGGGAAGAGTTAAGGGGCAAAAGCCCGCCTGGGAGATGTGTTTGAGTCCCCGGGATAGGACGTAAAACAAACGGCTTTTGGACAATTGTGGACACAGATTCGTTTGGGACACCTCCTAAGCGCATGTGGATCCAAATATAAAGTTGTGTGTGTTTTTAGTCTTTCACTCCCTGGGTAATAGGCTTTGTATAGTCTCAGACTACGAGTAGGTATCCAGTGTTTTGTCTTTGTCTTTCTTCTAAATTTTTAACTCGATCGAAAAAGACAAAATACTAAATAACTATTCTGAGACTAACGCCGTCGCATTAAGTACACTTAATTACTTACGTCGCATTAAGTACACTTACTTAAAGATAACTTTATTGAGAAAAAATAAATAATATAAATAAGGTAAGTATAAGTAATTTTGATTACTATGAACTTTTAAAGCGCTGCAGGCGAGACTAGCAAACCAAAACACTCTACGATGTAGAAATTAAGTAAAAATTATGCAATTGACTTTTAATTACAACCAGTCAACAAAAGCTAGGTTCACACTAACTCCAAGTGGTTTAAATGTTAAACTAAGAACGTTTTGTTGTTAAGATCTTACAAAAAAAAAGTTCTGTGCTTTCTTAATCATCGAACTTTCTTAACACAGTAATTGCTATGAATACATTTAAATGTTTCAACACATTTTTTATCGAAACCGACACGAAATTTAGTCACTTAAGACTTTATTATGTACCTTTATCTTTCGCGCCCATAATGACAATTTTGTTATACTTAAAGTAAGTGCACTTAATGATCGAGCATCGTGCTTCGTCTCATCAGAAAACGATATTTGTAATGTGCTACTTCATGTTAGTGGTCAGTAGCGGATCTAGGGAAGAGTTAAGGGGCAAAAGCCCGCCTGGGAGATGTGTTTGAGTCCCCGGGATAGGACGTAAAACAAACGGCTTTTGGACAATTGTGGACACAGATTCGTTTGGGACACCTCCTAAGCGCATGTGGATCCAAATATAAAGTTGTGTGTGTTTTTAGTCTTTCACTCCCTGGGTAATAGGCTTTGTATAGTCTCAGACTACGAGTAGGTATCCAGTGTTTTGTCTTTGTCTTTCTTCTAAATTTTTAACTCGATCGAAAAAGACAAAATACTAAATAACTATTCTGAGACTAACGCCGTCGCATTAAGTACACTTAATTACTTACGTCGCATTAAGTACACTTAATGCGACGTAACTAATTTAATGAAATTTACTAGAAAATTCATTAAATTAGTTTATCAAAATTAAAAATAGAATAAAAAATTAATTTTCCTTGATGTACTTAATGCGACGTTAAAGCGGAATTACACTAGATATTGTCCAAGTAACAAGTTTGAAGATGAACTTTCGCAAAGTAACGCCTGATTCAATCAACTATTCTGAGACTATTCAACGTTTATTAGTAAGAGAGCCTCAACCCCTCTCAAACCACTCTAGATTCTCACCTGTTTTATGTCGTATTGGAATAACATATACTAGTATAGATATTGAGCCTTCGGTTAGGAAAGTTACTGATACTTTTGGTTACAAAAGACATCGGAACTTTTGCTTACAAAAGATTATAACGATATTTTTATGCTGATTATAGTTGTATGTATAATTGGGAATTTTATAATGTTATCACTGTATAATCATATTTTGGTAAACCTACAGTATGTAAATTACTAAAATATTTGCTTTCGTAAGTTTTGTGATTCTATTTACGTACCTATTTTATTATTTGGAAAGTGCTTGAATGAATTTAAATAATTAAAATATTTATTTGTTTCATTATTCAGTGTGCATTTCTTATTTTAGTTCATAGTATGCTAGTTTATTATTAAGGATTTGTTTTATTTAAAAAAAGTGTGAATAAAAACTAAAATATTTATTGCAAAAAATTTATTAAGCCAAAATAAGCTAAAGATAACTTTATTGAGAAAAAATAAATAATATAAATAAGGTAAGTATAAGTAATTTTGATTACTATGAACTTTTAAAGCGCTGCAGGCGAGACTAGCAAACCAAAACACTCTACGATGTAGAAATTAAGTAAAAATTATGCAATCGACTTTTAATTACAACCAGTCAACAAAAGCTAGGTTCACACTAACTCCAAGTGGTTTAAATGTTAAACTAAGAACGTTTTGTTGTTAAGATCTTACAAAAAAAAAGTTCTGTGCTTTCTTAATCATCGAACTTTCTTAACACAGTAATTGCTATGAATACATTTAAATGTTTCAACACATTTTTTATCGAAACCGACACGAAATTTAGTCACTTAAGACTTTATTATGTACCTTTATCTTTCGCGCCCATAATGACAATTTTGTTATACTTAAAGTAAGTGCACTTAATGATCGAGCATCGTGCTTCGTCTCATCAGAAAACGATATTTGTAATGTGCTGTAATGTTGCAGATACTGCGATGAGCTCATCTCGTAATCGTAGAGTTACAACAAAAACTTGCACCTATTTCTTACGGAAGTCAAAATTAGTTTACATGTTGAAGATTAACTAATCTACGCAACGCTATTAAGACCAAAAATTACACTCTTAAAAATATATGGTTGATAAAAAAAAAAAAACTTCGGCGCCAGGTAAATAACAGTAGCGTTGCGTGTTGCGTGTGTTATTGGAGCGATTAGCACCACCCCGATAAACCTAACAATAAAAAACGTAAATGTCACAGAACAATGTCTCTGTGACAAGTCGGTTATCTGCCCTAGAGCTGTGCGTGAAAGTGTCCTATGGCTATTCAAGATCCACATTGTTTTCACCGTAGAAGAATTGGACGAGTGTCATTAAAATCATAATTCTCGTATGGGCCGAAGGCCGAATCTTAGGAAGAGCCGGGAGAGAGGCGCCGGCGATTCACCGGTATATAAAGCAACGGTCGCCGACACAGAGCATCACACAACCACCACACCTCCGTGAGACAACATGAAAGCATTCTTGGTAGGTACCGTGTGCAGTGAAAGTGACATGTGACCTGTGCGTGACCTGCGCCCGTGCGCTCGTGTGCTTCCTGCTCGGATTGTTCAGTGCGGCTCGGGTTCCTTCATCAGTGTGTTCCCGACATATCGATGAACGAAGTCGAGCCATCGGTTTTCGAGTGCTATAAAGTTTTGTTTCTTGCGTAGGTATTAGCTGCCGTTGCGGCGCTCGGCTCGGCGAGGCCCGAGGCGGGATACAGCTATAGCGCTCCCGGAGGCGGCGGAGGCCATGGTGGTCTCGGCGGTCTCGGTGGAGGCCACGGTGGTGGCGGCGGCGGCGGCCACGGAGGGTTCTCCTCCGGCGGGCTGAGCTCCAGCAGCTTTGGCATCGGAGGCGGCATCGGCGGAGGCTCCCTGGGTGGTGGCTTCTCCTCCGGAGGCTTCTCCTCCGGCGGTGGCGGATTCTCGTCCGGCGGTGGCTCTGGATTCGGCGGAGGCTCCGGCTTCGGAGGCGGCGCTGGCTTCGGAGGCGGCGGCGGCGGCTTCGGCGGCGGTTTCGGAGGCGCTCCCATCGTGCAGAAGCACATCTACGTCCACGTTCCTCCCCCAGAACCTGAAGAACAGCGTCCCCAGATCATCGGAGGTGGTGGCGTGCCCCAGAAGCACTACAAGATCATCTTCATCAAGGCCCCGGCTCCTCCCGCACCCGTCGCACCCATCATCCCCGCCCAGGCCCAAAACGAAGAGAAGACCCTCGTCTACGTTCTGGTCAAGAAGCCCGACGAACAGCCCGACATCACCATCCCCACTGCCGCTCCCACCCAACCCTCAAAGCCCGAGGTTTACTTCATCAAATACAAGACCCAGAAGGAGGGCGGTATCGGAGGTGGCTCTATCGGCGGCGGTCTTGGCGGCGGTCTTGGCGGTGGTCTCGGAGGTGGCAGCATTGGCGGCGGTTCCCTGGGCGGTAGCATCGGCGGTGGTTCCCTGGGCGGCGGCATCGGTGGTATCGGCGGCGGTCACGGTGGCGGCATCTCTGGTGGCTCCATTGGCGGCGGTCTCGGCGGTGGTCACGGCGGCTCCTCAGGCGTCAGCTCATCGTACGGACCCCCCGGCCACTCCGCGGGCCCTTACTAAACGGCGCAATACTAGCGCGCAATTGTGATACCTGCTTCGCCGGCGAGATACATAGTTTTAAGTAGAGAAAAAATTACGGTGCCTAAATGTATTTATGTAAATAGTAATTTTAATGTATGATAATGTTAGTTGTATTATAAAATTCTTATTTTTGCATAAAAAAACGGATAAACCATAAACAACTCTCTTTATTGACCCCACCATTTAAGACACTCACATACTATTCAGGGTTACGACAGCATAGAAAAAATACTATCTAAAAATCTCAAAATTATCAGAGAACAAAAATGTTATTTAGCATATTCCTGCGATCCGATTAACACTAGTCAGCGAATCAGATGTAGAAAGTGATGTTTTCTCTGAGAGCGGTGTGGGCGACGCGACGTTGCGCAACACCGGGACAGCAGCTGACCCTAGTTGCATAATGCACCCAGAAAGATGCTGTGTTGCAACACATCCATATAGAAAATAAGAGAGATTTCGCTAAATATATCATTGCGTAACACACACTATTGCGGTCCAACAATGCCAATTGCGTAAACCTTGACATTTTTGATGTATTTTCCTTTTTAGCGGAGTAAAGTGGTTAGGGCCTTCATGAAATAGGTGTGATAAAATCAGTTTTAAATAAAATGAAAGGGAAAACAAAAAGCCGTCTTCAAAATGATGCCTATGACACTGCGGTTACAAACCCAAGAAGAGTACCTCGCACTGCAAAATCAGTCACGCCACCGTTGAAGCTGAGAAGACATAAATTGATATACACTCAGAAAACATTGCCACTCTCATTAACAGTCGGGTAAAGAGTTCTTCACCGTGTTTTACATTTATGTAAGTAAATAAGACACGTGCTCTACGATTTTACTTGCAATTTTTTGTTTACTCACAATCAAAAGTGTTACACGTCCATGATTTTAAGAACACTTTTTTTACTCAAATTACGATCGGTCATCAACTCGGCTATTCATGCAAGCTAATGAACAGAGGGCAGAAAGAGCTACTTTCGCATAATACTGTGATGTGATACAGTACATGCAGTGTGATGACAGGGACCAATAACAATGAGACGAAAAGTTATATTTTCCACGTTCGCTTATGTAATTCAATGACACGGAAAGAATACCCGTTTTGCTGAATATTTATAACTCATTGGGCGAAACTTTCGTAACTTCCGCGAAGACGTGTTGGAGCATATGATTATTGTGAGATATGGAAATTTAGTGCCTACATACTTAGCATAATAGTCTCTTTATTATTGCCCAATGAAAGGTAGCTTACAAATTACAAAGTACGTGCGTAGATAACATCAACAACGTATTTATACTTACGCATTTAATTCCGTGGCAGATACAGGCTACAATATACCACTACGTGCTAATCCTAACAAATTTTGTTATGAGGTAATCTTTAAATCGCTTAAAAATAGTGTGATCCACTATGTGGCTTTTTCCGGAACATTTAATGGGCTAGGGTTATACCACTACGTACTACGAGTACGTATTATCTATTATTTATTATCGCAGCGTAGTTGGGAGAAGGCCCGCCTCTCAAGCCAGAGGGAGCGTGTTCGAAACCCAGCCGACGGCATGCACCAATTTGTTCATTGTGTGAGCATATTGTATGTCATGTGCTACATGATTGGAGCCCGTCAGGCTCGCGCCCTGTCACATTTGGGGCTGAATATCGTCTGGCGAAGTGTGGGTGTTGTATTACACCTCTGCCAGCCCCTTCGGGGGAAAGGCGTGACGATATGTTTATTTGCATTTAGTACTATTATGTATTCTGTGGTTTATACAGCTCAACTCAGAACTCTCATCTACTCTTAATCTTAACGACTTTTGTTATAAGGTTAATCTTTAAATCGCTTAAAAATCGTGTGATCCACTCCGTGGCTTTTTGTAGAACATCTGATTTTTTGACGATTTCAGGATTGGTGGACTTGATTTGTGTCGTTTATCGAATGCTTTGAGTTGTCATTTATAGTTAAATCGTAAATCTCTTCTATTCTCTGCTCTAACTAAAAAACGTAGTTGACCAAATTGCCCATCAAGTTTTAGTTCTGCTCTGAATTTGTTCACCTAAAAAGGAAAATGTTTTGTTTTAGTTGGATCATCCATGTCCACAAAATCGTGATGCGTGATTGGAGTCAGTGAACTTTATTCCATCAAATATTTACTAAGTTGAATGGCTCATGGCTCATTTGCTCTAACCGGTTCTGCTTCAGAACGACCAACCTATTTGCTGAGCTGGTCAAATGATGGAACTAATTTTTCTGACAGAAGAAATTTTGACATTTTGTTTTGCTGACAGTTTGTTTGGGAAATGCGATGATAGCTCCCTCATTCAACGCTACAGATAAGTTGGTCGCTTTATAACTTCTTGCTGTTTGTCGACTTTTCTACAAACTTCTCACACCTGCAGCTGTTTGGGCAACTTTACGGTGTGGTATTATTTGTAGAATGGCTGGGAATATGATGCAATCATCTCCATAAATTTTACCATGAACAGTTCAATGGCGAATTATCGGAATGGTGCTAATGATCACCCATCCGATTTTTTTCTAAGCCTCGCTGACATTTTCGCAATAAAATGAAATAAATAATAAATAAATAAATAAATTCGGGACACTTCCACACACGGTCGCCTGACCCCAAACTAAGCAAAGCTTGTACTATGGCTGCCAGGGACTGATATACATACTTAGATATTTTTAAATACATACTTAAATAGATTTTAACATCCAGACATAGAACAAACACAAATGTTCATCACATGAATGTTTGCCCTAGGTGGGAATCGAACCCACGCCTCCAAGCTCAGAAGGCAGGTTCACTACCAACTGAGCCACTGAGGCAGTCAAAAGTCAAAAGGTCAAAAGGACAAAGTCAAAAGGACCGGGTGATGATGTTAACACTAGTGTTAAGGCTCTATGAGTTGTATACCTCGCGGCCGAGGTTTGTTTTCCTCTACAAGTCGTATTCCTCAACCGATTCTTGTGAAATTTTGTGAGCAGGTTCGATAATTATTTAGAATTTTTTCGCTAAGTCAGTTTTTGGAGTTTTTAAAAAATTGCTTTTTTATTTTTTTTTCCAAAATCTGCCTCAACAAAAATTATAAAATTATCGAACCTGCTCACAAAATTTCAATAGAATCGATTAAGAAATGCGGACATCTGGCCGGCTATATGTCTTCCTATAGAGGAAGATAGAGAGCCGGACAGAGATTTGGATAGTGATCCGGACAGAAATCAGACATACGAATGCATTTTTGTCAATGCTCAAGCGAAAACGCTTCGCTCACTAAAGCTTTCTCGGCCAATGACGTAACAAATTTAAAATTCTGCAAATAGTAAACAAAAGTTTGCTATTTCAGCTCTACTTAATTAATACAAAAAAAAAATGCCTAGACATTTTTCCCTTCAATTTTTTTTTTTTTTTTGAAGGGAAAAATTGGAAATTGCAATTTTCCATCTTTGCGTGTCGCCAGCTCTCCTTGGGACCTCCCTGAAGTCAAGCGGTTCAGTTCATTCATAAATTTGGTTAACACTTGATTTTTGTTCAATACTACAAAAAGAGGCAGTTCCTGCATGGAACCTTCCGGATTTTCAATTAATAACCGGGGAAGTTTGGAAGATTTTGTTCAGAAATCTCAATCTTGGATCTGGTAGCCCTAGGCTGTCTAGGCTAGGCCCATCGAAACCATCGTTACTTTTAAGGTGCTAAGTTCTTGGCTCCAATCGATCGAGGCCACCTAGTTTTTATCTAAAACATCTACAATTAGCAAGCTAAATGCCTGAGTGCGTACCTGGACTATAGGTAAGTCAGTATTTCCCAAACTATACAATACAATACATCTTTATTACACACCAAAAATACAAAGTAGAACAAACAAAGAAAATATTTAAAACAAATATCATTCGGCAGTACAAGGGCGGCCTTATCGCCTAAATCGCTAAAACCCTTTCTTCCAGGCAACCTTTGGATAGACAGGACATAACGAAATATGACAACTGGTCGGTAGCATACATAAATACAATAGTAAACATATAAAAATGTAGTAAAAAATACATTTATACCTATAGGTACATACGAGTATATCAAAATAAATAATATTTACTTAAATTAATATTTATGTATAAAATACATTTATAAATAAATTACTAGTAATATATAACTATGGGTTTAACAACGCCCTAAAAAATCCTCCACGCATCCTTTACGATTGAAAAGTAGCGATGATAGCCTAGTTGGAAAAAGGTTTGCATCTCAAATCAGAGAGTGCGGTTTGGATTCCAGCCGAAGGTACGCGAAAATTTGTTCTTTTGTGAATGTGTATTTAAGCCTTGAATATTCGCCAAATGCGTCTATTCAACTCGTAATAGTGAAGAAGCTACGGACCCTACCGATATGAAAAAAATATCACCAATAAGATCATTCTGTTACCTATTAATTAGTCTAATTAAAATATTATATTACTTACTAGATTGCGAGTAAAAAAATATGAAATGAACGTTGTTTTCGTTCTCATGGCGTGCAATACCGTGCTTACGGAGATTACGTTACTATATATTTTTACACCTTCGGATAGGAAATTAAAAATATGATTGATCGTTCTTTTACCATATTTTTAGAGCTAAAATTGAGTTAGTTTAGTAATATTTTGTGTTATTTTGAAGTATTTCGTCAGATCACGTGACCACTGACACCCGCGAGCTCCTTTGCGCCGACGGGCCAGTCGGCGCCAGCGCCTCACGAAGGAAGGACGTACTCGCCTTGCCGAAAAATATTTTCGCATTTTTTTTCTATTTGTACGTAAATCATCAATTAAACAGTGCTTAATTATCCAGAGCCAATCAAAAAAAGTAGTTTTTCAAGACATTTGATAAGTTTTTAGTGACTTTACTACTAGTGAAAATATTTGGACAATAATTGATCGCGTTGTGAGTAGAGGGTACAGAAGGTTGATCCGATGAAAATGGGAGATGTCACCAAGGCAGCTAGGCGTAACAAAAAAATTGGACTCCAACTAGGTAGCTAAGTGGTAAGTACCTACCTACCTATTAATATTTAATTACCACATAAATATTTTTACCCGTTTGTTCTTATTGTGTAGACTGAAGTGACTAACCCTAGTGTCTGAGTTTTTAGTGGCATATGATTCGGTCTGACGTTTGTTTTCCTGATAAAAATACTTAATAGAAAACTACAGACGTGTCCTCCGACCTATGTTAACTCTCAGGGCTTCACCGTCCATTACACCTTATTGCGATGATTGTTGGATTTACCCGCCGACGCTGTGCGACCGTGAACCTTATTTTGCTGTGATACGAGCCGCGGTCGCGCAGCGTCGTGCTGTACTACAATCATCACGCCACGGCACGGGCCCCATTGTACATGTTGCTCATGATAATTATCCAAGTGCAAGACTTGTCAGAACTGTGTTTTTTTTCTTGTTATGTACAAATGTACCTATATGTGTCATATTAGTACATTGCACAGGGTTATCGGTATAGGGTGTACTAAGCCAAACGGGGGTCATTGTACTCTTCATTATAAACAACGATTACTTTTTAAACTTTTTTATTTGTAAATTAAATCGGGGAAAAAAGCATCTGCTTACATTTTGTCGACGATCGATGAGCTTTTTGTATGAAACAGCTGTTTTTTTTCTCGTGATTTCATTTGATTCAATTATTCACAAAAATTATACTAAGGTCAATATACCTAAGCCATTTTAAATTGAAGCTGTGGCATACTTGCTAATGCTTCAACACCTAGTTAATAACATAGAAATGGGGAGTATTCTATAGTTAATAATAATAAATAATCCTTCTTGAACAATCGGGTAAAAATAAAATAATGATAATTATTATGTGTACTTACGATGTCAATATCGGAAAGCGGTCGTTGCGTGCGAACTGCGAACGGTGTAAATGACTAATACTAATTTTTGTTTTTGGTATAGCACATTTCCTAAACTAACCTACCTAAACTAGAAACAATCACATTTTTATGTTATAGCTGACCAACCACGGTCCGCAATACATTATTATTTTTAGCAGTGTAGTGAGCATATTTTTCTAACTTATCCTGGTTTGTTAACCGACTTCAAAAATTAGGACGCACTCAATTATTACATTGTATAAATTTTACTAAATGTTTGTTGCAGCATAACTTCGTCATTTATTTTTTATTTGAAAGAATATGCTTACTAACACTCTGATCAGTCACTTTGAATAAAGTATTTTTTTGTAAAAAATAGTATTTAATACAAAAATTCAAGCATTTGCATTCAGAAAGTAGTGTTCCGAGTTATGGCCATTGAATTCGAAAGAAAAGTTATTACATTTTCTTACAACAATAACCGAGCGAGAGATCGTTAGCGAGCGAAGCGTCTATGCTTCAGATTCGACGAAAATGCTTTCGTATTTCCGAATTCCGTCTGGATTTCTGTCCGGATCTTTGCCCAGACCTGTCTTAATCTACAGGTCGCATTTCTTAACCTATTCTCTTGAAACTTTGTGAGTAAGTCCGATATTTAAAAAGAATTTTCTTGTCTAGGCGGTTATTGGAAATTTTTCAATATGGCAGAGATGTGATTTAAAAAAGGATATATCTGCATAATTGGAAAATTTCCAAAAAACTTTTTGATCCGAGTCAAAACAAAAATTTATATAATTGTCAAACCTGCTCACAAAATTTCACGAGAATCGGTTGAGGAGTGTGACCTGTAGAGGAGGACAAATACAAATACAAATAATTTATTTGGGTATAAAATACATGTGACAATTTCAAATCGGACAGACATCGGTCACGAGATCTCCAGCTCACAGAGTCACTATTGTATGTATTGTTATTTATTTATATTTATTAAATACAACAATTTCTTTGGTAACTGATACCAACCTGCATCTAGTCTTAATAGTTATTTTAATCTAGTCTCTATTGCATGAACACTAGAATAGTAATATATTTTAAACTGGGATTATAAATTGGTAATTGTTTTATATTTTATGGTATCATGGAAAGAGACAAACGAGACGCTTTGAGTAATATGAATATTGTGTAATTAATATCTTTAAATTGCTCTATTTCATTTTTTCAGAAACAGAGATCAACGAAATTATCAAAGTTTAAACACAAGCGTTCAGCCAACAAAAAATGCGAGTACTGAACTAAGGTGAGTTAAAAGACATTTAACATCTTATATTATTAGGGTGACAAGCATAGTGCATAGTCAGAGCTATGCCAAGTGGAAATGCTATTGCTAAAGTTATCGTATGTCCGGCGTCCAGCGTCTGATTGCACGGATGTCCGATTGTTTTCCTCTACAGATCGCATTTCTCAACCGATATTTGTGAAATTTTGTAAATTTAGGTTTTATTTAAAATAGCGGAGATATGTAATTTGTGAGACGTTGCTCATAGAGCCACTACTTATAATCAGAGTGGCGCTGAACTGCTATGGGCATGCGTGACATTCACTTAGCGAGCGCGAAGCGCGAGTGAAGAACTTCCGTTTCAGTACTAAAAACTTATCCTATATTTTTATCTACAGATGCCTAGTTCAAAATCATCCGAAGGTTATCAGAGCATCCGAGGAACAGGGACTTTTTCACCTTCGAATAAACTGGTAATCATTTTTTTTTTGTGTACACAATGTACATAAATAAATTATTGATACAAGCGTTGGGACTTAGTATGGTTGCAAATTAATTATTATTTAATATTGTTTTTAGGAACAACAATATCAGTCTTCATTGCCGAATCTCATCGTCGAAGAAGAAGCAGAACAAGAACAGAAAGACAAAAGTTATTGGCGTATTATAACATTAGCTTCTTCTTCGTAAAATTTAAGGAAATATCAAGACACAATGGATTTGGTTGCGCCAAACAATCGATAGACTTGATTGGAGAAAAGCAAACAGGTCTTGCTTCTAAATTCACCTTTTTGTGAATAAAGAGTAACAATAGTAAATTATGTACCGAGGGCACAAAGCAGTGCCTTACGTCGCGGGCGGCTTATTGTACCTTGAGCGTAACGAGGGAATCTAGAGTTAACTCCCGATCGCAGCAAGGGAAGATGAGTCCTGAGGGCAGCGAGGGGTTCAAGCCGCCCAAGACAAAAACACTGCTTTATCCTAGAAGCGAATCCTCTTCTAAAAATACTGTCTAATATTATACTCTCTCATAACTAATAAAAAGGTACTAGTAAGGTACAGTCTTTTATTTTAAATTTCGTGCAGCTCGTGGAGCACGTGCTCGTATTTTTTTCTTGGTAGCTAGTTCAATTTTCAAATAAACTCTTCTTACAGTGCTTATTTTGAGTTTTCATTCAATGTTAATCTCTTTGCTTGGACACTCCCAACTGCAAGCTTCGCTCGAATTTATGTTTCATCTATAAAACCAACATTTGATTTTCATGTGTTAGATTAAGGATGTGTTAATCTGAGCGATTACTGCCTTCAAAGCATTTGATTTATTGATATTTTTTGATTCTCGGTTTATTTTGATTATTTTTTTGGTGTTTGCTAAAATCTAAGCACTATACATGTATTTCAGCTACAAAAGGTTTTTCAATATCCAATCTAAGACCCCTTTAGTCCAGCTAGAGAGGATTTTTTTACTATATTAACTACTAGCTGTTGCTCACGATTTCGTACGCGTAGATAAAAAAAAGCTCGTTCCGTTAGTTTCTTGTATTTGTCATTCACAGGTCCCACTTCGAACCTGCACCCTTCTCTCTACCATCATCATATTGCCAGACCATGGTACGGGCAACAGTTATCTAGTTGGCATTGGCAATTGTCTTTTTACTGGGTTTGGCTGGCACTGTCCGATTAAAACGTCACGCTCAGACAGGTGTCTATGGCAAGGGTAGCGGGTAGGTAAGCCGTTAACTCGGCCTCCAAGCTAAATCTAATAGGTAGCCAAGTCTAATATGGAGTAGATAGTTACAATTTGATTCAGATTCAGATTCAGATTATTTATTGCCATAAGCCGTACAGTACACATGATGTTTCAAAACACAATATTGCATTAGGTACATAGTTCAACGGACCCCGTCGGGCACAGCAACTTAGAAGAGACGAGGATGGTTATTACATTTTGAAATTTTATTATTATCATCGTCGTAGTCGGAATATATTTATGTTAAGAATATTAATTTTGTCAAAAGTCATATTAGTCTATTTATTACTAAAATTAAATTGTATGGTTTTCATTTAAATATTCGTCAATAGTATAGTAAGCAGTATAAGTAAGTAATTATATTTGTGTAGTAAGTAGGTTATATACTTGTTGGTAATAGGTAGAAGTACTAGGAGTTACTCGTACTATGCCAAATATTTCAGTCTGAATGTTTAGTAGGAATTACCTACTACTCGGAACCAGCCAAGCCAAGTAGGTAGTATATAGATACTATGTATATGTAGTAATTAGGTAGATACTTGTAAGTAGTATCCTTCTTCTTCTACCTATAAGACTTGGCTGGCACCGACTTCAAATAGATGGGTAGCGCTTATAATAATTATATTAATTAATATTAGTGCTTATTTGTGGTTTGGAAGTCGCTTTAATTTTGCTACAATGATCACTTAAAACATCTTCTAACTTGACTTTTATTGAAAATCAGTTTACTAAAAAAATTAAGTAAACAAAATTAAGTCAAAGTGTAGTTTTTTATATCGTAAATTATGACACTTTTGTGCTAAGATCATTACACTCGAGGCGGTATTATAGCGCGAGCCGTATGCGAGCACACTAATGGAGCCAATAGTGTAATTATTAACGCACACGCGTTTCATGTGACGTTTTTCATCACACATGCGAGGGGAAAAAACACAGACTTGCATTAGTCAATACATTTTTCTGAAAATGTATGCGCATTTTGCTGCTTTTCCACTTATCAAAATTTTACTAGGCATAATAATAAAGCGAGTACTTTGTTTAAATTATCATAACTAATTAATTGTCAATATTTTGATAAAAAAAATAATGTTTATTTACTGTTATTACGTAGTTATGATACTTTAAATCAAGAATTTAAGAAAAGTAAAAAAAAACTCTTGTTGATTTATTTAAAAAAAAGTCTAGTTTAGTTACTAGTGCGATAATGGTAAAGTAACAGCACACGTGCTTAATAGCTCGGATTATGAGCTAAAACTGATGTAATAAAGTCCTTTTTACGAGTGAGAGTGATGAAAAAGATATTAAACACAAACGCGTTTTTAACTTCGAGTAGGAACATAATTATCAGCAAAATCAGGCAAGAAACTATCGAGATAATAATGAGGTTGTAAGTTCTAGGTCCACTATGTTTTGAATCATTTTAGTCATTTTTATACTACCTGCTGATTATGTAAAACAGATTAGTACTACCAACTCGTAGAATACATTTTTTAAGCGGGCCGTCGATTGAACAGCTCTGCTAGTCCTAGTGAATATGTTTTTTGTTATGAGATTTTTGAAATGTTGTAAGCATTGGTTTAGGATAGGTTGAGTAATTTATCCCTGGTACCGGAGTTCTTAGGATGCCCATCAGGAGCCCTATTCTTACGAAATATATTTTCTGATCAATGTCTCTCTCGTTTTAAAAATCATAGTGAGAGTGACCAAGAAACATCTCACGCGTCAAGAATAGCCCTCCAGGGCCATTCTTACGATATTATATTATTTCCCCTATTCCTACGCACGAGATATTTTTTGGTCAATGTCTCTCTCGTTTGAAAAATCATAAAAGTGAGAGGGACCAAGATAATATCTCACACTTCAGAGAGTCCGTGGTCTACGATTGTTTTTTTTAGATTTTACACGCACGACCAAAGGGAATCAAAACCTTTAGATGCGGGATATTTGTGAGTACATACTTAATCTACCTATACTTATAAACAAACTACCGCGCTCATGCTGCTTATAAGGCTCAACTTTAAAACGCCGTTGGCTTCAAATAATTTAGTAAAAAAACATTACAATAAAGCATAACATCACAGAGGGCTTTCATTTTTAGGCAAAAATATTTTTTTCACGGTGTTTCGTCTGAATTTGTTTGTCTTTGAGAAATGCTAGCTCAATGTTCAAAAGCTTCGAGCGTTGATCACTAGAGGCGCTAAAACCAGCTGAGCGCCGAATGCCAAATGTCATTGGCACATCTTAACCCCTTAATGTCAAAATGTTATCATAGCTTTTGGTCGATGTATCGCAATAGACTCGCCCCCTGTCACATTTGGGACTGAAAATAATCCGGTGAAGTCTAGGTGTTAGCACGTCACTTTCAACTGCTTCGAGGGAAAAGGCGTGACGATATGTTATATTGTTATGAAAAGTAGCAGTGGAGAGAGTAATTTTGAAGATTTTTTTTTATGTTGTCCGTAATACAGTACACTTTGAGAACCACAGTTCTAGGTAATAGACAACCAGGCCTAGACTAGGCTATAAATTAACATTTCAAACGTGAGGGCTAGTGATGTTCGTCTGCATTATCATTAAGTTTATTTGATTAATTAACTTTGTAAATCATTGCTGTATCATTCTGAAAGGATCTTCTGGGAACTTAGATCGAATTGATTGAACCTTGTAGTTCAATCAATTCGATCTAAGTTCCCAGAAGTACTTAAACATACTCGTAAATTAAAGCGTATTTGCTAGTGCTCTCATATGGTATTATGAAGTAGATATGATGTAAATATGAGTCGTAGTCTTTCATATTATTAATCTTATTTGATAAGCCCTGCACTGAGGTCCCGCTTAGCGTGTATTGTGCATTTCCCCCTACCAGCATCTACCCGAGCCAACCGAACTCCCTGAAATACCGGAGTGAGGTTCTAGGGCGCTGGCATAGAGCTCAGTTCTAGAGTTGCTGCAGTGGCGTAGTAACGTGCATAATATAAAAGCAGCTTAGGTGTTGTGGTGATGAAATAGGCAATGATGCTTCATGCAAGCCGGTAGCGATTCTAGTTTCTTCTGTGGCTTCACATAGCCACAGAACATGCACTCGTAGCTTTCTGATCGTCGTAGTCATTGATAAATTATATAACCAGACGGACTAAAAAAGCAATGACCAAAAAAAAAACAGCCAACTGTTAGGTTCTAAATTGACAAAATGTATGACCCAAATCTAGTAAAAGAAGTACCTGTCACGCACACTAATATTAAAAAGTTGGCCCTTATTTTTCGTTCATTAACAGTACGGAACTCTCTCTAGACATATATAGGTTACTCATAGGTATAGTATAAATAATAGTGTATTTCATTAGCATACAAGTTTTAATGTACATAATGAAGATTTCTAATATTCTAGTTTTAGGATGAACAACTAAGGCATTATTAAGACGGCTTATCGTACACACGGTAGAGCTCAGTTTTATATACCACTTGCGATTACCCGTTCGAAGACTGACTTCGTCCGTTTGGACGTATTCAAAGAGATTTTTATGCCAATTTTCGTTTAAAAAAAGCTTTTAAACTTAATAGACCTACATTTATTAGTTTAAGTACCTACCTACCTCTTAACTTGAAAATCAGACTAACTTCGTTACCAGTTAAATTGATTATGTCGGACATTCAGAAATAGCTTAGTTTATCCTTCAAATTGTGACTTTCCAAAAGGTGATACAAAAATTCTGCGAATATTTAATTTGATTTCGGAAATGAAACTATTCTCGTGAAAGCCTATAAAAAAAAGAATTTTGATGGTAATAAAATAGTTTTTAGGCAAAAATTGGAAATTGAATAAAAAATATATTAAAAAATTGCGGGTTTTGGCAATGTAAGGGTACACAACAACAACAACACACTTTAGGGCAACACTTTAGACTAACTTCGCGTTGGCTAAAGGTATTATATTGCTATTTCGCCTAGAAGGAGACGGCGAGCGAAGAGAGCAAGTACTGACGAGCCGCTAAAGTTATCTGCAGACAAATAGCATTTTCAATTTTTTTTTATGACATTCGCATTAATCTAGTAATTCCTTAATAATTAAGAATGTTTCTTGTATTATTAATTAATTTAAAAGCTAATGATGAGGACAACCTCCCTATGCAAAGAAATGTTTGATTTGCATTGCCCTTAAATGTCTATGATTAAAATTAAATTAAGGTACATCATTCAAACAAAATCGTCCCTTGTTATAACAAGGGCGGAGTATACTATGGTATAATAACATACTCCGCCAGGTATAGCATTCCTAGCGTGGATAACACGTAATGACGTCATTCGATGCATAAGCAAGACCGAAGTAATGTAATTGACAAATAGTCAGAAAGAGACGGATGACGATGGAGAGTGACGTCATTACGTGTTTGCTCCCGGAATGCTTGACCTTGTTTGAATCATGAGTTGGGTAAGATGTAAGTTCTAGGCTCCATATAAAAAAGCTTACATATCAACACGCCTTTCCCATACTTTGCTAGATGATATTCAGTCCCAAATGTGACAGGGGACGAGGCTGCCGCCATGAACTGGGCTCCAGTTATGTAGCAGAAGACATTAAATACGTACACAATTGCATATGTTCACACAATGAACAAAATGGTTTCCGTTCCTTCGGGTGGGATCGAACCCGCTCCCTCTGGCTTGAGAGGCGAGCCTTCTCCAACTAGACTATCATCGCTTACCCTAATGTTATGCCGAGAAAACGTTTCTAAATATCCCCCATCACTCTGACATTTGTACGCCTATCCGGCACAACATGATTGAGCCTTCTTGTGTCAATATTCCAATATATTTTATAAGACCATGTTGTATGCAAATAAATATTCTTTATCTTTATCTTTATCTTTATCTTTATCCCCCCAGTAACGCGACAAACCCCGCCTAGTCATAATAATTCTTTAACCTCTTACAAACGTTAAAATTGGGAGCTTGTCAACCACAGATTGTGTTCTAACTCCGTTCTATATTATACGAGTATTACCGCGATCCAGATTTCGGCTCTTTGAAATGTCAGCCTGAGCTTTAATTTCGCCTTTGCTTGAACTGTAAACTCGACGGAAATTACCTTTCAAATGTTACCTTAACTAAGCTAACGAAATCTCGATATTGGGCTTGGTTTATAAACATTGTCGATTAATCAGATTTAAATTTAAGTGTTACGATTTTAGGACTTTTAAATATGCGGCCTCAAATTTTACCATGCAACGATCCATTACTTTATAGTTCGTTGCTTAGGGAAATATCTACTTAGCTCCTTAGCAATAAACGTTGTATAGCCTCGCAACAGATATACAATGTTTTGTCTATTTCAATCGAGTTAAAAAATGTAAAAGAAAGAAAAAGACAAAACACTGTGTAGCTATTCGAAACTATACAACGATTATTGCTTAAGTGGTTAGATTATAATTATTTTATGACGTGTACCGTGTACGTGTGTTGTGTGTGTGTTGTTCTATTGTACTCTGGGTGAATTCACAAAGATAGCACTACTTATATTGTGTTACCGTAAGTTTCTTATAGGATATAGTTAGTTACGACTTATTACTACACTATTGCATTAGGTATACCTGTAATGATAGCTGTAATTTGTGAAACAAATAAATAAATAAAAATTTTACAGCTCTCATTTCGTCCAATCGGCAGCTGACGTTCAAGCATTAGCGATTCAAGAAACAGAATAGCTTGATAGCTATTGTAACTTGTCTAGGGCCCCAGTAGGGCTTTTCTTAGAAGTCGAGGTATTTTTTGTCATTTTCTCTCTGGTTTCAAAAGTCATAGTGAGAGTGATCAAGAAACATCTCGCTCGTCAAGAATAGCGGGCCTGAATCTTTATAGGAACGCACCAGTTCCTAGGAACGAGCTAGCACGTTACCTAAGGCACCATTCTCCGGACGTTGGATTGTACCAAAAATTCTCTCTCACAAATTCTTTCATTCAACATAAGTTGTATAAACGTCATAATTACGTAGTACAGTGACCGGCGAAAGCACAGACGGCCGGAGCCACTCTCACTGTCAGTGCAGGTCGACTGTAAACAAGTCGAGATTCGCACACGTTGCGTCACCGGAGCTTCTGCGGCGGAGTGGTTGTAGGTCATACCAATTAGTCAGTTCGATTACATTCTTTTTTAACGTTGACAGCTGCGTTTGACAGCTTTGTTGGCTACGTCTAATTTTGTTGTCTTGTTTTTAGAGCACTAGCCACCCGACCTGGCATTGCACGGTACTTATAAAGCTTCCGTGGAATATTATCTAACTGATAATGAAAACCGCATCAAAACTGTTGTGTGGCTTAGAAGGAGTTAACCGATATACAAACATAGGGGCAAATAGACAAGGAAAGCGACTTTGTTTTATATTATGTATAGACGACAAGCGCCCGCGGCCCCAGACCTGACATTTTATAAATTCTGAAACTTTGCTGCGCATGTCTAATATAATGTAGGTTGAACAGTCAGCGAACAGTCGTATAAAATTACACATCACAAGTATAAATTTAAAATTTCTTCCAATTTCCATCAAACATTGCTAAGAACACTCCCGATTAATTCACCTTTCAAATAAAAAAAAAAAAATAAAAAATCGATGCATTCATCGTTAAAGAGCTGCGATGAGACAGACACACAGAGGCACGTCAAACTTACACCACGTCGTTTTTGTGTCAGGGGTTTTAACCCCTGACACAAAAATCTGAAAAAAAAATTTGTACTTTTGTATTTTTAAATACAAAAGTACAAATTTTTTTATATTGCCTAGGATAATATTAGAAATCACGCTCTCCATTGCTTGACACTTAGCATGGTGGCAACTTTTTATGTTTTCCCTATGTGAAGTCTATCTATTTAAGTGTTGATGGATTGTATTGTATACAGCTCACCAGCTTGAAGATCCAATCGAAGATGGATCGAATCGAATCGATGGATAAAAGCCACGAGCGCAGATGTAACCAATCAGACGCTACCCAATAGTCCACATATACATAGACTAGTATTGTAAAAAAGATATAATTATAGTAGCAACGTCACTGGTTGTTTACAGCTAGCTGGCGACTGAAATAGTAGCCAATTTGCGTTAAAAAACTTTTGTGGAAAAATATTTTTTAACTGTATTTTTTCGCTCCAAGTAAAGAATGTCTTTATGATCTATCTATTTTGTTAGTGGATCTGGTCCTAGAATAAGAACTAGGGGCCTACCGTGACATATTTATGACATGATTGTTACGTTTTGTTTTCGAATGCGAATCGTTTCGCTGCGCAATAAGGTTCATGGTCGCGCAGCGTCGAAAACAAAACGTAACCCTCAAATGGGGCAGCCAGACGACAAGAAGGTACTCAACTGAGAACTAGAAAGTACCCTTCCAAAGTACTAAGGTTACCTCACGTTGTTTTCCCTCACCGGAAGCCAAAGTATAATTTCATTCTTCCTACAAGAAAGAAATTAATTAATCTAAGGTCATTATCTGCTGTTTTTTTTTTTTTTTTTTTTTTTTTTAATCTTAAATTTTTTGGTGCTTATGTCGCTATGCGACTATGTCAGCTCCATTGTGTACATTCTTATGTCACCTACTTCATAATGTTACACATTAATTTAAATAGTGTTCTAGCCGCTTCACCCAGTGGAGCAGACAGAACACTTTGAATCACACCGACATCGAGAAAATTATAACCGTATTGAGTGAGCATGGCAGATCTAACAGATTGCGTTCGCGAACATTCCACCAGGATGTGATACACATCCTCGAGGCATCCGCATATGTCGCAGGTGTCAGAATCCACCAGTTTCATAAGGAAGTTAAATTTATTTAGAGGCATGTGCCCGGAACGGAGTCTGTGGGCCATAACTATCCATTGTCTCTTCATCTTACTGTTAGTAAACCATGGTATTTTAGAGGGATTGTTTAGCAAAATGTGGTACCAAATTCCTTTTTCCTGAGAAATTGTGTCAAAATATAATTTCCATTTTTCAAAAATTGTGTACCGGTACTTGCATAGAATTTCTGAAATTTCCGGCCTCATATAGATCTCTGACCCAGAAGATACAGCTTCTTTTGCGCATTTGTCTGCTTCCTCGTTACCTCGGATGCCAACATGTGATGGGATCCATTGCAATTTTAAGTCGATATTTTTGCGTATAAGTGACAATATTTTCCGCATAATATCATACGCTATCGAGGCACCTTTAGAGCTAGAGGCACACCGAGCAATATGTTGTAATGCACTTTTGCTGTCGGAAAATATTACTACTCTTTTTAAATTTAAGTTACTTACATACGATAACGCTTCTGAAATTGCGAGTAGTTCTACTGTCATTATTGAGTTATATTTAGACACCACTTTATAACTTGAACTGTAATTCTGATTAGGATCAAAGTATGCAGCACCAAGACCGACGCTTGTTTTTGACCCATCCGTGTACAGTTTATAATATCCTGCATATGTACCGTTCAACATGCATAGTGTATTCGCTCTAAGTACTCGTGTGTCATATCTGTTTTTAGCATCATTAATACCTTCCACTTCTGTAGTAATAAAATCAATATTTAAATTTGACGGCCATGTATTTAACCTAAACATATTAAGGGGGTCCTGAACTTTTATTTTTTCCAATTTAGTTTTCAAAAATACTACTGCTAACAAAGGTTTCTTTTTTCTGGCCCAATATTCTGTTTCAATTTCATTTGAGAGTCCATTAAGTATATTTACTGTGATGTGGGAGGAACCAAGTGCTTTCAAACAATATTTTGTAGCAAGATATTCTCTTCGCAAGTGTAGTGGGTGAATACCTAATTCGCATTCCATAACATGTATAGGTGTTGATCTGATGAATCCACCAATGACACGCAACGCATCGTTCTGAACTTTTTTAAGTTTGTATAAATTCGTTTTGGCTGCTGAAGCGTACAAGAAACTTCCAAAATCAACTTTACTGCGCACTAAAGCAATATATAATCGTCTTAGGTGTGTAGGGTGAAGTCCCCATGTTGGTCCTGCTAAAATTTTTAATAAATTTATCGTCTTAACTACTTTTTTTACGGTTTCGTTAATATGAGCCTTCCACGTAAGAGATTTATCTATCCACATGCCTAGATATTTAACGCAATCAACTGCCTCTATCTCTTCACCATTAATATCCAGATTAACCTGACCACTACCTCTTCCTCTCTTAAACTGACATACTTGTGTTTTTGAAGAAGATATCTGTAAACCTAATTGTTCCAAAAAACATGTAATTGTATTTAAAGCAAGTTGTATGGTGATTTCATTAAGGTTTTTGTCCCTACTTTGCGTATATACTACAAAATCATCAGCATATTGGAGTATACTCACATCATATAATTCACAGCCTATTTTATGTGTCAATATATTGAACAAGATGGGCGAGAGAGGATCTCCTTGTGCTAAACCTCTACTGGTCCACCTCATTCTGATTTCATCATCATCATAGTCATCTTTTATTTTCAAGACTCTTTCGCTCAAAAAGTTCCATAAGTATTGACACATTTGATACCCTATTCCCAGTTCATCTAGAATTATAACAAGTTTATCAATGAGAACATTATTATAAGCGTTCTCAATATCTAAAAAAACTGCTAAAGTTGGAGTGCGATTAGTAAATCCTATTTGTATTTGTGATATAAAGCGTGCTAAACAGTCTAAACATGACTGATTTTTTCTAAAACCAGATGTGAACTGAGGTAAAATATTGTTAATTTCTACGTGCCATTCTAGACGTTTGCACATCATCAAGTGAAATATTTTACACACACATGAAATCAAAGATATAGGTCTAAACTTAGGCTCCGTATTTTGATTGGGGTTCGCTTTAGGAACTGGAACGATTTTAACATGTCGCCATTGATTCGGTACTGACCCTGTTTTATAAATTCCGTTGTAAATTTTAAGCAAATATAGTTTTCCCTCTAACGGTAAATTAAAAATCATAGAGTATGTAATTTTATCATCACCAGGAGCCGTGTCTTTCTTTTTTAAGCAATGAAGCAATTCTGTTAGTGAGAAGTCATCATTAAGTAACGTATTATTAGTATTAAATACTGGCTGTGGAGAAGCCACCGAATCAGGTGCCAAAGATCTTAACAGTTCTTCTTTTTTATCACTAGGAATCTTACTGTTTTGTCTTTTAATGCCTTTAACCCAACGCATTCTATGCCACATATCTGAAGCACTTACTTTTTCGTCAACTCCAGTAAATAGTTGTTGCCAGTGTGCGGTCTTATACTGCCTATGAACCTTCTGAGCTGCGGCAGTTTTTAGCTTTAGTTTTTCAAGGTTTGATGTGGTAGGGTTTCGTCGAAAAGTTTTTAAGGCTAACCTACGCTCTGCCACAGCTAATGAAATAATTGGATTCCAATACGGTTTTGGTCTAAACTTTTGTGCCGGGTCTGTACAATTTTTAATCATCGGAATACTTTTGGCGACGGCACAATTAATTTCGTGAATTAGAAAATCATAGTTATGTTGGTTATTATTATCAGCGATAATTAAATCCGGATTCAACTTCTCTTTTAAAATATCTTGATACTTATGCCAATTAGCTAGTTTAAAGTTACGCCCCTTAACAAAATGACGTGCATCACTATATAGTAGGGATATTTTAATTACTAAATGGTCACTATTTAAGTTCTCACGAGTAACTTTCCATTTTATAAGTGGCGCTAAATCGGATGATGCGAACGTAATATCAGGGGCTGATTGTTGTAATCTACCACTAACCAACTTGACCCTTGTAAATGCTCCATTGTTAAGTGTCACAAACCCATAGTCTATTGAAGCATCTAGCAGTTGTTTACCTCTACTGTCATTTTTATATGACCAGTTTGTGTGGTGACCGTTAAAGTCTCCGGCTATTATTGTTTTGGAACCAAATTGTGAAAATATTAAATCCCAGTCATTCTGAGTAGTGGCCGGTGTTTGTGGACAGTAGATAGCCAACACGTTTTCAAGATGCTTACAGTTCAAAATCTTAACACATAATATATCTGTGTTATTATTAGGGCATCGAAACGAAACTAAATGTGATTTTATGGATTTGTGTACGTACATGGCCACACCTCCGTACCCGTCAGATCTGTCACTTCTGTATATATTATAATTACTAACTCTTAATACGGTATCCTGGCAAAACCATGTTTCACTCAATACGGCTATTCCAATTTTCTCTTGATTCAACAATAACTCGAACTCATATCGTTTTGGCATCAGACTCTGTGAATTCCATTGCGCAATGTGAAGATATTGAGCAACAGAACCCAGGGAGCTTGATGCCGTTGTAGCGTGATTTACAGGGGTGTTACTATCCATGGTTGAGAAGACCCAACAGTTTACTAAATATTTCACCATTACTTACATTCTTAGCGATAAAAGATACTACTTCATCAAATACTACTTTCAACACAATCTGGACTTTGTCTTCAAAACTATTGTTCGATATCAAAACTTCCTTCAGTTTAAGAAATAGCCGAGTGAAACAGCTACCTTTCTTCCGTCTGTCTTCTGTTTCTACCTTTTCTGCTACTGGTGTTCTTACGTCAGATGAGTTGTGCCAGTTTTCTGCTTCTTGGTTTAGTTCGCTTTTCTGTTTTTTGTTTATTTTATGTTTCTTTTTCTTTTGTTCTGTATTAGTAGCTTTCCTTATCTCGACTTCACTGCTGCTATCCTTCTCTATCCTGGGTATCTTCGGTGGTTGACGAAGAGCTGCACTGTATGACATCCCTGTATTTTCTGATTGCCGATTTTTCTCTTCAGAGTAATCTGCGTGAGATTCTGTTTCTGCCTTATTGTCTAAATACATTGATAAAGCAATTTTGTACGTCACATTATTTTTAGACATGGTTTCTCGTATTTTCTTTTCCTTCAAGAAATAGGGGCATAACTTACTGAATGAGATATGACGTCCCTTACAGTTTACACATCGGAATTCCGTAGTTTGACAGTTATTGTGGCTTCCACCACATTTTGGGCAAATGGTTTTATTTGGGCATGTACGCGTAGTATGCCCGTACCGCCAACAGAAGCCGCACTGAGATACCGGGAAGGTATAAGGCTCAATCTTGAACCGGCAGTCATAACCATGTATATATTCCGGCAGAGTAGAACTTTTAAAACCAAATCTAACTGTTTCACTCGCAACCCATTCACCTTGAGCTGAAAGGCGTTTTAGTCTTTTGACAGAATCTATTTTGTATTCAGAGCTAAATGCGTTCATCAGATCTTTATCAGTAATGTCTAGTTCTAAGTATTTGACTACGCCATAGCTAATATCTACTTCCGTCGTGAAATGACAGCGGTATCCCAAATCAATAATTTTTTGGTTATTTATCAGTCCTAATGCATCTTCTTTCTTATCAAAGCTGATTACTACTTTATATGCATTCTTGTATCTTATCTTTGTGGCGTTCGTTATGCCTTCTGACTTAAATAATCGAGCTAAACCTATTTGTTTAGGTAGCAACTCATATGAACATAGGCAAACATCATTCTTATTAGAGTCATTAATAATTGTATTCGACTTCTTTGTCTTATCAGTTGAATTCTTCGAACTACGGTTTATTTTTCTCGTAACAGTGATAAAGCCTTCCCCGTCTACCGCTCGACCGCGGCTATCGTCGCTCTCTGTCTCACGCTGCCGTTTCACTCCTGCTGTGCGCGTAGGTATAACAACTGAAGCGGTCGTCTCAGCGCTGCATTGTAATTCCACTTCATCTCTTAATAAAGTACAATTAGATAGTATTTCATCTTCACTCATCCCACTCACCACAGACGGAGGTCTGGAGTGGACCTCGTCCATCGTATATAACACTTAATTCACTATTGATGCGATAACAATAATTAGAACGCGGATTAGCAACAATCTGTACGTGCAACCGGTGTGGTGCACGGCGTGCGACTGATTATCTGCTGTAATTGTTGCTTTATACAAATTAGGCTATAATATTTTTTTAACAACCTTATTTTTACAGGCTTTTATTTAACTTGCAATGTATGTGTGTATGTAACTATGTTTGTTCGGGTAGAGTCTTAAAACTCAATTTCGAAGCAGATATCTTCAACCGATTGAGCTGAAATGTTGTATACACGTTTAGTTTGGATGACAATGCATGGTTAGTTGTGTGACGTCATTCTAAATCCAACATGGTGGAACACCCAAAATGGCGGGCAAATACCTTTTAATGCACTCCTTCAATTAAAGTATCAAATGAAAGGGCTTGCTGAGAGTCACTCGAAAAACAACACGAAGTCACTCTAAATCGTTGGATTTAGAGTGACTTCGTGGCGGAATATCCACAATGGCAGATAAGTTATTTTAAATGCAATCTTACAACATGAATATCAAATAAAAGAGCTCCCTGAGAGTAGCTCGAGAAATAGTCTTTTTAGCGCAATAAAGGCTAGTTTTGAAAAATACATATTTCAACAAAAAAATATTCTTTCTTTCTTTATCGCGAATTAGTCCGCGTTTGAACACGAACTTGCCTGTTGGTAAGCGACGATGTGGTCGAAGATGAAGCACGCAGACTTAGAAAATGCCTATTCACTCTGACCTTGAAAAGGCCCAGAGACATTTCAAAGATCTTTATTGTCTAGACTAGAATTGTGTAATGTAGAATTGTGGAAATAATTTTAAACTGTATATATATTTGCTGCTAGATCTACCCAATGGTAGCCTTAAAGAGATTGCTTTTGCGATAAGTCCGTTATTACACTAGTTTATTATTTTTGTGTAACAAGTATGTATGCGATAATCCTATCCTACTTAGTAATATTATAAACGCGAAAGTTTGCAAAAATGGATGGATGGATGGATGTTTGTTACTCTTTCACGCCCGAACGGCTGAGCAGATCTGGATGAAATTTGGCACAGAGATAGATTATAGTCTAGAATAGCACATAAGATACTTTTTAACCGCAGATGAAACCGCGTGGCGCAGCTAGTAAACAATATTTTTAACTTCAAGGAAAACCTTAACCTCTATGAGAATTTGCGATTTCAAAAAGTCATTTCATTAAAAAAGGGGAGGAATACGACAGTTCAAAATAATAATTTCGTTTAATCAACCTCAAATCATCATTATGCAATGCCATCATCTATTTGTGTATAGTAATGTGTTATTACAGTCCAGATAAGGGCAGATGGACCACTTAATACGTATTATAGAAAGTTATAATTTGATAACACAGACCGCCTGTTTGCATTTTTAATTTCTATGCTCTGACACAGCGTACGAAATGTATTGGAATTGGAGCCATCCTTATTATGATCTTAAACTGTTTCAATATAATATAGTTCTTAATTGCACAACAACTTTATAACAGTATCTAGATTTTATAATGTCCACATTATCATCGTCCACGTGGGGATGGTGGGGAAAGCTGTGGGTAAGATCTGTAAAGAGACAATCGATCGACCGGCATCCCTGTGCATATTATGGGCTATATGAATCAAAAATAAAAATACAAATAATTAAATAACTTCAATTTAATCGGATCGGCTGGATGCGGGCCGCTACCAACCGGTCTTATTGGAGATCTATGGGGAAGGCCTATGTCCAGCAGTGGACGTCCTATGGCTGATGGATGGATGATGGAATTTAATCGACCAAGCGAGCGTTACCGTACGAAGCGTCTCTTCTTCAGCTTTCGTATGTCCGAATTCTGTCCGGATCTTTGTCCTCATTCATATACACAGTTTATAATAGCTACTACGACATATTTTTATACTAATAATAGTCTTATACTCAAAAATGAGTGTATTTTGTTGTTGTAGTTGCATTTTCAAAGTTTTCCCTCTGCCAGAGTTTATTCAGTGATATTATGCACCTCCCAGTGTGTGAATCAGACTCATTATGTAGAAATTATACAATCAAAACATCTTCAGACGGCTTTTTATAACATGTTATGTTGCAGCCCAATTACCTAGTTCGAACAAAGGAACTAGACTAAAAATAAACTGTCTGAACAGTTTGGAAATTACACTAGATACGCTTCCCGATTGCAGAATGAAGTGCTTTTGGAAATAACCACAGTCATATTCATAAAAAGTCATTCGTTTCGTTTTTCTGCTTGATTATTAGGAAACCTTAATTTACACTAATTTATTTACTAGAAAAAAATAAGTATTAAATAACTTGTAGGTTCATAATAGTTTACCTACTAGATAAATTAGCCTACCAATACTTTTAAGGTAGTTTTTGTTTCAGTTTTAGTTTTGTTGTGTTGCAATTTATTTAAATGTGACTAAAATATCACCGATCAGTAAAATTTAATTTGGAGGAAATGTAGAATATACCTTAACATTTTCGACCGAGAGAGAGTTAGCGAGTGAAGTGTTTATGCGTCAGCTTGAACAAAAATGTCTGAAAAAGTCCGAATTGTGTCCGGATCTCTGTCCGGTCTTCCTCTACAGTGGCCCTATTCGGAGATTTGAGATTCTAATCTCATCTTTTTTCATCCTTGTTGCTCTCGTTTGAAACGTCATAGGTGTGAGAGTGACCAAGATAAAATCTCATCTCATCTCACGTGCAAGAATAGAAATTCTGTGAGTAGCTACAGGATCGAACCTGCTCACAAAATTTCTCGAGATTCGGTTGAGGAATGCGACCTGTAGATGAGAACAGACGTCGGCTGCGAGGTCTACAGCTCACAGGGCCTCTAGTTAAAAAAAAATTATGGACACTTCCACACACGGTCGCCTGACCCCAAACTAAGCAAAGCTTGTACTATGGCTGCCAGGAACTGATATACATACTTAGATATTTTAAAATACATACTTAAATAGATATTAACACCCAGACATAGAACAAGCACAAATGTTCATCACATGAATGATTGTCCTAGGTGGGAATCGAACCCACGCCCCCAAGCTCAGAAGGCAGGTTCACTATCAACTGAGCCACCGAGGCAGTATAATACTTTTTTAAATTTGCTTTCTTTTCTTATGCTAAGCCAAAACTTATTTTAAAGTTAGCTAAAGTCCTCTAATATGCATTGTGCAAATGTGCAAAATCAATATTTAAAAAAAAGTAGCATAATTCGGTTAAGAAGTGACCTACATTTCCATTAATAGTTATATTGTAGAGCTTGTTTCTACTCATATATCTAACCCGTTGTAAGTCAGGCTCTGTGAGCGAACAGTCAGCCGTCAAAACAATACATTAACCGTGAGCACAAGGCAACCTGTTGCTTCGACAGACTAACACTACAGAGGAGAAATATACACTAAGCTACCTAACGCTAATGATAATGACCTCTGACAACACTTTAGTCAAATGACACTTATGAAAGTTGACAACTAAAATTTAACTAATGGCAAATAACAATGGCATGGGGAACATAACTTTGACGTTCATAAGTGTATCTTTGATACCTAAATTGAATAAAAACATTTTGACTTTGACTTTGACTACATTTTTTGATAATTATTTTGATGCTGATGATGCAGATGAAGATCATCATCATATCTGATCATCATCATCTAACGTTAAACAAAAATGCTTGTTACACAATCAGCAATGTAGCATATTATGCTCAATCCAGAACCACGAAATGTGGAACTAAATTCACACGGAAAGTAGCTAAGCGGCGATAGCCTAGCCAGAGAAGGCCCGCCTCTCAAGCCAGAGGGAGCGGGTACGGACCCAGCCGACGCGACGGCACGCACCAATTTGTTCATTGTGTGAACATATGTGCGTATTGTATGCCATCTGCTACATGATTGGAGCCCCCTGTCATATTTGGGACTGAATATCGTCCGGCGAAGTGTGGGTGTTGTCCACCTCTACCAGCCCCCTCGGGGGAAAGGCGTGACGATATGTATGTGGAAAGTAACCTAATACTATTGCCAGATTTTCCATTGTCTGCCAAAAGATTAGGTTCAAATGATGTCTCGCCTTAATATAAGCCAATTACCATAAAAAACACATTGCAAAGCTACCTTTTATGGCCCTGTATTATTCCATTGCTATTGAAGTCTTGGACTATTTCCTCCACTGCTGTTACATAACGCCATTCATTTAAGCTATTTAGCGACAGCTCGTCGGTACTCCAGTTCCTATAATTGAACTCCTTTTGTGCTGTGGTAATTAATTTTGAGCGATTAAAGTGACACAGAGCAAGCAGACAAGTAGGTGAAGTTGTTATGTAAGTTTTGTATGAGTATTACGAGTGATGTGCAAGTCAAAGTTGTAAGCTGTTTAAGTTTAGTGAGTGACATGCTACTCCGCTGCAGGTGGCGGTTCGCGGGACAGCGTTTTTAGGGTTCCGTACCCAAAGACTTATAGATAAAACAAATAAAATTAAAAATTAAAAAAAGCCTTTATTCCTCTTACAATTAAATTTAAAAATAGGATTTGATAATACATTTATCAAAAAGATGTAAAAATTTGAAGTTACATAAAATGTATTCGTTTCAGGGCACCCAAATCTGGGTGAAGGCCTTCTCCATGCATAGCCATGTGTCTCGGTCTTGTGCTTGACCCAAAGACTTATGCTTCCGTAATACTAAGACTCCGCTGTACGTCCGTCTGTCATCTTTCTGCCTGTCCGTCTGTCGCCAGTTTGTATCTCATGAACCGTGAGAGACAGTTGAAGTTTTCACAGATGGTGTATTTCTGTTGCCGCTACAACAACAATTACTAAAAAACAGAATAAAAAAATATTTAAGAGCTGCCTTACGACAAACGAGATTTTTTGCACGTTTTTGGCTGTACTGATAACGGAAACAGGTAGACGCTTGAAATTTTCACAGAATATTTAGTTAAATATTCACTTTAAACATAAATAATTAAATAAAAATAAAACAAATATTTAAAGACATCCCATCAACAGACATCTTTTTTTTTTGCCGTTTTTATAGATAACGGAACCCTTAGTACGCGAGTCTGACTCGCGCTTGGCCGGTTTTTTAACGTTTACCGAAGTACCAATCTCAGTTTGCATCACACACACTAATATTATAAACGCTAAAGTTTTGATGGATAGATGTCTTATTACTTAATCCCAGAACGCCTTAACAGATTTGGGTGAAATTTTGCACAGAGATAGATTATGATCTGGAATAGCACATAGGTTACTTTTGTGGTACATCGCAGTAACAGCGCCACTTCTTGCGACAAAGGCTTATTTCCCCGCGCACCTTGTCGCATGTCGTCGCGTCGTGCGTAGGACAGAGCAGTGTGATCATACCTTTAGTTCAAACACAAACGAGCGCGTACGGGCAAGGTGGACCCTGATATTGAAATGAACCTTTTGTCGTGACTCATAGTATTTAAATTCCAATGACAAAAGATGATCGCTCGCATTGATATGACAAACATTTACTTATCAGCGTAAATGGCGTGGCGCTTCCACTGCGACACTAATTTAGTAGTAGTAGGGTATGTCTTGATGGTTACGTTTTTTTTCGCGCGGCCATGTATCGTATCGCCGCGCAATAAGGTCCATGGTCGCGCAGTGTCGACAACGAAACGTAACTATCATGGTAATACGATGTCATGGTAGGCCACTGTACACTTAAACAAACAACATTTGTTCTACACCTTTTGAACATTCGCGGAAAAATCAGCTGTTTCATTTAATCGCAGGTCAATGACTTATTCTATGAGACAGTTGTTTTTTTTCGCAAATTTTCATAAGTTGTTTGTTTTGACGTACATGATATGCATGTTTAATTAATGCCCTGGTGGAAGCGCCGCCGCCGATTAAAGTCGTTACATTTGGTGGCTTAATACTTCAAAGTATAACGAAACGAAACTTTTGGTAAAAACCACTCCGCAAGCATTGACACAGATTCACTTCTCTCTCGGAAAGAACTATCTATCTGTATTTGTGACTGTCTTCAAAGTCAACGTTAAAATGTTTTTATTCAATTTGGGTATCAAAGATACACTTATGAACGTCAAAGTTTTATTAAATAGACCGCCTTGTTTGGACAAAGAGTCTCTACTCAGAAGAACAGGCAAGAAACTGGGAAGCATTATTTTTTCAAAGAATAAATAAATTACTGTCTCACAAATTTTGGCTTACAACTAGGTAATATCTATAAATACTAGTGGCGGAAGTGGAAGGCTCCAGACATCTTTGTATCCTACTAATATTATAAACTCGAAAGTTTGTAAGAATGGATGGATGTTTGTTACTCTTTCACGCCAGAACAGCTGAACAGATCTGGATGAAATTTGGCACAGAGATAGATTATAGTCTAGAATAACACATAGGATACTTTTTAACCGCGGGGCGCAGCTAGTTTTAAATAATTCTTAACCTTATAATACCCTCTTTTCATGAATGTAGTTTTTACATGTGATTTGAATTTTCCCTCAGTGAGCCCTGTTATATTCTAACTGACAAAGCTGCAATGATACCGAAGACGACAATGAAACCGTCCTTGATAAAATATGACAAAAAATAAAATTAAATAACGACGATGAATTAAAAAGTACCTAGGGTGTTACAAAAACCCTGTTACATCCGCGAGGTGCGCGTCCAGTATCGACTGGAGGATACAATTTTGCTAGTACATATAAATTAAATATTGACGATTAAAAAAAATAACACACATCGCGCTCTACCCTGCTAAAAGCGCGAACGCAGCCACTAATCGCGTCGGTTTTATTTGTAAACCATTCGCGTCGCGCCGCTACTTTCTTAGAATAAAAGCCGCCAACATATGTTACAGATTTGTTAACATTCTTTGAAATTTCCTTTTTTTCTTGCTCTTTGTAACTCTTGCTATTTTTAACGTGTATTTTGTATTTTTGCTCGAATAATTATAAGTGTGTGTACCTGCCTATTAATTATCCAACAGCGTTCTCGTAACTCCCTGTATGTTATGGAAAAACTAAAAGACTAAGTCAAACTACACTGCTCGCTTGTTCTCGCAAACTTACACCAAAATCATTTAAGTTAAACAAGGAACATTTCCTTTGAAAGCTAATTAAGCTTACATCACGGATGGATTTGTTCCCGGAAAGACCTTTCCAACTGTTACGTATTCTGACATTCTAAAGACTTAAGGTTACATGTTAACTTGATCATAAACACTTCACTGTACTTACCTCATCATTATTAATCTTGGAATTTGCAAGTCTGTTTAACCGTCTCATTATAGCTACTTGTATTTATCTTTTAGAAATCTGCTGTTAAATCCAAAGAAATCTATACTTGTTTAAGTAATATGACTAGTGAGACCTCGCGCACGGCGCGGAATCTGTCCGGCTGATTTTTTTACGTTCAAAAAATCATATCTCTGCCATTTTGAAAAATTTCCAAAAACTGATTTGATAAAAAAATCTGTTAAAATTATACTCGTACTTAGTACTAGAAGCTACGCATAAAATTTCTAGAAAACAAGTTGTGAAATGCGACCTATTCCTAGGCCTGTCGTAGGCCGCGGGCATACGAAAGCATTTTTCCAAAGCTGATGGATAGATCCTTCGCTCGCTAAGGCTCGTTCGGTAGATACAGAAATATACACACTACATAGTACGAGTAGGTTGTACGAGCATATAGGGGTAACCTCCGAAACCACTGGTCACATTTCAAAATTATATTACCAATAGAAAGCTACAGTAATCAGAATCACTGTGCCATAGGTTATTAAACGCAGCGAAGCCGCGGGCAGATGAGCTATGTAATAGCAATAAAAGCTCAATTTCATTAGTCGATAACTCGTACGTTAGTCCGCTTTCGAGCGACTCGTCGCTTGTAGAGTAACCACTAATAATAGTTCGTTATCCATAACTCGGTCGATATACAGCATGCGGGTAGTGCCCGCGAATTGCCTTGACCAATGGCATGCGAGAGCAGAAAATCTCTCACATGTTGCATGTGCACCATAAACATACTTAAAGGTAAATAACATAAAGGTAAATTACATAAAATTGTATCATATAATGACCCTGATAGGGTCTGGCAACATTGCTAAACTAATCTAATTTGTATTCCCATCTAATTACAACCTAGGTATCCAGGCTAGAGTGAATAAGTACCTTCTGGGTTTTCGTGCTCCATCTTAGACCACAACGTCGCTTAACATCAGGCGAGTTGACCTATTCTACATTAAAAAAAAAAATTAAAACGCACCGCGGCCCTAACGACCAATGATTCCTTAATTCCTTTCATAACAAAACATAATATATCATCACGCCTTTCACCCAAAAGGGCTGGCAGATATGTAAAACACCCACCCTTCGCCGGACGATATTAAGTCCCAAATGTGACAGGGGGCGAGCCTGTCGCCATACACCGAACTCCAGTTACGTAGCAGATGACAATAATTACGCACACAATGAACAAATTGGTACTTGCCTTCAGCTTGGTCCGAACCAGCTCCTTCTGGCTTTAGAGGCGAATCTTCTCCGACTAGGCTATCGTCGCTATTTTAATCCCTTTCGTACTGCTATGTCTTCTGTCCCAAATAACGGTTAACATTTTTCCTCAAGCAAATGCGTTGGTAAACAAACTGACCTATTCAAACTAACTAATGCGCCTGCGCAGCCTTGACCCGCGGTCATTATACCTACTCAGATAAAATCACAAAAAGACTACGCTTTCATTCAGTAGCCTCCAATTAGGAATTGCGAAATGGAGTTGGATGTAAGTTCTAAACTTATTCATGTAATGTTGCAATAGCATGGCAATCTATGGGAGAACTTAAATTAAAAATGTCTTATTAAGTCTACGACTTAATGAATATTTATAATGGTCTATGGTATTAGTAAAGAGTTAAACCGCTTTTTACTAATAACTCTTTTGCATAGATCATATTTATGAGTTGGTCCTACCAGGGTCGGACTGGCCATACAGTCAGGGTAGCATTTGCCAGCCGGGCCCCAGCCGGCGCGGACTTCGTATTTGGCTTGCGGGGCTTGTCGCAAGCCAGACGGTAGGTAGGTTGGGGGCTACACTTCGTCTCGGGCCCTTGGCTTGTGGGGAGACACCCGGGCCTTTCCAGCTCAGTCCGACCCTGGGTCCTACAATAATCTTGTTTACCTCTTTGAACGGATAGCCCACTGAAGGGTATTCTTCATCTGGCATCAGCGCATTTTCCCGGAGGGCCGGTCACGAATTGGCAGCCTTTCGGCGCCCACGATATAGCAGCCTTGCGGCGCTCCACATGAATCCACAATTGCATATTTATTCCTCAAATAGCGTCATTGCTTCAACGATAGGGGTAGAGTTTGAACGGTACTGACCCCCAATCACCGTCTTACTGTGTAGACACGGACTCCCCAAACTCATACTCGCTTACTAAAAAATTGTAAAGCCTCGAAATAGTTATTCAGCGTTTTGTCTTTTTTGGTCAAAAAATTAAAAGAAAGAAAAAGACAAACACTTTATATCTTTTCTCACTTTACGTTTTTTCGTGGAGGTTTATTGTGTGAAGCTTTTTAGTTGCTCATTTCCTTAGGAGTAATAATTGAAGACGGTTCTAACTTCTAAATGAACTTGGACAAAATTGAAACTTATTTTTCATGACTACAAATTACGGCGGCGTAGGCGTTAAAGTTCGTGGTACTTACTTGCTTATTACAGAAACGAGCCTTATCCAATGAAAATTTTATAATATTTGATGGCGTATATTCATCCAGATTGTATTAAAAATATATAATTATGCCTTATGCAAACTAAAAATTAACGGCAAATAAAAAGTTGTTTTTTGTCGTTAATCAGTTAAATTAATTTCTGTCATTCAGCCTGCCTTTTAATAAATAAATAATAATAAACTACGAATTATTAAACGTTTCAAAACGCAACACATATTATTAAGTCTTGTGTCGGAACATGACCTTCTAGGTCATTCATTAATTAGTATTCTAAATAGATATTAAAAAGCCCACCTGACCTGTGACCTGACATTGCCATTAACATCCTATATAATATTATAAATGCGAAAGTGAGTTTGTTCGTGAGCTTTTGTTTTGCGAGTTGTTTGTTTTATTGTTTTGAAAAAAAAACATGCCTCTCAGTTTCTAGCCTGTTCTTCTGAGTAGTAGCTCTTTTTCCGAACAAGGCGGTCGAGTCCATTGAAAAACTTTGACGTTCATAAGTGTATCTTTGGTCCTCAATTGAATAAAAACATTTTAAAGTTCGATTGTTTGTTTCGCTTTCACGTCTCAACTACTTAACCGACTATCATGAAATTTTGCAATCACGTTGCTCGGAGTCCTTAAAAGAACATAGGATTTTTTTATACCTGAGCCACAGTTGAAACCGCGGGGCACAGCTAGTGTTATATTATAAAATTAGGGTCATTGTTGACTGCATGGTCAGTGGTCATTATCCAGTCTATACAGCGCGGTTTCTCTTAGATCTGCTGTTTCTTATAAACAAAAATTTCATTATTATCCTTGATATTACACTTCACACTAAATTATGTGACATATACGAGTACTTAGTATGTATATCAGTCAACAAATAACATAGGGCAACTGGGGCAATTGTGTCTTTCGAGAATTACTGACAAACCCTTCATAAATTAGGCAACTAACGCCATCTAGTACAGATTATTGCAACTAAAGATTTAAAAAAGTAGGTGGCGCCTAATTTGTGAAGGGTTTGTCAGTAATTCTCGAAAGACACAATTGCCCCACAGACGCTTTTGCCCCAGTTGACCCTACTTAGTATGTAAATCAGTCAACAAATAACATACTAGCTTTTGTAACTTGTTCTAGAAGACCCCCGTATTCACAAACATTACTATGAGCGCTCGAACGCACAGGGTCCTAAAATAAATGGCAACTGTCATGTCAATGTACTGAGAAAGACCGCACTTAGCTTTTACTCACTTAAGTAATGTTTATAAATACGGTAAAAAAATAAGTAAATAAAAAAAATAAAAAAATCTAGTAAATAATTTCGTCAAATCGCGTGATCCGATGGAACTTTAAACATGTAATACATCGACCATTTAATTGTAATTACTCTTTATTGTTCACACCACAAATAAGAAAACAACACGAGAAAACTCATAAAATAATTAGAAATAAAAAAAAAAAATTATGTAATCTAAGTTACACATTCTATCCGCTCGCCACACTCTAGCCACTGTAATGTTACACACTGTATCTGTTATATTACTAACTTTACATTACACGCGAATGTTGCCTATAAACCACCACTATTGCTATCTTGGGTGTGTGTCTGTGTGTGTGTTGTGTGTGTTACCTTAAGATGTCTCCGAGACGAACCTTCACGAAGAAAGGCCGTTGACTCTAGGTATACCTTTCAAAGTGCAAGTGAAACTGCAACAATGCATCGGAACGACTTCCGGAAAAGTTTAAGAATCCACTCACACACATATCAAGATGCTTGCACGCACACAAGAAGTCAGTGTCTCTATACTTATACACTAATATTATAAAAGCGAAAGTTATTTTGTTTGTTCAGCCCTCTTTTATTGGATCTTGATTATATTGGATAAAGAGTTACTTACTGTATTCTTGGTAAGGGGGAATAAGGGTAGGTCCTAAGACAACAAGTAAACATTAAAAATTAAAACCCTCAACACCGATTTTCATCAAACATAGCTCAGACATAGCTAAGAACACTTCCGACTAATTCATCTTTCAAACAAAAAAAAAACAAAATCAAAATCGGTTCATCCGTTCGGGAGGTACGATGCAGACACACACACACACATACACACAGACACTTCAAATTTATAACACCCGTCTTTTGCTTCGAGGGTTAAAATAGTGTAAGTATTCATCATTCTGAATAAGTCTTTTTTTAAATGATTGAATGGGCCACGTTTGACCACAACACACCTGATGGAAAGTGACGATGCGGTCTAAGATGGAGCACGCTTGCCCATGAGGTGCTTATTCACTCTTGTCTTGAAGAGACCCAGGTTGTATCCATTGCTGGGAAACACTGAGGCAGGAAGTGCGTTTCACTCCTTGGCAGTTCTGATTAGGAAGGAGTTTTGAAAGCGTTTCGTGCGGGCTTTATTAAAGCTGACGACATATCGATGGAATGTCTGCCTCGATGACCTATGGCGGAAGTCAGATGACGGAATCAGCTCGTATAGTTCCTATGCACATTCTCCAAAATGGAGGCAGTAAAAAATTGACAAACTAGCTACACGCCGCCTGTGCTGGAGACTGTGCGTCATCTTCCTCTTTACCAGCGCCTGGCCAGTCTTACTGGGACCAACCCTGTAATATCGAAAAAAAGGCCGCTGTTCCACACATCTTGATAATTATTATCAATGAAATATTAAATGGAACAGCTGTTATTTTCTTGAGATTTCAGGGTTGGTTATATAGTAAATGTTACTAATAAAGATGCGTATCTACCTACCTACACCGGGCCTATTCTGAGGCGTGAGATGGTATTTTGGTCACTCTCCCTCCTGTGGCTTTTCAAACGAGAGAGACAATGATCAGAAATTATCTCGACTTGTAAGAATGTTTGTAAAGAATGCCCATGTTTTGGCTAAGTATATTTATTCCCCGTAAACTACCGATAGCCAAAAAACTTTGTTTCTGTTTTGTTTTTTCATGAATACACACTAATCTATTTACTTTGTACTACACAACTCATTCCAAACTATACATTTAGCTTTGATGAATGGTATGTCCAGATGGACTGAAAAACATTGCACGGGCCAAAAAAAAATAACAGCCAACTGTTTGATTCTAAATGAACAAAATGTATAACGCAAAAAGTTAGTAAAAGACGTACCTGTCACGCACACTAGCATAAAAAAGTTAGCATGTCAGTTTTCGTTCATAAACAGTACGGAACACTCTCTATAAATTAAAGTACTCATAGATATATTAAGTAGTTATGTAAATAATTATGATGTACTTAAACCCATTTAGCTAATAGATATGCTGTGACAAGTCCTTGTCCACGCAAAAGACGTCGCGGCAAACAACTAGTAAATACTAAAGTACTAAATACTAGATAGTTGTGTTTTGTATCGTCATCTCGGATTATTAATGACGTATTCAACTTTCTTGCGAAGAAATCGCGCCTCATTATGTTTTTTGGTCCGGTTTATTGGCTCTAATATTATTGACTTTCTCTATGCTGTTCGTTTTTCAGTCTTTATATTCGTAGTCATTTTATACTAGAGCTCATTTCATAAACTACTTATGAAGAAAGCAGATGCAACTGATATTGCAGAAATTATAAAATTATAATATTATGCATGAGATTATAATACGATTTATCAAGCGACCGGCAAAAATAGAGTGGCAAATTGTTAGTGGCATTGAGTTTTTTTTTGCACTGACAGCTGACAGCAAACTAAGGGCAGCATGCTAAAACGACGTCTTAAATTTCGATTTAACTGGTTTTACCATTTTATTTGAACATACATCGTCACGCCTTTCCCCGAGGGGGCTGGCAGAGGTGTAATACAACACCCACACTTCGCCGGCGAGCCTCTCGCTAAACACCGGGCTCCAGTCCTGTAGCAGATGACATACAATACGCGCATATATTCACACAATGAACAAATTGGTGCGTGCCATCGGCTGGGTTCGAACCCGCTCTCTCTGCCTTGCGAGGCGGGCCTTCTCCAACTGGGCTATCAACGCTTAATTATTAAAATATAAACCAACTTAAAAACCAGATTCATGACTGAGCGTCGCTTTAGCCTTAGTTTATAGAATACGGGCCTTGGGCCGTAAAGGGCCGTATTCATATATAACACGACTCAAGTATCGTTTAATCTCTGAGAAACTAAGGTAAATCTCTGCTACACATTTCGACAAATCAAGATCAATCATTCAAGTTTGCCTCGTGGAATGTGTAAGCAGGTTCACAGACTGAGCTTTTGAACACAGCTTACGTTACTGTGTTACTCGTAACATAAGATATTCTTTACTATGACCATCGTCAACTATTTTACTGTCAATTCAATCAGCTCTTTTTTATTTTATTTTTATTGACAATAAGTCGGCGTTTGACCACCAACTCGCCTGATGTTAAGCGACGTTGTGGTCTAAGATGGAGCACGACGACCTATAAGATACTTATTCACTCTAGCCTTGAAGTTTTGTAGAGTGAAGAAGTACAAAGACGGCAGTTGAGTGAGGCGCTACAAGTGCGTTACTGCTCGGACCCGTCTTCGGAACGGTTACACCGGACTACATCCCGAAACACGACTAGATCATTTCACGGCATGGCTAGGTCCGATGGGTGGTAACTAGCCACGGCCGAAGCCTCCCACCAGAGTTTGCTACCCGGTTAACACTATCCGGGGACCACGTGTAGGGAATCAGAATAGAGTACACTCCTACTGACGTGGGTAGCTCAGCCCCCAAAAAGAAAGCACCACCTATTCAAAGCACCACCTTTTCTAGTCCTGTGCCAGTTTCTTCCACTATCCTCTTACTTTCATCAGCGTAGTAAATCTATATAAATAAAATTCAAAGTCCTGACTGACTGACTGACTGACTGACTGACTGACTGACTGACTGACTTATATATCAACGCACAGCCTAAACCGCTGGTCCTGGAAACATGAAATTTGGAGGATATGTTCTTTGTACAGTGTAGGCATCCACTAAGAAAGGGTTTTTCGAAATTCCACCCCTAAAGGGGGGAAATAGGGGGTTCAAATTTGTATGAAACTTTTTATTCTCTGGATCGATTGACTCAAAAATTGGTACAAATACTCTTCAATTAAAATCATGAGACACGTGTATTCCAAAATCATCATCATCATCATCCACCGACAGATTCTAAGAGGGCTTCTTTTTACTCCGAAAACTTTGTTGAGAAAGTTATTAACCCACTATAAACGACGCTGTTATCATTCTTAGGGTTCCGTACTAAAATGGTGAAAGGAACCTTATCATGAAACTCCGATGTCTGTCTGTCTGCATGTCTGTGAGCTGATTATCTTGGAAACTGTAATAGCCAGCAACTTGGAATTTGGCACAGATCCAGATAACGGTAGTAGCTACGTATAGTAGGTAAAACGTCACGCCTTTACCCTAAGAGGTGTATTACAACACCCTCACTTCGCCGGAAGATATTCAGTCCAAAATGTAATTAGTAGCGAGCCTATCGCCATACGTACACCGGGCTCCAGTCATGTAGCAGATGACATTAAATACGAAGCTATCATTGAATTTTCATATGAATCTCCGTGTAAAATATGTGAACTATATCGTTGACATTCTATCGAATTTCAAACCTACTTAATCAGTAAGGGAAAAATACAAGAATTAAGTCCAAGCCTGTGAAGATTACAAACAGCAAGTAAAGAGATTTTCTGTCAGTAAAGATCAGGTAGATGAGCTAGGAGATGAAATTTATATTTATGTCTGTCTGATCTTAGAAGCAGTATTTAGCAAAATTAGACGATGTCAATAGAAGAAGCTGCTTTTAGTATTAGGAAGACAAAACCTACTACGAGTTGTCTTTGCTTCGAAGGTCTTAACTAAAGGTCTGCCAGCACACTGACTGGTGTAGTTTCCGAATGAGTCTGTGTTTATGCTGAGGATTCCTCTAATATCTCTAACACCACCGAACTACCCCTTCGAGTTAAAAAGTGTGCAGTGAGTGAGTTTCCCTTCAAAGTCCTTTGCCATGACCATAAATAAATCTCAAGCCAAACTCATAATTGACTAAAATGCTTTTCACACGGTTAGTTATACGTGGCCTGCTACAGAGTAAGCTCATGGAGCAGCCTGGTTTTTATAAAAAAGAAAAAAAAATAGGTTTTCGTTGTAAACATTATTAATTGTCAATTATCTACTTTCGGTTGTCTTCTAATTTTATCTTTTCACACACGCTCTAAGTTCTGTTGATACCATACTACTACTTTTACTCCTACTTTTCTCATTCCAGAAATAGTTTAGTGAACTAAAGAACTTCGCCCAAATTGCTCTGCTTGGGATATTGTCAGTTTGTGTATTCAATTGAGAGCGAGTGTGACCGCTTATAATATTTATTTCTGAAGTTAAAAATGTCATACATTTTTTGTAAGCCACGCGGGCGAAGCCGCGGGCAGAAGCTAGTAAATTATAAGAAATAAAACACATAATAATGAGTTATAATAAAGATGGTCTTGTAACTTAAATTAGGCTTTCATGAAGATTTAAAAGTTCTGAGTAAAAACTATAAATATCAACATGAACATTATTATGAATAATTTGTAATACTGTTTTCAATGCATTGATAGAGGCACATTTATCAAAAACACATTCTATAATTTCATATCTAATAGAAGAGTCGCGAGCGAACGAGACTGCTGCCGTACTTTGCCATACACCTTAAATGAATGGGCCATATTTCATTAAGTATTTCACATATTTTTTTCTAAACAATGATTCAATGATCCGAACATTCCAATAATACGGCACCCCTTAATTTTTAATACACACAAATCGTCACGCCTTTCCCCCGAAGGGGCTGGCCTAGGCGTACATCACCCACGCTTCCCCGGACGATATTCTGTCCCAAATGTGACAGGGGACGAGCCTGTCGCCGTACACCGGGCTCCAGTGACGTAAAAGATCGCATTAAATATGCACATCATGTTTACACTATGAACAAATTGGTGCGTGCCCGCGGCTGGATCCGAACCCGCTGGCTTGAGCGGCGAGCGTTCTCCGAATAGGCTATCATCGCTTTTAATTTTTAACAGTGCCGGATTAATGAGCCTCTTTACCTATGACTGTACTTTTCTTTCTGTTTTATAACACAAAAATTGCTTTATCATCTTTACTGACTTCATAACTCTAAGAAACAACAGACCCGTTGTTAGTTGTAAGTGATTAATGCCGGTATTATTTTTTAGGGTGAGAACAATGAATGTTATAAATAAATCACCAAGATTGCTTGTTGATAACGTAGCGAGGTTTGTTAGCCGGTTCGGTAGAGTGGATGGGAAATATGTAAAACACATTGTTGAAGAAGAACCAATTAACTTGTACTTTTTACCCGACTGATCATGAAAGAGGGCATGTTGTTTGGGTGTTTGGAAGTATTATTTGGGAGTTAAAAGTTCCCATTTGACATTGTAGTGGCTAAATTAAAGTATTGACGGATTCTATTATGCAAGTTTTAATTCGAAAGGTTCAAGTTTTAGGTCACATTATCCTGTCAGATTTTTTGAAATTCAATATAATTCGGTTTCGCAAAAAAAATAATGAAAGGATATGTAACGTGGCGATTAAACAGCTGATACACTTTTAAGTGTGTTATATAAATACTGTTATGTGACATTACCTTTCATCATTACAAAGACTGCCTTGAATTAATGAGACCTTTGATTTTTAAAGTAAACTTTTAATGCAACTTCCAACAAGGTTGCGTTAAACGTTTAACGCTTTTAGGGAGCGGGAATAGAAAGAGACAGCGCGAGAGTGAATGCGTGAAACATACACAGAAGTTTCACTTCTTTCAAGAGGGACACTTTTTTTTTTCTCATCATCATCATCATGTCAGCCCGGGAGATGTCCACTGCTGGAGAAAGGTCTCCCCCAATGATCTACACAACGACCGGTCTTGCGCTGCCCTTATCCAGCGGCTTCCCGCGACCCTCACCAGACCGTCTAATTTGCGGGAGGCCGCGCCCACGCTGTGCCTTCCGTTTCGTGTTCGCCACTCGAGAATCTTTCTGCCCCATCGGCCTTCGATGCCACCTAGGGCAAACATTTATGCGATGAACATTTGAGTTTGTTCTATGTCTGGGTCTATTTATCTTATATCTTTAAATGAGCAATTCTTGTATATATATCTTATACCTTTAAATGATATATAATTATACAATATAATATATATATTGTATATGTATATATATATATAATTGGAATCTCGGAATCGGCTCCAACGATTTTCATACAATTTAGTATATAGGGGGTTTCGGGGGCGATAAATCGATCTAGCTAGGAATCATTTTTAGAAAATGTCATTTTATTCGTGTTTTATCGATAATCAACTTAAACATAAACTTGGAAGAAAAATAACAAAAATATGACTCTTCCTGACATCTATTGGCGAATAATAATACTATTTTTTGTGAGCAACTAATTGCTTTAACGACACAACAGCAGATGGCGTTGTTAAGTAACATGAAGTCAATGAGTGTTTGCTTTGAGGTTAGACTAAAATCAATTGTTTATTTTCCAAAAAACACAATAAAAAAAAAAATACCGAGCAAAGCTCGGACATCCAGGTACTGTATGTCTATTTAAGTATCTATTTAAAAATATCTAAGTCTGTATATCAGTCTCTGGCAGTCATACTACAAGATTTGCTTAGTTTGGGGTCAGGCAACAGTGTGTGGAAGTGTCCCGAATTTATTTACTTATTTATATTTATTTATAACATTGGTCACGCCTTTCCGCCGTAGAGATGGTAATTGATGATGATATTCAGTCCCAAATGTGACAGGGGGCGTGCCTGTCACCATACACCGGGCTCCAGTTATATATTAATACTTAATAGAGTGTGATAATTAATGCTAACCTACATTATCTAAATTTAGATGTAATCAACGTAACATTTACATACTGTTATATGTTTAATGTAAATTAATATGGTAATGATATGCGTGTTAAACATTTTGTAACATAAAAATTAGAAGCTTTATCCTCGGGTTTTGCTTGCGTGGAATCTTAAATTGTTTTAATCTAAAACCCTTTAAAGTCAAAGTCAAAATTAAATTGCGTATTGAATTTTGACTTTGGCTCTAGGCTTAGTATCCTACACATAAGAACGTCAAAGTTAATTGTACTCCTTTGAAACGTACATATGTACATACGTATGTTTATACGTTTATATGTACCAATATGGATACTAAATATACACATTTTGAAGCCTAGACAACAATTCCTAATGTTTATCAATAACAAATGAAATTTTACTTATATTTTCTTCGTTAACTATGTAAATAGTTAGAAAATACATAACAAGTAAAGTTTTTAAAAGGTAAAAACAAAAAAACCCGACTGCAAGATGTAGTCTGGCACTCCGAATATAATTTAAATATTGTACCCTTAGAAAAATTACAGTAGTTGTACCCTTTATCACTTCCACTATCGAGACTATTCAAATGACACCTCACATGGTTAATCCATCAAACTGTTTAGAATGTAGGGCGTGCCAAAGAAACCTCATACATACATATCCACATACATACATACACTCAAAAAACATAACTCTCTTTCTTGCGCAGTCGGGTAAAAACAAACAGACCAACATCTATCTTAGCAGCACGCATGATAATTATCACGCTAAGTCACTAACGTTAGTTAATCATGACTCGAATAGATAACAATTCAAACTCATGTTCTCTATCTAGAGTGAGGGTGATACTCACACTAATAATAATCATAATGAAAAGTGAAGTGTTCTCTACTCTTTCAGAAGCCTCTACTCAAAAGAACAGGCATGAAACTGAGGGGCATTATTTTTTCAAATAATAAATAAATTACAGTCTCACAAATTTTGGCTTACAACTAGGTAATATCTATAAATACTAGTGGCTACTTGACGGAAGTGGAAGGCTCCACTTCCGTCCACATCTTTATCTTCTAAATAATTCTTAACCTTATAATACCCTCTTTTCACTTTTAAATATATTAATTAAGTAATAAAAATAATAAAAGAACAATCCAATTTGGAAATAACAAGGATGCATGACCTTGCACATTCTCAAATGGTGTAATTTCAAAAAGGTCATGAGAACCGCATCACCGCTCTACTTTCTTCAATTCTATGGTACAATAGAACTGAAATCTGCAGATTTATCAAGTTATGTAACGTATTCGAGTAAGATTGTAACGATTTAGTTTTAGAATGCTTTTATACTGTTTTGGGTCTGGGTGTTCGTGAACCATGTCTTTGTGTGTGTTCCGTGGCATCCCTGGCACAAAGATACTATGACTATAATCTGTGACTTTGAAATTTTGACGTTCTTAAGTGTATCTTTGATACCCAATTGAATAAAAACATTTTGACTTTGACTTTGTGAGTGTGACGTGTTATTTATTTATTTAAAGGTTTATTTTTATTTTTTGCAATGAATGTTGTTATGTGTGGTGTAGGATAGCTAAAGCTTTTTCAAAGAGATTCTTAGTACAAATAAACCTATAAGTAGAAATATATTTTATTATCTAACCGATTATCGTGTGAGAATTGCGGAAAGACACTGGATGCGAGTAGAGAAAGCTATATGTATACTCGTATATTCACATACATTGGGGGAGGCCATTGCTTCCCCCTATGATCTCCACATTGACCGATTTTCCAAGAATTTCCACGATTAAAAACGTCCACTGCTTGATAATGCCCAGCAGTGGACGTCCTCCGACTGGGAGTATGATAATGATAATGAGACTTATAAATTCAAAAGTGCAAAATAACAGGACAAAAACAAAACAGTGATGTGCACAATAGCACATTTGATGTGCAAAAAGATACCGTACTTCACCTATTCTATTCATGTTCTTTCTATACCATCAGTGGTAATAAAATACGATACCATCGTTCACTTGTTGCGTATTTGCTTTACGCTATTGTTGTGGTCATGAACATTTCATAAAGCCTAGACCGGAATACGGGTGCGAAATGTGAGAGCTAGTGTTGTGACACAAGATTTAAGCAAATTTTGGAGGTATAGCAAACTTGAAACAGGGACTAAGAAAACTTGAAACAATTTATTTATTTTATTTCATTTCATTTCATTTCATTTCATTTCATTTCATTTCATTTCATTTCATTTCATTTCATTTCATTTCATTTCATTTCATTTCATTTCATTTCATTTCATTTCATTTCATTTCATTTCATTTCATTTCATTTCATTTCATTTCATTTCATTTCATTTCATTTCATTTCATTTCATTTCATTTCATTTCATTTCATTTCATTTCATTTCATTTCATTTCATTTCATTTCATTTCATTTCATTTCATTTCATTTTATTTTATTTTATTTTATTCGGAAAACATAGTGTTAAGTACCAAGATTACTAATAAATTAAATAGTTAGACACCATTTATCTGTTTTCGATTTGAATGATTTGAATCTAGTGAAAATAAGTAAACATTGAACATTTAAAAACCCTCGACACCGATTTTCATCGAACATAGCTAAGAACACTCGTGACTAATTCACCTTTCAAACAAAACAGAAATAAAAATTGGGTCACACGTTCGGGAGCTACGATGCCACATACACACTCACATAACACCCGTCGTTTTTCCGTCAAAGGTTAAATATGTCTAATAATTTTATTTTATTTTTAATTTTAAAAACGTAACAGATAGAAATAAGTAATTATTTTTAAGCCTGTCGTACCATTTTTGCCTGTATTTGACAACTCTTAATTGTTGCCTTGCCATTCTCACAAACCTACTGAAGAGAAAAGTGATGCTGGTAAAAAAATAATATTAGTTTTGTTAGATTAAGTTTAGAAATCGAATCTAATCTTTGAGCTTCATATCGGCTGATAGAGAGAACAAACTACCAAAGGGCTGGCGGTTACCTCGGTCAGCGAATTAGTATTGCTATTCAGCGAGGTAACGTTGCCAGCCTCTTGGAAACTTTACCCGCGGATACAGACTTGAGCTCTGCTTATTATTTGTACTTAATTTGTTATTCTGTTAAGTCTCAATTGTTATTTTAAAATCAAACACTACAAAAAAATATCTTCTCATACTGTCAAATGTACGTATCTGGCCATTTACCGTCAGACAGGCCGCCTGCATATTTTTCAATAAAACAAGACTAAAATCAAGATTAATTTTCCCTTCTCTATACGAAAACACCCGGGCTCGAAGTGACAATGCTAAGAATCGCGTGCGCTGCGCACACGCACGTATGAGCTTCCACGTCGTGTGAAATGACTACAACTCCTTAACTGATTTAACAACCGTCACACTTAGTTTCTTGTTTCCAATTTTATTTGACGCGACCTCCTGCACCCATGTTGTTAATCAACCGGAAACGTTTCCGATCGGATTCCAAAAATTTAAACTCAATTCTTTGAGTCTCAGGCTACTTTCATAAGTCTTGGAATAGGAAATAGAGTATAAATCCCATCGAAAGAATGGATGGCGTATAAAAACTGTAACCGTAGTGTATTCGGACTGAAATTCGAATAATTTAAGTTAAATTTTTCAGGAATCCGAACGGAAACGTTTCCGAATGATTATGAATGCCTATGCTGGTTTAAAGTACCACCTAAGTCAGGAGATCGCATCTGCCTTATAACTACGGACTCGATTCGATTCCCAACCGGACGGTATTTAAATTGTTAATTTGAATATTGTCTGCTCGCAGTCTGGGTGTTGTTATAGTTCCACGTCTATGTACCTACTATTTTACTACATATTTTATTTGACTTTTTTTTACTGATTTTTAATTGTAAGTAATTGACATTACATATTTTTATTATTATTCATAATTATTTAATTGTTATAAATAAGAAGTCCCCATTATTAATTTTATGTATTAACTACAACTTTGTTATACTTAATCAAATGTAATCCTACTAATATTATAAACGCGAGAGTTTTTAAGAATGGATGGATGGATGTTTGTTACTCTTTCACGCCAGAACGGCTGAACAGATATGGATGAAATTTGGCGCAGAGATAGATTATAGTCTAGAATAGCACATAGGATACTTTTTAACCGCGGGTGAATCCGCGAAGCCGCGAAACCGCGAAGCTAGTGTAATATAATTTAAACAATGTGTGCTATTATAATGAGTGCTAAGCCTGAAATAAATTAATTTTGAATTTGAATTCTAATTACGTGTGTTTTCCATATCGTCGCAGACACAGAAAATCCTAATGGGGAGCTACAAGTGTGCACTGTGAAGCGTTAAGGGCAAACAGGAGGTAATTCTGCTTCACCAGATTGCGTTTGCTTAAATGTTAGTCGTAATGAAAGTCTGGCGCGTCCGGGTGATGTCATTAATGTTCTACTTTTTACCCGACTGCGCAAGATGGAGGGTTATAGTTTTCGAGTGTATGCATGTATGAGGTTTCTTTTGACATGCCCTACGGCCTAAACAGCTTGATGGATTTCGCATATGTCGAAATCTATCAAGCTGTTTAGGCCGGTGTCATTTGTATAGTCTTTATAGTGGAAATGACATAGGGTACAACAGTTTTGGGTAGGGTAGGGTAAGGTACAACATTTGGGTAGGGTAGTATACAAGCCGGATAGGGTACAAGTTTTTGTTTTGATAATGTTACTTGTCACCTTTGTACCTCCAAAGGCTCGCTTTGTATCTTGTGTAAATGCAGACTGGAAATAAAGAAAAAATAGGTTATTTTTCGTGGCTTCATGTAGTCCCACAGTACTCATCTAACAGTGAAGAGTACAATTATCATTTTCGGCTATCCATCCCGCTAATCCTTTCCAAATATTTACCTTGCCTTATACATGTATAAATAAGTACTCTTGAATATTCAGATTCTTTATTGTTAACTTCAGTTGTTATCTTATGTTTCGTATGATTTAGGCGAGTCCGATAAAAAAATCTGCTTAAATCAAGTAAAATTGTTAAAATTGGTTGTAATTTTTTTTCTAAATAATAATAGGAAATGTGAAATGGCAAAAAATGTTGTAATATCTGATTGGCAAAGAAAATATAAATACGGCCTATTGGATTTACAAATTACATTTCAATAATTTTATCCTAACTATGATCCTAACTAATTTTGTAAATGCGAAAGTGAGTTTGATCGTTTGTTTGTTTGTTTATTTGTTTGTAACGCTTTCACGCCCTAACCAATCAACCGTTCATCATTAAATTTTGCATACACATTGTCTGAGATACAGAAAAGGACATAGGGTACTTTTTATCCCGAAAAGATAAACGTTTCCGTGGGACCGCGGGTGAATCCGCTGGGCAGCTAGTTGGAATAATATTTGACTGCCTCGGTGGCTCAGTTGGTAGTGAACCTGCCTTCTGAGCTTGGGGGCGTGGGTTCGATTCCCACCTAGGGCAAACATTTATGTGATGAACATTTGTGTTTGTTCTATGTCTGGGTGTTAATATGTATTTAAGTATGTATTTAAATTTGAGTATGTAAATCAGTCCCTGGCAGCCATAGTACAAGCTTTGCTTAGTTTGGGGTCAGGCGACCGTGTGTGGAAGTGTCCCCCAATTTATTTTATTTATTTAATAAATGCAAAAGTGAGTTCCTTTGTTTTGTTTGTTTCATGCCGATCATCATGATTTTTTGCATATATGTTGTCCGGTACAGAAAAGGATATAACACCCCTTTGATCCCAAAAAAAAATGCTGGTTCCACGGGAACCGCAGATGAAAGGCGCAGCTAGTCTTTTGTTTAAAAAAAGAATTACAACACAAAAATAAAAATAAAAAGTCAAAATGTTGTTATTCAATTGTGTATCGAAGATACACATATGAACATGAACATGTTAATGTCAAAGTTTTTTATTAGACTCAACCGCCTTGTTCGAAAAAGAGCCAGGCAAGAAACTGAGAGGCATTTTTTAATGTTTCACAAATTTTGGTTTACAACTATGTATCATCATATTAAATCTATGTACTAATGGCTACTTGGCGTAAGCGAAAGGCTCCAGACATCTTTGTTTTCTAAATAATTGTTAACCTTATGTTATCCTCTTTTCATTGATGTAGTTTTTACATTTGATTTGAATTTTTCTTTAGTTAGCCCTGTTATAATTTTGGGGATTTTATCATAAAAACGAACGAAATTGCCTAGAATGGACTTTTTTGACTTAGTCAGTCTAAATCTAATTACAGCTATCCTATTCTTATTTCTAGTGTTATTATTATACACAGATCAATTTAAATTTATGTAAATATGTATATTTTTACGAACGTACATAATTTTCTAAGATAAATAGAGGAGGTAAAGTTAATAAATTTATTTCTTTAAATAAATCTCTCAATTATTCGCGGGGACCCATCTCGCAGATAGTGCGGACCGCTCGCTTTTGCAAAATAGCAAAATAGTGTGTGGAGTCCTTCGCGCGGAAGAAGTAAAACTTCTATGTATCTTTCTTACTACACGAATGCATTCGAGTGCCTCGCATTCTCTCTCGCTCCGTCTCTTTCTATTCCCCGTCCCCAGGAGCGTTAAACGTTTAACGCAACCTTGTTGGAAGACGCATTAGAAGTTTCACATCAAAATGGACTCTACATCAGCAGCTGAACCCCACAGCAAAATACCATATGACATTATGCTGTAGAAGTAAGCAAAGCAAACCATCCGAGCTGTAGCTGTCTGTCAAACTGAGCAAAATGCAGATTGTAAACTACAGATTATGCCAAATCACGAAATATTCTCAGGAAGAGCTAGAAAGCTTGACGTCACTCGGTCTCCGTCGTGCAAACAAAATAGTGAATGTTTCGATATGCAGATTCAACCCACCGTTCCCACAGACGCGACTAAAATGCTGCACCGTGAGATCACTCGTTTGCTTGCTGAGAATGCTTATCTAATGTTATTATTCAATTTGACAAAGTTTGAGTTATGTGAATTCGTAATTAACTTCCATTCGATGGATATGAAAGCGGTAAATACAAATTTAACATAATCTAAACATCTATTATATTGTGTATTTAAACTAATTTAACTTTTCTAATTTTTAGACTTTCTTTCTTCGTGTTTTATCAACACTAACTTTAATTTAATTCTTTATTTTGCTAGTCTCGCGCTGTTATACCCGTTTATAAAGTCTAGTAGCTTATGTGCTATTTCAGATTATAATCTATTTCTTTGCCCAATTTTATCCAGATCTGCTCAGCCGTTCTAGCGAAATTGACTCACAAACATCCATTCATCCATCCAAACTCTCGCATTTATAAAATTAGAGTGTGATTGTTAATGTAATTAATTAGTAAGAGTATTTTATATGTATGTCTGTCTGGTCTAATTTTTTTCAATTTCTCGCTAAAAGATAGCAATACCAAGTGCCCAGGCTAGGAAACGCGAGCGAACACGGTAGATGAACTAGTCATTTGTATGGGCTGAGCAATTAATAATTATACTAAATGTTGTGGGAAAACAGTGACAGGAGGGTCAGTGCCGGAATAAGCAAGCGCAGGCCCCGTAGCAAATGTGAACAGGGGCCCTTGAGTTGTATTCTGTTTAAAATACTCTGCCAGAGTGTGTGTTCCCTGACACTTATAATCTGGGTGTCTTCATGTCTCAAGTGAATCGGTTTCTTCTAGGCAAGCGTGCTCCATCGTAGGCCGCATCACTGCTTATCATCAGGCATGTTGGCGGCCGAACGCAAGCCTATTAAGTAATAAAAAAAATATATACTCGTATATACAAGACATTTACAACAAAGCTTAGATTTAATGTGAGCAAACTGATAATATGAAAAAGACTCGTCAAATTAATATTTTTAAGTTATCACCGCATAATAGCGATAATAGCCTAGTTGGACAAGGCCCGCCTCTCGAGCCAGGGAGAGCGGGTTCAAAGCCACCAATTTCCACCATCCAGCCGACGGCACGCACCAATTTCTTCATTGTGTGAACATATGTGCGTTTTGGATGCCATCTGCTACATGACTGGAGCCCGGTGTATGGCGACAGACTCGCCCCCTGTCACATTTTGGGACACATTTGGGACTAAATATCGTCAGGCGAAGTGTGAGTATTACACCTCTGCCATTCCCCTCGGGGGAAAGGCGTGACGATATGTTTATGTGAATGTATTATACACTATCTACTTGAGAATAGCTTGGAGTATGTCCATTAGGTGTAGGGTTTTTTTGTTTTGGTTTTCGCGCGGGGCCTAAGGCTCGGGGCCCGTACCATTAGCTGCCTCCTGCTACATAGCTAATGCGGCACTGAGAAGCACTGAGACAGAGTAATATTTCCTTACATTAAAAAAAAACGTTATTATACTCAAAAATATTACGACATTTGCTTTCGCCACATCAAAAATTCAAAAATATTTTTTTCACGTCACAATTGTATGAACTCAACACCTTCCATCTTAATAATTAAGACTGCTTCGGTAAATATTAGTCAATGGAAAGTGAAATACTTTCCACTCCAGTTACTAAGTGGGACATCTCAAATACGAGTAAACAACCTAACTGCTCATCTGTATTCAGTAAACGTAAATTAAGCAAAATGACGTGAAGTCAGTTATCTTTTATTATGTTCTTGAGAGTCACTCTGTTACAACGTAATATGTGAATTTTGTCCTGTTATTGTACTTATCTAATGCTAGTAATGTCTTAACTTTTTGTATCATTGAGTCAAGAAATTTAAGGCTTAGTCTTGACTTAGCTAACTGTGAGTGGCTGACTGTTCGCTGGCTGACTGAGTCGCGTATTGGGCAAACTGAAAAACTCAAAGTAGCGCAAACGGCGGACTGCGGTAAACAAAATGCGAGCCACCCGCTTACTGAATGAGTTTGCAAGCGATACGTCTTCAAGTCTCGAGTGAATCGGTTTCTTCTAGGCAAGCGTGCTCCATCGTAGGCCGCATCACTGCTTATCATCAGGCATGTTGGCGGCCAAACGCAAGCCTATTAAGTAATAAAAAAAAACATCGCAAACTGCGTACGCTAACCATGATTATCTTATTATAACAAGTAACATTATTAAAAGAAAAACAAAAAAAAATGCAAAATGTTGTACGCTATTTCACTTCCACTATCAAGACGATTCAAATGACACCTCACATGTCGAAATCCACGAAACTGTTAAAGCTGTAGGGCGTGCCAAAGAAACCTCGCACACTCATACACTCGAAAAATATAACCCTCCTTCTTGCGCAGTCGGGTAAAAATAGAATCAAATAAATTTATTTAAGAGGGCTCCCATAGGTACAACAAACGTGATTTTATGCCAATTTTAATAGATAATGGTACGGAACCCTTCGGGCGCGAGTCTGACTCGCGCTTGGCCGTTTTTTTAACCTTTGTGCTGTCAAATACAGTTATTCCGTTTAGACCAGCGTTTATTAAGCAACTTAAACCTCCGCAACAAGATTGAGCGCTTGTTTTGGAACCGCCATTGAAATTTTAAATTGGAATTTGGTACTTTAATGCGGTTCATTCATATTATGAGCGTTAGCGTTGATAAAATGGTCTAATAATCTCTATGTTTGACAAAAAAAATTAAACTATGTTTTATTAACGCATATTTAACTAAAAAAACAAGTAACATTATTAAAAGAAAAATAAAAACCCGACTGCAAAAAAAATATTGTACCCTGTGTCACTTCCACCATCAAGACGATTCAAATGACGCTTCACATGTCGAAATACGAGTACATCAAGCCGTTTAGACTGTAGGGCAAAGAAACCTCACACATACTTACATACACTCGAAAAATATAACCCTCCTTGCGCAGTCGGGTAAAGAGGTAAATAAGTTTTTATTTAATTCCTTTTAACTTTCCCTTTTATGTACTTCCAATGTTATCATTTATACAAGCTTTGGGGTCAGGCGACCGTGTGTGGAAGTGTCCCTTATTTATCCTACTATCCTACTTCCTACTAATATTATAAACGCGAAAGTTTGTATGTATGGATGGATGGATGTATGGATGTTTGTTACTCTTTCACGCCAGAACGGCTGAACAGATCTGGATGAAATTTGGCACAGAGATAGATTATAGTCCAGAATAGCACATAGGATACTTTTTAACCGCGGGTGAAACCGCGGGGCGCAGCTAGTTTATTTATATAAATGGAAACATACCTACCTACATATATACATACACTTTCTTATATTTACTAATAAACGTTGTGTAGCGTCGGATTAGTTATTCAGTGTTTTGTCTTTTAGTCTTTTAAAATTTTTTACTCAACCAAAAAAAACTCTGTATAATTTATTCTGCTATTAGGCTATACAACGTGGTTTATTAACGTGGTATTAGTAAGGTTGTACATATACATTACCGATAAATGTAAACAAGATAATAGTAATATCATATTATTCACATTACAAAGTTAAATGATTACACAACTACCAATGTTGTAGGTTGTTCTCATATCGACGCCTTCCATCGCCAAGATGGGCGATAATTCGCTACATTTAAAGTTCAACTGCACCTTGCCTTTAAAGTAAACGTGTTAAATAAACAGCTCAAGCTTTTTAGGTCAATTGTATACTTCACTTACGATACTGGTCAATCTGTACAACGTTTATAATATTTATCTTCTTAAGTATAAAACAAAGTAAAATTAACTAAGCGTTTTTTCGAAACAAAAGCATTTTTTTAAGTTAAACTTAGATTTAAGTCATTAAATTTGCAACAATTTGAGCTCAACCACTGCTCTATAAACCTCATAGGCAGGGTCAAGTTTTTGACGGACCAAGTTATGGTCCGTCAAAAATGGTTTATAAATGTATTTCCGACAATAGTCAATTTTAAGTTTAGTTCCTTTTTTTTTGCTTCTCCATGACGATCATCCTAAATATTATAAATGCGAAAGTGAGTTTATTTGTTTGTTACGCTTTCATGCCTAAAAGACGACGAGCGATGGCAGCCTAGTTGGGAGAAGGCCCGCCTCTCAAGCCAGAGGGAGCGGGCTCGAACCCAGCTGACGGCAAGCATCAATTTATTCATTGTGTGAGCATTTGTGCGTATTGTATGTCATCTGCTACATGACTGGAGCCCGGTGTATGGCGGCAGGCTCGCCCCCTGTCACATTTGGGACTAATATCGTCCGGCGAAGTGTGGGTCTTGTATTACACCTCTGCCAGCCCCCCCGGAGGAAAGGCGTGACGATATGTCATACCTAAACTATTCAATCGATCACCATACAATTTTGCATGTACACGTTGTCCAGAGTACAGAGAAGGACATAAAGTACTTTTTAGCCGCGGGTAATAACCGTAGGGTACAGTTAATATGATCCTAATAAAATCCCATCACCTAAAAGTGTCACTCTCTGCCGGCCATAATCAGAACTAAACTGGTCACTCCGAGAATGGCAAGGAGGTGGGTCGGCGCATCTAATTCTTGAGTATTGCGTGTAAAAGCAGTATACATTCGTAGCGTGTGAATTTGATGAAATCTGCTTGGGTTGTGGTACAAGGTATAAGTTTAAGCGTTATTAAAAATTCGGCAATCATACATATCGTCACGCCTTTCCCCCGAGGGGGCTGGCAGAGGTGTAATACAACATCCACACTTCGCCAGACGATATTCAGTCCCAAATGTGACAGGGGGCGAGCCTGTCACCATACACCAGGCTCCAGTCATCATGAACTCACACAATGAACAAATTGGAGGGTTCGAACCCGCTTCCTCTGGCTTGGAAGCCGAGCCATCTTCCAACTAGGCCAAACTTTTAAAAAATTCGGCAATTACAATCAATGTCGTATTTGTTACAGTAGTTTGATACCTCTAAATAAATTTAATATTAAAGCAATTTATTAACAAAACAAAGTTACAAGGTTTTTTTATTTGCTAATATAGACCTGCGTTTGGCCGCCCTCTTAGAGCCTACAATGGCCCTTAGATGGTTACACACATTTGCCTAGAAGAAACCGATTCACTCGAGACCTGAGGATACTCTGATTATGACTTTCGGGAAAGACTAAGAATACAGATCTGAGGGTAACAACCCACTCTGGTAGAGCATTCCACACTTTAGTAGTTCGTAGAATAAAAGTGGAATCAAGATGTCTCATGCGTGTTTGATTCGTCTTGACAAATAGGTATATAGGACAACATATTCATCCATTCATATTCCTTATGAGGTTCGTAACCATCATTACCTCCAATTGCTTTATCCTAACTAATATTATAAATGCGAAAGTAAGTTTGTTTGTAACGCTTTCACGTCTCAACTACTCGACCGACCGTCTTGAAATCTTGCATATACTCGTACGTTATCTGGGATACATAAAAGGAAATAGGGTACTTTTTATCCCAAAAAAAGTAACGGTTCCTATGGGATTGCGGGTGAAACCGCGGGGTGCAGCTAGTCTCTGATAAGTTTCCGTTCCTCAGCAACTTCACACTTAATAGACTGTCAGATTTGACATATTATTATCGCTTCAATCTTGTGCCCTGCGCCCGGTACATTGTCCAGTCAAAGGGCAAGTGAGAGGCGATATAGATCTAGTTAGGGCATAGTGCCCGCCGTAATTGGCGACGGATTGCAAGGATTCACAGACCGGTTCCACTGTAGCTAAACTAATGTTTATTTATTTGTCATGCCCACTCGATGCGGTTCTAATTATCTCGATGTTGATGTTGGTGATAAGTGTCCTGTCTGTATCACGGAGTGTTACGGAATGAATTATTATTTGAGTATGTATTTAAAAATATCTAAGTATGTATATCAGTCTCTGGCAGTCATTGTACAAGCTTTGCTTAGTTTGGGGTCAGGCGACCGTGTGTGACAATGTCCCGAACTAATTTATTTATTTAATATGAATAATGAATAAATTCGGGACATTGTTACACACGGTCGCCTGACCCCAAACTAAGCAAAGCAAAGCAAACTAAGGAAACTAATTGTAATAGTTTACAGTATGACAATTATATATAATATTATATATCGTACAGCGATCAAGTTGTTTCCTTCCTCGGTCTCCACAGTGGGAATGGAATCCACGCCCCCAAGCTCTGAAGGCAGGTCCACTACCAACTGAGCCACCGAGGCAGTCAATGGAATGGTACTCTTTAGGCCTGAAGTATACAGGCTGGGCTTAAGGCTAGGATGCGGCTCACCGTTTCATGCGTTTCACCGAGCATGCCTCGCGAGGCACGCTTCCATCTTGCTCTGGCTGTTAAGCTTACCACGCGCCAGACTGAGATAGAAGCTTGGCTCGTGAGGCATGCTCGTTCTGTGGAGACCGGGCTATTCAGTGTTATAGCTATGTTTGATGAAAATCAGTGTCGATGAAAATCGGTGTTGGGCTTTTTTTTAATCTTATCTTAATATATATAAATTACGTGTCACGTTGTTTGTCCGCTATAGACTCCTAAACTATTAACCGATTTCAATCAAATTTGCACACCGTGTGCAGTTCGATCTAACTTAACAGATGGGATAGCTCACATATATATGACGGCGCGAGATATCATTGGATAAAGAAAATCAGTTTGAGAGTTGTTAATCGATAGTTTTAATCTGTGGTTTATGACGATTAATCGATTTGTTTATGGTAATTTAGAGCGGTTAACACCGAATGGAGTTGCGTTTGGGATTTCGGGCGAACGTCATGTCTGTCGGTCAGTGGTTGACAGGACTGGGCTGAAAGCGGTCGCACGCAATGGTCATTCGTAAACCCATTACTCTAAATCGCCAATTATCTTTGTGATCATTCATTAACTAAGTAGTCTGAGTGACTGTATAATTAAAATAGTGAAAAGCCTACATTGCTGTCCCCTTACTTCAACGTTCCTGAAGTTTGGCGTCGACCATAGATTCCCGTGATAGCGAGTTCACGGATCAGAAATCAGATACAACACCTCGGCCTACTAGATTTTCCCCGTCATCAAAAGTGGAAGGTCACAGCGCGGCCGCCTTTCCTATGTTTCTCCAACATCAGTGGGATCAGTTGTGAAGGCTCGGCTTCCTATTTCCTACATTACCCCGACATATATATATATAAATAATAAACGAGAACGAAGTCGCGGGGTGACAGCTAGCATTTAATATTGACTAGTTTTTGTAGGTGCCATATTTTCGTGGTTGGCCCGCGCCATAAGGAATATCTACTCTCTAAGAAAATTGCTCCATCATTTTATTTATAGAAACAAGATCTCACAACCAAAGAACATTTAACTAAATAAAGTAAATATGAGCCAAATAATGAAAGCAGCTCGTTTAAACCTCGGAAAAGCTCTAAAAAGTAAGTAAAGTATTTTTTGTAAGTAACTTTTGCGGGGATCATAAGTAGATCTGAGTTGGTATACTAAGTATACCAGAGTGTACCTACTTATTAATCTACGTGGGAGCTTGTCGCGGTTATAATAATATCAGCTCTAGTTAGATTTTCCTGAAATTGGAGAGTACTGTAATTTAGTGCTATGAGTGAGTCAAAGAGCAAATATATTTTATACAAAGTTTCGAATATATTTTTTTGTAATCATGTCAGAGTTTGATTAAACTTGATATGGCAATCAAATGGGCTATTTCTATGTTTATACTTAAATAGTAATAGGGCTGTTGCGACTCATTACTTTTTAACCATCATTCATCATTTTTTTAATTTCAATGCATGGGGATGCTTTGAAATTAAAAAAAAAAACCCGACACATTTTACAAAAAAAAATGCAATACAATACAATACAATACAATACATCTTTATTGCAAACCAAAAATACAAAGTAAAACAAACATAAAGAAAATTTTAAACAATAAAATATCATTCGGCGGTAAAAGGGCGGCCTTATCGCCGAAAGCGATTTCTTCCAGGCAACCTTTGGATGGACAGAACAGAACGAAATTTGACAAACGGTCGGTGGCATACATAAATACAATAGTAAACAAATAAAATATAGTAAAACATATCTACACATATACACTACTACATATACATATACATATACACAAATTAATATATAATTTGTAAATATTTATTAATAATTTACATATACATATTATTATATTACAATTAACAAAGAGAGAGATAATGTTTAAAAATAAGATTTTTGAAAACAGACAATGATTCAGCCTGTCTGATGGCAACAGGCAACTCATTCCACAGCCGGGCAGCTTGCACAGTGAACCCCTTACTGTATGTTAAATTGGTGCGGGAGCAGGTATGAAGTTGCAACTTAAGGGCACGCGAGGTTCTCAATGAACCGGAGTGACCTTGAGCAAATTCAAAAATGCGTGCCAAAAAACCTCATACATACATACATACCCACATATATACAAACATAATTACATACATACACTAGAAAAGTATAATCCTCCTTTAATCGGGTAAAATAAATACAAAACGACCAAATACCACACAACGTTTTTAAGTAGTTAGTGCTAAAGAGTTCAACGCGTGCTGCACCAATAATGCACTACGCGCGTTTAAATCTTTTGCTCTCCTGGTGCTTCTACAAACTTTGACTTAACTTGACGTGTCACTTAGTAAGCTAGTTAGTGTGTAATCTTGGAAGCTAAATTAGTAGGTTAGCTTACGATTTTGCTACGTCTTCAACATCATCATCATCAATACTAATAAAATGCTTCAATTTGTTGATGAAAACAGCAAGAACACCAATAACAAACACTGATCAGTTCTCTGACTCAGAGGTTTTCGTTTCTCTTGGTCAATTATTTCAATGACAAAATTACTTGCCTACACATAAAAGCTCTTATATCTATATTTGGAGGTCACTGCCCTCTCGACGAACTCAAAGTTACAGACATATACTTGAATCTTTCACAACCAATAACTTCTCAATAAGCTCTCCATCAAATATCTGAACTATAGTGCCACCAACTTATTTGTGCAGGTGACAAAAATGCGGAACTAAAAGCTTTCGAACATAACTTAAAGGCTTTGTTCATAAAATATGACGGAGGCTCCAAACGAACTACAAAAATAAGCTGGTAGCGATTATTGACATATCAAAAAATTGCTCTGTCTTGTTGACTATTGATTTCGATAGCTTGCTAGAAATTATCATTACATTATCATTCTTAACTCTTTAAAATAAGGGCTATAATTGTACCTCAAAAACGTATGCTACTAACTGTAAAAAGAAAGGACGAAATAGATTATAGCATTTATGGTGTGAGGTTAAAGTTCAGAATAGGTTGTAGGTGGGTCTTGGACGTTACTAGTGAGGCATGCTTACGTAATGTTACGTCATCACAGACGCTAAAGTATCCATCTGCGCAAGAATTGACCTGCGACATCCGACCCTTTAGTGATGGAAAGAGCTCGATGGTAAAAGTCGATAGACAGATTGAATCAGGCGTTACTTTGCGAAAGTTCATCTTCAAAAAGGTTTTTTCGACGTCAAAGAGGAAATACACTGGGGATTCGTCAAAAACAGTTTGGAATTTTCTATCAATTTTTGTGGTTTTGGAAGACCAATCTTGCCGTCCTCGGCTTTTTTGCTTGCGAATTTTGACAATATTGAACATTTAAAAACACTGAGTGTAATATGAAAGTAAAAAAACAAACGAGGACAAATTGATAATTTATCGTTTTTTTTACTTCGACGAAGTTAGATGCGTTGAGTTGTTTTGCTCTGGTTTTACCAGAATTATAAACTTATAAATAGTATTTAAATATTATTTTAGCCACTCTGAGTAGTATAAGTTATAAGTAAAATTAGAGTGACATATTCAATGTTGATTGCTCTGAAATATACCTGCCAGAATAACATTTTCCTATCATTTAACATAACATTTTAAAAATAAAAAAATACGGTCGTTATACGGTCGATAAGCTCAATGAAATCTCACTAAAAGTTGTAATCGATAAAAAGTAAATTCGATACAACTTGTAATCGCAGTGTCCCATCCCTAGGACGCACTATTGCGTACAGTCTCGCAGACAGTGCGGTACCACGCACGGCTTGCTCCATAATGGTGCAATTCCATAATCTTTGATTCAATCCCAATGAAATTTTTACATTTTCGTAACACATGTTGATCTTATAATTTACTACTTTACGACGCGTGTGTACCTGCGCCTATAGACTTAATTTAATAGCAAAACAAGAGCATGCGCCGCCAGTTATAATTTTTAACACGATATAAACGTGTCAAGAAAAAAAAAAGAGTGTGTACTTATGTACACGCGTTAGAAGTTATACTTCTTAACCTAAAATCTATAAATGCACACAAAACAGTTTATTCAAATCAGTTTTATCACTAATATTCAATATTTGTATATAGATATGTGGCGATTGCTATCGGCCAGTCGACGCCCGCATAGCACATCACTATAATGAGAAATACGCATCCCTAGCAACCAGAGACAACAGGTGACAGTTCAACACAACATGTTTTGTTTCATTGGAAATAAACTTGTGTAATTAATGTTTAACTAAATAAACATCTATCCAAGTCCACTGAGGTCTTCTTCATGTAACCAAATATCTACTAATAAATAATACATTATTAGTAAATACTATCACCGTCGTTTAAGAAATTGATTTAATAAAAACACCAAAATTAAAATTTATTTATTCACTGTTTAATTGTATCTTACGAAACACATGTTCTAAATATAAAAATACTAAAATATACAACTTGAACATTGTTATCAATTTTCATGCCACCTAGAACTAACTTCACGACGTAGAATTTAGGTGTCGGTGTGCGCGTGCATCGTAAAAATTCACTCCCATCATTTTTCTCTATCGCGCCAAAAGAAGTATAACTCAAAAATGTTTCGGCATTTTAGCATGTTTCAACATTAAGATTGATGAAGATGTCAATAACACTTTCTTATAATGCCCCGGCCACGCACTTGTTTTATTTGCACCAATCTAGGTTTTTTTTTTATTACATAATAGGCTTGCGTTTGGCCACCAACATGCCTGATGATAAGCAGTGATGCGGCCTACGATGGAGCACGCTTGCCTAGAAGAAACCGATTCACTCGAGACTTGAAGACACCCAGATTATAAGTGTCAGGGAACACACAGTCTGGCAGAGTATTCCACACTCTAGCGGTCCGTATGAGAAATGAGGAACCAAAGCGTTTCGTGCGTGTTGTAGGTCTGTCAACCATAAAACGATGCCGCTTTTTCGTACTCTTGGTTTTATGTCTTGACCCTAGGTTCTAGGGCCAAGACATCAATGTATACATCATCCAAAAAAACAAGGTCTAGCACTCCAGAGGCAAACACGTAATTCGTAAATCTCATTCGAACTATTTTTAAATAACCTATTTCGGTCTTGCTTATGCGTCGATTGACGTCACTACGTGTTGCCCACGTGACCGGAATGCTATACCTGGCGGAGTATATTATTATGCCATTAATGTGTATCAGTCTTTGGACACAAAGTTGATTTTAAAACCAATGTAACACGCAGTAATAAGGTTCAATATTGGCCATTTCAAATTGAAGCCAAGCTTGGATCTAACGTCAAACCAATGTTGGGCGACGGCATAAGACATTAAGATTTTTCAGGTTTTCTCATCGTAAAAGTTTCTCAGAACGATGAGTACTTTTACGTGTTTTTTTGGCTTAGTACGATCAAGCTTAGTCAAGATAAGTTATAATATCTAGAGTTCGGATATTCGGATACTTATTTGCCTCAAGCTTAGTTTTTCCTGCCGAAAGCTAAGAAACTATCTAGAAAGTGGCTTCGAATTTTTAACCGATTTCCAAAAAGTAGGAGGAGGTTCTTAATTCGAGTGGCTTTTTTTTGTATGCAATTTACGTGATTACTCCGCCAATTATGAATCGATTTTAATAATTATATTTTGTTTGGTAGATCATACTTTAGAAGTGGTCCCATTTACATATTAATAGTTTTACAAAATCATCAAGCAGTTTTAAAATTTCAACAAAAGTCTAATAACTGTTTACATAAATAAATAAATAAATATCAGAATACTTACACACACGGTCGTCTGACCCCAAACTAAGCAAAGCTTGTACTATGGCTGCCAGAGACTGATATAAATACATGTTTATTTTTAAATACATACTTAAATACATATTAACACCCAGACATACTCGTAGAACAAACACAAATGTTCATCGCATAAATGTTTGCCCTAGGTGGGAATCGAACCCACGCCCTCAAGCTCAGAAGGCAGGTTAACTAGCAACTGAGCCACCGAGGCAGTCGACGACGACGGATGGATAACGAAATACAGGATAGGAAGGGGGTTTAATAAATCTTTGGTTTTTATTATTCCAACATGTTTTTTTACATTACATTACATTTAATTTACCTTAATTTTTTACATTAAATCCGGTTTTAGAAGGTAGCATTAAACGTCCTAAACTAATAGTACGTCTCGAACGGAGACCTCACTTTTCTCCATTGCCATTCGTCTAATTTAAGTCATATTCCAACTAAGAAGTCAACTGGGGCAAATGCGTCTGTGGACTCTGTGGGGCAATTGCGTCTTTAGAGAATTACTGACAAACCCTTCACAAATTAGGCGACTAACGCCATCTGGTACAGATTTTAGCAACTAAAGCAAAAAAAGATGTAGGTGGCGCCTAATTTGTGAAGGGTTTGTCAGTAATTCTCGAAAGACGCATTTGCCCCAGTTGACCATAAGCTACTTGGCTTTACCGCACACGCAACTAAATTTAGTACCTATTAGTTAGGTTAATATAGTATTTTTTATTTTTATAATTATGTATATTGCGTATCTTTAATATTCATAATTTTTGTCAAAATGTATCTATTGTATAAGTGTGTGTGGTGTAAGTCAAATTAATATTTTTTTTCTTTCTTTACTTGCCTGCACATTTCACGACGATAGGATAGTGTGTGTTCCCTGACGCTTATAATCTGGGTGTCTTCAAGTCTCGAGTGAATCGGTTTCTTCTAGGCAAGCGTGCTCCATCGTAGGCCGCATCACTGCTTCTCATCAGGCATGTTGATGAACGCCAAACGCAAGCCTATTAAGTAATAAAAAAAAAGGATAAGATATGATCAACGATTCTCAATATAACATCGAATATAAATAAATACCGAGATGTCCCAATAGACTCTGAGATCTCTCTTCGGACAAGGAATTATAGAGTATTCCTAAACTAATAAATATTGATCCCGGAAACCCGGGATTTTTTGATGACAGAAATGCTCTCCAAATTACTCATCCCAAGAAGTTAAGGTAAATAACATAACATGTTAGTTTAGCGGGACATTTTCCGCACTTAGCCACTTGATTGGGTCATTATAGCATAACATACCGTCACGCCTTTCCCCCGAAGGGGCTGGTAGAGGTGTAATACAACATCCACAGTACGCCGGATGATATTCAGTCCCAAATGTGACAGGGGGCGAGCCTGTCGCCATACACCGGGCTTCAGTCATGTAGCAGATGACATACAATACAGACAAATGTTCACACAATTAATTAATTGGTGCGTGCCGTCGGCTGGGTTTGAACCCGCTCTCTCTAGCTTAAGAGGCGGGCCTTCTCCAACTAGGCTATCATCGCTTAAGATAAATATCCGAATATCAAATCTTTAGTTATAATCCTGTACATAAGAATGGCTTATTTCACAACACTATTTATCGCATGCGATTCATAGTCTATCTGGCCCCTATTCTTACGCGTGAGATGTTCACTGGTCTTTGTCTCTCTCTCGAAAAGTCAAATAAGTGAGAGTGACTAAGATAACGCGTCAGAATCGCTCACGCGTTAGAATCGAAATCCGGTAGTGACCATCTGTCTATCTCTTTTTCCACTATGCATCTAGTAGATAACCAGACTACAGATGTAATAGCCTCTTAATAGAGATCTGTGCTCTAGCCGACCTTCTTCCTATCTAAAACAAAATCCTCTTAAATGTTAAAAAACATTTTCCTACACAAACCTAGGCCAAGGTCAAGGACAATCCCTCGATCCTAAATATTCAAATCATCACAAATAGCAACTTGAAACCGAACTGATTTCGTATTTTTCTTTGCCCACAGAAATCCTGAAATTCAACCCCGAGGTCAGATGGAAAACAGTCCTCTATATGTACATAAAGAATTTGAGGTAAGTACCGCTATGGAATTTTTATCGGTTAATTGGTACTGGAGCAGTGAGCACTAGAAGCGTTGCGGATAATAGGCGGTATTTTGGTTTTCTTTATATTAATCGCACTTGAGAAAAAATCTATAATGTCGTGGGCACACTACCGGGAAACGCCTATAGTTATTTATTGAATCAGGCGTTACTTTCCGGAAGTTTAACTTCTAAATTGTTACTTGAACTAATATCTAGTGTATTTCTGCTTTAACGTCGCATTAAGTACATCAAGGAATATGATTTTTTATACTATTTTTAAATTTTGAATATTTTAAATTAATTTAATGAAATTTACTAGAAATCTTTATACGAATTGATATTTGAATCTAACGAATTTAATGGACCTAATTTAATGAAATCTACTAAAAAAACTTTATACAATTTGATATATGAAGCTAATTTAATAAGGAATTTAACAGAAATAATGTCATGAAATTTACAACAATTTTTTTTAAATGATTCAAAAAAATCCTATTTTTATTATTAATTTAGCACTTTGTCGACACGTGTTTCGCCTCTACACGAGGCATCCTCTGGACGTGTTGACTCTCCGAGCGCGTGGCCGAGAATGATAGCAAATTAGCAATGCTGTTGATGCGTTGCCAACCCCGAAATAATTTTGTAGACACTCCGTTTAAAGCGCGTCATGTCTCTCTCATCCGAATCTCAGCGGAAAGACCTTCCGGCGATGATGGACATTGAACGCTAGTGTGGTCACAACTTGTTTAATTAATTTTACAACGGCATTAACGCTGCCGCCAGTATGCATTCACGTAGATCGTTCAAGTGTGGGCACAATGATCGTTCAAATTTCGAATCTCTCTTTTACAAATATTTTTAAAGAAATATCAAACTTCCGGCCATCATTTTAATCATAAAATACTAGACGATATATCGTTAACACTTTTAAAGATTCATTCACACAAAGTGAATTCCTCTGCCGTTTGGTCTTATCTTTTTAAACTAACACACATCAACAAGGTAAAAGGCCCGTTACAACAATAACAAGCGAATACATAAACCAAGCAACGATATAAAATAAGTACAGCTGTCGCGCGAGACATCACTTCAATAATTTTCATTATGGCGCGGGCGGCGAGGCACGAGCGAAAGGAACGCGGACGTCACGCGCCAAGCGCGCGCTATTTTGGATTTTTTAAAAGTGCTCAAAACTTCTCACGATCATTACTTCCATAATACCATATGCAAAGAATTAAGTGAAATAAAAACTAATATTACGCACGTAATCAAAACATTACTTTTACGTAGGTTTTAGTGCAATTTTCGCATGTGTTAGTAACCCTAATTTTGCGTCTAAATGAACACCATAACATTGTCGCGATTATGGGCATTGGCGTTTCCCGTTAGTGTGGCCGTAGCATAAGAGGGTAACGGTGAAGTTTCAGGTATTTTCTTTAACTTTTACTTGGATATTGGAGTGGAGTTTTTCATTAAAATAAACTTCATTCAGCTCCGTTTTATTTATTAAATAAACAGACTTTGAGGAAATTTTGAGGATTTTATCGAAGCATATTATTTTTGTAGTTAACTTTTCTTAGTTAACTTTTCTAAAAGCTTGTTTATTGCAAAAGTTGATTTTTGTAGACCCTATATACATAGGTATATGTAAGATAACCGTCTCTAAGTCGGAACGTATAGGACCAATTTCCAATTGCACCAATCGCAAATTGCACGGATCGCCATTTCATGACATTTACCAAACGTGAATTTGTCAACGTTGTCAACGTTGAACGTGAAACAGCGACAAGGTACGACGACTGTGTTTATATTTGACTAGTTTACCCCGTGGTTTCACCCGAGGTCCAATAGAAACCTTTATTTTTTGGGGATGAAAGAAAGGTGTTCTATTTCCTTTTGTGCACCCCTGACAAAATGTAAACAAATTTCGCGATGATCGGTTAAGTAGTTAAGGGTTCGGTGACCACTTTAGACTAACTTTGCATTGGCTAAAGGTTTTCTATTGCCATTTTGTCTTGAAGGAGACGACGAGCGAAGAGAGCAAGTAAAGATACTGACGAGCCTCTAAAATTATCTACAGAGTGACAAAGTGCAATTTCAATATTTTTATGACCTTTGCACTTCTCTCATCATTCTTAAATAACTAAAAATGTATCTTGCATTATAGATTAATTTAAAAGCTAATGATATAGACAACCTCCCTATGTGAAGGGGTTATTGATTTGTTTTGTCCATCTATGAAATAAATCAGTCAAAAGTGACCCCGGACAAATGCTGTTATTTTTCATAGCTCTATTATCTCTTGAGGATGTTTTTTTTTAAAACAAAGATCATAGGGGCGGAGATATAGTTCATTTAATTGTTCAAACCAAATTTCATCATAATCTAACGAATAGTTTCCAAGTCATTTGACAAGCGCGTTTGTTTGGAAAATCAGAGCGTCGCGGACCCTTAACAAACGAATAAACTCACTTTCGCATTTATAATATTAGTTAAGATATGATTAGGATTCTATATTCTTTACCCAACTTTCACCAGTAAGGGATCTAGGGAAGTGGGTGGAGGAGCTAAAAGAACTAAACAGCATTTGGGTCTACAATATTTCAGAATGTTGTGTTTTAGTATGTACCTTGAAAAAGTTATGTCAAGCCTAAATCCGTCACTAATTTTGTACCTCTCCCAGAACACAGATGTCGAAGGTGACGAGTGGGAGGTATCCAGGACGAGGGTGCATCTGGGGGTGCTGATAGGGAGTGGCGCCTTCGGACAGGTTCACGCCGCCACGCTCGACATGCCTGGGGGTGAGACCATCACCGTTGCGGCTAAGATGTTGACAGGTATGTAGGTTCACAACCCCTTTTTAAGTGTTAATAGTTTGACAAGTAACATTATTAAAAGAATAACAAAAACCCGGCTGCAAAATGTGTGTATGCTATGCCACTTCCACTATCAAAACGATTTAAATGACACCTCACATGTCGAAATCCATGAAGCTGTTTACGCTGTAAAGCGTGCCAAAGAAACCTCATATATTATACTAGCTGTCACCCCGCGACTTCGTTCGCGTTTGTTATTTATAATATATGTGAGCTATCCTATCTGTTAAGTTAGATCGAACTGCACACGGTGTGCAAATTTGATTGAAATCGGTTAAGTAGTTTAGGAGTCTATAGCGGACAAACAACGTGACACGTAATTTATATATATTAAGATGTGCCCACATACTTACATCTACTAGACAAACATAACCCTTCTTCCCTTCCCTTTCTTCATTTCTTGCGCAGTCGGGTAAAAGGCAAAGCTTAAAAAACTGACTTCCTATTAGCAAATAGGATTTTGTAAAAAAAAAATTGACTTTTGTTGATATTTTAAAAACCGCTTGACCGATTTGATTAAGCTTGATAGATAACTATTTTTGAAGCAGCAAGTATTGAGTGTCAAAAATAAGTTGTAAGCTCTATGAAGTCATATTTAAACAACATTTTGCCATCAGATTCTTGAAGACTCGCTTAGCATTTAGCAAACAAGTTTCACATAACTTTCTGAATATTTCTAAAGCAGATTATCCACAACAATCCGGTTCAAGAGTGCATTTTATGATTTCATGTTTGGATGAAAGAAGACTTTCATTTTAGCATTTTATATAACAGCTGTATTTCTACGCATGCGCGAAATAAGACAAACATTTGCCCGCAGCGATCTCTCCTAAAAATATTTTTAAATACCTCTCTCATAATATTTATTTATGGTAATTAAATTGCACGAAAATAATGTGAGTTGTAAGCGGAAGAGCTATAAAATGTACACCAAAATTTTGTGGAAGGTATCCATATTTTTTATGCAATGTAGATAGAGTAGAATACAACATAGAAACTAGAATACAACGTAGAATACAACGTAGATACTTTTTAAAAGTGATTTAGTAGAGCATTCTCCGCGCTAAATTCTGTGAAAACCGAAGCGTTGATGAAAGCTTCGGTATTTATACGCTGCGGTTACTCCGAAGGACTATAGCCACTAGCAGATCGAGGAAGGGGGTGGGCTAAGGGGCTCAAGCCCAAGGGGAGGAAGCTCTCTCTCAATGTCAAAGTTAAAAATTTATTTTTCACACCCTCTGTTCGACAATGACGATTTATATATCACATAGTCTCAATGGTAGGCATTGCCTCCCTAGGGACATAATGTTGTATGAAAATCCCAAGGGAGTTTTCAAGCAAAGAGGTTGAATGAATGAAAACTCAGCATACGGGCATACATACTGAAATAAGAGTTTATTTGAAAATTAAACTGGCCACCAACAAAAAAGAACGCACCTGGACCACGAGCTCCACGAAATTTAAAACAAAAGACGGTGTTTGATAAAACTATAATGAAACACATTTTCACAGTTCCTTTTTATTGCCTCGCAGGTGTTAAAAGTAGAGTATTCATCTCTAGGATAAAGCAGTGTCTTTGTCTTGAGCGCCTTGAACCCTTCGCTTCACTCAGAACTCTACATAACTCCCTCGCTGCGTTCGGAAGCTAATTCTGAAGTCTCTCGTAACGCTCTGGTTCAATAAGACGCCAGCGGCGTAAGATACTGCGTTGTCCCCTCGGTGTATAATCTGCTGTTGTTCAATTGGGTATCGAGGATACACTTATAAACGTCAAAGTTTTATAATAGACTCAACCGGCTTGTTCGGAAAAAGAGTCACTACTGAGAAGAACAGGCAACAAACTTTGGGGCCTCTCCTGAAAGTATTTGATTTTCACTCTACAATAGTCGAAAATGTTTGTCCCAGGTTACCTTACTTTGAAGTTTTAACTATGTCAAGCAAAACAAAACAAAATCCTGGTTCTGCCACCGATCCTAACTGATATAAATGCAATAGTGAGTTTGTTCGTTTGTTTATTTGTTTGTTACACTTTCATCTCTCAACCGATCATCATTAAATTTTGCATACACATTGTCTAGTGTACAGAAAAAGACATAGGGTACCTTTAAGGGTTCCGCGGTTCTCTGAATTTTCCATACAAACGCGCTTGTCAAATTTTTTGGAAACTATTTGTCAGATTATGATGAAATTTGGCATATACAATTAAATGGACTATTTCTATATCTGTTCTTGGTTTTATTAAAAAACGTGAGGACGTTTTTGATAGAAAATTGAGCTTTGAAAAATATCCGCATTTGTAAGAGTTCAATTTCGACTGATTTACATTAGTAAGAAAATATTTAATTTTTTAATCATTTAAAAATGATTAGAGAAGTGCAAAAGTCATAAAAAATTATTGACATTGCACTTTGTCACTTTGTAAATAACTTTAGAGGCTTGTTAGTATCTGTACTTGCTCTATTTGCCTGTCGTCTTCTTTTAGGCGAAATGTCAATAGAAAACTTTTAGTCAAAGCGAAGTTAGTCTAAAGTAGTCGCTGGACCCTTAATCCAAAAAAAATACGGTTCCTGTAGGACCACCGGTAATACCGCGAGGCACAACTATAGTTGTAGATAAAGATAAGAAAAACAACAGAAAATTGTAGGTTTTCATTGTAATTAATCAGTATAAAAGTACTCGCAAAACCCCAGAGTTTTGTCTCGGAGAGATTATGGTATCCTACAGATTGGTCATGACTTTCCCAGCTTGGAAAAATGTGTAGGTCATGAAAGCCGTTAAGTGCCTTATCATCTACTCTACAATTTATTATAGAGATTGCTTTAAGCAATAAGGCCACTTGTTGTTGCATTAGTTCTTAAACGTAATTCTTTTACTACTTGTTTTAGCAATTTTGGTGTTAGCTATTAAAAGTTTATCGATATAATTAATTATTACTATGTAGTCCCGCAACTTTGTTCGCGATTTTTCAGAAAATAGTGTTCCTCGTGAAATACTATACATAACAATACGTCAAGATCCGTTCAGCCGTTTAGCCGGGAAAAGCCTACAAACAGACAGACAGAGTTAATTTCGACATTATAATCAGTATGGATATATAAAATTCAAGAATAAGTGACTTGTTCCCGTAATACTACACTCACATTGCATATTTTCTAAGTGTAAAGTTTGACTATGATAATACGGAAATTATTTGCTTCTAACACTATTAATCTATAATTTTAATTTTAATTTTTACTAAATTTATTATTCCATTAATTTACAAAATTCTATAAAATTAATTACTCATTAAGTTATAAATTTTTAAAGTATAATACAAGTATGGTACAGAACTTAGTATTAAGACAATTGGAAGGACTAACTACCAAGACACGGGTTTTTCAACACCCAGTTTGTTGGTTAGTGCCGAATTAAAAAATAATGTACTATTTTGAAATAAACAATTTTGAATTTTGAATTTGAATTTTGAATTTTGATATGAATGTCTTTCTTTTAATCCTGTCCTGTCGATGTCCGCGCGAATACAGGCTATGAGCGAAAGTGCTGGGGCCCTATAGGAGCATCTAGAGCAACTTAGCTATGCAAAATGCCTACGAATAACAACGATAGCGTCCAGGCCCTTATTCTTACACGTGCGACTTATCTTTGTCACTGTCTCTCCTATGACCTTTCAAACGAGAGAGACAAGAACCAAGATAATATCTCACGCGTAAGAATAAGGGCCTGGACGCTATCGTTGTTATTCGTAGGCATTTTGCATAGCTAAGTTGCTCTAGATGCTCCTATATAAAGTAGCTAGCAACTCGCCTCGAATGGAAATGCATTTCTTCAAAGCTTCTGGTCCGATTTCGCTTATTTTCGAACTTAAAAAATATATTTGCATGACACGCCTACAAAATTTCATGAGAATTGAACCAATTACGATACTCAAGTTATATTGAGTCAACCGGTACAAATGAGTCTGTGGGGCAATTGCGTCTTTCGAGAATTACTGACGAACCCTTCACAAATTCGGCGCCAGCACATCTTTGTTTCCATCTGTAGTTACAATAATCTATACTAGATGGCGTTAGTTGCCTAATCTGTGAAGAGTTGACATTACTACTAAGTTAACAAAAGCCGAGATCCACAACCAATTCCCATCAGACTTCGAGATCTCGCTTCGCTCCGTCAATGACACAAATGTGTAAAGCAGACATAACAAACAAACTTTTTGTTTCAGAAGACGCAACCGAAGAAGAGATGCAGGACTTTCTTCGTGAGATCGTGATGTTAAAGCACGTAGGGTCTCACAAGCACGTCATCAGACTTGTCGCGTGCTGCACCAGACGAGCCCCTCTAATCGCCTTACTGGAACACGCTCCAAGAGGAGATTTGTTGTCTCTGTTGAGAGCTGCTAGAGGGAGAAGGAAAGAGGGGAAGGAAAGGGAGGGGTCGGTAACGCGGAGAGCTGATAGCGGCGTTGGGAGGCCTTCGGAAGGAGATTGTGAGTATACTTTTTATGGTGCCGTTTTGAGTTTAACTCATTTGGTGTGTGTGTGTAGTGTGATTGTGTGTGGGTGCAGTTTTCAGATAAAAAATCTTGTGTATCGAAACTTTTGAAAATTCTCCGAAACCGAATTTCATGAAATAAATAATCCTACTAATATTATAAGCGCGAAAGTTTGTAAGAATGGATGGATGGATGGATGGGTGGATGTTTGTTACTCTTTCACGCCAGAACGGCTGAACAGATCTGGATGAAATTTGGCACAGAGATAGATTATAGCACACTTATAGTCTAGAATAGGATACTTTTAACCGCGAGTGAAACCGCAGGGCGCAGCTAGTAAATGATAAATAAATAAATTCGGGACACTTCCACACACGGTCGCCTGACCCCAAACTAAGCAAAGCTTGTACTATGGCTGCCAGAGACTGATATACATGCTTAAATATTTTTAAATACATACTTAAATTAACACCCAGACATAGAACAAACACAAATGTTCATCACATAAATGTTTACTCTAGGTTTTCCGTTCATTTCTACACACAAATACAAAATAAGGACAACATTATAACTTCGTCATCGGACAAAAGTTTGGTTGGTAAGTAATTAATATTACTGAGTGTGGAATGGTGCGGTAAGGAACCATTATTTTACAGGTTGTACTGAAGGTTTATTGATAATTCAGCGGCTTACAATTTCAACACTCACTCGCTGATTTGATCCAAACAAATGGGTAAGAATCCCCACAAAGGTTCGGTAAACTTTGCCGCAGACGATTGCTTTTTGTCAATCCAATTTCGTCAATCTCTTTGGTGATGAAGGTCTAATAATCGGTGCGGTGTCCATAATATAAAGATAAAATACAAGTAAAAATTAAAAATTTGTAAACCTGCGACACCGATTTCACGAGAGATACGATGCCACAGACATAAACACATACACACACGCGCGCACACACACACACACACACATACACACACACACACACACACACACACACACACACACACACAGAAAGAGAGAGACGTCAAAATTATAACACCCGTCGTATTCGCATCAGGGGTCAAAAGCTGAAGATAGTAGAAGAGTGGAGAAAGCTAAAAGACCCATCAGCTAAAACTAAACCAAAACAAACACACACACACAGAGGAACAAGTTTTCAGTTCTACTTTTATTAAAATGGGCAAATCATAAATCTTAATTTTTACAGAAACTTGTTAGGATATAAAATTAATATTTTTACTGCACCCTTACTTACCCTTAACATGAGTTTTACTCGTAATTACGAGATCTTTTTCGCTGTCGTTTGGCTCTATATATTTAAATAAAACGCACCAGGCGGAAACGAAAACGAAATTCGTGGTAAGCCCTCAGAACCTTCATAGTGTTTATACTTAGCAAATTTACCGATTACCTACGCAGTTTTTTTTTCATCTACAATGATTTTACCTTTAAAAGTGTTATGATGTACGAGTGAGGTAGCGGCGCGAACTTTCGATCTTTTTCATAAATAAATAAATACTTTCTTATTTCAGCCGAGTACACAAACCTGAGTGACTCCGATCCCGCCCTATCAGACACGAAGCTGTACATAGACGAGAAGTCCCGAGACCATTATGTCGCTGAACCGGCGCTGCAGCTCGACGGCAGCACTATGCGGGAATATGCGCTGCAAGTCGCTCTAGGAATGGGGCATTTAGAAGAAAAGAACATTACACATAGGTGAGTTCATTATAGACGAGAAGTCCTGAGACCATTATGTCAATGAACCGGCACTGCAGCTCGACGGCAGCATCATGTGGGAATACGCGCTGCAGGTCGCTTTAGGATGGAGGCATTTATAAGAAAAGAACATTTCGCGTAGGTAAGTTCATTTATAGACGAGAAGTCTTGAGACCACTTCGTGGCTGAACCAGCGATGTAGCTCAACGGCAGCGCACTGCTGGAATACGCTCTGCAGGTTGCTCTAGGAATAGGGCATTTGAAAGAAAATAACATTACGCATAAGTTAGTTCATTCATAGACGAGGAGTTCCGAGACCACTACGTAGCTGAACCAGCGCTGCAGCTCGACGTCAGCGCCATGCGGAAATTCGCGCTGCAGTTCACTCTAGGAATGGGGCATTTAAAAGAAAAAACATTACGCATAGGTGAATTCGCTTATAGACGAGAAGTCCCAAATCGTTATGTGGCTGAACCGGCGCTGCAGCTCAACGGCAGTAGCATGCGGGAATACACGCTGCAGGTCGCTCTATAAATGAGGCATTTGGAAGAAAAAAACTAAGGTACTAAGACAAAAATGGACAAGAAACGTTGCACTAATTTCTTACCTGAATTCAAGAGAAAAAAATAGCGTCACGCATAGGTAGGCATACTGCGACATTTAGATACTAAATACGTTACAATACTATGTACTGACATGATGTTAAAGTTAACCAAATTATTTTTTTTCCTAACTTACAACCCCCAACTCAAAAGAAGGGTGTTATTTTTGTGAAAACGAGTACTGTGCAGCCTTGTGGTACGAGTATGTATGCGCCTAGCGACGGTCGCATAGCAACGAGCGCTTCTGTGTGTTTAACCAGAGATGATAATGAGATACGTTTTCCATTAACGAAATTACCAAATTTATCATGTTCAATTAACTTTTTACAAAGAGCCACCGTTAACCGTCTTATATATAAGAATTACCTAAAAAATTGAGGAGAAAAGGTTCACTAGTACTCACTACATGACCTAGAGGGCCTTGGACTAGACTAATCTAGGTCTCTGCTTACCTAACTACCTACCTTACAAGGCCCTATTCAGAACGCTGTTTCCCTAAATCCAAACTAGCTAAAGGTGCATACCTACGTGACGGGATTATACCTCGGACGGGACAGCGACGGAAGGTGACATTATAAATACTAGCTGCGACCCGTGGTTTCACCCACGGTCCCACAGGAAGCGTTGATTTTTCTGGGATAAAAAGTACCCTATGTCCTTTTCTGTACCCTAAACAACATGTATGCAAAATTTTAAGACGATCGGTTGAGTAGTTCAGACGTGAAAGCGTTACAAAGAAACAAAGAAAATGAACAAAGACTCACTTTTTCATATTATATGTAGTACCTTTGATTTTAGTCTAACCTCAAAGCAAACACTCATTGACTTCGTGTTACTTAACAACGCCATCTGCTATTGTGTCGTTAAAGCAATTAGTTGCTCACAAAAAATAGTATTATTATTCGCCAATAGATGTCAGGAAGAGTCATATTTTTCAGTTGAGACTACTCAAACGCCTCCTTTTTGTTATTTTTCTTCCAAGTTTATGTTTAAGTTGATTATCGATAAAACACGAATAAAATGACATTTTCTAAAAATGATTCCTAGCTAGATCGATTTATCGCCCCGAAACCCCCTTAGAAATTATTTAAAGATATAAGATAAGCCCGGACGCGCACTGTAAGGATTCTGCAATCATAACGTAAACACGCAGGTCACTTCTCTACACCACTCTCCGGAGTGAACGGGCAAACTGCGTGCATACAAAGCGAATCGCGTCCGGGACGAGAACCGCGCCAGGCGGGAGGGACGTGGTAAAAATCGTTCACGACGATGTTATTTCACGCTCCGTCCTCCGGCGCGGGCCTTGTCCCGTCCGAAATTCCATCGCATATATTTGTTGCCCTTGTAAATATATATGTTACCGGAAATTTATGAAATCTAGGAATTGTATAGAAATCCTAGGAAATGCAAACAATTCCGAAGCTATTTAGGAATTGTTTAAAATATTGTTTCAAAAAATATTTAATACATAAATGTCCTAGGAAATGTGTAAAATTCCTAAGAATTGTATATAATTCCAATATCGGATTAGGGAATGTATGAAAATAATGCTTTCTGTAATAAAACACGTTTTTCAAATGAGAATAATCATTTTTATTAAAGCACTCGTTGAGACAACAACGTTCAGGTAACAATAATTTCATAAAATATAATAATCTTCATATTATCTTACTAATTAGAGCTTCGAAAATCAACTATCTGGTAACTTTTAAAATGTATTTATCACAAAATCGACTTATATTATTCTTATAAAGTGAAACTTTCGTTTGGTAAGTAATCAGTCTGTTATTTAAGTAATTATAACTGTCACAATATTAAAGTTAGTCGTTATATTAAATGTAAACTAGTCAGTCCATATGGCTATTTTTTTTGCAGGCTAAGCTGGGATAGCACCTGGAAGTATCCAATAATTTATTTTCATAGCACAGACATCTTGCTGTAGTACAGTTTTTCTTGCGAAGACACTTTTTAAATCCCTGACCGGTTCCAGTGGATTGCAGGTTAGCAACTGACGTGCCACCGTGACAACGTGACATCGTAATAACGTGACAACGTGCCATCTCCGTACTCGGTACAACCTCTGCATTAAGAAGACCCATTGATATCTCTAACATTTTACATTTCCGATTGCTATTTAGGAAATGTATAAATTTCCTAAGAAATGTGTCTAATAAAATTTGTATTACACATTTCCGTGCGATTTTAGGAATTACATCCATTTCATAGGAATTGTATACAATGACGGATTACATACATTTCCGGTAACATATACACTAACAAAGACAGGTATGTTTTAGCTCATTTAGATTTAGCAATTTAGCGTTAGGATATGACCCGTATTCCTTGTAAAAAAATCTTAAAGCGTGTTGTGAAACAAGTAGCATTATTAAAACAAAAACCCGACTGCAAAATGTTGTACCCTATGTCACTTCCACTATCAAGACGATGCAAATGACGCCTCACATGTCGAAATCCATCAAGCTGTTAATGCTGTGGGGTGTGCCAAAGAAACCTCATATAAGTATGTATGAGGCATACAAACATACCAACATACAATTTGGCAATTTTGGCATGTACAACTATATGAACTATATCTCCGCCCCTATATTCTTGTTTTTTTTCAACTGTCCTCAAGAGAAATTAGAGCTATGTAAAATATCCGCATTTTAAGGGGTCACCTTTTACAAATTTATTTAATAGATAGACAAAGCATATTAAAAATCTCTTTACATAGGGAGGTTGTCTACATCATTAGATATAAAATGAATTCGTAATATAAGGGAAATTATTAGTTATAAAAGAATAATTAGAGCAAATGTCATAAAAAAAATATTAAAATTGCACTTTGTCACTCTGAACATAACTTTAGAGGCTCATCATTATCTTTACTTGCTCTCTTCGCTTGTCGTCTTCTTCCAGACGAAATGGCAATAGAAAACCTTTAGCCAATCCGAAGTTAGTCTAAACTGGTCGTGGATCCTTAAACAGTTCATTCACCTCTATTTCTATGTTAGAAATCATATTTGTAAGTAAAGCGTGAGGCGCCGCGAAGTGGCATCACATCCAATTTGCGATCTTGACAAACAGTCAATACTTGACTGGCAGCGAAGCGGGATAACAACAAACGGGATTATTTACCGTGAAACCGACGCACCTGCTGCCGTGGATGTACAGAGCAGTATCGGAACTCCTGAACATTGTTTTTTTTATGTAAACAAGTGATGAAGAGAGCTGGAGATTCACCTGGTGGTAAGCGTAATGCCAGCCCATAACAGTTGCAGTGCTACCCATTGATTTACAAAGTCATTGGTTGCACCGCACTGCGCTCATCACTGTGAGATGTCATTTCTTGAGTGTCATGTGCCCAGTAATTTCACTAGACCACTGTTAAGACCATTATCCAACAAAACAAGGTATAGCATTCAGCAAACACGTAATGACGTCATCGTTATCCGTGTCTGTCGAACTTGTTGTAAGTGACTTATTTCGGTCTTGCTTAAGTATCGATTGACGTCACTAAGTGTTGCTAAATGCTATACCTGGCGGAGTATAATGTGTTATTATTATACCATGGTTGGGACTTATCTAGCGCTTCAGTTACATTTTTTTTTCAAAATATTTTTCTACTTGCTAAGATCAAATAAATCTATCAAGCAATAATACTAGGTAATTAAATGAATGTGGATGTATAGCAGGTATATTTTATTTTCTCGTTTTATGTTTAGCTTTCTAAAACTGTTTTGTTAAGTGATTTACATATTCTAGAAAATTTTGCGATAGCAGCCTAGTTGGGAGAGGGTCCGCCTCTCAAGCCAGAAGGAGCGGCTCCGAACCCAGCCGACGGCACGCATCAATTTGTTTATTGTGTGAACATACATATGTGCGTATTGTGTGTCATCTGCTAGATGACTGGAGCCCGGTGTATGGCGACAGGCTCGCACCCTGTCACATTTGGGACTGATTATCGTCCGGCGAAGTGTGGGTGTTGTATTACACCTCTGCCAGCTCTTTCGGGGGAAAGGCGTGACGATATGTATAAATACCGAGGTATTAAACAAATCCACGAAATAAAAATCTCGCTGAGAGTAGGTTCACACCAATAATATTCTATGGTTTCTATAGTATTCTAATAAAACACGAAACGTCAAAATTAAAACACAACCAAGTTATTTGTTTAAAAATAATATACGCGTCGACTTGTAAACCTCCTCCGTTACCAATACGCGTTCACGCTACTTTACGTACTGCGTTACACTTTTTATAAAATAAATATTATATGGCCCGGAGCTCCTCCCGGGCCGGGCTTCCGCGGAAAATCGCTACGTTTTCCCAGTAACGAGGCGGAAATTCGGAGTGGCCCGTATTTTACTCCCCAGTTCGCGGTAATAAGGTTATGGAGCCACCCGCGCTATTGTGGAATTGAGTACATACATTTTTTAATAAATGGCATACCGTCAAAGTTGTACGCTTTTACGTACAACTTTGGGCTTTACGTAAAACAGCGAAAAATTTGGGTAAAGTTGTACGCTTTTACGTACAACTTTGCCCAAATTTTTCGCTTTTTTGTTTTCAATGCCGAACAAATAATTTCATGTCATTCATTGTAACTCGTGTCTTAGCTAGATCATTGTTAAATTCTTTGCTCTTGGAAAGGAATACATTAAATTTTTTGATATTCAAATTAAATTTAAATGTAGACAGCAGGTTAAATTTTCGAACTTTTTATTGATTTGCCCATTTTGAAAAATATCAATTTTCCGTTGTTATAAACGTTAGTGCTATGACAATCAGGGTGAATTTTAGTAAACATTTTGAGTAACATAGCTCTATAATTATACGTTTAACCTTTTATACTACTTGCTAAACTTGAATGGGCAAAGTCACAGTGTGCAGTTTGTAGCAGATGACATTCAACTTTATCCAATTTCCAGAGATCTCGCAGCCCGTAACATTCTGGTGGACGGTGCGGGTCTGCTGAAAGTGGCTGATTTCGGCCTGTCCCGGACTGGGGTGTACGTGCACACGCGGTCCCGTCCCGTGCCGCTCCGGTGGCTCGCGCCTGAAGCTATACTACACTCGCAGTACTGCAGTGCCAGCGATGTTTGGGCCTTTGCTGTGCTTCTATGGGAAATTGCTACGTTAGGTAAGAATACCTTCTCGTACCTCTACACTACATACACAACCCTTAACTCCACGTTCTTATAGTATAGACTCAATACCCCCCCCCTCCCCCCGCCCCCCTAAAAACCCCCCTAAAAACTATTTAGCCTCGGAATAATTGGACCTACAGTTTTTTGTCTTTTTTAATCTTGTTAAAAAATTTAAAGTAAGTAAAATACAAAACCTCTGTATAATAACTCTCCAATAACTATTCCGAGGCTATACAACGTTCATTAATAAGAGGATACATTTTTAATTTAAAATCAATAAATGAACCAGTAGAAATGATGAAATGCCTCGGTGGCTCAGCCGGTAGTGACCCTGCCTTCTGAGCTAGGGGGCGTGGGTTCGATTTTCACCTAGGGCAAACATTTATGTGATAAACATTCGTGTTTGTTCTCTGTCTGGGTGGTAATTATCTATATAAGTACGTATTTAAAATTATATATGTATGTATATCAGTCTCCGGCCGCCATAGTACAAGCTTTGCTTAGTTTGGGGTCAGACGACCGTGTGTGTAAGTGTCCCAAATATTATTAATATTTGGAAATATTATTAGGCGTTCGGGGCTCTTAGATTGATGCTGGCACCGCTTGAGCGCCTGAAAAAATTATAATAGCACGATACAGCTGGCAGCAACAATATTTGTAGACGTTTAACAATGTTCATTATCTAGATTAACTGGACCAAATGATTATCCTACTAATATTATAAACGCGAAAATTTGTAAGAATGTATGGATGGATGGATGGATGGATCTTTATTACGCTTTCACGCCTGAACGGCTGAACAGATCTGGGTGAAATTTGGCACAAAGATAGATTATAGTCTAGAATTATAGATTATAGACATATGATACTTTTTAACTGCGCGTAAAACCGCGGGGCGCAGCTATTACTGGATAAAAGATACAAACGCTTACACACCTTACATGACATTTAGGTACCTAGCTTTCTAAAATTAGGCTACAGAAAATATAAAAACCTTTTTTTGTGTTCAGTAAAAAAAAATTTAGAAAAAAGTTACTAGTTCAGACTAGAATAAGGCTATATGCTTTTTGGTTCCTAAAGAATCCTATGACCTAGCATGCGAACCGCGACAAAATTTTCTCATTTTTATCGCGTGAAAACGTGACAAGGCCACATGTAAATATACGTGTCTCGATAAAAAGAGACGACAATATATTATGTTCTTGCGCCACACATGCTAGGCCTGCTGGACTATAGCATCTTGGCTTTACCTACTCACTCTAGTAGTAATAATGAAATAGTTTGGTTAGCTTATTTGAAGCAAGGAGTTGGCGTTCGGTGCTCATTGATTGATGCAGGCATATCGCCTGACAAAATTGTTACACCATGTTGTAGCATGGTGTAACAATTGCAAGCTGGACTATAGCATCTTGGCTTTACCTACTCACTCTAGTAGTAATAATGAAATAGTTTGGTTAGCTTATTTGAAGCAAGGAGTTGGCGTTCGGTGCTCATTGATTGATGCAGGCATATCGCCTGACAAAATTGTTACACCATGTTGTAGCATGGTGTAACAATTGCAAGCTGGACTATAGCATCTTGGCTTTACCTACTCACTCTAGTAGTAATAATGAATTAGTTTGGTTAGCTTATTTGAAGCAAGGAGTTGGCGTTCGGTGCTCATTGATTGATGCAGGCATAACGCCTGACAAAATTGTTACACCATTTTATAGCATGGTGTAACAATTGCAAGCTGAACTATAGCATCTTGGCTTTATCTACTCACTCTAGTTGTAATAATGAAATAGTTTGGTTAGCTTATTTGAAGCAAAGAGTAGGCGTTCGATGCTCATTGATTGATGCAGGCATAACGCCTGACAAAATTGTTACACCATGTTATAGCATGGTGTAACAATTGCAAGCTGGAAAATCCAGAAAAAAGGTAACGCAGATCTTAGACTAGGTTGTTCCTTACTCAGCCCTCATAAACACAATTTATTTTCTTATTTTATTTTCTTAACTCATCCCAAATGTATTCTTGACTGGTCCCAAAGAAAAAATGTTAAGAAAAGGTACGGATAGCAAAGAACTAGACTTAGACTCTCTGCCTTTTGGTTCATACAGGTCTACAGTAGTCTTATTAGGTAGTAGTCTATAACTACCTGAATCATTTCTCATTTCAGGCGGCTTCCCATACGCAGAGCTCAGCAACCACCAAGTCCCAACATTCCTGGCCGGCGGCGGTCGACTGCCCAAGCCCGCGCGAGCTTCTCCCCGCCTCTACCAGCTCATGGTCGAGTGCTGGTCAGAGCGACCAGATGACCGACCAACCTTCGCGCAAATAGTCGAAAAACTGAACGTACAGAAACAACTCTATGTTGATCTAGACTGTATCTTACCGCCATCCGAAGAAGATTTGCTTAGTGACTACGATTTCAATATGGGAGGTCTGTCTGACCTGACAGAGCAGGCTATGTAAAGACTGAGTACTATAATTGTTGTTATTAATTATTACCTATGCATAGTAAATGTGATTAAGATTATGGATGCTCGTTTCATTCTTGTTTTCTATATATTTTGGTGATTTAACTTACCTTCCTATGTTGATAAAGGTTGTACCATAGAGTAAATATTAGGCTGTGGTTGTACTGTGCACACTACCTCTCTTACCTGCTTTAAAACATCCCCCCCCCCCCTAGCAATAAACGTTGTTTACCCCCTTAATAGTTTTTTTTTTTTTTGTTTGTTCCCCCATCCAGGAGAATTTGGCCTCGCACTACGTCTTGTGCATTTGCCAGTGTCAAGTTAATTTGGTATTTTACAAATAATAATAATAATAATAATAATAAATTCGGGACACTTCCACACACGGTCGCCTGACCCCTAACTAAGCAAATGATGGAGCAATGATGAAAAAGTGATGATGACAATTATGAATCTCTCCCCTTTCCCTATTTCAGTAAGGTGATGGATACTTTACTAAAATTTTAAGTGGTTTTGTAGAGAACACGAAAAGTCAGGTTTCGCAATGTTTGTATCATTTGCCCACACTCGTTCGTTAAGGTGCACCCACAACGAACCAATAAAGGTTAATAAATCTACCATTATTACACTTTAACACTCGAAGAATCACAAGATTTAGAAAATAACACAAAATTACGACAGTCTTTTGTCTTTTTCTTTCCTTTGTCATATTATAGCCTCGAAATAGGTACCTTCCTATTCAGAGTTTTGTCTTCTTCCATCGCGTTAAAAATTGTAAAAGAAAGAAAAAGACAAAACACTGTTTAGTAAGGAGGTTAGTATTAACTACATTTCTCTCTATCTTGCCAGCTCTGTCGCGTTCATGATAAGCTGTGTCGCATTTCTGCATTTATTAAAATTGTTCTTTTATTGCATGTGCTTATGTTTACTGTTGTACTTAGACAAATTATTTTTTGTCTGAAACCTACATACCACTGTTTTAAATTTTTCTGAAAATGGAACTAAAAGCAGCGACCTCTTCGGTAGAATGTGCGTATTGCGTTGCGACTACAGAAGAAATAAAAAAAGACATTGGCGAAATCCTTAGATTTCTTTTCTTATTACAAATTGAATTCGTGACCGTCATTTATTTTAATATTGGATTGGATTATTCTATTTTCTCGCAATCGAAGTAAAAGTTAGAGTGTAACATACGGGGCTAAAATCCCATTATATCTCAGTTTTTGCTTCCTAGCTGAAAACTACCTCGTTTAAGATGGGTCATTTTAGCCCCTTGTATAACAATCTACTAATAAAAATTGTCTTACATAAATTAATAGTAACATAACAAATTACCTACCACTCTTTAATAATCGAATAAAAAAACAAATCCTACATTTTATTTAATACATTACTTAACATAACATATCGTCACGCCTTTCCCCCGAGAGGGCTGGCAGAGGTGTAATACAACACCCTCACTTCGCCAGACGATATTCAGTCCCAAAAGTGACAGGGGGCGAGCCGGTCGCCAAACACCGGACTCCAAACATGTGGCAGATGACATACAATACGCACATATATGTTCACACAATGAACAAATTGGTGCGTGCCATCAGCTGGGTTTGAACCCGCTCCCTCTGGCTTGAGAGGCGGGCCTTCTCCCAACTAGGCTGCCATCGCATTACAATTTAATTAATCTAAACTGAATAAAAAAGTATTAATCACGTTAAAAAGGAGCGAAACTTCGAAAACTTCACGAACGATCAAGTTATCAAACGTTTTAATTTATGATTAAACGCATAAAATCAAAGATAACAAAACAAATATTTGTTTGGTTTGTCTTAGAAGTAAACGCTCAATTTAAATACCAATCAAAATCAACAATGAAAATTTCATTAAAATTGATTCATTTTATGATGTTTACAGTTTCTGTTAGTCGTAAGGCATCGACAATCAAAAATAACAAAATGTAAAAACAAAACTTAAAAGTAAGTTTCACCTCTGAAATATTTATAAAAAAATACCTTTTTTTTTATGTAGAATAGGTCGGCGTTTGACCACCAACTCGCCTGATGTTAAGCGACGTTGTGGTCTAAGATAGAGCACGACGACCTATAAGGTACTTATTCACTCTAGCCTTGAAGTTTTGTAGAGTGAAGAAGTACAAAGACGGCAGTTGAGTGAGGCGCTACAAGTGCGCTACTGCTCAGACCCGTCTTCGGAACGGTTACCTATTCGTTATCAAACGCTGAAGCGATGGTAGCCTAGTTGGAGAAGGCCTGCCTCTCAAGCCAGAGAAAGCGGGTTCAAACCCAGCCGACGGCGTTCACCAATTTGTTCATTGTGTGAACATACGAGTATGTGCGTATTAAATGTCATCTGCTACATGACTGGATCCCGGTGTATGACGACAGGCTCGCCCCCTGTCACATTTGGGACTGAATATCGTCCGGCCAAGTGTGGGTGTTGTATTACACCTCTGCCAGCCCCCTCAGGGGAAAGGTGTGTCGTTATGTAATGTTGCTAAGTTAAGCTGTTACCCACGCCTTCGTTCCCTTACGTTCAGAAAATAACTTTCCTCGTGATGTGTACTACATACTCGTATAACTAATTATTAAATTTCATCAAGATTGCTTTAGCCGTTTAGGCGTCAAAAGCCCACAAACAGACAGACAGAGTTATGTTCGATTTTATATTGATTATTATTATGCTAGTTGATCCTTTATCCTTTACTAGCTACGCCAGCGGTCTTTCCCGCGATTAAAAAGTGTCCTACGTGCCATTCCAGACTATACAACTTCATCCATATCTTTATCCAAAGTTAATTAGGTATATGTATTTATAAATTCTTATTTCAGTGATTCGGGATGTTTTACTTTTTACGCTTACGATCACCGTTGGGATCGTAGCTGATTGGCCTGACCCTAAAAAAGACCCACTTATATTCGTTGCTAACCCCGTCGAAGCCGATATGCCTGGCCACTGGGTACCCCTAAGCGTTGTTAAATTTATACTGGAAGGCACGACTACGACAAGTAAGCCACGTCCTAAAGAACCATTATACTTAGTAAAAACTGAGAAACCGAAACCAAAGAAACCGCATAAGAAACCTGTTAAGCCGAAACCCCCACAAGTCGAAGAGGCGCCTGAGACCGAACCAGAAGAGGAAGTTGAGGCAGAGCCGCAAGAGGAGCCGGTTGAGGAGGAAGAACCGGAACCAGAACCTGAGCCAGAGCCAGAGCCCGAGCCAGAGCCAGAGCCTGAGCCAGAGCCAGAGCCAGAACCAGAAACGGAGCCTGAGCCAAAACCAGAGCCTGAGCCTGAGCCTGATCCAGAAACTGAGCCGCCGTCGCCGCAACCACCCCGACGACCAGCGCCACCAATGCTTGATGATCTCGGCAACTACCAAGGGTAATTTGAAATAAACTTTCGAATTACATCACTTTTATTGTAAACTAGCTGCGCCCCGCGGTTTCACCCGCGGTTAAAAAGTATCCTATGTGCTATTCTAGACTATAATCTATCTCTGTTCCAAATTTCATCCAGATCTGTTCAGCCGTTCTGGCGTGAAAGAGTAACAAACATCCATCCATACATACAAACTTTCGCGTTTATAATATTAGTAGGTAGGATACATTACCGTTTAATTCAAATTTCCTAATATTCAGTTAGATCTATGAATAAAAGTGCAAATTAACTTTTTCACGTACTCATTCAGAACGCTAATTGCTAAACCTGAACTAGCTAAAACTATTGATGTCCTTGTCTAATTCGCAGCAATAACATATTATTTCTAACTTGTATTTAACAATTCGGCGTTCAGAAAAGGGCCTATTCACTCCTTTCTCTTCTGAGTACATAATAATCAGGGCCTAATAGCTGGTAAGTAGCTAAATAGTATAGACATACCTAGTTATAGGCAAAAATTTGTGAGACAGTAATTCATTAATTAAAAAAATAAAAATAATGCCTCTCAGTTTCTTGCCTGTTCTTCTGAGTAGTGGCTTTTTTCCTAACAAGGCGGTCAAGTCTATTACAAAACTTTGACGTTCATAAGTGTATCTTTGATACCCAATTGAATAAAAACATTTTGACTTTTGACCTTTAAAAAGTACATAGGTAATTATGACTCTTACTACACTACTCCATTAGGTGGACTGACGATCTGGTGAGGATCACGGGAAACCGTTGGAGGTTGGCAGTTGGCAGCGCAGGATGGTCGTTGTGGAGATCATTGGGGAGGTTTTGTCCAGCAATGGAGGTCTTTCAGGCTGACATGATGGCGTTGATTAGGGCTCACAAGCTCACTAGCACTGAAATAAGAATTAACTAAGTCTTTGCTTAACTATTATAAACTAGCTGCTCCCAGCGGTTTCACCCGCGGTTAAAAAGTATCCTATGTGCTATTCTAGACTATAATCTATCTCTGTGCCAAATTTCATCCAGATCTGTTCAGCCGTTCTGGCGTGAAAGAGTAACAAATATCCATCCATCCATACAAACTTTCGCGTTTATAATATTAGTAGGACTACCTAGCGAAATATTCGTTCATTGGGCACATCAAGAAGAGTCTCGGAATGGCGCAAGAATTTTTTTTGGCTTGTTTAAACTAGCTTAGTAAGGAATTAGGCAATCCTTTTATTTAGTGTACTAAATTCCATCCACACGATACAATTTAACGACCAATTTCACTAGATTAGCAATTGAACTGTCTGGATGGTATTAAAAATTAGAGGTACGGGACCAACCAATGACCTTGAGATTGATCAATCTGATTGGCAAAGCAAAAAATAATTAGGTCTGTGGGTTGGCCAATCAAATTGTAAAAGGAGCTGTTTTCGTGAACTATTTTTATTCAAGACCCAATCATATTTCAAAGATATGGTTCCTACGCAAATTCCCTTAGCAATTTTTCGTTACGTCGAACACTGGTTGCTCTGCGGCTGTGCCATACACCCAGTAAAATAATTCTGGCGCTCGTTGTTAAGCTGATGAATAGCTCATGCAGTCACATCTAGGTAAGTACCGCTTACTATCAGACGGATGACATACTCGCGAACCTAAGTAGGTAAGTATGTAAGTAGTGCTTTCTAGTCGGTATATCAAGCTGACAATCTTAGGTACGTGGTGAAAAAAAAAAGGTTATTGTTGGTTATTTACCAACAAAGCTTTTACTATTAGGTGTAAGACCTGCTTGTGGTTACGTAATTACGTAGGTATGTAGTTATAAATATCTATCGTTTACTATCTGGCGAAACATCTTTTTGAGCTCTTGTACCAGCGCTTACTTTCAGGTAAGGTAACCTACTTGCATAAAATTAAATAGATTGATCTATCAGTTTCTATAATATTTTGTTGCAAGAATTCTTGATAGGTTAGAAGCATGTAGGGTCAACTGGTAGGTACAAACGCGTCTGTACGGCAATTGCGTCTTTCGAGAATTACTGACAAACCCTTCACAAATTAGGCTAACGCCATCTAGTACAGATTATTGTAACTAAAGATAGAAAAAAGATGTAGATGGCGCCACACAATGCAAAAGGGGCGAAGCAATCCGCCATTTAAAAAAAACATTTTTGTGAGTGGCGCATCCGACCGTTTGGTTTTATTTCAAGTGTTCTTAGGCCCTTATGCTAAACCGCGTTACATAAAAATTGTTTTAAATAAAATAAAACATCCAAACTGTTGAACAATTGTAAAAAATGCTATTAAGTAAAAATAAAATCGATGATGTTTTTTTTTCTAAACGGTGCCGGCGCCGGCGAAATTTACAAACATAATCATTTACAAGACATTTACGCACAAAAAACATAACCCTTTCTAGCAATCGCCTCAAAATTATAGATAGACATGATTTTTTTATGATTGGACTAGAAACTACCAAAAACAGTTTTTAACCGACTTCCAAAAAGGACGAGGTTCTCAATTCGAGTTCTATACAGCCGTAGCGTCTAATTTTTTACAACATTACCTACAACATTTAATAAACTGGCCGATGCTCAGCCCATTCATACAGTAGGATGATTACTTGCTTTTACTACTGTTTTTGACCGAAGAAATGTGTTTTGAATTAAGGCGAGCCTGGCCAGAAAACGTCTAGCAAGAAACAACTTTCCTCTAAGATAAACCATGGTTTTTACTGTGTAAAAAAAAATATGTTATTCTTAAGCATGTTTTTAAGTGGAATCATAAATCTGATACATGTAATGAATAACTTCACTCGATAGAAAAAAAATCCAAAGTCACCTCTATTTGGTATTTTAAACACGATTTGCGACTTAATTTTTACAAATCATATTGCTTTTTTATTTTTTTTACGAATTACAATGCAATAAAAAAATGGAATCATAAATAAAAATGTTAAAAAGTTAACATGGTAATTTTATATGATTTTTTTATCACGAATTCATGGTAAAAAGGCACGTTTGCGTGACCGCCAGTCCGCCCGCAGACCCCGTCGACGCCGGACGTGTGCCAAATTTTTGTGATCTCCGCAGTGCCGCACACACCAACACCAACCAAGCATTTAGTTTTGCCATAATGGGTAACAAACATAATAAACGAAAAAAATGCTCAAGTCTGACTTTTAGAAAATCGTACGAGTCAAGGAGCAAACGTCGGTAAGTAGATAAACTTCTACTAGATTAAATTGGTAATCATTGTTTTTATTTACTAGAATCGACATTTCTTGCATTGCTTTTTGTAGTCAGATGATGTATCAACAAATCTATTAGTACCTACTTATATTCGTTTTAGTGTTTTCAAATATCATACTCATCATCATAGATACTTTTTTGTCTCGTTACGTGTATTCAGGATGTAAATACCCGGCCTAGTGGTATACCTACTAGTGATATTTATGTAGTTATACCTACCTACAGTTTTTTTTGCAGAAGACTACTACGTAACAAACTCCAATGACTTTGGAATTGACGAAACGTAAGTACCTACCTACCTTTTGTACCACGCAGGGAGGCGGGTGTTCTGCAAAGTTTTGACTATGTCGGTCACCATTTATTATTTCACCCAGACAACTTGTGAGATACGGATACGGAGCGACGTTCATACTTTCATTTTTCCTGAGCATTCTAAACTGCACAACGAGTAAATACCCGGCCTAGTGGTATATCTAGTAGTGATATTTACGTAGTTATACTTACCTACATGAATACTTATCTTCGTTTTTTTTTTTTTGCAGAAGAGTACTTCAAGAGAATGTAATAAACTCTGATGACATTGCAATTGACGAAACGTAAGTACCTACCTTCTTTTTGTAACATGCAAGGTGGCGGATCTTCGCTAAGTTTTGACTGTACTGTATGTATGTAAATTATATAGGGTGTTAGGTGAGATAGGGGACGTCGTTCATACTTTCATTTTTGACTGAACAATCTGTACTACACGAGTGTTTGGTAGCGTTTGAGTTATAGCCGTATGATTTGAACACATCTAGGCCTGATTAGTACTGCAACGTGATTTTGGCTGTTTTGAAGAAAACTCGTAAAGTTGTATATTCGTTTTTAACGATTAGCGAAAATCGAGCTTTTCGGTAAATCTTGTAAGTACGGCTTTTATAAACCTACGACTTTTATGGATGTGTTCGTCGTTGCCTTTGAAATTCGAAACTGCCGGTTGTAAGAAGCGATAGCGGGGACAGGCGAAGCTATGTATATACGTCACAAAGATGGCCGCCGACCGTTGTAGATTATTGCTTATATCTCGAGTTTTATCTCATCAAATCAGTTGTTTGAGGTGTCATTTGAAAGCTCATTTATTTATAATGTAGTTGTTATATAATTATGTACATACATATCAACAAGCTTGAACGACAGCTTCCGTGCGCGAGTCCGACTCGAACTTGGTCGGTTTTTTAGAATTTTTATGTTTTGAACTTTTGGGCATCATACTTATAAATATTTATTTTTATTTTGTTTTAGGCACGTGGATGACATTGACCCTGTTTCACTCAGCGTGGTCATCATCCTGCGTCAGTCATGGTTTGGTGGGGGGTATCCTATCACGGCGTCACAAAGCTTAGTTTTTGTGAAAAGGGGGTTAAAACTTCTGCCAAAGTGTATCAAGAGACCGTCTTATATGGTGTTGTACAACCCCTTAGCAATACACTTTTTAAAAATCTACCGTGGAGTTTCCAACTAGACTCTGCACATGGTCACAAGGCGCGAACTACTCAAGCCTGGCTGGAAGCCAATGTTCCGGACTTTATAAGGGCTGAAGACTGGCCCTCCTCTAGCCCAGATCAAAACCCCCTGGACTACAAATTATGGTCAGGTTTAGAGGGCATGGCCTGCTCTAAACGACACGCCGACATAGAGTCACTTAAGAAATCTTTGAAGCAAGCAGTGGCTAAATTTCCCATGGAAACAGTCCGTAAATCCATAGATTCTTGGCCAGACCGACTAAAGGCCTCTATCAAGGCCAAATGTGGTAATTTTGAATAAAATAATAGTTATATTTTTGTTAAGACTTCAATACATATGTAAATATAACTTTTATTAACATTACATTACTGTATAAAAAAATAAATGCATTTTCATTTGTAACAGAACTTATGGCTAGACATGCATACATATCGTCACGCTTTTCCCCGAGGGGGCTGGCAGAGGTGTAATACAACACCCACATTTCGCCGGACGATATTCAGTCCCAAATGTGACAGGGGGCGAGCCTGTCGCCATACACCGGGCTCCAGTTATGTAGCAGATGACACACAATACGCACATATGTTCACACAATGAACAAATTGGTGCGTGCCGTCGGCTGGGTTCGAACCCAGCAGAGCAAAATTGCCACTCCCAACTAGGCTGCCATCGATTCTACAACTATATCACAGAACAAATAATAATACTACGTACCTATAGCTCAATTGTATATATAAATGTAAATATTGTGAATGTATATTTTTGTATTGGATGTTTTGTTAGTACTAGCAAAATGTCCGCCACTTCGTACCCAGGGTATGTATACCTATATATCCGGTATAAGTTTACTCGATTCTTTCATAATTATTGTTCAAAATTATATCTGAATCGTGTAGTTTTTTAACTTTGTAACATTTAACAAACCATACAATATTATTAGTACGCACCTAATGGTAAAGTAAGGTAATTAAAATTGTTATTACCATTGTTATACAATATACCCAAAAATAATGAAATTTACTATGTTGTATTATTTAATGAATACCGGTAGTTACACAATCATTCCAACACCCTGTATAAATATTTGTCCTAATAAGGATAACAAGTAGCCAATGTGTCAATCCAGGGCATAAGCTAACTCCGTTCCAAATATGATCCTCATCCGTCTAGCCGTTTAGGTGTGAATAAGTGAAATACGAGTAAGTACCTAACTTCCACACACAATCGCAATCTTTTGTATTTATGAGTGTGAAGTGTGATAAAATGGAAATATGACACTACCGGTAAAATGAAACTAATGCCACGACTGCTCACACATCAAAAATACAACAACTCGTGGACATGAGATTGGTTGTACCTATATTGGCTTGAACGGCATTTTTTAGATTTTCTTTTGTTTGGCATCAAATAAAAAATGTTCATAAAATGGATGAGTACAATGACGGACGGATTATTTTATCGATTTCCTAAAAATGGGTGTTTAGGTACTCGATACCATAACGTGACTGACGGGTGAAAGACGTGCGCGCGGCGCAGCGCACACAACTTTTGTGTCGCGTGAATGAATACGTCGCGCTCCCAAAAAGTGCGGCCTGAGGTAGAGTAAAATACCTAAAGTTCTGGGAAAGCCTCGCCTTAATCGTGATAAAAATTAAATCCGCAAATCGGTAAAACGCACAGCGATTCCGATAGACAAGATTTTAAAATTACCTACAATCTCACCTGCCCGACTCCTTTATCAGGGCAAATCCGACTTGGATTGGGTGGTTATTTTTTTATAAGGCATAAAGCGTAGTAAACGTTGTCGGTCCGAGTCAGACTCTTCAATCTTCATACATTTCTATTGGTAATCCGGAATGACCGGGTGACTATAACTATACTAATTTTGGTTGAATAGAAGTACTGTTGAACCTTAACTTAAATGTACTAATTTTGATTTAGAAGTATTATAATCTCGTATTTCTATGACACAAATATAGATGTCGCTACTTGAGAAGACATTGTGCTAAAATTGATAGGTACTTGATGTCCACACCATAACAGTATGGTGGTAGTCTCCTTGAAATAGTTGGTTAATAAATATGATGTGTGACGCTAAATGTCAAAACAATTTGAGGGCGCTTGCTCTACTGGCCTCAGTGCTACCACTTTTGCACTTTTTGCGCTAGAATTAGCGATACTTTTAGAAGTTTTGGCACTTATTGTAGCATTTAACTTAATATGTCGTACATATAAAATAATCAATAAATTAAAAAGTAACAAATAGAAAACAAGCTATGACGGCACCAAATGGCGGATTTTGCCATTAAGTTAAAAACAAAGACTCAAACGTAGGTATTTATGGTATTTAAAACATTCTGATTAAATTAACGAGTTTGTGTTAAAAGTGTATGTGATGCCGTGTTGTTTTCTTAAAAATTAAGAACGTTAAAGTGTGATGTAAAGAAATTACGAATTCATTCACAATCAACAAAGTTAACATTTTTTTTTTCTAGGAGTTTTGTTACGTCACGTGACTATCGGCCTCTGTCCTAACGGATGAGATGTTATTTTCACTCTCACTCATTACGACTTTTCAAACAAGAAAGACTAGGACCAGAAAGCGTCTCACGCGCAAGAATAAGGCCCAGATGGCCATACTATCAATCGCATACGACAGTTCGCATGGTCATAGAGCCCCTTTCATTTATTGTCTAGTCAATCTAGCCATTTCTTATTTCATTGACTTGGCAACACTCGCTGATGTTGACTTGACCGGAAGTTTTGGCGGGAACCGAAAAGATGGTGTCGTGTTTTTGTATTATTTTCTAAAACTTGTGATTCTTCGAGTGTTAAAGTGTAATAATGGTGGATTATTAACGTTTACCGGTTCGTCAACGTGCACGAGTGTAGGCAAATGATACAAACATCGCGAAACGCGATTTTTCGTGTTCTCTACAAAACTTCACTTAAAGTTTCAGTAAAGTATCCATAACTTTACTGGAATGGGAAAAGGGGAGGGATTCATCGTCTTCATCATCACCTCATCATCCCATCATCTGTTACTGAAGGAAAAATTATTACTAAGAATCCGACTGAAGGACGAGTATCCATGGTCATGAATAAATTATTAAAAAAAAAAAATTGACTTGACCGTTCCGACCGACCAATATTTTTGTTATGATGTCAAGTACCTATCAATTTTAGCACAATGTCTTCTCAAGTAGCGACATCTATATTTGTGTCATAGAAATACGAGATTATAATACTTCTAAATCAAAATTAGTACATTTAAGTTAAGGTTCAACAGTACTTCTATTCAACCAAAATTAGTATAGTTATAGTCACCCGGTCATTCCGGATTACCAATAGAAATGTATGAAGATTGAAGAGTCTGGATGATTTTTAAGTTTTCTGTTTGTTTCTACAGTAATTTGCCGAATTTTTTAGTTTATCTTACTAGTCCGTTGAGTTGAGTGTGTCTCCTCCGGTTAGTGTGGTGTTGAATGTGTATTCTGTGTGGTGAGATAGAAACTCCTGGAACTGAGATAGAGACTCGAAGTTTTGTGTCTTAGAAATAAGATCCTAGGACTCCTACAAAATAAATGATGTCGTTGTCTTGAAGAAAGTGTTGCATAGATTCTGAAAGTGAGCTATATTAGTATTAGGTCAATATAATAAAGTAAAACCCGTATTTTCTATGGTAAACCCGGCACATAACCTCTAACCTAACCAACCAAACCTAAAAAATCTCACCAAACTAAAACCTAGGCAAAATTATGTTGAATGTAGGCTATTATGACTAGTTTTGTTTTTTATGTATTAAGTATTAAAAGTTTTATAATTTTGTATGTACTTACATAAGGTTTTTGAATAAAGAGTTACATGTACCTACTAATATCACAGAATATGTCCTATTATATAGGTCCAGAAGGATAGTCTTCATACAAAACACGATTTCGAAACGTGTCAAATTTATTTTGGTACCTTAATAAAACCTTTTTTTCTATACGTGATGAACTTGCCATTAAAAGAGGTTACCCGATTTAGTTGGGTAAATTATATAACGATCAGGGACCCTATTCGGAGATTTGAAATTCTCATCTCACCTTCTTTCGTCCTTGTTGCTCTCATTTAAAACGTTAAAGGTGTGAGAGTAACCAAGATAAAATCTCATCTCATCTCACGCGCAGGAATAGCCCCCCAGAGTTTAAAGAAATCACGAGACCAGAAAGTATTAGGCCAGCTTAGGCCAGAGCTAAACTACACACAAAGTCTTACCCATATCCATTCATGACACTATTCTACAAACTAATATTATAGATTGTATGCAAACCTTAACTAAAATCAGAGTAGGTAAAAGGTAAGAATTTAAGTAAAAATCAAGAGTACGAATTTGAGTTAAAATCAATAGTAATCCCTTTAATCTTATTTACACATAAATTTACACATTATTACATCATACATTAAAGTAATTTTTTCGGCAATAAAATAACATTACATTTACATAAAAATAAAACTGACGCCTCCTTATCACGATATTTTACTGTTACGTATCTTTCTTTCTTGCGAAGGTGCACAGAGCAAATTGTTGAAAGGCGACGAAGTTTCCACTAATTTTCATTTTTACTTTGGCGAATTATTTTTGTCCACTGATCGGCTAAACTGGATCCTTAAGAAACCTAAAGATAATTTATTGGGAAAATAAAAAAATACATTGTGGCAACACTTTTTTCAGCAACTTTTCGCTCTGTTGACATTATGAATTATTTACAATTATTAGCTTTTTAAAGCACATAAAAATATATTTAAGACTTAAGGATGATATGTGACGTTGCCTTTTTTTACTGATTTGGATATTCTGAAATTTCGGCATGAGTGGACTACACAGTTCACCATATTTATTGGTTAGTGGGGAGACGTAACCGCTACTGGATGACATCGAAGACTGACTAGTGAATTGGTTGACTTTCAATGGTTTGGTTTACTTTTTTTGGAATCATTATTTTTGACCGATTATGGGTCTTTACTCTATGTCTATGACTTATATCATATTTTTATCATCATTAATTCCGTGGCACGCAGGAATAACTGAACATCGCAAAAACGTCAATTTTTCAGGGCAGCCATTTTAAAGTTTGACATTTTCTATTTAGTCAGTAAGTTAGTTAAACGATGATGTCAAAGTTATTTTGAGGGTTACTTGAGGCCCTCTTTCGTATGGTTTCAAGAATTTAACGAAACAACTTATAGTTTACATAATAATAGACTTGTCAAACAGCTGAAATGCCTTGAATAAGTTGATAACTCGACTTGTAGACCAAGTTTTGGCTTTTAAGGACATTTATCCAGTTATTCACCATCTGAGTACGGATCATTTTTATCGGTTACCCTATTTATTTCAATGGAAAAAGCATTATTTCTCATTAGTAAACCAATGACAACTTCAAACAGATATAGTTTGTCAAGTAATTATTACTACTTTACAAGATATATCTTACTTTTCAGCATATAATGCAAAATGTAAAAAAAGTCTTAGTATTTAAAATATATTTTTTTTAGAATTATACGCTCATTTACATAATCTAAAAACTGTTTTCACTAACTTATTAAAATTATTTTTTAAACATATGGGAAAAACACAATGGAAACGCATTTGTTTCTAATTAAAATGAATTATTTAGAGTATACACTAAATTAACACATAGGCTAGACTTATTATCCCGAGAAATCAACAGTTGGCAATCGTTGAGTTCTACAAATAAGAAAATATTAATCAAACACACTACAAGACATAAATACCTACTTATAAAAGGTCTTATTTAAAAAGCTTTTCTAATTATTATTTTAAACGACTTCAAAAAACCGTTTTAAAAAAATCTTTGAAAATTTTCGTAATCTTAAGTGGCTGTAAAAAATCTGTAAAAATGTCTGATGACACACATGCTTAATACATGTTTTGTTAGATTGCTTACACATTACTTCGATCAATAATAATACTAATGAATAATAATAAAACCCTTTATTCAGACCAACTTAGTATCTATTTACAAAGTATTAAGAACTAAAAACTATGAGTGTGGATTTACAAGTATATTTTGGTAGTAAATCTTAATCTATTCTAATACTTAATTATTTTTTGTAGGTCTGTTTGCCAATCGGCAAAGATCTCCTCCAACCTTTTTCATTCCTGTCTATCTTGGGCCACTCTATTCCAAGTTACTCCTGCTACCTGTCTAATGTCATCATCCCACCATTTCTGTGGTCTGCCCCTTTTCCTTCTCCTAGGGCACCATCGTGTCACAATTTTGCTCCATTTCTCTTGGCCTCTTATCATATGCCCTACCCATTGCCATTTGAGTCTTTTGATTTTACATTAAAACAGGTAGTACGCAGGTGTTGAAAAGTTTTTTCTTTACATTAATGTGAAGAGTTTTATCTTCCATGGCTTCTCTCAGACTCCAGTATCTCTTTCAGCCATTTGTTATTCTTCTGTCAACTTCTTTGCGTATAGGGACCTCTTGTGTTATTAGCTGTCTCAGGTAGATATATTCATCAGTGTAATCAATTTGGTTATTTCCTAGATGTATGGTGGTTTTCTTCCCGTTTGTTTCTAATTAAAATGAATTATTTAGAGTTTACCTTTGTTTTCTCTGGGTTCAACTTTAAACCTTTCTTCTCACTTTCATCCGCTAGTTCAAGTATCATTTGCTACATGTTTTTAGGTGTTTCAGCAAATAACATTATATATATGTATATATATCATCTGCGAACCTCGATTGTGTTAGGGAGACTCGGTCGACAGTGATTCCGATGTTTTCCCAGTTAAGTCTCCTAAAGATTGTTTCGACAACCGCTGAGAATAGTTTTGGAGGTAGAGGGTCTGATGATGAGATGTCTGACACCCTTTCCTACTCTAAATGGTTTACCTTTCTTTTCTAGTTGGATTCTCGCGGTGCTATGACTATTATTTTAATTAAATAAAGTGAAAAAAAGGAACTTCTTATTCTGATTGGCCGTCATTGGTGTTTTTCCCCAAAAACCTTAAAACACAGATTTAAAAAATTGTCAGTCTTCGTCTTAGACAACCATGGCTCTAAAGGGTCTAAATGATCTATGCTAGCGTCTCTTTACGGCTTTGCACCCCGCTATCAATCAACCCTGTATTGATTTGAATCTTTTGTGTAAGTATGAATGTGGGTAGGTACATAGTACACCAATGATAGTAATAGTCACCAATAATGTACAGCATTATAATATATTTTTTATATTTACTTCACGTTGTTGCATGGCATGTTTGTTGGCGTTTAGGCTCCAGTAGGTACATAAAAAATATCCAGCTCGGGTAGATAACAACTTGATATCTTGCTATTGCAGATGAAAACTAAATCACCACGGCAAAGGTAAAAGTGAACATGTGATAATGTCACTTTTTAAACAAAAATATTTGGCTTGCCATAACTTGACATCTCGATTTGTCAATGGAGGCAGAAACAGGCTATGTGTATAAGTCGAGATATCCAGTATTTTGGATGTGAGTGTAAGTTGATAAATCAAGATGACAATTATTCATACACAAACTTATGCTTGACATCTCAATTTGTCAAGTTAAAATTAATTTTTGCAGAAAAGGCTTAGGTGTATAAGTCGAGATCTTCAATATTTTGAACATGTGTTGATGTTGATAATTCAAGATGTCAATATTAGTAAGCAAACACACACTTGATAAGTCGTTTTATCAAGTAAAACACCATAAAATGCAAGGGTGTCGAGATGTACAAAACGCGATTGCTCTAAAACTATTGTATATTTCGGGCTGATTTTTTTATACATAGTAAAGCGCATACGAAGGAAGCGTTTAAGCCAATAAAAAAAAAATCATGCAGGTCGAGTTGTTCAGTTATTCCTACGTGCCACGGAATTATTATTGATTGCTGATACTCGTGATTTTTTTTTGTTTATAATTATGTAAAGGTGCTCCTTATTCGAGCCATGTTTTTATTGCAATATGGGCCCGGCAATATTGCCGGTAGCCCGGCCATCATCAGCCATGCTAGAAATGTATGACGATATAGCCCGGCCACCCTTAAAATATTGCCGGGAAAATAATGCATTAAAAATATGGCCCGTCTTGTGATTACCAGCCATCAATAATTCATTGTTTCCCCTATACCAAAATAATATTACAAAAGTTTCATTAATCTGTAATATCTACCTACAGCTATAGCTATTCGAATCATTGATATAGTTATAGTTATGTATGTAGTAAGTCCATGACACGAATACAGATGGCGCTGGCAGGTGTTGCTTGTTTTAGCTGCCGAGAGAGGTCTCTATTTCCCTATATAACAAAGTACTCTGTGGTCCGAGTCATTTTGCCTAACCGTTTGCCTGAATGGCAGAACATCATCAGGAAGCTAGTTGAACGGCGCCGTTTCGTAAAGAGGCTAGGCTGTTAATTTAACGGCAAATTAAGCTAGTTGGCTGCGACAGAGACATTAAACAGCTCATCGTCAAAATTGAGTGAAAAAAATATAACGCAATTACCTACCTACCTACTTACCCCGTTTGACCGACATCAACAGTACAAACTTACTCAGATCAACCTTTGATCTGAGACAAACTTACTGTAATGTGAGGGATTAACTACCTACTTACACTTATTAGGCTCAACTGAGCTTTAAACGCTTTAGTTAGTCCACGCCATTATTTAAAAACGTTTGGTAGGTAGGTATGGTGTACGAATCCGTTCAGATTTTCAGCGCTGCACGGTGTAGGTACCTATCTAGGTAGCTACTCGTACCTACGCACTCAGATCAACCTAGAGGAATTTTCTAGGTTGATCTGAGCCTACGCATCAAAGTTTTTTACATTCCAAAATTTCGCGGACTTTATGTGTCCTTAGTTTTATATTATTTCCAACCAAGTAACTTGCTGAAAAATTAAAAAGTTGCGCGTTCTTTCTTTGTACAAGCCAAGCGAACGAGGGTGAAATAGTGAACCAGCGGCGCTTGCGCCCCCAAGCGGTCCAGTGTGCGTTGGCGCCTGCCGCGTTGCGTTCGGCCGCATGCAAAAAATTGTATCACAAACAAATTTCGACTTTATTTACACACACGATAAAAAATAAACCATCTCTATCTTTAATACATAAGACTTATAATTGCTTGACGCTGTTACCCACGTTGCTGCTAGCGCCGCTTGGCAGAGAAGGAATTCGGTAGTGACGTACACACCACAACGCTGACTTGTTGATTCATCGATAAACAAAAAAATCAATATGGTTTGGAATGTTTAACTCAAATTCAAATCATTTATTTCAATTATTAAAATCAATTTAAAATAAAACGTATGCACGATCATAGCATAAATAAAAAACACATAAAATAAAACAAAAAATAATCAGATACAGATAAAATCAAACAAATTAAATCAAACGATTAATAGGTATATCTTCTTAATGATTCTAATAATTTTAACGGTAATAAAAGGTGAATAATTTTTATTAAGACCTACGACGTTTCATAAATAAAATTGATCACATTATAAATACTTTTAGAAACTACCAGAACCACAATTAGAAATAATTTGATCTAAAAATAAAACAATGACAAAGAAAAACCAAAAATACACCAAAACTACTACCCTACTAACAGAATAGAAACCTCGAATTCCTTTTCATTTTAAAATATCGACATCGATGACTAACCGCATCGTCTGGACAACACTGCTCACTGTGGCGCTTCACTCGCCGTCTCTTTCTTACATCGAACGAAACAGAAATCTTTTTTTTTCAGTCGTGCGCTGAACGTGGTTAGGGTAGCGTGTGTCGCTGCCCACGAAAACGTAATCAACTCGTGCTTGTTGTTATTTATTAGGATACGCGTGTATTCTGTTTTAAACTATACAAACTCTTTCGAAGTGATTCTTCTTGAGGATTGAAAGGATTATAAGCATCTGTGATACATTTTATGGTGTTATATTTAGAATGTTGGTGATGTAAAGATGGAATAAAGACTGCCCATGTTAATGTAGTGATGACTGAGTGGTGTTGATTAGTAGAAATAGGGAGTAATTGACTATGGCGGTGGTTAATTTTGGCGTGTGCTTAGTGTTGGTGTTGTACCAACTATCAGCGGCTTACAGCGACGAAGTGTCGTCGGAATCGACGGATCTTGGATTGAGTGGTGAGTAGAACAATCATTGATTTGGAAGCATTTGAAAGTGCATCTATTGATATACTTACCTATGACTTATCCTGTGCAAGGAGATGGTTTAAATTTAAATACTTACCTAGTTTATTGTTGTTTTCAATGCCTCTGCGTAAAGGCGTGTTCTCGCAGGAGGTAGGTACCTACCTAAGTGCCTAGCACAGCGCGGCTTCATCCTTTTGCCGTCGGGCCGCACGTGGATTTTAGATTAATTCATTTTTATGGTGATTGCTTTTCCTAGTCTTACAGGATGCAATAATTTATTTAACTGCTTGTCCTGTTTTGTGTCTTGGCCGGTAACAAATAAGTTATTATGAATTGATGTCAAAATAAATCGAACAACAAAATAAAAATGCAAATTAGGTAGGTAAGTAGCTAGGTAGGTACTTTTGTTCATAACAATACCATAGCAATCCGTATATGGTTCTGTATTGTAGGAACCTTTTTATTACCTACCTACCTATGTTCAACTTTACCATGCTCATCTACATAATTATCTAAGTACCTACTTACCTACTTATTTGCTAAGTGTAAACAATTAGGTAATAGGTAGGTACCTACCTAAAGAAAAACTTACCAAAAATAACAAATTATAAATCAGTACAACCTACCTAGGTGCCAAAGTTCAAAAGTTATCTTAGGTCGCGAAGTGTCGATACTTGTTATGTAGGTACCTATCTACCTACTTTATTATCAACACTTAAAATTATAATTAGCCGCTTCGTTATGCTATCATTAAGCCCGTGATTTCATTTTAATGTGCACCTAGCACCAGCTTTTATTTACAAATTTAGGTGACGTCAGTTTCTATTTTCAATTCAAAATAAAAGTTTCAATTCAAAAGAAAAGTTTATTACAGCACAGCAAACTACCTGAGGTATCCATAAGGCATTTTTCCTCTTGTCGGTACGGCACGGCACGGCACGGTACGGCACGGCACGGCACGGCGCGGTGCCGCTGGTATCATAGCCGCCATGGCATGCCATTGCCGGTAAGGGAACGTACGCATACTACGTGACTCATTTAGGGGGGGGTTCGAATACGATTTTTCAATGTTTTGTTTGCAAAAAACGATTTAAAACTATGAATTACTATGTAAAACGGAGGGGTCTTAGAATAGAGTAGTATAGATGTTCACCGAGGGGGAGGGGGGGAAAGGGGGTTAAAAATTGTAAGAAATGGTCACGTAGTATGGGTACGTTCCCTAAGTGTAGTGTAGACGCGTGCCATAAACTTTCATTGTATATACATTTGGCTGCCCCGGCTGCCGTGCCGTGTCGTGCCGGCCAGTGGGAAAACACCTATAGGCGATGGGGAATTGTTGTGCATTCCCACCGAAGTTACTACTTATGTGTGATTAGGAGACATCATTTTGTAACTGGGACATACAAAATCCACATGACTACATATATGATAGATAGATAGGTAAAGCCTTTATTCACTGACCATTGGTGTCTTAATTTATATTAGGCACAAAATACAAAATTATTTTGCAGCAACCAGTTGCTTGTCAGGTTGTCCTTCGACATAGGCCTCCCCTAGTTCCCCCACGCTTTCCTATCGCGAGCTAGTGAAGCTAAAAGATGGGAAGACGATTTACCCAAGGGATGGAGTACCCTTGGGTACTTAAATCGTCTTCCTATATTTGTATTTGGCGTCCTCTTTGCCTGTTCCCGTTATATTACCTACTAAATACTTCAATGATCATTATCACAGATCCGTTGCTACCTATATCACAATCGCTCTGTTATCAATCATCGATTCCAGTTGCCATGGGGACAGGCGCCGGCGCCAGTGATTTAGGTATTTACTTGCAGACTAGGTTACTGTATCAATAAAATAAACCTAGATATCGAATGCCGTCTCGGGTCGGGTTTCACCTTGAATTTGTTCATACCTAGGTAGGTACTTTATTTCCAATAAAAGTCATGGAACGTAAGTTGCCGTTTGCCTTATTGTTAGGTAGTTTATGTTTATAATACATTCAACTTCTTTCTAACTCATCTTACATCTTTCGTCTTCAGTAAGCTAAGGGAGTCTACACATCAAAGTCGCTGAGAGCCGCCGAAATCATAGCTATCTGCGGCTTTTTTGTTCGCCGGCACGCGTTATGTCGGCGGGTTCGGCGACATTAGTGTGTACACTCCTTAAAGGTTACAAATTGACAGATAATGTTTACGGAGTGGCACACCACGTAGTCAAGGTAAAATAAAATGATCGTTTTTTTAATGTCAAAACGAAATTATACCTACTTAATTGTTGGCTCACATTTTTTTTAAGCACGTCGCTACCGAATAGTAAGTAGGTACCTATTGTGACACCAAATTTTTCGCGAAATTTTTGTGAAAGTTACCCAATACCCACCCTATCTATAAAAAAAAGTAGTCAAAATATTCGACCAAAGTTCAAGGAGTTGAATACGCAATGAATGACGTCAATCGTCATTGTCAATCTGTCCAAAAATTCTTGGGAAACGATAACAAGTTTATTGGAATTATCAAGAATTCTTTTGCCAAAATGCGTCAAGATAGTACTTAGTAGACAGTTACCTGTTACGTAGATAGCTTTTTATTCTTTACCAATTTATAAAATTCACGACTCACGAAATTTGCTTTGTTTTTGAAACTTTCGTTTTGCATCACATGTTGATGTTGATTTGCGGCGGTTACCGTTTACCATCAGGCGGGCCGTCTGCTGGTTTGCTACTATTGTAATAAAAGAAAAATTTAGGTTAATCAAATGAAAATGACGTGAAAGCACCTACCTTCTACTTTTTATGAAACGTGTCTAGGATAGGATAACTTACTTAGCCAATACCCAAATTCATCTTATCCACATCAAACTCAATATCTCAAACATTCAAACAATCGGGATTTCGCAAAAAAAAAAAATGCCATAAGTACATAAAGCTTATACCTAGAGCTTAGAGTAATGTGAATTAGTTATTTGAAAGTAGCATAAAATCACAGAATATGCTCTATTACATAGCATAAAATATAGATTCCAATAAAATTTGTGCCACAAACAATGAAAAAAAATAGAAAGGATAAGAACAGTCCAACCTTTTTGTTAAAAACTTTTTTGACCATCACTTCTGATAACTGACGGTATGATATTGAAAAAAAAGCTCCAAGACAAAGGTTGTAAAGCTTCGAGCACTCAAACCTTTCCTATTCAATGCCTATCCTTAAACCCAACCCCATTGTCACTTTCTCTATTTACCAGTCGACAAGTTAGTGCAAGTAGCGATATGAATGACGTCACCAATCGATATCCTATCGCCATCTGATAAGGAGCAGACTTGGCGCCGTTTAGAAGCTAAAATATCATTGATAAGGTGATAGTTCATGACTAGGTAGAGCTGTTTGCAAACTGTGAAGTAATTATAAATATTCGCAAAAAAAACTACTTTATTCATGATATTCCATGACATAAGAAATTGGAACTACGATCGTATGATGACACATGTTAATTTACGCCGAAGGAACATCTTGCAGTACTGTACCATGCTAGAGTTGCATGTGACAGGATTGCATGCTACAATGTCGAAAGAATAGCGTCGATCTGAACCTGTCACAACCTGTCGCAAAGTACAAGACATGCACACATAGGTAATGCGCATGGTATAGTTATAAAATAAATGAACAAATGAATACTATTGTGATGTTGTTGTAAGTCTAAATGTAACAAACATTTATGCTACAAAACCATTTTAACAAAACAGTTGTAAACCATCAACTAAGAACTTATAATTATAATAATAATGTAGATGTTGAATTGACTAAGTAGCTATTATTATTGTTTTATAATGTAAGTGTGGAATTGACAATTTTGACTTTATTAAGTACCTATACATTTTGCGGCGACAATCTTTGCCGACATGCTACATGACATGCCACAACTCCCACGTTGCACGAGGATGTGGTTTCGGTGTAATTTCAGCTTTAGCCTGTCACGAATTATGAGGGGGTAATTTTATATACAAAAAGCTATATTGTAATAAATATTTTCCTTTAGATAACACCTGGCTCCGTGAACGATTGCTATTTATGACTTGAGCATGCATTATTGCTATGATTTTATTGTATTAGGTACTTTTGAAATCTCATAAATGTTCGCTAATTTATTGGTCGTTAAGTAGGTACCTGTACCTTTAATGTATAAAATATTTATTGTTGATTGATAAAACAGAGCATCAACTATGTGTTCGTAAACGACCACACGATACAGTCTTTATGCGTTTTTTTTATATTTGTCGGCACGGCACGGCACGGCATGGCGCGGCACGGCACGGCATGCGACAGCCAAAGTACAAAGATGTATAAAAAATAAAATTATATGGCTCTTTTCTTTACTTATCGGCGACTTAAGGCGAGCCTGGCCAGAAAACGTCTAGCAAGAATCAACTTTCCTCTAAGATAAACCATGGTTTTTAATGTGTAAAAAATATATGTTATTCTCGAGCATGTTTATAAGTGGAATCATAAATCTGATACATGTTATGAATAACTTCACTCGATAGAAAAAAAATCCAAAGTCACCTCTATTTGGTATTTTAAATACGATTTGCGACTTCATTGTTACAAATCATATTGCTTTTTTAATTTTTTTTACGAATTACAACGCAATAAACAAGTGGAATCATTAATAAAAATGTTAAAAAGTTAATATGGTAATTTTATATGATTTTTTTATCATGAATTCATGGTAAAAAGGCGCGTTTACGTGACCGCCAGTCCGCTCGCAGACCCCGTCGACGCCGGACGTGTGCCAAATTTTTGTGTCTCCGCAGTGCCGCACACACCAACACCAACCAAGCTTTTAGTTTTACCATAATGGGTATCAAACACAATAAAAGAAAAAAATGCTCAAGTCTGGCTTTTAGAAAATCGTACGAGTCAAGGAGCAAACGTCGGTAAGTAGATAAACTTCTACTAGACTAAGTTGGTAATCATTGTTTTTATTTACTAGAATCGACATTTCTTGCATTGCTTTTGTAGTCAGATGATGAACAACAAATCGATGAGTACCTACTTATATTCGTTTTAGTGCTTTCAAATATCATACTTATCATCATAGACACTTTTTTGTCTCGTTACGTGTATTCAGGATGTAAATACCCGGCCTAGTGGTATACCTACTAGTGATATTTATGTAGTTATACCTACCTACAGTTACAGTTTTTTTTTACAGATTACTACATGAAAATGTAACAAACTCCAATGACATTGGAATTGACGAAACGTAAGTACCTACCTACCTTTTGTAACATGCAGGGTGGCGGATCTTCGCTAAGTTTTGACTATACAGGATGTTAGGTAAGATACGGGACGACGTTCATACTTTCATTTTTACTGAGCAATCTGAACTGCACAACGAGTAAATACCCGACCTAGTGGCATACTCGTACCAGTGATATTTATATTTATATAGTTATACCTACCTACACGAATACCTATCTTACAGTTTTTTTTTTTTCAGAAGAGTACTACAACCAAATTTAATAAACTCCGATGACATTGGAATTGACGAAACGTAAGTACCTACCTACCTTTTGTAACATGCAGGGCTGCGGATCTTCGCTAAGTTTTGACTATATAGGTATGTAGGATGTTAGGTGAGATACGGGACGACGTTTATACTTTCATTTTTACTGAGCAATCTGAACTGCACAACGAGTAAATACCCGTCCTAGTGGCATACCAGTGACATTTATATTTATATAGTTATACCTACTTACACGAATACCTATCTTACAGTTTTGTTTTTTTTTTCAGAAGAGTATTACAACTAAATGTAATAAACTCCGATGACATTGGAATTGACGAAACGTAAGTACCTACCTACCTTTTGTAACATGCAGGGCGGCGGATCTTCGCTAAGTTTTAACTATACAGGATGTTAGGTAAGATACGGGACGACGTTCATACTTTCATTTTTACTGAGCAATCTGAACTGCACAACGAGTAAATACCCGGCCTAGTGGTATATCTAGTAGTGATATTTACGTAGTTATACTTACCTACATGAATACTTATCTTCGTTTTTTTTTTTGCAGAAGAGTACTTCAAGAGAATGTAATAAACTCTGATGACATTGCAATTGACGAAACGTAAGTACCTACCTTCTTTTTGTAACATGCAAGGTGGCGGATCTTCGCTAAGTTTTGACTGTACTGTATGTTTGTAAATTATATAGGGTGTTAGGTGAGATAGGGGACGTCGTTCATACTTTCATTTTTGACTGAACAATCTGTACTACACGAGTATTTGGTAGCGTTATAGCCGTATGATTTGAACACATCTAGGCCTGATTAGTACTGCAACGTGATTTTGGCTGTTTTGAAGAAAACTCGTAAAGTTGTATATTCGTTTTTAACGATTAGCGAAAATCGAGCATTTCGGTAAATCTTGTAAGTACGGCTTTTATAAACCTACGACTGGTATGGATGTGTTCGTCGTTGCCTTTGAAATTCGAAACTGCCGGTTGTAAGAAGCGATAGCGGGGACAGGCGAAGCTATGTATATACGTCACAAAGATGGCCGCCGACCGTTGTAGATTATTGCTTATATCTCGAGTTCTATCTCATCAAATCAGTTGTTTGAGGTGTCATTTGAAAGCTCATTTATTTATAATGTAGTTGTTATATAATTATGTACATACATATAAACAAGCTTGAACGACAGCTTCCGTGCGCGAGTCCGACTCGAACTTGGTCGGTTTTTTAGAATTTTTATATTTTGAACTTTTGGACATCATACTTATAAATATTTATTTTTATTTTGTTTTAGGCACGTGGATGACATTGACCCTGTTTCACTCAGCGTGGTCATCATCCTGCGTCAGTCATGGTTTGGTGGGGGGTATCCTATCACGGCGTCACAAAGCTTAGTTTTTGTGAAAAGGGGGTTAAAACTTCTGCCAAAGTGTATCAAGAGACCGTCTTATATGGTGTTGTACAACCCCTTAGCAATACACTTTTTAAAACGGTACCGTGGAGTTTCCCAAGGCGCGAACTACCCAAGCCTGGCTGGAAGCCAATGTTCCGGACTTTATAAGGGCTGAAGACTGGCTCTCTGGCCCAGATCAAAACCCCCTGGACTACAAATTATGGTCAGGTTTAGAGGGCATGGCCTGCTCTAAACGACACGCCGACATAGAGTCACTTAAGAAATCTTTGAAGCAAGCAGTGGCTAAATTTCCCATGGAAACAGTCCGTAAATCCATAGATTCTTGGCCAGACCGACTAAAGGCCTCTATCAAGGCCAAATGTGATAATTTTGAATAAAATAATAGTTATATTTTTGTTAAGACTTCAATACATATGTAAATATAACTTTTATTAACATTACATTACTGTATAAAAAAATAAATGCATTTTCATTTGTAACAGAACTTATGGCTCGACATGCATACATATCGTCACGCTTTTCCCCGAGGGGGCTGGCAGAGGTGTAATACAACACCCACATTTCGCCGGACGATATTCAGTCCCGAATGTGACAGGGGGCGAGCCTGTCGCCATACACCGGGCTCCAGTTATGTAGCAGATGACACACAATAAGCACATATGTTCACACAATGAACAAATTGGTGCGTGCCGTCGGCTGGGTTCGAACCCAGCAGAGCAAAATTGCCACTCCCAACTAGGCTGCCATCGATTCTACAACTATATCACAGAACAAATAATAATACTACGTACCTATAGCTCAATTGTATATATAAATGTAAATATTGTGAATGTAAATTTTTGTATTGGATGTTTTGTTAGTATTAGCAGAATGTCCGCCACTTCGTACCCAGGGTATGTATACCTATACAGGGAGTTAGTGGACCCCTCTCGAAAACGAAAACTGGGAATAGTGGTGGGGATTACTAATACAAAGCGACTAAAAAAAACGCCAAAAAAGGTTTTTTTTTTAAACTTTAAATCTGATATTTTAACATCGACACAAGTTATACAAGCTTTAAAGAGCTAGTTTAAACACCAATTACCAAAAAAAAAAAAAATTACCTTAATGGCAATCTAATACAAATGACTGACAGCTGACGCTAGAGGTGAACGCCCGCACACAGCTGCGCGCGGTCGCGACCTCGCAAGGAGCCGCGCCGCCCGCCCCCCCACCCCCCGCCGCGCGCCCGCCGCTGTCTCGGCGCGCGCGCGGGCCGCGGCGGCGCGGTACGAGACGTCCTCCCGCCATTCGTACAGATCTAACTACCTACGTGGCTATTGCATTCTCTTCGGTAATTGCCTAAATCACGTTCGGTTCAAACTGTCCTACGGCTGGAGATGGGCCATGAGATATGAGCCATCTTCTCATTGTGAGAAGCTTAAGGCACACAAGTCGTAAGTGTCCACAACGCTGGTCCAATGAGTTGTTCGTTGGTAAACTTCACAAAGAACTCTCAGGCAACTTTACCTTTACAACTTTACCTTTACAATTTCAATTTTATTTCTTTACCTACTAAAAATGTAGCTAACTTTTTAGGATTCCGTACTGTCATGTATTAAACAGATCTACAATATCTTGAAGCTGTAAAAATCAAGCTTCTAAATTATTGCATTAAAAAGGCAAAAGCAGAACACCGCAGAGTGTAACTCTAGGGTGTGTTGGAGTCCCACACACTGCCCGACTCCCCCCGAGATTGTGAGAGATGCTAATGCATTTTCTCTACATAAGACTACTCTGTAAGAAGCGTGATGTGATGTCCCTGGTATTAAAGGTATCCTTAGGCAACGGTGAACACTTACCATCAGGCAACCTGTTAGTTTGTTTGCCAATTATGGCACAAAAAAATGTAGTGTGGCAGTTACCCGGGCTCATCGCCACGCCGCGCCACCGCACGTAACACCTTGCTTCCACATTTTATCAACGATTTCAATTAGGTAACCTAATGTGATTAGTCTAAACGCACCTTAATTTGCGGGACCGCTTCCGAAATCCGACTTCCGACCCAGCAGGGCTATTCACAACCATTCGGAAGCGTTTCCGTTCGGATTTCAAAAATTGTAAACCTAAATTATTCGAATTTCAGTCTATATTCATAAGTTTTTAGACGTGATTAATTCTTCAGATCGGATTGATACTTGATTTCCTATTCCAAAATGTATATAAGGAGACTGAGATTCGAACAATTTGAGTTTGAAATTTGTGGGATCCGATCGGAAACGTTTCTGAATGATTGTGAATAGCACCGCAGAAGGCGAATGAAAACACAGACTAGGTAAGTGATTTTGTAAGATCGGGAGTGCGAGTTTGAGCCCTATCTCACACATCTGCGATTAGGTAAAGCATTTTAAACCGATTGATTGAATTCAACCTACCTATTACCTACCTACCTAGTAGATAATAACTTCTACCGATTTGAATCACGCGTCGCACACCGCGCGCCGCGCGGTGCGTCGTCGCACTTTCGGTAGGTACTGGCGCCGACCATTGACCCCCGCGATATAAACGCGTTACATTGCTGGTTTGCAAATTTCTAAAAGTTTAAAATAACAGTTATATGGCTAATAGTTAGTGGTTTCGGGTTGTGTATAGATAGTATAATAACGGCGTTTCGGCTTCGAGAACGGTCTCCTTACACCCTGTATATCCGGTATAAGTTTACTCGATTCTTTCATAATTATTGTTCAAAATTATATCTGAATCGTGTAGTTTTTTAACTTTGTAACATTTAACAAACCATACAATATTATTAGTACGCACCTAATGGTAAAGTAAGGTAATTAAAATTGTTATTACCATTGTTATACAATATACCCAAAAATAATAAAATTTACTATGTTGTATTATTTAATGAATACCGGTAGTTACACAATCATTCCAACACCCTGTATAAATATTTGTCCTAATAAGGATAACAAGTTGCCTATGTGTCAATCCAGGGCATAAGCTAACTCCGTTCCAAATATGATCCTCATCCGTCTAGCCGTTTAGGTGTGAATAAGTGAAATACGAGTAAGTACCTAACTTCCACACACAATCGCAATCTTTTGTATTTATGAGTGTGAAGTGTGATAAAATGGAAATATGACACTACCGGTAAAATGAAACTAATGCCACGACTGCTCACACATCAAAAATACAACAACTCGTGGAAATGAGATTGGTTGTACCTATATTGGCTTGAACGGCATTTTTTAGATTTTTTTTTGTTTGGCATCAAATAAAAAATGTTCATAAAATGGATGAGTACAATGACGGACGGATTATTTTATCGATTTCCTAAAAATGGGTGTTTAGGTACTCGATACCATAACGTGACTGACGGGTGAAAGACGTGCGCGCGGCGCATCGCACACAACTTTTGTGTCGCGTGAATGAATACGTCGCGCTCCCAAAAAGTGCGGCCTGAGGTAGAGTAAAATACCTAAAGTTCTGGGAAAGCCTCGCCTTAATGACACGGCAGCCGTGATCCCACCAACGCCCCGTGCTTTGCCGTGCTGCGGCAAGTGAAAAAAATCCATTTGAGTAGCCACTGGTAGCATTTAAGCGTTCATTACATTATCCAACTTGCAGTACGCTAGGTGAGCTAGCGTGCTCAAATTGGATAATGGCTGTTGGACAGTTAGCGATCCATTTTATTTTATTACACGGACATAGCCATGCTAAGTTAGCATACTGCAAATTGGAAAGTGTAATGGCCGCTTTACAACTAAACGCCTCGGTCGGATAACAACAATGCTAAATTAGTAGAGCCCGTTGCTTTCAACAGGTTCCAACAACAATCGTCAAGACTCAAGCAGTCCAACTACGTCGGGGAATTTCAGTCCAAAAACTGACACCCTGGGCTTATCCATCATCTCCTCTTAGTCTCAGGAACTTACGATCATCGTTCTCGTTCATCTACTTGGGTAAAGAAGTCTTTACCCAAAAAACAAAACACAATCGACCATAGAACACAAAAAATCTAAAGAATCTCCACGACAGAGCTGCAACTGCCGCCGGCGCGGCGCGGCGTATAAAGCCTAGTTGCCACATGTGGCGACAGTCGAGGGGACACGGCGCCGGTGACGTCACGGGATTCCACCCGCGGTTAACGAAGGTTACTAATGACTGTACTATTAGGGGACTAGTCACTGTCTCGAGCTTTAAACGTATTTAAGTGTTCTAAAGTTAAAACTGAGTTAAGAGCGAATAGCAATTGGTTTCAAATAAAAATAGTCTTGACGAAGATGTCGACTACATTTAGACTAAATAGACATAGTACTCGTACTCGTAAGTACAGTTCAGTAAAAATACAGCCGAATCTCTATTCTATTAAAATCAGTTCAAACATTTGGAAAAACTATACCTACTTAAGTACACGTTTAAAAATCTGTTTGAAGCTTACTCCTAATTGCTAGTGAAACTGCCTGACTGTTTGCTGAACAAAACAATAAAAACAAACAGTCGAATTAAGAACCTCCTCCTATTCTTATAATTATATTATCAACTGCCTTTTAAAGTCATTGTTCTCTAACGATAAGATTAATTGATTAAAATAGCTGCTAGTTGCGCTCTGCGGTTCTACCTGTGACATTACAGTTTCTCCATAGTTTTTTAAAATTAAATGTACCTATCCTAACCTTCACTAGTATCCCTGCTATTTCTTCGTAAATTCTATCTCAAGATCAAAGATCATTTTGTCAAATTATTTTAACCCCAAATGGCAACAATCGTGACCACCCGTAAATCGACTACTAAGGTTGCATGACAAACTACAATTTCGACCATCGGTTTTACGCTTACTAATAACAAACAGGAATGCCTGTTTGACCGTCGCGTCGTTGCCTGGCGCCAAAATTCTGGACGATCCTATCTGATCTACACCAGTCCATTACCCACCGTATCCTGCAGGTTTTAAGTCTCCTTATAGATTGTATTGTATTTGAAGTGGAATCCTCTAAAACCTGAAACCAAACTGTTCAATTTTCAATCCTATTCCGTGAACAATAAAGGAGCTTTTTTTGCGTGAGACATGTCTGAAGTAAGGTCGCCCCTTCGGAACGGAATCACGTAGCGTTACCCTTGTGAAGGGACTATTACTTTATACTGTGTCCCTATCATTTTCGGGGTTCCGGACAGATGCTGATTGTCCGGCAGGTGCTTGTTTTATTACTGCTAAATGGTAATGCGTAGGGGACAGACGGGACAGTAGAGCAATAGCACCAGCTATTTACATAGAAGACACGTAGTAAGTAGTTGAAAGGCTGTAAGAGCTTGAGAATTAAATGAGGCAGTTTCTTCATCGAAGAGTTAAGGAATTGCATTGACAAAGACGTACCCCTACTCTTTCTTATAACCTTTTGCAGTGTTGGTGTACAATGTTCTGGTAGTGGATCACATTACCAGTTAGCCAATTGATCTAACGTGCCTACAATCTATAATAATCCTATATACAATACAATTTATAATCCTACTTCCTACTATCCTACTTCCTACTAATATTATAAAGGCGAAAGTTTGTAAGAATGGATGTTTGTTACTCTTTCACGCCAAAACGGCTGGACAGATCTGGATGAAATTTGGCACAGAGATAGATTATAGTCTAGAATAGCACATAGGATACTTTTTAACCGCGGGTGAAACCGCGGGGAGCAGCTAGTAATCCTATAATCCTACTAATATTATAAAGGCGAAAGTTTGTAAGAATGGATGTTTGTTACTCTTTCACGCCAAAACGGCTGGACAGATCTGGATGAAATTTGGCACAGAGATAGATTATAGTCTAGAATAGCACATAGGATACTTTTTAACCGCGGGTGAAACCGCGGGGAGCAGCTAGTAATCCTATAAGTTGAATTGCTATAATCTTTTTAACTAACCTGAGAAACTAGCAGGACATTTGAACTAAAAGAAATAAGAATGAAGAATGTCGCGCGACATCATCATATTAAACAGTCTTAGAAGAAGTATAAGAAATTCTAATAAATTAATTTTTACACGAGTAAATCCACTGGACCTAATTAGTTGCCTAGTTATCGGGCGCTTCATACGGGCGCTAATATTCTAGTAAATCAACGTCAAAATCAATCATTTGCAAATGATGCAGGTGCCATACATTTCTATGCTGAGGAATTCTAGGATTTCTCAGCTGTTTGGCTGAAAAACAGACCTATTATAATGTTGGTTCAACCGACATAACTGACAATAACAACAATCAAAAGGACTGAGAAACTAAACATTTCGATTGCCAACATCAAATAATTATGAAGATATTTATAATATGACCATGATCAAGATACATGCGAATAGCGTGAATAATATGAATAGGGTGAAGGAATTTCTTACTTGTCTCTTTGTTTTTACCTGCTAACATTATTTTTCTCTTTGCACTACATAATGCTTGCGTTCTTCTTTATCTGGGGTACGTTTGATCTTTTTTGCCATACTTCATACCATGTTATCTTTCGTCTACGTTTTACTATATGGTTTAGACACTTGCAAGGAAGATTCTGTTTTTCACAGCTTAACACTAATCAATCACGTTTATTATCCTCCATACTCAACTTATACTTTAATGCATCTCCATTACATGTTAATGCTGCAGAATGCATATTGTTATTTGCAAAACTATAGGCAATATAGTTCCAGGGATAGGTTAGTTTTTGACGTGGCCATTTCAAAAAACTAGAGCTTCTCAGTGAGCTTACTCCTCATCCATTTGGCAATCAGTAGCAATATTTACTAACATCAAAAGTAACACAGAAGACTCATTCCCTACATTCCAGTGGGTCCGATACAACTAATACACTCAGATACTTGTTTGCTGTGCGTCACTCACCAAAGGATTGTTTCCCGAAACCAAATGGGGTCGGCAACAGAACGCTGTTTCGTAGAATCACTCACATCGACGGGCTAGATAACTTTTTTCTTGGTAATATTCGGTTTGGCGTAAACGTTTTTAGGAAATCATGATCAGAGAAAGATGCACAAAGTATTGAGTTCAGAGTTAGCTGCGTCTGTGCGGTTTTGTGTAATAAATGTTTAACTAATATCAAGTACCTATTGTCTATGCTTAATTGCTAAGCCTATCTCTACCACTTCACCAAAAAACTTTCGACCTTCAATCACCAATTCACTACGTATTCATGAATCACACACGACCTCTTCATGACCCACGAGACAACGAGATCGGCCAGACGCTTGTCTTAAAATGGCACGGTAATAAAAAGCCAAGAACATAGTTAAGTACTTTAACATTAACAATAATTCATCTGATAGGTGTGTCATATTTTAGTCGTGACACTTCCTTTACACCGACCTAACAAATAAAACTAGGAGTGCTCTCCCAATTATTGTCTAGGAGTTCATCGTATCATGTTACGCTCTTTATACATAATGTTATTATATTGTGTTCAGTATTTATTTGTTCGAACGGTGAATGCCTTTTTGGAGCAAGTCCGTCAGACAAAACCAGTCCTATCATATTTCCCGCAGTTAATGTTACCAGTAGCAATGAATTTATACAGGTAACTTGATACTCGTACCAATACAACGGGGCTAGTAGTGCATAACGAACGACACAACATGATGGTGTTGCATTTGACTTCCGGCGCAAGCAGGAAGTGCGGCGCCAACGGCGCCTGCGCCGACCATCCGCGATTTTTAGCCATTTATACTTCCACCACCGCGTCGACCGGACGTCATGCGTCGCTGCATTCGCGATTAATTAACTTCACGCTTTCGGATCCAGCAATAAAAAATATTGTTGTTTGTTTGTTGGGACTGTTTGATTGATGAAATGGTAATTAAATCGCTCACCATCGCTGGCAGTAAATTACTTGTTGTCCACTATATATTAAACATAGATCAAACTCTGAAGAAAGTCCACACAGTAAACTATATTGAGTTAGCGCCAAGAAATACAAAGGACAATACAACTACAATAACCTCAAGTAATTTAATGACGGCCAACATCTTTATCGGCTGGCGTTTTCCTAGAACAGCGCACAAACATTATCATTCAGGCACCGATGTGCATAGGAATTAGCATCAGTCGGGCTGTCAGGCCTTGCAAATGTAGCATTAATCTGACATGTCACGGTTGCATTGCAATGCGTGATCAACCAATATGTATGCACAGCACAGCCCTTCCAACGCCACAGTATACTGAACAGTTCCTACATCGTCAGATTAAGTGCTATAGTTACAAGGTGACCGTGGCATTTATTAAGTTATGAATGTCATACTCAACGCCGATCGAAGATGTCGAAGGGTTTTCACTAATTGAGCAAATTACTGGGTATCAGATGTTGAAAACGCGAGATGATAATTTATTTTGATGACAAAATCTAAATGCAATTGCATAATAAAAAATGGATCGAGGAGATAGGTAACAAAAGTATTGTGGACAAGTTATTGACAATTACTAATTGTCCGACTCGATCTAAACTAAACGCAGTACATACTGATCCTCACGTATACTCGTAACAAAACTTTCATATAACAGTATGTTCACAATTCGTAAAAATAATGAGGGAAGTAATCAAAAAATGTTAAGCTCAACTGCTCGATTTCATCAATTATCAGTGTCGAATGCCGATAGCAGTTGATACCGGCAACGCTAAGCAAGTCAAGCAACCAGCATTTTCCTCCGTGATTTATGAAGGCTCTACAAGGTGGTCTTTTATCATTAAACTTTGATTAGCTAAAACATACTTTGAAACAAATGAACAGAGTTGTTATTACAAAGCTTAGCAAGTAATCAAAATTCAAGATTTGCTTGAAACGTGTTGTGCAAGTCTGTAAATCTGACTCCGGAAGCTCTAGGTTTCTGGCTGGATGGGTCTGGTTGGTATCAGGATCGGGTTATTAAGTGGTCGGTAGCTGTTTTGATAGAAATAAGCAACTTGTTAATAGCGGATGTCATTCAGATGTGAATGAAAAAACCTGACCTATTAGGATTTTGGTATTAATGAAATGACAAAATGTCGCCTGCTAATGCGGTTGCACATATTATATTTATTCAATCCTTTCTATAATGTGATTTGAAGCGACTGTAATAAACATGATATATTGTACGCAAAGTAGGATTTCAGAAACGACAATGGTTGCTATGGAATCACGAAGAAAGTATCAGTGAGTAGGTAATTTTTGTGGATTCTAACTTGATCTAGATATGGTGTATGAAGAACGATCGGAATGCTGACATTTCCTCGTTATCGTGACTGATATTTATCACCCTCCAAATAAACATACAAACAGATCACACCTCAATACATAAATTTCAATAGCAAACGCTCTAAAATCACCAGATATAAATGCGTATACCTCAGGAATTGCTTTCATTGAATAATGGTCTGACCACCCACATTTCGGCCAATAAATATTTATAACGGATGAATATTTCTTAGAAACCAATAACTTCCGCGCGAATGAGCCAAGCGATTTTCCTGTGAAAACTCGAGAACGAGCCGACGAAAACGTAATTGCATTTGCAATGTTGTTTCAAGATTATTTTGGCACTTAGTGTTCTGTAGATGACTTATTAAACAATAACGAAACTAACAGCACATAAAGTAATACGATTGAATAAACAACACATCCAAAATATTCCATAATGATGTACATTGGTACAACTATTCAAAATAGAGCTGGGGATGTTGCTGATTCAAACCGGCTGGTTGACGAATTTTTCATGTATCTGCTTGTACAAACTTACCACAACATTTACTGCTAAAGTATGTAACTACGATTATCCAACGGACAACCTTAGGAAATGATTGTTTTAAGTGCTTAGCAGTTATGGCTTTGTTTCTACACGTACGAGAAAATTTAGAAAGTCACCTGTTTCCACGCTTTCAACACACGCTAGTTTCTTCACCGCGAAGCAGTTATTGTCTGACAACTTGTAATCTTTTATAACTGCAGTATTGCTTTAAATTCTGACACCTAGTATCACACTTCTGATCTGAGTGGGTGATTCCCCAATCAACATTCTAGCTCGGCTTACACTTGTGATCTGTCAAATTCACACCTACCTTTTAAAAGTATCTAATAAACTGGTAAACCTTCTAGCATGCCCCTGCTACAATGGTAATAAGACATTTTAATTGATGTTGACATGACTTTAAAATTATAATTCATCACATCTATCTTATATAGGCGCCAACACTCGGACCATATAAAGTGACCGGTTCAGTCTTGACCAATTTAAAAATACCTCTAAGAATTGAGTGTCAAAAGAACTCGCAAGCTCAAAAATAATTGGTCGCGTAATGAACGGAATGTGTCATATTTGGTAGCATCGAAATCGTTTTTGTTATGAATGTCTTGACAGTTTTAATTGACGAAGAACAGAAAAATACGATACAAGTGTAACTGTAATTGCACTTAAGGATAATAAACGCGCAAGAGTGGAAATATTTCCGAAACGACACTATACATATAGTACTTGTTTTTACAATTTCAATTTAGCGACTGTCAAATTATCTAAATATACTAAAGTATCTACATCAAATTATTTATCACACATAGTGAAAAAGATCTATAGGCACACTTCGAATTGAAAACCTTCCTCTGCGGTAAATGTTATGGTGCATGTATGGAGCAATAATGTTTGTTGATGGAGTCGATTTATCTTGTGCCCGTTCTCGAGTAGCGGTGGCCTCATCATTTGGAGAGGCAGTCGATGTTACAACGCTGGAACCTCTGTTACTATGCATCGAGTTGTAACTGGTTTTAAATGTAACACAAATTCATCATAATTGGGATCTTACAAAATCGTTAAATATAGAACTGATAAAATTAAATTAATTAACCTTCGTCTACTACTACTACTAATTATTTATTTGAATCTAGTAGAAAGTCCTTGTAAGATTGCCCCTCAGTTTCTTGCATATTTTTTCTAGGTAGTGGTTCTTTTTCCGAACAAGGCGAAATACAAATTTATGACATTAACGTTCGATACCCAATTGAATAAATAAATTTTGACTAAGATCCTGCGGCATTCATTTCTTATTATGTCGTTTTTTTAGCTCACATTCCTTTTTGTTGTTCAATCGCTTTGTACAACTTAAACATAAAATATAAATAAGTTGTTCTCAAGGTATTCTGGAAAATAGGTAATTTAAATTTATAGAAAGTCATTGCTCAAAGTCACCTCTACGTTGACAAGACGTATGTTAATACAAGTTTGTAGATGATGTCTTAAATTTACAATATCGTGAATATCGAATACATAACTGGACCTAAAACGAGTTTTTGATTGAAATTTTAATCGAAGAATGTTGCGTCTCTAATACCGGAATGCTAGTTTTGTGTAAGTGTGTTAAATTTATGTATGGTCATGCATGTATAATTGTATAGTGACTACAGTGTACTAAGCATTTTCTCTTTTCTTTTTGAGATTCAGAAACCTCATCTCCACACTCTCAATCCAACGTTATGCCTCGTGATTTAAACAATGTGTTGTGTATCTATCTCGTTTAGTCAATTTCTCTTACTACACAGTGCAATCACTTAAAAACTCGCCATCTAATGTTCAGGTAAGTAGAGCACATTCATTTACGGCTGCATTCCAAAGTTTGACACTTCATCTAGATCAAACATTTTATTTAGATTTGTATTTAATATTTACTTATAGTTCAACATACATTATTTTCCCATATATATCCCAAAGTTTGAAAGTGTGGGTCTGCAATTCTCAGTCATGTTTGCACGGATTATGAGTAGATAGTGCGTCGTACCCTTGATTGACTCATAGTATGGACTGGTTAACTCCAGCCCTATGTGGCAAGGTATCCTGCACCACCCACGTGTCCCACCTTTGTCTCCAGCAGTAGCGCAGCGTAGGCGAGGCGCCGGCTTGTGACAGTCTTGTGCATTCATTTTGCGAATTGCCATAATTATCCTCCGCTTTATATGCTAACTAGATGATGAATATTCACAATAGCAGCTGGATTTAGCTCATTGTCTTATTTGGATTTTGAATGTTAAGCTTAATTTGTTTAGCATGTACTTGCACATTAGATTGAAACACGTTTTTTCTAATTTCTCATTATGGTTTCTAGTTTGCTAATGAGACGGCTTTGTACGCAAATATAACTAGTAATTAAGTTTTTTTATTACCATCTTCCCAATTTTAGGATAGAACTTCAATAACACTAACCAACTTAGTTAACATTATAGTATTGCAATAAAAATTATTTTCTAAATTACACATTCCAGAAACATCACACAAAAACAGCGACATAATTCCGCCAATCAAATATTTAAAATTTCAACATTCTCATACATTTATAATTGATCATTTAAAACTTCATTAGGACCGTAAAATCTTTAATAGTTTTTAACCAAATCGGAGTCGTGAGCTTCGTATTTGGTATTCACTGGCCGCAATGTATGTAGTGTGCATTTTACTTGCGCTTTTAGCATAAAGAATTTACCTCGGCGGAAATGCTCCAAATATAACTTTGAAGTTGTTTTTGCTTGAGTATTATGTGGCTATTACTGGCTATTGATTGCGCAAAGGAAGTGTAGGGACTCGTGTAGGCCGATACTGATAGCTATGATAGGAAATGGTTAATGATTAGGTGTAGGTTTCGATCACGACTCTCGTCTGGCGCAAATAACCATTCAATTAGGACTATTGTTTATTAATTAGCATGTTCTGTTGATAGGGCTGCGATTAAATCCTGTAAACATTTTAAAAGTTAAAAACTTGTGCGTCTTTTTATATCTCTATCTTCTGATTTCTGACATACTTGTACTGACTTTAAGAGTACCCTAAATCCCTTCTAGTCTATAGTAAAATTGATCGTCCACCTTAAAATCAGGTGAGCTGAGCCACCAAATTCTCAAGGCATTGCACATGTTCTCACAAGCCACTTGAGCTACCACATGCCCTATTGAAGCTGGCAGATGCCACTTGGGCAAATAGAAAACCCGCTGTATCTGTATGTATGATCTTGTACTATGTTTTTGCCATACATGGCCCCTCAATAGGGTTGACATATTTGCCGTGATCTATTTCAAATTGTATCATCTCTGTGATCGAAGACCGTTACCAATCGTTAGCCTTAATGTCCTCAGTCCACATTATCCATGTCCCAAATCTTTGACTCATAACCTTCTGTAATAGTACCTGTTTAATCAAACAGTTTGCATGCCACAGCTTCACCATCGACATCCATAAGTACTAATCGTTATGCGCCGGCGTCGCGCACGTCAATACCGTCCGGTATGCAAATACCGTCGATCAGCTTATCCATGTCAACATACATACATGTAACATTTAATTCTGCCTCAGAACTTTCCCTTCGATCAGCATTGGTTTTGCATCAGTCATTTACTACCGGAACGACCTCCCTTGGCCTCGTTTTGGTAATTCTACTACATATTTATGTGGCCGCTCAGTACAATAGCAAGACATTTGGTAATTCTTAAAACGAAATCTAGAGACGGAATGCAAAGAAACCATTCGTTGAATCTCTCCATTATTGTGATTCATTCTATATTTGATGTCTCCAAACTGCGCAAATTCGCTAAAACTATTGAATAAACTATGCAAATATTCCAAAAAGGTACACCATCGTCTCGCAGCGCCTTTTGTATTGTTTAGAATAATAATACGTAAGCTTATGTTCGAATAATATATTCAGTTTAGGAGAGCTGTAGCCAGACATGACTGGAAAGCGCAAAATTGTAATACGTAACTTTTATGTAAAGATGTTTTTCCTCGAATATGGAATAAGTTTAGCCATTGGCCTTTTAAGAACGAAAGGTCTACAGATTTTGGATACCTTACCTGCACACTGCTATGTAACATTTGTTAATTTAGATTCATAACAGTGTAAAAATCTCTATGAATTTATAGGCTGTGTTTTAATTTAACAAGATGCTTTGTTTGTCATCATCAGATTCGTAGTAGATAGATAGATATACACTTTATTGTTCACACCAGAAATAACAAAACAACAGAACAATCTTAAACTGTAGTGTAACAACTGGCGGCCTTATCACTAAGAGCGATCCCTTCCAGGCAACCTTAGGATGGAGAGGATACTTATGAAAGAGTATGGGACATAGGTGTGCAAAATTAACAAAGTAAGAGTGTTGACACACCTACTTAAACTATTTGAATTGTACATGTCATACTAATATAGGAATACATTCTAATACTTAAAATACCTATAGATAATAAAATATACTAATTGTTACCAATTAAATAAATAATAAATAATAATAAATAAATTCGGGACACTTCCACACACGGTCGCCTGACACCAAACTAAGCAAAGCTTGTACTATGGCTGCCAGAGACTGATATACATACATAGATATTTTTAAATACATACTTAAATAGTACAGTCTCTTGTTGAAATTAGCAACTCATTATTTATTATATTTATCTGACTTCATTCCAAATTACGACTGAGCTATAGTTGTATAATTCCATAATTTAATAACATTGCACAATTCCGGTGCGCAACTTAAGCACAGTACAAAACAGTTAAACCGAAAAAATAAACATAAACTCGTTCCTAAAGCCACAAACTACCGAGATATTACAAAACTATAAGAAACCTTATAGCGACTCACATCCAAATAACCAATAACTATAAATAACAAAGAACGAGCCGCGGCGGATCTCATAAATATTTTAATTTGACGTTACTGACTCAGCAATACGCCTTTTCTCTTCGGACATTGTTTTTAAACGTAACGAAATACAAACAAAAACACCAGAACTAATTAAGTGCGATACTTTAGAATGTAATAATGAAAAAATGAATGTTATGAAAAACGTCATAAGACATTGGAGGCATCAAAAAAGCCTTGTAGGAAGTTTAGATAAAAATGCTTCTGAAAACGTTACATTTACAAAATTGCTCAAGTAAGTAAAACATTTCTCTAATCGAATAAAATAACTGTTTATAATTTCACATTAAATATATAAAATTTTATTTAAAAATCATACTTCATCATCAAATCAAAAATTATATACATATTTAGTTTTCCGTGTTACACAAAACCACCTATAACTTAATGAATTCCAGTTTCCGATAGCAATATGAAAAAAGATTAATATAAGTACATATATTAATACTCTTTTATTATTACTCTCTCTCTGATATTGTAATAAAAATTAATAGTATAACAGGTGCTGAGAATTCACATGGTTTCGATTGCACGTTATTTTCTCCCGTTTCTAAACTACCGTTACTAGCAGATATTTGATGTCAGAAGTAGTATTAAATTGAATACAAACCATTAACTATTACATTACACTATTTTGTTATAACTTTACTGAGATTTGATTAATAGTGGGAAAGAATTTCTAATTTATAAACGAGGATAAACGAGCTTTATTCATGACAAACATTTGCTAAGAATAATGGGACTTACTAAGCATTACATTGCATAAAGATCTATGAGAGAAAGGTTACTTTACAGTAAAGCGTAAACTTAATTAATAGCTAAATAATCTCAATAGCCTATGGGGTCAAATGCCAGTAAACGCAGATTGCATCTTTTATTCGCGCAACAATATAAACCTAATGTTTATTACTTGTACTTATAATTAACTACCTTACACTGTAGTACCGGTTTTGAAAGTCCATTTCATGCAAGCTCAAATGAAACACCTACCGTAATATACTTCATAAGCGCTTAAATCTAACCTATATAAATTTCAGTCTCAACAATTGTATAATCGAAGTACAAACCATTCGAATTAAAAATACTGATGCTCTTGAACGTAAGCCAAAAACATCAAATGATTTCAGTTCCAAAACAAGATCAAGCAGTGACTACTCAGCGGTGGCATCTGGAAAATTGGAATCAAAAAGAATAACGGAAACACCACAATATACGAATAAAGGATGGATAAAGGACGTGAATCACGCGGTGAAAGTACTCTCACACTTGTGAATCACCATTATCTTACTTTTACGAGCGATGAGTGCTTCGACTTCAAAAGTCAATGCTGAAACGCAATTCGCGAGTTCATTTAATATAATTTTCAAAGCGGATATTCCAACACATACAGGACTATCGATATGTGAATGTGACACTGACTGCACTTAACTGTTTCCAATTTCAATACAGGAAACGCATTATTCGAGTGGAGATGCTAACTTTCCATATTACATTTCAACGTTAGCATTCATCGGTTTTATGACACCCTATTTACTAAATTATGAACTAACAGCCCTGTTATAAACTAGAAACATTTATTATTGACATTTACAACTTTATCGTCTTAAAGTAATTCGAAATAAATAAAACTCAAATTCCGGTGCGCGAGATTACGCGAATAGCTGTTAATTGTGCCGATAAACTTAACTGCCCCATGTCAAAAGCTTGGGACTCTAATGCGATTTAGAGATAAGGAATCCATGAAACACAGAACTTCAATTAAGAAAGGTAGCGTTATCAGAAAACGGCGAAGGTAAGAAACAAAAAGGGCATAAAGGATCGCGGGACGAGACGGTGTCTCCTTATCGCATCCACTCATTTGTCCGAGACATTCCGGGAATGGAGACGGCGGATGGCCTAATTGACTTACGTCGCCCACACCGAATCATAGTGCCATTAACGGTCGACGCCTCTAGGAGCCCCTTTGTTCTCGGCAACAGGTACATTTACCTGTAACGCATTTTGCCAAACGATTTCTACAAAGAATCTTTTCTTTACCTGCTCTTTTTTTGCCTTTCTCAAGTGCCTCGGTATCTTTGAAATATCGTTCCTGAATCTGCGCTAGTCGTAAAACTAATTACAGTGTAGTCGTCATTAGCTTGTCGATGTAAGTGATTAATAGCCTCCTCTCGAAAGCTTAAAGCTAGATCTCGTAAATTATCTTCGTTTACCGCCGCTAGACCGCCACCAGCCTCAGTGCTCCGCTTAACTAGTTAATTACTGTAACTGCCTACACGATTCGAACGTTGTCAACACAATCTTTTAAATGCCGTCAATTTCTTTTAAATCGTTTGTTATTGTTAGAGTAAACCTTTTCAAGTGGAGCGCCTTGTTTTATTATGTTGGTGGCGTCTCGAACTTGGGGCTATGTTTGCCGCTGACTCACCGACTACCTGCCAGTGACACTTCTGTTGCCACTCCATCAAACAACGTCGCCTCCGCTTCCTCGGTCACTCATTACAACGTTAATGGAACTTCAAGTGTTCCACTCATTATCTTCAATCATGTCGAGAACACCCAATCGTACCGAAGCTCGTAAATTCTCGAACGCCGTTGCATCCCCTTTTAATAACATCCTGAACGGCTGATACGGCTAAAAGCCTTTCAGCTTTATCATTAACAATTTCTGTTTCCTTCACTAAAAGGAACCAATTAAAGGATCTGTTTGAACTCACGTTCTCTTCTCATACACTTAACGTTTACACCCTCCACTCCTCCACTTCCATTATCTCGGAGAGTACGATTGCAATGTCCCTGCTTTTATAGTCTTACGACCCGGAGCACTTGCAGGTTTCCGACGTTTCCGTTACCTAATGTGGATTTCCGTCGACCTGTAAATCGATCTAGAAGGTTATAAATCTTCTGGGCCGAGAGATACGGTTAAAAGCTTCGGCGAAGGGACAAAAATAGGGGCCGGCTAAGTTGAGGTTCGTGTACGTTGATAAGGTTTTGTAGTTTTTGTGGCATCGGGACAACTTCCAAAGATAGCGGTTCGAGTATGCGCCGTCCCGAGATAATATTATGCGTCAGGACGGCACTTAAGAGCTTCGGCTGCGACCGTGGGCTCTATTTAGATAACACCGCTGCTTATTTGTCTTAGGAGTTGATTCTGAGCCGGGATTTTTTCTTCACCTTCTGGATCTTCTGATATAAAAATTACATTAACTGTGTTAGCAAATGCTGACTTATTTCTGGTTACATAAGCGTTATGCTCTAAATAATGTTGAATGTTACTCAAGTATGGTCGACGGCTGGCAAACATATGTTATCGAATCGGAATTTATGTTTTTCGTCTTTCAGCCGCACCTGCTGCCGATTTAAAAATAAACTTACTAAAGTTATACTGCATGTTGGATTACGTAGAGCTATCTAAAGATTCTCTCAGGTTGAGTAATCTATTTGTTTAGTTGATTGAATGTAGACATGTCTTTAAGTGCGTATTGTCCCTCTCCAGCTAGATTTTCGAGTGGTTTGTCCACAAGATTTAGAATGTTTGAATCTCTGTTCTCTCACGCTTGTTTTATGAGTGTGTACACATATATTAGAGGCTAGCCTTCCGCGTTGTCTCTCACAGTTGCATTAAAATATATTATTTAGGTACAGAGCCGGGTATCTGTCCGAACTAAGATATTTATCACTTCGTTTGCCTCATGTAACGTGTCAAAATGAACGGGATCATTGCGATGCGGATATAGTTTTTGCAGCCGCCTCATCTGCTCTTTGGATTATAACAGAGACAGAACTAGTTTTGACTGCGTAATCGATTGCGATGCCGACTTTATAGCTCCGGATTAGAGTGTAGTTTGGTTTATATAGAACACTTTGAAAGTATCGTAATGACTCGCTACGGTCGCATGAGTGCATTCAGAATCTGCCTCGTTAGCTGAAACGTCGTATCTGATTGAACGAGCATTTGATATTAGAGCTCGTGGTTTAGAATTAAGGTTGGTTTTGCAGTGGTCGTCACGGCTGGTTGCGGGCGAGGTGCGCTTGCAGCTTATCCTGACGTCGTTGGCGCCGGCGCCGCACTTAGCGCTATTTTTTCCCGCGGCACACCGCGTTGTTCTCATAATTTATTCATTAAACTGGTAATATATTCACGTTTTATTTATACGACCTGCGTAATCCTCTATTTTGCGACTATTGTTGTGTTTTTTATCGTTTTACTATTGGCAGACGGGGCGTGGGCGTCCCCGGCGACGCAGTGCCGTGTTTTAGGCAAATTAAATAATCGCGTGACATTATTACTGTGGGAAAGTGGAAGAACACGAATTAATATTATAAATTAATATGTCATTGGCTCATTGGTAAGCCGACATAGCCTTCTCTAGAGTCTCTAGCCATGGGTGATATAATAATTTATTTCTACTGGATGACTACAACCATGTATGTAGGCAATCTGCGCCTTTAATACGTACTATAAGCACTTTATTCGTATTCGACTGCTAGTAAACAGAGCTTACACTATTACCAGACATATCTTTATAATCTATCTTACGCATTATTATATTTATATGCACTGAAATTTAGGTCTTTAGTTTCAACTTCAACCTTTTTTAGAAATGTATGAATTATTTCAAAGTTATTAAACTTTAGCCCATGAGTATTAGCAGTGATGTTTATGACCACAACCGCAGGCAGCTACATGCTACCGTCGACCTCGACCAGCCGCGCCCTCACCGACTCGACCTAAATTACCACCTTTTAGCGGCTTGCCCTAAGTTAATTAACTATTGTTCTACTACGAGACTAGAATTTCACAGTATTTTCCAAATTATCTAGTTCTGATCATCATCATCGTCATCTGCAGGGACACCGACCTTTCTTACATCGGCTGATTAGGCCGTTATCCACCAGGCTGGCTCAGTGCGGGTTGGTTAATTCCGTACAGTTTAGTCAAAACTTATTTCATCATCATACAGCTTGTATAGGTCCTTTCTTCCCATCTCGTCGTACCGTTCTGATAAGTTTGTTAAGCGGCAAGGTCTGTCTGTAATCTTCAGTTTCTTTAAAGGTGTCTGAGAGGGCCTAAGTATACTAAATCTTTAACGGTAGGTATCGACTTAGTGGTATATCTTCTAGCTTTTGTTTTAAGTCTTTTATTTTGTTTTATTTAAAAAGTTTATTGAAACTGACAGTATTTCTAAATTATGTGTATTAACCCGTAGCTTAGTGCGAGTTCTACATGTTGGCTTAGTTAATTTTTTATACGCTTAGTTAGTACTTATCAAAAATCCGGCTACATCCCGTTTGGTAAGTATCCCACTTGGTAAACCCTGTAATGAAAGGAGAATGTTTACCAAACTCTTAATATGACAGTAACTTACAAAACGGCATGCCAAAAATCCTAGTCATCTACGACTTGCTAAATCGGTGTTGGGCCTCCTCGCAACCCATTTTGTCATTTTTTTTCTGCAACCTTGCAACCTACTTACTTCACTTAACAGCCTTGCTCGCGTCCTAAATTAGTTTAGTCTTCGCTTTAGTTATTTCATTTGCGCTAGTTTGTTTGATTTTCAGACGCTTTGTTGTATAAACATGCAGCTCAAAATTAAAAGGTCAACATTAACATTATAAGTAATTATTAGTTACGCTTCCATAACGTGTAAGTATTACGATGTTATTTAGCACTAAATGTCTGGACTATGCTACCATAAGACTATTAAAACAATAGTTCTCTTAAAGGTTATAGCTGTCTTCTGAGATATTAAAACTAACGTATAATTGAAAATCTCTATCCACATGAAGATTTATTTATAACCAGGAGCGGCAGTCAAAATTCATAATGCAATGCCTGTCCAAGCTTTGTAAATATTTATAGACACTGTATGGGATATGGGAACCCTTAATAGAACATGCCAGAAGTCGATGAGTACTGTTACCTATTCTGTAACGTCGGATGACTCTTGAACTGAAGCCATTGTACTTAGACCTCTAGCCACAGTACGTTTCATCAAGTCTTTGAATTTTAGTTCATCAAGCAAATAAATATGAGTAAGTAGAGCCTTTTTTATCAGCTAAAGTGTCCAAATGCGTTTATCATAAAAGAAAAGAAACGAAAGTCGATCTTATTTAAAGAAAGAGTTTAAAACAAACAGTGAGGGCGAAAAAAGTAGCAGCACAGCTCGACGCTGGCGTGAAGGCAGTAGGCAGTACAGCAGGCTAGCCTTCCATGCAGGGTTGTTCGCGCGCTGCATCCGCTTCGCTCTATATGCTATTGTCGCGCTAAGTTCGCGTTGCTGTCGTGATCTATTTGCTTTTGCTAACAGAGAAAAAAAAACTGCAGTAACCATGGTGCTGTCGCGTCACTGTTTAGCTTGCAGAGATAGCTCTTGATTAACTGGTTACGTAATACGTAAGCGGCTCGTGGCGACAGATGTGTACGTAAACTGAAAAAGTTTCGTACCGTTTGCATGAGAAAAAAAAGTAGGCCAAGTAGATTATTTAAATAAAATACTATATTTCATTTTGTGGCGTTAATATTTGCCCACGAGCATTTCTAAAATGATATTTGACCAGATTTTAATGTCACCTTTAATAATTTATGTCTCGCTTAAATTAAGTAATTAAAATTAAAGCTAAAAGATAAATCTTCTCAGTTTTTTTGTAAGTAGGTAACATAAAAATGTAATTGATTACCCATTTGGTTATTCACATACATTATCGAATGAAATAATGTATTAATTAGATATTGCTAGAAAGCTTTTCGTTATGCATTCCTTTTGATGTTTCGCATCCCACTTACTAAATTTGGCACAGAGATAGATTATAGTCTAAAATAGCACATAGGATACTTTTTAACCGCGTGTGAAACAGCAGGCCGCAGTTAGTCTAATATAAGTTAGTATGTCATAAATACAAATGTAATTTAAAGTATTAATGTTAAACCAGTCCGGGTAGGACTGCTGATTTTTTTTCCATACTTTAAACAGTGTTGCGAACGTTACAGCACGATATTTATTTACGGCGGACAGCGGCGCGGCGTGTTAATCGGCGGATTGTTTACAAGTTTCATATAATGCCGGCTGAGATAATAAACAACGCCACTTGCGTACGCGCTCCTCTTTGTATACTAACAACGATGGGCTGGACCTAAACTTAACCATGGTTTAGGGAGCTCTTCGTATTGCTATTGCTCTAATCATAGTTTAGGAATTAAGCGCACTTCGTATTGCTCTAACCATACAATACAATAATTCTTTATTGCACCAAATCTAAACAAACACTCAATAATATAGGCGCAATGGGCGGTCTTATCGCTTAAGAGCAATCACTTCCAGACCATAGTTTAGGAATTAGTAATCCTTAACTCAGAGCACTTCGTATTGCTCTTAACATAATTTAGGAATCCCTAAACTACCTAACTAGAACTATGTATTTAATATGACCAACCCAATTTGATTGTAATACTGTTGAGTTTCGTGGATTTTGATTAATAAAAAAAAATAACACAGAACACGTGTTGCTAACTAAATACAGTAAAGGAAAATTCGATCTTTAACACATCCATTTCTATTGCTCTAAACTTCTTTCTATATAGGACAGAAGGGTAGGAAAATAATTTAACAACTTATGATTTTTCACAGCGTCTATTTACATCAAAAGCGTAGGGCGGACTACTCATGAAACATCTGATTTGTTTATATGTATTAGTTAAAACATACTAACAACCAAGTAATCTATGGCGTAGGGCACCATTAGCAGTAACTATCGACAATTCTGTGGCACAAGGCACTGTCACGCACGGCCTATAGAGCAATAGAAATGGATGTGTTAAAGATTGAATTTTTACGAATAGAAATGGCATTCTTAACGCAGATCACTTCGATTAATGCAACTATAGTTTAGGAATCCTCAGCACAGGGCATTTCAAGCATAGTTCAAGCATAGTTTAGGACTCTCTGTAGTGCTTAGAGCATAATAAGTAAGTAATCAAGCATATTACAAACGAACTACGAATTTTGTGATGAACTCAAAATTGTGTACGGCTATGCTATGACATGTGCTTGTAGCGGAATGTATTTGTGTGTTAAATATGTATTGCTATTGTTATTCTAATTTAAACTGTTTTTGTTCCAGGTAAGTCTGAGTGTACAGGCAAGGTGCCAAATTGCAAAAGAATAAACAAATCGGTAAGACAGCTTCTCATATTGTATGCAAGTGCCTATATACATTTCCTCTAGATTTTCCGATAGCGTTGTCGAACTATTGAACAAAAATTATTTACTTGTAACTTGTACTTTATAACAGACTACGAAAGATCAAATTGCAGCTAAAATAAGGTTCCTTGTTCCTTGATTTGCACGAATTAGACCTAATTCGTCATACTGCAAGAAAGTAAAGAAAAAGAAACAATACTCAGTAGACAATTTCCACAATCGTCAAACAATAAGTAGAACGTGTAACAAACGATTGATTAGCATCACAATTAACCGTCGGCGTTTTTCTAAAGGCAGTCAGTGAAAATTACTGCATTGTTTGCGAAACAACGGCGCCACCGTACTTACTCTGCACTATTCTGTAACGCCATACAAACTATGATTCAGTCTGTGGCCCGGCGCCATTCGCATCCGCTAGTGACGCGCCTGTTGTGTCGATTGACGCGCGAGTCATAATAATCGATTTGGAGCTCAACACAATGACAAGTGACATGATAAGTGCTTGATGCTATTTTGTAAACTGTCGGTTAATTTGAGAACTGAATAGGAAACGAGATTATGTATTGGATTGTCTGATAATTAAATTGCATTGAGAATTGCATTATTGAATGCAGTCCGACTATTGTGATTGACTTGTGGTGCAGAGTGAGAGAGAATCGATGAAAAAAAATCGACCGTATGGCAATAATATTAATCAAAAAGTATTTTTTTCTTCGTTATTCTTTCTAGTATTCATTTAGTAACATAAGCCTCTCCGAATCACTTCCAACTTTTGCCTCGGCCTGTCGCTATCCCACAAAACTGCACAAATGCAAAATCAAACTTGAATATGCAAACAGGTTATCGCAAAATGTACCGTACAAATGACATTATCAAACAAGATTAAATTATTATAAATTTCGATTCGAGTCGGCTGCCGCCGCTTATTAAGTAAATTGCTGAGGATTATCCATCGATGTGACAGCGCTGCAGTCACGCTCGGCTTGCCGCCTGGCCCCATTCCACGGTAGCGACGCGACGCGGCGCGGCGCCTGTCTCCGTACGAGATGCGACGATTACCGGCTTCCACGCCCATCACTATTGTCTTATTCACTCACCGCGGTCATAATTGTTTCTCTCCATTAGTCGCAAGCTGCGACCTTTTTTTCTCGTTCCCATTTTGCACATTGCAGCCTGATTTTACGAACCCGATGACAAACGACCGCTACATTTTACGATATACATTGTCGCAATGTCTGCTGAACTTTATGAGTGCTGTCGCGGCCTGTCAGGCGTGTCGGTGCAGTGGCGTCGCATTAATCATTACAGTTTTATTTCACAGCTTGTGTTACGCTATATCTGTAATTGTCTACGCTGGCGCCACCGCTCCTTGGCCGTCTGCCACTGTGCTCTAGCGATTAATTTCGAAATCTACATTGCAATAAAACTCGTCGCTAATCTTTCGATGCATCGAGTCCATAGCGGAAATGCAAAGTTGAAAATTATTAGCTGGCGCTAATAAACACATCGGTTTTGGAGCCGAGCCATTACACGATGAATCTTAAATATTTAAGAAATATTTACAACAATTTCTCAAACAGCTAAATCACTGAACATAAACAGAGTAACAGAGTACAGTTACGAGTAAAATACATTACTTCGTGGTTTTACAGACATTGCAGCATGTTGCGCCGGGAAAGAATTACAAGTGCGTTTTATGGTGCTTATAAAAGTATCGATATTAAAAGTTAGTCATCGTCAGCGATGCGGATCGTGACTCGTTTTGTATGCACTTGGCTCGACGCCACCAGTGACCTCATTGCGCGCCCGTTTTTGGCGCCACCTTTGCTCGATCGATTACTATCGCATCGATGACATGCCAAAACGCTATCCCAAGATCTTTATCGATGCCTATTTGTGAGTTCGCGTTACGCGCTTCACTAGTATTCTTCTCGATATTTTTTGTTAGCAGATTTTATTACGTACAACGTACGTACGTTTATAAATGTTATTTAATGAAATTATACTCACTATAGGTGATAGTTAGTAACAAATCTTCCATTAAAAAAAAATTAAATTGTCTTTTGATTTGGTTCGGTTTAGTTTTTATAAAAAACACGAAAATACTTAGACAGGTATAGATTAATAATGTGTATAATTAATATAATTATGCCGCTGTTTTAAGACATTCTGTAAAAAACAATTTTCTTTAAAGTGCGAGCTACCATTTCCTACTATTTTTTCCTTGAACTTTTGACAAAACATAATTAAGCCCGACCAATCAGATCAGAGTTATTACCTCATTTCCATTTTAAAGTTTAAACGCTGAATTGTTTTATTATTCCGTGTTATATCAACATGTTGATTAGAACAGACTGTTACAGCAGATTGAGTGATAGTTACTACATGCCTCGGCCCAATTAGGTGCATGTGAAATTGGTTTTATGGCCCTTTCTTTATGTGAGTGAAGTCAGGCCCTTAATTGACTCATATCGTCTTGTATCTTGTGGAAGATGACCGCTAACAGGCTTTTGATAAAGAGTAACGTAGTTTATACGAAAACTGACATCGGGGTTTGCCAGCGGCCTGTGTAAACTTACTTTTTTACACAGTTAGTTTTTCTATCCAAGTAGTTTGCATTGCTCGTGGAACTAGTACTACTAAAATGTTACATATCGTCACGCCTTTCCCCCGAGGGGGCTGGCAGAGGTGTAATACAACACCCACACTTCGGCGAACGATATTCAGTCCCAAATGTGACAGGGGGCGAGCCTATCGCCATACACCGGGCTCCAGTCATGTAGCAGATGACATACAATACGCACATATGTTCACACAATGAACAAATTGGTGCGTGCAGTCGGCTGGGTTCGAACCCGCTCCCTGTGGCTTGAGAGGCAGGACTTCTCCAACTAGGCTATCATCGCTTTCAAAAATATATCTATGCATAATGGCTTTACACAAAAATTAATAACTATAAAAACGCTTTTTAAAAAAGCGATGACAGTTTTTTTAAAATGTCATCGGTCTGAAAACTTCTAGTTTCTGCGCCTAGCTTGTCTAACTTATTTTTTTTTATTCCTGTTAAATAACCATTTAATTTTATCGCATTACACGCATATCAATCATATCATCAATAAACATCTTTAGAAAAAGTTATGCTTGCTTGGGTAAGAAAAACCTACAGATTTCTATTGATAGATTGAATTGGTAAAGATAAAATCCAAGCCATTGATAATTCATTAATTATGTATAGTCCAAAATTAATTATGTATCCATACTTCCATACTAATATTATGAAATCGAAAGTAACCCTGCGGATTTTGATAAAAGATAAAAGTTACAGTATATCACGAGGAAGGTTTTTGGACACTATTTTCTGAATAAACCCGAACGAAGTCGTGAGTAACAGCTAGTAATCTACAATGTCTATAATATAATAAACTATATAACCCAAGTGCAAAAGACGTGAGACTCCATCCTCCACTGTGAGAACTTTACGTGCGTGACTGAGCCATAGACTCATCAAGCTTAAAACACTGTCAGAAGTTAATATCCATCCATCATCGAGCCACAGCTTAAACAACACTTGCTACGGAAATCAAGCGGACACGGTATTGAATACAGTCCATTTAATATTAATAGTTCGATCGTATTTGTAAATCTAACTCCACCCGCAGCTTCACCCGCTGTCCCAAAGAACTGCTTTTTTTTTCAGAATGGAAGATACCCTATGTCCTTTAATGTACCCCTGACAACGATTATGTAAAATTTCATGGTGGTCGGTTGAGTAGTTAGGCCCTGAAAGCGAAACCAAGAAATAAACTATCTTATACTATTCCATTTATAATATTAGTTAGGCCTCATTCAGGAAAATGCCGGGCGTTGAGCCGCGCGTGTAGCGTAGCCGTTTCGTCGAGCGCGAAAAACAACAAAATAGAACGCGCGTAAACACTTGACCGTAAACGCTCTCATTATAATTGGCATAGGTATGTTTGATTTGTCCGCGTGACGAAGCGCCGTACGCTCCGCGCAACGCTCCGCATCTCCCTGCACGAGGCCTTAGCATTAATAGTCTGATCATATAAAATGTAATAGCCGATGGCTAACAAAGATATATTTTGTGCGACACCCACGCGTGATTTTTAAGTATTGTTAACTCACTGTATTCAAATTAAAGTATTAATTTGTTGGAGACGGAATAATTTTTCTGTTATCGTGAAATCAAATTGCTTATTTTTTTGAGATTCGTTCTACTTACATTTTGCAGTTTCCAGCATTTGCTTTGTTTCTTAGTAACTCTACGTCTGTCTTGATAACCGTTTTTCGTAAACTATTTTGTCCTAAAAATTACAGTGACAATAATGTACCAGAAACTATTTTTTATTTCCTCCAATGTAATTAATTATTTAAAAATTCGAGAACAACCTTATCTGCCTTTCTAAAAGCAAATGACATAAGTGCTTTAGACTAGTTTTCAGTCAAAGACATTGAAATTGGAAATTTAAGCAAATTTCCCCGTTCCAAATAACAGTTAAATTATTATTCGGCCTTCACACATTAAGAACATCCTTGCCAAGCATTTGCAATTCTATAACCATCTTAGTAATTTTATAGCCTCACCTAACATCTTTCTCTTCGTTGGATATTCACAAAAACAGCTTTTTTTGCAGTATTTGCATATTTTGCATGAGATCATGACCGATTACCATAAGTTTTTAACAGTTATGCATTAGCAATTCATATTTTAGAATTTTCTCATCGTTTTTACATATTATTATAACTTAGTTGAGAGTTAATAGCATCTATGGTGATTTGCCGAACAGGATTGCAACTTGATTTGTTGTAACGTTTTTTGTTGTTCTGGGTTGATTATCTTTTTAATCGCAGTATTTATATATTATTAAAAAAAAAACCTTTTAAACAAAGTTTCTGAAGTCAAACAGTGTCAGCTTATCTGTGATCTTTAAGGATGAAGATATTATTATCCTTTAAGATTACTACGAAATAAATACATACGAAATACGAAATAAAGAACATAATATACGAGTAAAATAATACGAAATAAAGAACATAATATACGAGTAACACACGAAACGCTTTGGTTCCTCATTTCTCATACGGACCGCTAGAGTGTGGAATACTCTGCTAGAGTGTGTCGGTTTCTTCTAGGCAAGCGTGCTCCATCGTAGGCCTCATCACTGTTTATCATCAGGCATGTTGGCGGCCAAACGCAAGCCTATTAAGTAATAAAAAAATATATAAGGGGTTTCAAGTTAAAAAAAGTACATAAGTACGTGTAAATTATTAAAAAAAAAAACAGTAATATTTACTAGAGCATAAAATTCGTATAGCCGTTCGAATAACGTAACAAACAACTGTCATTATTCATTATTACACACTCCATAGAGAAATGCTGTCCCTATTTTTCTGCCCTAATATTATAATAATCGTCGAGTCCCAACTCCGAACATATGTCTCGCATTAAATTACCATTTCTCGACTAGAAATTATAAAACCGACATCCGTCGATTATAGTACAATTTGATTTCGAAAATTGGTCAAACGCGAATGCAGGTAGAAAAAGGTTTCAAATTGATCGAAATTGATGTGTTTCGTGGTTCGTATCGCGTGATGTTTGCTATAAGGCCTATAAATATAGTAAGATACGAGTACATTTCAATAATAAATAAAATATGTGTAAAGTTAAATTATATAACTAGCTTCTACCATGACAAGGATAAAAATAAAATATAGACAAGGATAATAAGGTTTCATAAATGCAAGTTTGTTTTTCAACTTTACTATGAGTATGACTGCCTTCTGAGCTTTGGGGCGTGGGTTCGATTCCCACCTAGGGCAAACATTTATGCGATGAACATTTTTGTTTGTTCTATGTCTGGGTGTTATGTATGTATTTAAAAATATCTAAGTATGTATATCAGTCCCTGGCAGCCATAGTACAAGCTTTGCTTAGTTTGGGGTCAGGCGACCGTGTGTGATAAAGTGTCCCGAATTTATTGATTATTTTTATTATGAACAAGATGAGCCCGGTCCCGTTGCGGTGTAACCCGCGTTTATAAAATAGTCTATGTAATAATCCAGGGCATACACTATCTCTGTTCCGAATTTCATCCAAATCTGTCCATCCGTTTGAGCGTTAAGTACAGTAGCGCCTGCCTTTTTATGAAATCTACAAACAAAAAATGATATTTTTAGATTAAAAATTATTATTTTTTTACAATCGGACCGGTACTTTCAGAGTTTACCTACTACATACAAGCTTAGAAACCAAAACCTTTAAATATGAATATAGAAGAAACAGGTACAGTTATGCGCAATTACAATTAGCGTTTTGTAGAATGAGGCCAAAAAAAATCTCTGCACCGCCGCCGATCGCAAATTAAAATGCCGTTTCTCACAAAAAGAAAAATCTTTTAATGCATTTTCTAATTTATTAAATTCCTAGTTACGACGACGACACGAGAACACGAATGACGGATGGCAAGCGTTTAATGTCAATTAGCTTGGAGCTTTCTAAGGAATTGCATGTTTACCTATAAATTATAGCTGATTCAACGAATTAGCACTAAAGTGTACTCTGTAAACTGAGCAATACGAGTGAGATTAGTGTGTGGTTAATTAAGAAATATTTAATTGCAACTGCTTCCTAAGTTGCATTTTACCTTTAAGGAGTTGGTTTTAGTCAGCTGCTCAGTAAAATATTAAAGAGCTTTTCTAAATATTATTTTTTACTGTGTACATTAGATTTATTTTGCAGAAGCTAACATAACTTTAATCATAGTTTTGATCTTTTGGTTTCTTCCACAAAACACGAACATAAAGATAGAAGTTTTTGCTATCTTATGCAGTTTTTCCGTACAATTTATGAGCTCAAATACCAGGGAACAGCCTATAAATAATATAAGTGCTGTTGTAAATTACAACAGTGCATCAGTTAATATACGAAGAGAAACTAGAAAAACTATTATCACGCAACTAAAACGCACGCAATCAACAAAATTCAATTCCCTCACAATTAGAACTAAGCGAAATCGTGCTTAGAGCCTCCTCTGCAATCGAGGAACAAATGCCGCCGGAACCCAAATTTCGACGCAAGACCAACAAAACGACACAACTTCAATTATCCCAAAGTTTACTTAAGACGTTCTTGTAGAAAAAGATGTAAGTTCGATTGAATGTTTCATGCTTTCAAGACTAACGTTTTTAACGTTATGGTCGGGTTCCCGCCGACTGCCGTGGGCGGCTACCCTGTAATCAGCCCCCCTCAAACCTCTTTGGGAGCGGTCCATGGTGATTATAGGAAGAATTTTACGGCTCCTTCGTTAGTCCGTCAAATCACAGGTCCGTAAGTTAATGGTTAGAAGACTGGTATGTGAAACGATTTCGTGTCATTTCAGCGTTCATAAAAATTATAACTGGAGGCGTTGCGTTTTCGGAGGTAATTGTCTGTGAACTAAACAAAGGATGCTAGGTACGGACCTATAAGCAAAAAGAGTAAATTATACTTAATTTCCATCAGGTGGGTACGGCGGTGGCGCCGCTGGTCTAGACTCGGCATCACCTGCCAGTTTTTGAATTAATTCGTCGTGAAGCGATGCGTATGATTCTATATCGCGGGCCGCAGCTTGCGTTCCTGTTTAATGATGTTATATCGAACGATCTTGTACATCCTGCTGATAGCTTCGGTAAATTTATATTAAACCATTCCTTTAATGATGATAATCGTCATTTTAAACTGCAAAAGGCATATCCAGACGAGACCTAAGTATACATGTATATCTTGTCTGTTTGGTTAATAAATGTTTTCTAGTTGGTATTCAAAGCGCGGTATTCTAAACGTTCTTTGTTATTGACTTGTTTTCTTTAAATTATAGAATCTTCTCTAACACTGCGTTTGACAAACATTGAGTCTGGTTTAGGTGGTAGGCGGTCACATAGAAACAGACGAACAAACACCACCTTCCACTTTTGCTGTCGGGGTTACATATATGGCTAAAATGTAATTTTATTTGAAAAATCGCTATTTCATCGGCATGTGTTGTAAAATGCTCGTTTGATTAACTTGATAAACTTATTACACCGCGACAAGTAACCACTAACGTATAAAGCTGTACGGAATTATAAACAGACTATAAATTTTATATAAAATTACACTTACCTGTTTTGGGCGTGCACCGCTCGACAACAACTTGCAATTTATGAGGTCGCACGCATGTCATAATCTAATGGTCTGGAATATAGATTAATTTGGGTAGGTTCACCAGTTGCCGGTCTGAAAAGACAATGTAGGTAACTTACAATGTCTACGATCAATAGTAGAAGTTACATTTGCTTTTAAGACTTTTTTAAAGTTCTTTTAATTGCTTTTAAGACTTCGAAAGTTTCTGTTTTCCGGGCATTGTTATAGCGAAGTAAGGCATAGTAATTTCAGGCATTTTGGGAAAATCTTTTTATGAATCAGAAGATATCAAAAATATGCTATTTTGATATTTTATCCTATTATTCAGTAAGCGAGAGTATCGTCTCAAATTGTCCTATCAATTTATTTATTTCATAGCGCTTCGTCTCTACTTACATCTCAACTCGTAAGTTGTATTTAGCAGAAATTACTTGCAATTCCACTGTATAAAACTGTCATAATTACCTACTTGGACAGCAAAATTTCATTTCTCAAGAATTGAACACGACTGCCGAGTGCCGACAATAATTTCAGGGTCTGAGCGGACAAATTGCGGAGCTTGTGCAGTAGTTTGCTTCGTCACAGAAGATGTCAGGTAAACTAATAGGTATGATAATTAAATGTCATAATAAATAAGCAGGTATAGATAATCTAGAGCTGTTAGCGATCTGCAGGACCCTTAGCTGTTGTTAGCCCTTTTTGCTGGTTCTTTTATAAATTCCTCTTTAGTTGTATGTTGCAGCCAATTGGTAAACTCCGCCGTTTTAGCGACATGCATATAGGTCGTAATTATATGCATGCATATAGTCGGTAATCGTTTCAGTTTTAGTTGCGTCTACAATATCTACAGTCATGTTTTTGGATTATTCAAGGAACGCCATGTGAACTGCCATGTATGTGTATGATCTTTGGTGCTATTCGACAAGCTTTTTTGTTCTTATATTTTAAAGAGAACAACCCAATTTTAAGCCTTAATGCTACAAATGTCTAGGCGACGGCAAGCGGTGACGTTTTCCAATCAGGTGCTTTGCCAAACTTTTTGTTAGGTACTTACTATTTACGAAAAAGTTGTGTCTAAAAATAGCTTGGTATTAGCCATATCGGCGACATGGGCCGTCCATCAAACAAATCGGTCCGATAATTTGGCCGCTCGAGGTCGATAATTGCCGATTGTAAGCCGCCAAAGCCAGAGCGGATGATTGCACAAGATTGCACTACAATTTCCTTGCAGCAAACAGTGGGTTGCGTCTTCAACTTTATTTTTACTTGCGTCAAACAACTCGCTAACTTCGTGATTTGAATTCCTGCTCGGCGCTAGTGGCAAGTGGTTTGTGGTCGCTTTCACCGGTCGTGCTTTGCTTTGAACTTGAAGCCGCTGTTTTAATACCTTTAACATGCAACTGTAAGAGCTTTTATTTAGGTTTAGTCAGAGACATCGTAGAACAACGTTGTCTGAGAATTTGAAGCTAATACGAGTAAGGATACTCTGAATAAGTTTGTATGATATTCACTCTTTGTAGCAATATCGACCTTTGCAAATTTTAAGTTATAATCTTAAACATTATTAAGGCTTAAAGAAAATTTTATTTTTTCAATTATATTGAGAATTAAAAAAAATGAGATAGATACGAGACACATAGTAGTTATTCTAGTCTTAATAAAACAATCTTAAGAAATCAACCAGCCATCTGGTCTTGTCATATAACTTTGGTTTCTGATTTCTGCTTATTCATACAATTTTTTCGTGTGATTCCAAACGTCAGATTTATAGATGCAAGGATCGTGTTGATCATAGATTTTTTTTATCTTTGTGCCAAGTCTCTCATCCACACTAAAAGCATCAGCGTTTATTTTCCCTTTGCGGCCTAAAAGGTAACGCATAGAGGATCGTAATCGTAATGTAAAACAAACCCAAACAAACTCAGCATTCCCGGAAGCATGGGTATTTGTTTTACATCTTCGTAAGTACATAATCTCAGGAGTAGTAAACGATATTTACTCAGTAGTGGGAATGGTTTGGGTCGAGGCGCCCTGCAGTGTCCGGTGGATGGACCACACATCGGAGGCGCGGGGCCCATCGGCGCGCTTTGAGAGGTCGTTTCTGTTCTTAGAGCGGTGTAAGATAACGGAGTCAGCGATTTAAATGAACATTCCTGAGGAACCTATGTTCTGGGTAAGGAGTAGGGAAAACCTTTAACTTTACACTCATATAAATAAATCGTAAATAAGAGTCATCAATATTTCTTAAGCCCATTTTTCGATTTTGTAGATCTTAAATTACTGTAGGAATATAAAAGACATGAACACTTTTCTCAAAATTCTCAACTTTAGTTTCGTATAAAAAAATTTAAAGCCACTTAGCTTTAAATTTTTATAAACGAAACACGTAGTTGATTGTTTATCGCCTAAAATAACGCCCATCTATTAAACTTAGACCATCAAAATACATCGCCAGTTCAAATATTAGTCGTAAGCGTACGAGAGCTGTTTGTTTCCACCGCGGAAAGTACGTGGCTACTTACAATACTGGCGTATGTACACACGCCTCTTTACCAAGCCCATAAGCTAAATTATCGATAAGACAAAGGACTTGGTAAAAAAGCAAAAGAAAACAAGCTTTTGCCAGTATGGGTGTTGGGAACGTACAGTAAATAACACTATTTACATTTGTCACCAAAAAACTTTCGAATATAACACATCTATTACCTAAAACACAATGCTAATAAGTCTAAACAAAAGAAATTTGACGCAAGACACGTCCGGAACTTTGAATATTCAATCGGAATTAATAGGTAGTACTTAATAACTGAAATTATTCATAAACTTTGTGGAAAGTGGTCATAAAACCATAGCTCAAAACTTTATGACGGTGGGAAAATATTTTCTATGTCATTGTAGTTTTTTGTCAAAGTTACGTAATAATATTTACTATGTTTGAACGACCTTGCAAATAAATGTAAACTTGTAAAGCTATATTTTATTGCCCACTTTATTTTATGGCTAAAAAATTTAAAATAACAGTAACCAGTGGCTGCGGGGAGTCGAGAGCCATAACAACGACAGCTAGTTTAAAAATAAAATAATCAGAAATGGAAATAGAAAATTTACAATTGACACAACTCATCGCTATAAATTAGAAAGTTGACAACCAATTTATCAAACCATAAACCACTGTTAAAATTTACGCCGACACCTCTAGCCATTCTTAACATTAGAAATAATGAAATTAGCTGTCGATTGTCAATTTTTAATAAAATACATCTCACTTAAAAATAAATAACGTGATTTAGAACTTAGCTGCGTTTGTTTTTGGTCGTCGAACTCTCAACTCTGCGTTCTATTACCATTTTATCTTACGGATCTTTGTAAAAGAATCCGGTGTTATTTTATTTGGAAAACATCTGAAGTTAATTACCATGAAGGCGTAAACTTTTGGTTACGCTTCTGCATGAGTACGACAAAAACAATCATGATATCATAAAATCACATTGTTATATTCATATCGAATAGTAAAATCGACGGTTTTTGTAATAGAATTACATACCTAAAATAAAAAAAACGACAAGTTGTTAAAAGTTAGTATTTGGTTTGTATGTCATCTGCTATATAACTAGAGCCCGGTGTATGGCGGTGTATGGTGTCTCGTCCCCTGTCACATTTGGGACTAAATATCGTCCGGCGAAGTGTGGGTGTTGTATTACACCTCTGCCAGCCTCTTCGGGGGAAAAGCGTGACGATATTTTATAAGTTTGATGTGTCTCTGTGTGTGTCTGTCTGTGGCATTTGGTCCTGAACCGATATTTTTTTGTTTGAAAGGTGAAATAGTCGGCAATGTTCTTAGCTTGTAGAGGGTTATTTAAATTTTAAATTTATCACGTTGAAATAAATTGAAACTACTGAGAGAATGAAAAATGCGTGTTCAACAAGCGCAAAAACTTGAGTAGCTGTACTTTAGCACGCGCGCGTCGCTGTAATGTCTCTACCTAGTCATTAACTCTTACTTTTTCGCGTGGATATTAATAATTTCTGTTATAAAAAGTAATGATAGTAATTCGACCACATTGCTAATTCATCGTCCCGTTATATATAGCTATGATATATTTAGTTTCGACACGACTGCTAAGGCAGAACTTGAAGTACAAGCGGTTAAAAGTTTAAGCGACATTCAAAGCTAAAAGGCAGCCTAGTTGGGACAAGGTCCGCCTCTCAAGCCAGAGGGAGCGGGTTCGAACCCAGCCGACGGCACGCACCAATTTGTTCATTGTGTGAACATATGTGCGTATTGTATGTCATCTGCTACATGACTGGAGCCCGGTGTGTGGCGACAGGCTCGCCCCTGTCACATTTGGGACTGAATATCGTCCGCGAAATGTGGGTGTTGTATTACGTCTCTGCCAGCCCCCTCGGGGGGCGTGACGATATGTATGTTTATTAGTTTGTGTTTTACGCTTGTACGCCTTAACCATTCAACCGATCATCAAGAAATTTTGCATACATGTTGTCAGGGGTTTCCAGAAAACAGGTATTTACCTAAGTAATTATTACCGTTATTTTTTTCAGGATGTAGAAATCCAGTTACCTACTTTTCAACCCAAAAAATAACGGATTCCTCGGGATCGCGGGCGAAACCGCGTGGCGCAGCCTGTGTTACCACAAAACTGGAAACAAACAGCTCGAAAACTTACATAAACATTTCCAAACTGGAATGCTTTAAATCTCCACAAACCAAAACATTGCGCAACTTTCCTCCTAATTAGTATTCAATCATCGACAGAATCGAAAACAAATTAATTAAAAAGGTCTCGGACGGCGGCGTTCTCAAAGACGGTCAATTAAAACTGATTATATGATAGACTATTGATAGGCAGATTTATGAACGCACTAAAGTTGATTCTGTATCTACTGTCCGTCTATTCTGAACTGCACTCTAATACTTGATGCATCAATCGTAAAGGTTTTATCGTTTACTTTACATTTATATTACTTTTAATTGTGTATTATGAAACGATTGAAGGAAATTGTTTGGGAAGCAGACATATGTTTAAGTGCATCTTCGCGACTTCTCTATACATAGTAAAAAAACCGGCTGCAAAATGTTGTACCCTATGTCACTTCGAATCAAGACGATTCAAATGACACCTCACATGTCGAAATCCATCGCGCTGTTTAGGCTGGAGGGCATGCCAAAAAAACCTCATACATACATAGTACATACATACCACATACATACATATATATTTACATACATTCATACATACACTCGAAAAACATAAACCTCCTTCTTGCGCAGTCGGGTATAAAGAAAGTCATCTTCCGCATCTGTCTGTTTTTCTCTTCTGTAAATACGCCAACTCCTAAACCACACAACGGATTTTGATACCGTTTTCACCACCAGTGAATGATTCTTCACGGAAGTTGTATAGATCATTTTAATACATATGATACTCAATAAAAAAAGTAATTTATAGGAAGACACTTATACTTATTCCCAAAAGATTCTCCTGATCCCAACGCCTCCTTGTGACAAATACTTGTATCTAGTGGAAAGCCCTAATGTCAGTAAAGGCCACCTGAAGGCCTTTGACTTGGAATTGCTTCTAAACTGTGATCTTAATCTTGGACTGATTCCCACATAAATATGGATTTAGAAATTCGAGACGAGAATAATGATTATGTAAATCACAACGAGAACAATTAAATGACTACTACGACGATTTTTGCTCTTCGCATAAGAGATTTAATCATTATCAAGTTTTCCATAAAGACGAAAATTAAAAAAAAAAACTAAAAGATAATCTCGAATAATTTAAATTTTCTAAATATCACATCGTTCACACGCATTTGTATTAAGAAACGCATTATGTTACAATGTTATGCATAATGGTTTCCAAATAGTGCTTTGCGTTTTTTGATAAAATCTGACGTCTCCGCCCGGTACAACAAATTGGCTGACAATTTTTTTCTGAATCCTACTATAATATTATAAACGCGAAAGTTTGTAAGAATGGATGGATGTTTGCTACGTTAAGTAGGTTGGTACGTTGGCGTTATTACGTCGTATAACTCCGTTTCCCCTGAAGGGGTTGGCAGAGAGGTGTATAACAACACCCACATTTCCTCAGACGATAATCAGTAACAAATGTGACAGGAGCGAGCCTGTCGGAACTCCAGTTAAATAGCAGATGACATTAACTAAAGACAAGTTAAACATATTGAAACTAGGTATGTACCTACTACATATCGTCACGCCTTTCCCCGGAAGGGGCTGGCAGAGGTGTAATACAACACCCACACTTCGCCGGCCGATTTTCAGTCTCAAATGTGACAGAGGGCGAGCCTGTCGCCACACACCGGGCTCCAATCATGTAGCAGATGACATACATTACGCATATACTCGTATATGCTCATACAATGAACAAATTGGTGTGTGCCGTCGGCTGGGTTCGAACCCGCTCCCTCTGGCTTGAGAGGCGAGTCCTCTCCCAACTAGGCTGCCATCGCTACTAGATATAGGTACATATGCTAAATCGGGTTTATTTTCACTTGTCGTTAAAACCACGAAATAAAAAGAGTAATTGTGAGTAGTTAACTGTTATAACGTTCTAATGTTACACGTCTAGACCAGCGGTCGGCAACCCGCGGCCCGCGGGCCACATGCGGCCCTCGGCCCCCTCCTTGCGGCCCGCGAGTGTTTTGTAAATAAATAAAAAAATCGGGACAATTCGCTCACACGGTCGTCTGGCCCCAAACTAAGCAAAGCTTTTACTAAATCTGCCAGAGACAGATAAACTTTAATTTTTAGAGATCAGATAATAACTACATAAATAAATATAAACCTATGGTAAAATAAATATAGAATAGAATGTAAAAACATATACAATACAATACAACACAATACAAAAACTCTTTATTGACACCAAATACAAATAAATCTAAACTAAACACTCAAAAATAAAGGCGCAATGGGCGGTCTTATCGCTTAAGAGCGATCTCTTCCAGACAACCTTTGGATGGAATTAAAACATATAGAAACCTATAGTAACATTTTTGAACAAGTGCGGCCCGTCACATGCTTATTTTGGCACTGTGCGGCCCTTGCCTGCCAAAAGGTTGCCGACCGCTGGTCTAGACAAACCGAACTAACACAACGGGAGAGTGGTCCCTACTACGAACACACGATCAAAAAAAAAAACTCGACAGCAAAGAACACTATTGGTAGAAAAAATGCACAAACTACACATGTGCAAACTTGTTTGCACAGTACAACGCTGAGCTTACTCCTATTGCCAAACACTTATAGCTGTTTAATTTATAATCTGTTTATTTTGTAATCAACTGTGTATAATTTAATTCTGTTGTTTGTCAATAAATTATTTTTTTCTTATTATTTATTCTTAAAACGGGATAAATAGGAACAGTTAACTAATGTGACAATAAAGCGGATATATGCTATAGATTTGATAAAGAAAAAGTTAAGAAAAACAAAGTTAGGAAAACATGCTACAGTAGACAGAGTATACCGAACTTACGTTTACTTTAATTCTTATATCATACAAGAAGAAGGTAACAATGTCGATACTTCTTTGAAAAAGTATGGTTGAGTGTATTTTCGTAATCACAAGTTAGTAGATACTATGTTATTGTGACATTTGTGACTCTATCGAAGAACTCTGCAAATCGATAGACAGTAAAAAAATGCAAAGAGCAACTAGAAACGAAGAGCTGAAAATGCTTTAGGATTGTCAGCCGATCGACGTACTCGTACCTACCGTGATAATCATACTTCGTAAAAACAGAAAAGCAAACCCAAAAATACTCGTACTAGCATTGTCATTTCCACAGACCTTAACAAATACCTCTTCGTTTCACAACCAACTGATCGCTGCTATGAGAACAATTTAAATGTAGGCACATGTACATAGTTTACCCACTTGTCTCGTCCTTTGATTGAAAGGCTAGCGACGGCATTACCATACGGGCTCGCGCTGCAAATATACGATGTCAAGTGGGCATGCACGGGTGGAATAACAATTCTGGCGGCTGATTCATCCGGTTGCTATGCTTTGCTGATGAAAAGGCTCGTCTAGTGGAGACGGGAACTGTTTATAAAATTTTACGGTGATTTTCTACCAAAAACCGTATTTTTAACGCCAGACAACGCCTCTTTAAAACGATGGGGTGTTATAAATTTGACGTATTTAGTGTGTGTTTGTGTGTGTGTGTGTGTGTGTGTGTGTGTGTGTGTGTGTGTGTGTGTGTGTGTGGCATCGTAGCTCCCGAATGGATGAACCGATGAAAACCGGTGTCGGTTTATAATTATTTTACTTCATAAATGTTAATAACGATCTTGTAGTCAATCAAAGTAAAGGAACTGGGAAAAGAAAGGACGTGGGAGATTAAAAACTTACGTGTTCTAAACAGAAAATGACGTAGAAATATAAAGAAAAGGTATTTGACATGTCGTTAAAATGGTTCAAATACTAACAGAAGACTAAGACTCAAACGGTTAAATACTGACAGAAGCTAAGCTTCTTAATTTTTTCAAAGATGATGATGGTTCTCTGATATGATGATGTTGTACGTAGGTTTCTTTTGCACAGCCAGAAAATTAACACAACGGAACTTAAGCGCTACAGATACAAAAAATATAGATAGTAGATAAAGAATGAATGAACGATAGGGATGAGCCAGTTATCCACGAGAGAGAACCCGTGGTAAAGCCTCAGATTCCGCGCGTCCGAACCGACCGCATTCCAACTTCTTTCGCCGCTCCATCGGCTCTCGCGAGCTATTCCATAAGTGCATTCCGATTAGAAAAAAATATCAGATAATAACACACGTTACGAAACTATTTATTTATACGTACGGCTTAGTGGCAACGACCCTAGAGGAAAGCTGGTTTTTGCATTCTGCATCTCTTCTTTTCTGAATAATTTATTTTAGAGGTATTGTATTGTAAGTTGCTACATTATTATTTATTATACTCATAACATACTCGTAACATATCGTCACGCCGCCGCCGCCGGCTTATTGGTCTCGCCCGCTACCGTCTTTTGTCTTTTTCGATCTAGTCAAAAAATTAAAAGGAAGAAAAAGACAAAACATGGTGGCGGGCAAGTTGACCAATAGCCGTCACGCCTTTCCTCCAAGGGCCTAATGTATTACAACACTTAAACTTCGCCGGACGATATTGTCAATGTCAACAGTCCCAAATGTAACAGGGGGCGAGCCTGTCGCCATGCACCGGATTCCAGTTACGTAGTAGATGCCGTTATTACCGTAAAAAAGATACTTTAAGTTAGATTAAATTAACAATAAATTGATATTAAAACGCCGAGCTAGTCTTTAACAACTCGCGCTAAATTTGTTCGGCTAACAAGCTGTTCAGCTAATTTAACATGCATTGCTGGTAGCCATTAGGTAACCTAAGTTTGTCTAGCGTTGATTTGAATACGTGCTTGAAGACAGGTGCTTACGCAATAATTATTTCTGGATGGGGCCGCAAACTGCAAGTATCTTTTAGGTATTGGCTGTCCTCAATACTGTTTTTCGATTCCATAAGCTACTATAGCAAAAGTTGGATTTTTGGTTTTAAGTTTATTTTCTGGTTCTGAAAGCTCATGTGCAATTAGCTTTAAAAAGCTATCCCATATGACATCCTTTCGAAGAAAATCCTTCACAACGCAGTCTTTACAGTTAATATTAGCTTTTATAATGCCAAGAGAGCTTTTTATACACTAGTCGAAGTTTTTGTTACGTGAACGTTCCGAGTCGTTGACCCAACTTTCTTGCAGGTGTTAAACATTTCACACTTAAACCTGTAACGTTGCAACATAGAAACTTCACTTGTCAACTTACCACCTATGTCGCTAAACGCTGTGTTTACCTTGCGACTGTCTGTCCTATGTCCCATGTCACCATCAACATCAAATGTTTACACACAGAATTGAAATGGTAAATAAACTGATTAAGGGCTTAAATTGTTTACGCAATGCACGCGCCACAAACTACTGTATGATTGAGTGCCTTTTATAGTGCGACGATCATTCTATTGAGGCTTAAAACGAGCGGCATTGTGGTATGACATTAATGTCGTCTCCACAATCGAAAGGGTTCGGGCCGTCGTTTATCGATAAAAAAAATAAACGATCAGGTAGTCGAGGCTTTGTGGTCCATTGTGGACTAACGAGGCGATGAATACGGCCAACAGGTGGCGTAAAATACAGAATACAGACGTCCAGTGTTTTGTCGTTTTGCAGTTCGACGAACGAACATTATTCAAATTGTATTCGAAGCGTGAAAGCTCGATAACCTCCGACGGTACGTGGACCGACTGATAATGTTATTTAGATAGATGACATCCTTAAATCGTGGTAATAAGAGCTAGGGACGACGCTAGATCCGTGTTCGGTCTCAAAATAGAACCAACACGTAGCGGGAGAGCTGCGGAACACCACATACTGAAGAGTGAAGAAAATAATTAAAAGATGTTAGATGAGACGTGTTGAGGCGCCAACAAACGCCAACTGCCTTTACCAACTTTATTACAACAAAAATTAAAACCATTCAGATCAAACTTCTTACTCCTTCATTCAGTAGCTCATTGCTATGAGTCATGATGATCCCTAATTATTACTTTCTGGACAATCTGGCACCATCTATACCGATTACTGGCATCAGTGACATCATCGTTAGTTTAGAGCATGCATCTTGTAGCAATATAAGTATTGACACAAACAAATTTTTAATCAATGCTTATTTTTACGAAACATTAATTAAGTATGTATATTTTTACGAAATTAATAAGTTGGTACAAAAAGATATGAATATGTTCACATGTTCAAATCCATTCAGTTCAGATGTTCTGGTCAGATGTCCGGAACATTCGTCGTGTTTTCTGACCACTGAACTTGTTAAGCTTTTTAGGATATCTCTAAGACCAAACTATAACTTGCAAAGCTTTAATCCTCAACTCTCCAAATCTAGATCAGTCGGTCTAAACGTAGAAGACAAGCAGTGAAAGCAACGTCAAAAGTTATTTAGACCAAAGCCAATGAGGATGTCAGATTATATAACAGACAAGAAGCTCTGTTATATTATAACCATCGTCATCTAGTAAACACAGGCACGGGTTGGTGTCTCAAGCTATTTTCTCAGTTATCTTGGATATATAGCTCTTTGGTACGCCGGTCTATAATAACATTTGCATATATTGCCTACTCGCGCTACTTAGCCGCTGCGTTTATACTTCCTATACGCTTATCTGGATCTTAGCTTGTCTATTGGAATAATACTGTGTGGGTAATGAATGCTATTTCGACTTTGTCATTATCATAGTTCATCACTTCTTAGGCATTCTTTGATTTTTTTAATGGTTGGAGGAAATTGTTTCTTGAAGTTTTAATTTAGATGATTTCGACATAAATGCGTGCTTTAATGTTTGATGCTTAAGTTAGCATACAATTCTCCAGTAAAGATTGGTTCGTAAAACATTATCGTTAACCATTATTTTTAGTGAGATAGATTGCTACCACATGAGCCTAATCATTTCAGATTCAAGAAATACCACCTTAAAAACTAGCTTTGTCATCAACAAGAATTCTCGCACCGCCAGCAGTATAATTTGTTAATAAATTCACCGTTACCCTACCAATGCTGGCATCGGCACAGTTTATATTATAGCACCGGTCCAGTCTTGAAACATCCCGATGTGGAGCAAGATTGCAGCCATTTGTCTGGGTGCAACGATGCCTTGGGTTCTCAGATCGGAGATAGAGAGAACGCTAACTGACATACAGAAGGGAGTTTCTGTCGTCAGTCTCGTATCACTCATCTTGTATGATCTGCGGAACTATTGAAAAGCAGTTTTTTTTTTTGTTGCTGTGAAATATGAAACCCGGTTTCTTAATATTGTCTCCAAAAATGACAATATTTTCTTACTACTTCGACATCTTACTGCAATTTTCTTTAAAGATGTGTCAGAATTAGGTTAGGAAGAGAAGGTTCGTAGAGGTACAGGGTGCGTATTTAGAGTTATAGATCAAAGAGAAAGAGACTTCAGGTTAGATTAAATTAATTAAAAGTCATATAATCTTAAGATCACTGTCCCAAATATCCTACCAAATACTTTAAAATTGTACGCTTTGAAAAGCGATACACAAGTTTCCTGCATACCTCTCGCATACCGTCCGTAATTACTCCGCTCCGGCCAGATTACCGGCGCCCGCCATGCAATTACTATCTGCCAACGACTTAAATCTATGAACCTAAATCTACGATTTAAAGATTTAAAACAGATATAAAAACAAGATTCTTCTCAAGTCCGGTATAAAAGATTCCGCAGAAAGTAACACCTAATCTCAATAAGAAAGATAAAAAAAAAAGAAAAGGAAAAGCCTATATGTACCCAGCCGTAGATATGTAGTGCAGTAACCTGTTGAGATGATGGTGACGAAAAAATTAAACTAAAATCTAATCAAAGACATTCTAAAAATTAAATCGCATCTCTAAAATCTCTCGAAGTAAAGACTCATTCTCCCAGTATATGTCCAGTTGCAAGTGGAGCCGACACTAATTGCTAGAGGCAAGATTACTGGCGCCGGCTGCAATTACGCACCGAGGACATACATTACGGAAGATCAGGACCTGATCGGTCTAGGCGATAAAGAGATGGAAATTAGCCACCGATTGGACTCAGAATATTTGCATGCGAAATGAGGGTAGGCCTGTAGAATAATTATAGAGTAAGCTTTTAATCTAAAATAATGGTATGAGGGAAAAGCTTTACGTTGTAATACAGGTAAATACTTACATACATACTTAAAGTTTGGAGGTTTACTAATGTAAAGCTTCCTACCTTATAAACATTCTCATTAGTTGACAACTTGACAATGTTTGGTCAACCGATTGCAACACAAAACCATCTTGTTCACAATCAACCTCATTCCGCCTAATTAGTTCTTATCATCATCAGTCAAATTCGACATCCGAAACTCTGATTTACAACACTGGGAGCAACAAATCAAGCTGTCCGAATCCAAATTGACAGCCAATAAATAGCCCCAAATAGCGGACATTGGGTCGGAATGTGCCAACAAGGCCGCGCAGCAGCCTTGCTTTCCGCGTCATCCAATCAGCATAAAGCCTGCTTGTTCTCCAATCCGAAAAGTAGAGAAACCGGCCCCCGCTCGCGCCATCATTATTAACGTAATAAAGTACTAGATAAAACCCAGTCGGACAGCGTGTGAACGAAGAGAAAGCTGTTGTCGCAACATTGGCTACACGTTTAATAACCTCCACTGCTAACTCTGATGGTTCCACAAACGATTGATTACGAGACCCGCGGTCGCCGATTAAAGTCCATTAATTATGATAATCTAACGACACGAACACCACTAAAATCACAAGTAACACGCTTTTATCAACTCGTGTGTGAAAAGCATTCGGTGTAGCTTGCCCGATAGCAATAAAATTGAAATACCTCAACTCATAACAGAAGTCCGAAGATAAGCTGACAAGAATAACTGTTTATTCTGAGCGGAGTAAATTTCGCTATCTAGACGCTTGATCTAAATTGAATCCGCGGTCTGAAACGAAGAAGATCAGAATGTGCTGAAGGATGTATGAAATATGATACAGAATAGGCTCATTGTAAGCATCTGTAATGAAATGGCAAAAGCATCACATGCATCATTTCTGTTTGCAGAAAATTAGCACGCAATACTTGACTGTACTTCTTTCTAGAATAAAATAAATTTTACCTGTTAATACTTTAGCTAACTCTATTGTTTGTCGAATCTTTCCACCACGTTTTCTGGAGTCTTGTATCTCCCCATCATTAAAAAGATCGCGTTTATTTCTTTGCTACGTTTCAATCGCGACCCGCCAAAACCGGCTTCTGTATCCCGATCGCATCGAGCCGTCTCAACTATATTTGTTTACTTTTAAAATGGTATATCTTCATCGAGCACGAATTCTTTGTAAAGCTTTCGATACTGCAAAGAATATTAAAATGCGTTTCTCTTTAGTTCATTACTACGTTCATGTTAATTAATGAATTAAAATTGAAACAACAGCTGGGATCTGTATGAAACATGTATGCGTATTTTATTTGAATAATTCGATTTTAACTTCTGGTGTGTGACAGGATTCCTGAATTGGTCCTTATTTTAATTGGCCGACTGCGCAAGAAGGAGGGTTATGTTTTTGGAGTACATGTATGTATGTATAAGTTTGAGGTTTCTTTGGCACGCCCTACAGCTTAACAGCTTCATGGATTTCGACATGTGAGGTGTCATTTGCATCGTCTTGATAGTAGAAGTGACATAGGGTACAACATTTTGCATCCGGGCTTTTTGTTTTTCTTTTAATAATGTTACTTGTTTTATTTTTATAAGTGCAACAAGTCTCGTTAACAAGACCGACGTGGCATTACCATATCTTTCGCCATTAGCAAAGCAAACAAAAAGGTATTCCGAAAGTTAACACCTCATTTAACGTGGCACGCGACAGAGGGTGACTGATTGCTTCGAACCCTTTAAATTGAGCCTCGGCTCTCGAGTCTTCTAACAGTGAATTATATCAGTGTAGAGTAAATTCACCGTGAACGCTGGCGCCCTTTAAGCAATGGAATACTTTAAAATTTCAACCTTAACAGAAAAAGCTTCGATGCGATAAGAAGCACTTTCCTTTATCTTATAATATTCTAACAAACCCACATTAATACATCCCGTCTCGGACTCATTAGTTGTACTATCCCTTTCTCCTCTCGCTTCGTCCTTTTCTCTCGCGTCTTCGGAGGCCCATTTATCAATTCCAAATAACATGCCGGGACCTTTTCTCTTTTGTTTGTTTATTTTTTTATTTACCTTACCCTTCGGTGTTCACTTTGTGCCTTCGTTTTTGACTCGAAATTGATTGTAAAGTCGGCCTAATGGCATCCGTCTATCAGAAAATAATGCACGATGAATCGATAACTCTAATTGTACAGCTAATGAGTGTGTGATTATTCTTAGAATTTCAGTACGTTCAAGAAAACAAACAATTGATCTATAAAATTAAGTTTGTGATGCAGCTGAAAGCGCTCATAAACCATTCTGTTTTATGACTGGGCTCAGTCGCACAGTAAACGCATGGGGCCATGCAATTAATGGAAGCAATTTCGCTAGGAGAAGCTATTAAAGGTTTCTAATTTCCTTGAACTTTTACTCGTCTGCTTTGGCTTATTATTTGTCTCAATTTTTTGATTGCAAGCTGGACGCAGTGCTCTGGCGACTTCATCTTCTGCTTTTTAATGAGCACGAACGAATTTAAAATTTCCTTGCGGGAATCCAGACTGGCAGCTTTTTATTGTTATCCAATTACATCGTTTTCTCAATCTCGTTTGTATCAACATGTTCTTAAAAGGTTCTTTATTTGATTACACGAAGATTCAGGTTTTTATCTGAGGTCTCGATCGTTGTCCCGTCGAATCATCATCGTGGCTCACTAATCATCTCAAAAAAATCGATTCCGTGAATGTTTGAGGTATTTAAAGATGCCAGAGATCGGAGGGGGTCTCGTATCCTAAGTTTCCTGGGTTCAAGTCGAGCGGCGGTCGTCTGAAATTAATTTCGTTTTGTTTCGTCTGGAGTCGGCATTTACATTGAATGTGCTCAGAGGCTGGCCGTTTGTCGGGATATTTATGTAGGGGCCCGTTGTGTATGACGTACGCATTATTCATACATGGAGCCTGCCTCGGCCCAGCTGTATGTTATTTTTACCGGTTCATCGGCTTGTCGCTGCGACCATGGGAGATGAAAGGCTTTTTTGTTGACTATTATAGACTTTGTTTTGAAGCATTTTATAAATGGCCGTGACGGCTTCTGGTTAAACAAACGATTCTTCGCGTTAAGATTTGATTTAGTAATTATAAGTACTACGAATATTGTTCTTAAGAATTCAAAAGTAAGTTCTTTTGCTGCAGTTTCTTTTGTGACCCGATTTAGCTTTACAACCGTAAAACTGCAATAGACGTCAAAATAAACACAGTACCTTTAGGCTATGAAAGTAGGCACGGCAAATCGAATGCTATCAAATTTTACGACACCAGGCAGCACCAGGCGCCTCGATGTCGATCCCCTGATTGGACACACTATACGACGTTTCCTTTTGCAATACCCATTTCCTGCACTGACTTCACAATTGAAACTTGTTTTTACTCGCCTGAGCAACGAGAATAATGTTCCTCGATCGAAATGTTAATAAATTAATACCACCTAGGACGTTATGGTCTTCAATGGCTTACGTGGCATCCATATTACCAACGTTGTCATGTCTCTATACCATTTGAACATCGTTTGTGTGGTTTGGATTACATTTCCAATTCCTATGTTACATCATGTCGATTGATATCGATTCTGGAACGGCTATCATTAGCATTCGATTAGCATGTCTGCATTCAAAAAAGTTCGTTCACTTACGGAATCTGTGTGAACTGTTTCTATCGTGATTGTTTTCTATTTGAGTATAATTGTTTTTTGTGGACGTCGAGAATTTCGTCGTGAGTCATAAGTGTTTTTCTCTATCACCACTTGTAAAGATTCGTTCACTTAGTTTCTTGCATGATTTTCTGTGTCGATGTGAACTGAACTTAGTTGGTCCATTCTAAACAAAACCAAACAGTAAGGACCTCCTTACGTTCTCCAGTTGTAGTTACACCAAAAAGTTCAGCCTTTTGCTCTCTGCAATAAGTTTCTGGCGTTTCTACGCTGTGATTTTCATGTCGTCGCTGTAAGCTTATTGACCTATCTTTACCATCTTATCTTTACTATCTTCTAATATCAGTTTTTCTTGTTACAGAACCAAAAGCAGAAGAGCCTGAGGGGGTGCGATGTTACTGCAATACGGCACAGTGCGTAGGCACAGGGTACATGTGCCGGTCGAGAGGACGCGGTGGGTGTTACAGCGAGCTGCCGGCGCCGCGGCGGGCACACCTGGCCAGGCACGGGTGCTTGCATCACCTAGCTGACGCGTAAGTACACATCATAGAAACAGCTTCTTACAAGAGCGTGTTGCTGTGCGAAGTCCGGCGGAAGCGCAAGATTCCTAGCGGTAACTGGTGTCTTACAGAATAAGACAGACGACAGTCGAACGCCGTTGTTTATGAAAGACATTGAATCAACTTGGATGCTTGATTTTTACCAAACAAACTTTAACAAGATCAAGCTGTAGCTTTCAATCCCGCTTTGCTTTTAAAGATCTCAATTATTTCCTCTTCCCTAAAATATACGAGTAACATACGATTCTAAGAGCTTAGTTTCAAGCAGGCTAGTGCATGCACTGCGCTCGTAAAGCGGTCTCCAATTTGATTCAAGAGAGAAACATCGGTAGGAAATGCAACCGCTCAAGTACTTCAAACTACTTCAGATGTGTGCCGAGCGGCGAAATGCTTTCTCTTCAAAGCGTTGTAATGATAGAACAGTATGTTAAGTACCTAATACCGCAATGCATAAAGGTTCACAGACCCAGAATAGTGTAGCATCTGAATGTCTAGTTTCTACGTATGTACTCGTACCTATAAGTATCTACCAGGTTTACCTATTCTATACTACAAAATCTCTATGTTTAAACTTCGTATATTGACACGTATTTGCCTTAGTAATAAAGGTAAGTACACAACATTTTTGTTAATAATGAAATTATCAACATTTCTGGGAATTTGAAAATACTTAATAATGAGACATCTTATAATAACCCCAAAATAGTAATTGCTGTCGAATTTGGTATCAAAATTATGCAACTACTATTTGCGCCCCGCGGTATTACACGCGGTTGAAAACAAGTCTACGAGTAGGTATATGTTAATCCAGTGTAAATTATCTCTATGCTAAATTTCATCAAAATCCGTCCATCCGTTTGAGCGTGAAGAAGAACAAACAAACACACACACACACACGTGCGCGCGCAGAAACACACACACACGCACGCTGAAACTTTCGTATTAAAATATATTTATGTACTAGCTGCGCCCACGGTTTCACCCGCGGTTAAAACGTATCCTATGTGCTATTCTAGACTATAATCTATCTCTGAGTCAAATTTCATCCAGATCTGTTCAGCCGTTCTGGCGTGAAAGAGTAACAAACATCCATCCATCCATACATACAAACTTTCGCGTTTATAATATTAGTAGGATAGTTATATGTGTAAATGTAGGATCGCGATTACACACAGTTTGCAATAAAGCATTAAGCACAAACGCAATTAACATGCAAGATAAAAAAAAACGTGAAATTATATGTTATGACAACCACAAATGACAATGATAATAATCACAAAGTTTTACGAGCAAACCCTTTGGAATTAAAAATTCAAAACAAATTACCGATGAGACAAAGATTATTAACATTCCTTTAGGGTCTTCTGAGATTGTATCACATCTAATTGCAAGTTTAATTAATGTCAGACATGCTTTAAATGTCAAAGTCAATGTTATCCCTTTAAAAGACGACAAGAAAATACAAATTGGTCATTCGGGCTCGGAAGCGGTTGCTAAATTAATTGACGGAGTTAAAATTAGGTGGATCGTTTGTAATTAATTCCTATGATGATATAATACATTTCAGATGCTAGCTAAATGGCTATGATAATGATTAAAATCTAATTCGTATTCAAATATTTATGAAAACTTATAATAGGTAGCTGGTAGACTAGTAATTTGCGATTTTTCGAACGAAATTCAACTACTTATTATTCATGTCCCTATTATTAGAGACATAAACTACAATTTATCCTATTTAATTTACATTTAAATGTCGGGTTTTTTTTTGTTACGAAAATTGCTATGTTAAGCTATATTGATAGAATTTCGTTTATAAGTTACTCTAGATTTAATAGAGATATGCAGATGGTAGAGAGAAGAAGTAACTGAAACGAAATGAATTAAAATAATCGAAACAAAAGCTAATCTAATAACTTAAAAGTTGAATGAAATTGTCAATTATGGCTTTTCTCTTCTAAGTAAATCGGCTAAATGCTCATTTAGTATTACTTATCATTTAGGGCCGATTTTTCAATCCTTACTTTATTCGCCTAATAACTACCGAGCCAATAACTTTATTAATCTGTTTATTCGACTCATAAACGGTGTTCGGTTTTTCAATACAATTTTAAATTGGGAATAACTATCTGACCATTTATTCAGTGTGTACAAAAGCTAACTTCACACAGTTGAAACAAAACTATAAAATATCCACGCGTTAGAAAAGGACTTCGAATTTTCACTTTCACTTTTTTACAGTGACAACCCATAAGACCATCATTTAGACAGTCTCAACAATTTATTCCATAGAATAAACTGCTATCTGGCCGTTCCACCGACAAATAAAGTTATACCTCAGATAGATGAGTTATTCGTCTAGTAAATGATACCTGACCATTGAAAAACAGAATAATTAGCTATCAGTTCAATAAACACTATTTGTTTGTTTATCTGACCATTGAAAAATCGGCCCTTGGTATTATTTTACTATTAGTAGAGAGCGCGACTTGGAGAATCTAGCTATCCGTCCTATCAACAACGTAATGATTTGTTTTCGATGGCGTAACATTCCGTTTCTTTGAATTTTCATCAGAGAATTAATTAACTACTCTTTGTTGGCATGCTCTATCAATTCTGCTTATCATGCTTGGGTCGCCTCTAATATCTGTGCGTCGATGCGTCCGTCAATTTGTCTTCAGACTTTTCGAAATCGCTCCACGGGTCTTTCATCATTGATCGAGATATGATTGTGAGTTGATTGAGCACATGTACTCTTCAAGCATGTTTTAGTTCTTTGTTCCTGTAGAAGATTAGTTTAATTTGTTGTGGTTCTTGTAAAACATAGTGTTTGTTATTCTGTTAAAATTCAAGTGCTATGGGCGTTAAGACGTATTAATCTCCTTCGCAGAAATAGACCTTAATCCTAACGGCCTTAATGTAAACATTTAGCAAAATTATTTTAAAACAACGCTTTAGAGCGCCAAATTATAACAATACAAAATGATTCTTTATGGCAACCTTATTCAATCTCTTTATTCCGCCTCCAATGTTTACATTAAAAATCTAGTTTGTTTTATAAAGTCGATTGAACCCGTTCTGTATTAATAATGCCGAAGCCCTGTCGGGACGGTTTTTATGCATTGAAATTACCCGCCCGCTTGGTTGATCATCTTATTGGGATCGCTTGGGCCGTTCGTATAGATGTTACGCAGTAGTTCAACTTTCAACAGTGATCCCGAGTTCTTACTTATTACTTTATCGTTTAGTGCACAAGTTATTTTTGTAAGTTTATTGCCTTGTGTTTTGTTCTTTAGCATGCTCAAGAGGATGAAATATCCACATGTCGTAAGCATTCTCTTCTCAAATGGTCAAAAAGAATTACGGGGTTTTTTGTTCCCATTTTTTGTAATGACGACGGCCAAAGTCTGCTTCAAAATTTTCAACAGTCCCCTATGCTATACTCTAGGGTGGCATAGAGGACTACTCTAGAAGACAGGGTTGCAAAGTTAATGTACCCTAATTAGCAACCTACTTTGACAAGTTTGTCATACTAAAAGTTGTCAAAAATTGTCATAATGGAATCCCACTCTTAACCTTATTCTCTAAGCTCGAGTACTGTCTTACCGTAACTTACAGTGAAACAGGTTCCGTCTCGGGCGCATGCCCGCTTTTATTTGCTTTGTGAATTTTTGCTCGTTTTTGGCAATCCCCGCACGTCCATTATCATCGCTAACGATCGCCGGCCATGCTTCGTTAAGATTTCCATCGAATTCAAATTGAAAATCTGTGATTAATTCTTGATTATTTGGTGCTTTTATGTATCCAGTCCGTGAATGCTTAGTCTGTCAGTAAGAGACATCGTGGAGCCTGATACACGATATCTCCTCTGATGACGTGATTGCCATATTTTAATTTTAATTTGTCATAAATACATCTTATTTGCATCCGTTACTTATTGCATCTTTTAGGTTGATTAACATATTATTTCTAATCTATGCAATCATGTCGGCATTTAGCATCAGCACTTCCGACTGTAGATACTCAAATAGGATCATATGATATTTTAAATTTTAACTAGTTTCCTTTTTTCAATACTTTTCTACATTCCAACGAAGACTAATAATTCAAAGTACAAACGGGATCTTCTCTTTGAGTAGAAACTGATTACAATGTTTCGTCCCGCATGGTGTCTTAACGCGAAATGGTGTGATAGACAAAGAGAGATAGTGACATTTATTTATTGTTTGATTGTAAAGCGATGTCGGTGTCCTCGTTTGTTAGATAAGGGTTGGGGTTGAGTCGTAGGTCAGGAGACTAGTATAGATAGCGCAGCTGTAAGGCCGCCGACCCTGCTGCGCCGTCTCTACGCAACAATTTCGTTTTAACTGCCATTGTTTTAAGACCAATTTTCCTTTGCTATCAAAATACTTTTAACTGCCTATTTTGATTTGTTATTTAATATTTTATTCCGTTCAATTTGACAATTTCATCATCGCTCGAAAAAGTACCTACTTTTGTATGGATGAAGTACTTTAATCTATTTTCCTCTTGTGACGCTTTTACTTTAATCCTTTATCCTTGATAGATCGTTTCCAATCTAGTCCGTTATCGACTTCACGGAAAATTTCTAGATCAATTGCGTAATTGCTAAGTTCTTTGGCATCTTGATCTCATTGTTCTTTTCGATAGATTTTATTGTTATCTGAGATGGAATACCACATTCTTTGTTCATGCCCTCTTTCTCCATTGTTTTCTGAATACGAAAGGCACGCTTTGTTTTAAGATTAATTGTATGAGTAATCAAATGCGTCTTCTTACGTCCATTTACGGGTTTATTGTCTACAGCTACTATAATGTCTATAGTGTAAAGGTAAAATATTAGTGGTCTTATGCGTTTGTTTTGTCATTGTTTCAATCTTGATAGCTATAAGCTGTAAAAGTAGCTTATACATGTGTAGCAAAGATTACTATATAACCTCGAAATGTTTCCGCTCCCTGTAAGACAGCAAATAAAACCGCGGAGATACCTAGTATAATCAAACATAAATTCAGCATTAAAGTATTGCCGTTTAATTGGCACTCTGCTACAGAGTATTTTTCTCATTAAAGGTCTGTTTACAATATCTTATCGCTGCTTTATTTTGTCGTGCTGTTACTATTCGGAGTTTAATGAGCTTGCTCTGCAAGCCGCGAGATTAAACTTAAATGTTTGATCGGGACTTGTTTAAACTTGCTTACGGAATACGGATAATGTGTTATCTTTATACGGGGCATTTTTATTTGTTTTGGAAATTACTGCGATAGCTGAATTTGTTCCTGCAAAATATACGCAATTTCCAGTAGTATGTACATGTATTGTGTATTAGTTTTATTGGGTTTAAACCCAAAATATAGCTATTTTAGCTGGCACTATTATAATAGTTTGATTGGCTATATCTAAAATTAATCAAAACGTTCAACACTCTTCTTGTTCATTATGGGTTGCGTTCTAAAGTAAGTATGTCATTCTTAATTTCGACCCTTCTGCCGCTTGCCCAAATGGCGTGTTGGTTTCAGCTTAGATCGGGAATCAACAGGTCGTAGTTTCGAATCCAAGAAAATCAAAAATAGTTATTAAGTACAATCCCTTAAGACTCATCTCAAGTTGAAGCTAGCTTGTGGTGCTTTGATGGGGGATGACATTATAGGCCTCCGGCCACCGTACACTGATTGCACTGACCATTCATGGTTCTAAGTGAAATGCATGGACTGACCTGACAGTGTTACATTTTTTAAAACTTTAAGACTTACTAATATAGATTTTTGAACTACCAAAACTTTCTCTGACAACGAATGAAGTATGCATCAAGAAATTCTCTTATTTGATTAGCAACCTGCTATTACTTATAGCATAATAATTGTAACAAACAACGAAAATATAAACAGCATTAAAAACAATATTTATCGCCACGTTACCGTTGCGGTCGACTTACATAAATATTATTACAATTAAATAATCTTGAAGCCAATTATTAAAACCACTTGCTTTGTTAATGTACCAATTTAAAGGCCTTGCGCATAATATTGCGCAGTAAAGATAATTCTCCTCATAAATAAGTCAGACGAATAAAAAAGAAAGAGTTTAGTCAATAAAGCTCCGGCTACAAAATTCCGCAAATAGCAACCATAAGAATAGCAGTTTCGGCTCACAATCAAAATCGTTCGAATACTCGCCTAAATGGAACTATTTGTCTTGATTCCCGTGAGAAAGCAGCATTCGAATATGCTAATTGTAATCGATAATCGGATGGAGTTACAATCATCGGTCATTGGGTTTATCGCTATTCGTGAAACGACAATAAGCATCAATCAGTATTATACGTATAAAAAAAATCCCATAGGAGATAAGATATCTCCATTATGGAAGCTATTATCTTCTTTAATGACAATGGCATTCATATTACTGACTTTCCGGTTAAATTCGTCAACGTCTTCATATTCGGTCTGCAAAGGAGCGGGTTAATTAAAATAATTACCTTTGGGGTGATTGAAATGGAAAGAGCCAGTCATAATTCAGCACTCGGGCCTTGGATGGCTTGATGGATGCCTTGGGACCTCATGGTTCTAGGTCATACTGTTGCCCTTTGTTTTCATTTACAAACACGTAAACGTGCCATTGGAATTTTTGAATATAATGTATGCATGGGAACCGCAGTCAATATTATGTAGTTTGTTTACTGTCGCACCAGTTAAAGTTTATGCTTTTTATCATATTTCATATTCTAGCTAGTTGTCAATTCCGAGTAACGGTATGTTTGTCTGCTTTTACGTATTTATCATCTCTCTCAGTTTTTATCGACATTTTTTCTATAGGTCAAATTTTATCATCTTTCCAGTCATATTCGTTGCTACATAATATACCTACAAAGTAATTGACATTTGACTGACGATGTTTTTGGGTTTAATTGGTTGTCTTCTACTTTTCTTTTGCAATTGTTATAAGCTTTATTTACATGATTTTTTAATGTTACTTAGGTATTTTACCACGTCGCAAAAACGACTGGGTGTTATAAGGTTGACGTGTCTGTGGCTTCGTAGTTCCCGAATGGTTGAGCCGATTTTGATTTTTTTTTTGTTTGAAAGGTGAATTAGTCGGGAGAGTTCTTAGCTATGTTTGATGAAAATCGGTGTAGGGGTTTTTTAATTTTTAATTGATATATTACCAGCTGCGCCCCGCGGTTTCGCCCGCGGTTAAAAAGTATCATCATCCATCCATCATCCATCCATCAGCCATAGGACGTCCACTGCTGGACATAGGCCTCCCCCATAGACCTCCAATAAGACCGGTTGGTAGCGGCCTGCATCCAGCGCAATCTTGCGGTCTTGACAAAAAAGTATCCTATGTGCTATTCTAGACTATAATATATGAACTACTATAATACTATAATATTTATCTCTGAGCCAAATTTCAATTAGATCTGTTCAGCCGTTCTGGCGTGAAAGAGTAACAAACATCCATCCATCCATTCTTACAAACTTTCGCGTTATAATATTATAGTAGGATTGACTTGCATTCCTCCACTTTCATTGAACCTGACTGCCTCTACTTCTACTCGAAGTATAGCCGTCAGAATCTAATTAATTGGTACGCCACGGCCGGTCTTACAAAAGCGCATAGTTGGTCCCCTGCCAAAGCACAGGCATGCTTTGTAACCCAAACCTTGTGCTTCAATCGTCGGCCATAGCTGATCAAAGCCGCTTTCATATTTAAAGGGGGACTGTCAACGCGTTATTTGTATGCGATTTGCTGCCAACACGTTCTGATCATCGATTTAGACGTGAAACCTTTGCTTGTTGTGTTATACATCGGCGCCATCGACCATTTTGACTTTGTTTCAATAGAATTTAGTCCACAGATAGAACCCAGTGTTCAAGGTTCGACCCATTGCCTCAAGCAAACCAGTAACGACTTCATAATCTCCAAGGACCCTTTGCCGGCCTGTAACTGGTTCCCAGCCTCAAGCATCAATCAAACATCATCAATATTCGTCCAAATGCCTACAAGTATAATTTGATGTAAATTTTGTCAGCCCGTGAGAACGCGGTTCGTTCGCAACAAAAAGGATATTTGTATTCAGTTTATGTGCCGTGTTATAATCTGGCGGTGGACTGGATGACGTTGCTTAGCATTGCTTGCTTGAAGCTGTGGCCTTATGAGTCATGCTCTGATAAAGCTTTACGAGTTTGTTAACGCATTCAAGTCGCGATCCAATTTTAATAATTACCCTTCTTTTGGGCAATTGGTTAAAAAAATTAGGAGTCTTGAAGCTTTTAGCCAGAGTTTGAAATGACCTAGTCGTGTTTCGGGATGTTGTCCGGTGTAACCGTTCCAAAGACGGGTCTGCTCAGTAGCGCACTTGTAGCGCCTCACTCAACTGCCGTCTTTGTACTTGTTCACTCTACAAAACTTCAAGGCTAGAGTGAATAAGTACCTTATAGGTCGTCGTGCTCCATCTTAGACCACAACGTCGCTTAACATCAGGCGAGTTGGTGGTCAAACGCCGACCTATTCTACATTAAAAAAAAAGTTGATTAAAATCTCACTAATATCATAAATTCGAAATTTTGGATCGATGGATGTTACAGCATGTTACAAAAACCCTGTTGTATAATTGAAGGGCATGTACACACATAATTATTCATGCAAAAATACCAAAAAAAAAATGCACGTTAAAAATAGCAGGAGTTATGACCGGTTTAAGAACGCAAGCAAAAAAGGAAATTTAACAAAAATGTTAACAAATGTGTATCATATATTGGTGGCTTTTATTCTAAGAAAGTAGCGGCACGAGGCGAATAGTTCACAAATAAAACCGACGTGATTAGTGTCTGCGTTCGCGCTTTTAGGAGGGCGGAGCGCGATGTGTGTGCAATTTTTAATAGTCAATATTTAAGTTAAACCAGCATAATTGCATCCTCCAGTCGATACCGGATGCGCACCTCGCGGATTTAAATGGGTTTTTGTACACCCTGCATGGATGTTTGTTACTCAATGACGCCAGAACGGCTGAACAAATCTGGATGAAATTTAGCACAGAGATAGATTATTGTCTGGAATAGCACATGGCATACTTTTTAACCCGCGAATAAAGTACTACATTATTTTCTAATATCTCTTAATTTATGTGTTTACTTATCCATAGTTTTTGTGATTTCCATGTAGCTTTTGAAATGCAATCAAGTTGTATTGTATTGTATAGTTTTCAAGTAGGTACGAGATCTATCAAATTGGTTTTTTAAAATGTTTTAAGTTTCTGTCGGTTTGTCTAAACAGGCATTTAATATTTCCATACATATTTATGACCTCTAAAGTTCTAAACATCTGCTCCAGTCCAAAACAAAGTTTATCTTTCGTTTATCGCATTAATTGATTCTTTATATAATAGGCTCATAATTATTTTATGGTTTTCCTTATTTGTAGGACTTGTTTAATCTGAACTGCGATACACCGACTAACGTATAGAATTTATCACGTAATTATGTTGTCAATTAGTACAAAAAGTTTGCACGCTTGTGCCTTTGTAAAAAAGTACAGTCTGACTAAAATGGCGGTCAAGCGCATACCTATTATTGACATGCTTTTTTTCTTTTTAACCGACTTCAAAAAAGGAGAAGGTTCTGATTCGGTTTTATTTTTATTTTTGTTACCGCTTTGTTAACGATTTGGAAAAAAGTACGTTTTAACCTGCTTCTAATTCGTACCTAACGAAATTGAACGTATCTATCATGATCCAGAAAAACAAGGTCTAGCATTCAGCAAACACGTAATGACGTCATCATCATCCGTCTTTTTCGAACCAGTTGTAAATGACTTATATCGGTCTTGCTTAAGCATCGATTGACGTCACTACGTGTTGCTGAATGCTATACCCCGCAGAGTATATTATGTACCGTGGTATGTATAAGTACCTATTTTATATAGTTGCCTGATATATTTGCATCATGGAAACAAAAAAAGGTTTTTAGAACATTAAAAATAACAATATTTTGATGGTGTCCGAATCATCAATGAAAAAAATGTACATTTACAAGTAACATTATTAAAAAACATAAAAATCCGGCTGCAAAATGTTGTAGGTACCTCTGTGTCACTTCCACTATCAAGACGATTTAAATGACATCTCACATGTCGAAATCCAGAAGCTGTTTAGGCTGTAGGGCGTGCTAAAGATACCTCATACATACATACATACACACAAACATAACCCTCCTTCTGGCGCATTTGGGTAAAAAACAGTCAATTCGTACAAGGTATCCGAATATATCGTCGAGTCGTCATCAAATCAATTTTATAGCTTAACGTAAAGGGCACGGACAATGAATTAGCATTTTTGATAAGCGCTTCAAAGGTTAAAAAACTGTATTTCTTCACTTGGACTATCAACTCTCAAATTCTATAAGCAGACCGTCGTCGACTGATTTTTTCCTACAATTTGTTCAATAAATTGTCCGTATAATTTGAGAGCGAGTTTTTGTCACTACACCACTTAACGATAGGACCTATTCAAATTGATTCAACCGCAAAAAGTATGTTATTTTGAGATCTAATTATATTCGATTTTATAACGAGTCTCTATTCTTTGTAGGAGGATAATGCGAAGTTTTTTATCACCACTTGGAACTTGGAAGTATTTATTTCTTGTTATTGTTTGAATTTATTTTTCGTTGTAGCCTGACTGGTGTAGGATATTATCTACAGCACTCTCTCACATTTAACTAGTGAAAATCCTCTTTGTAACATTTTTAACCTCCGACGCAAAAGAGGAGTGTTAAAAAGTTTGTGTTTGTGAATTTTATCTGTGGCATCAAAACTTCAAAAGCAATGGACCATATTAGATGCGGTTTTCTCTGTTCAAAATTTCATGCGATCGAGATGGTTCATAGCTATGAATTTCAGCTTTTTAAAAATGTGTTATACATACTTACTTTTGTACTATTTGTTATACAATTTTTTGACTTGATAATTAAAGTATATTGGACGCTACTCGTTGCTAACGCTCGCGCTGGCCTGTAACAGAAATAATACGCGCATGCGTTCGAGTGCCACGCATTAACTCGGGTTAAAAAAAAAAAATCTCGACAAGAAATTAACATAAATTTCACTTATGCGAGAACTTAACTAACGTACATTAATTCGACATTTATTGTATAGTCTATAAATGTAAACTAATTATATTACTTTATGTATTTAAAATAAGTACCTTCTAATATTTAAATGTGCTAATAACTTTTGTTTACATTTGCGCGCAGCTCTCGCTCGGTCTCTTTCTATTCCCCCTCCCAGGAGCGTTAAACGTTTAACGCAACCTTGTTGAAAGTCGCATTAGAAGTTTCACTTCAAACACATAGTTAAATAAACAAAGTTAACCATTAAAAAAAAACGACTATAAATATTAGATTGATTGACACAAAATCTCATTAAGTACCTACCTATTACACAATTTAACAGAAAGACCTCTAAGAATGTTAATATAATACAATTATACTGCAAACGCATACCATGAACCATCCCACGTAAGAAAAACCATTGTTCCAAGCATTGACATAATATGTATTTCATACTAGACTTGACATCTCGAACCGGCATAGTAGTACACCGCGAGGATGCTAACCAGCACACTCTCACTCACACTTACTTAGGCATTCGAAAAGATAACACGCGGTTTGTGTTTGTGCTTTATGATTGTGATAAATATTGGGTCACCCAAAAAAAGAAATCTTTATCCTTACTTTTTGTAAAATCGAAAGTAGCTCTGTCTGTCTGTTTGTAGGCTTTTTACGGCCCTACGGCTGAAAGGATCTAGATAAAATTTCATTATTAGTTACAGTATATCACAACGAAAACCTTTGTGCATACTATTTTCTGAATAAACACAAACGAAGTCGCGGGTAACAGCTAGCAACAAATAAAAGACGGAGTCACTTTTGACAAGTGACGTCTGATTCTTAAAAAAATACACGTGAAAAAGTTCTGCCTCTTGCTCCTACATGCGATGAAAACCTATAGTTGGAGAAGGCCCGCCTCTCAAGCCAGAGAGAGCGAGTTCAAACCCGACGGCACGCACCAGTTTGTTCATTGCGTGAACATACGTGCGTATTGTATGCCATCTGCTACATGACTGGAGCCCGGTGTATGGCGACAGACTCGCCCAATGTCACTTTTGGGACTGAAAATTGTCCGGCAAAGTGTGGGTGTTGTACACCTCTGCCAGCCCCCTTGGGGTAAAGGCGTGACGATATGTTATGTTGCTCCTATGTGAATGAAAGCCGTTCGACGAAATGTGTTCGCGATAGCAACTCTATTTTTTTCTCTCAATGGTTCCAAGTTGAAATAACTTCAAGTTCATAACCCCGCTCCATCAGACAATCCGTCTGCTTCATTAGACAAAAAAAAACTTAATTGCAATCTACTAAAAAACCACTTCGTTAACCGCCGTTCGTAAACCGCCGTAAAGATTGGTTCCAGACAGTTTCCTACGTTAGGGTCTATTGATTAGACCACCAGGTGAGCAAATATGGCCAGAACTGGCAGAACCAGATTAGAACTTCACATTGCTTTGGGATCGTCCAATAACATTCATTCGGAAAAAACTACTAATTGTTAATAACTAAATCGGCAAAATTCCGATTACATAGTAATTATAAATAGGGTCAACCGGGGTAAATGCGTCTGTAGGGCAATTGCGTCTTTCGAGAACTACTTACAAACTCTTCACAAATTAGGCGCCACATCTGTTTTATCTTTAGTTGCAATAATCTGTACAAGATGGCGTTGGCTGCTTAACTTGTGAAGGGTCTGTCAGTAATTCTCGAAAGACGCAATTGCCCCACTGACGCATTTGCCCCAGTTTACCCTGATCTTTTAAAATAAAAACTTGACTTTGGTTTGCGAATTGGATTTTGTAATAAATGGGACCAATCTATAAGAATTTGAAATATCATCGGTTCATAAACATTGGAGTTTGCAGTAACAAACATTAAAAAAAAACGTACAACCCATTTGATAACCTCCTTCTTTTTGAAGTCGGTTAAAAAAGCAAAATTCGTAATCACAAGTCAATAACAATAAATTCAACATTGAATAATAAAATAACAAATGTCACAAATAATATTAGGATAATATGCTTACTAAAATGAAAATTGAAAAATAATTTAAAACGAAATATTTTTTCGTTGAGCGTATATGTATTTTGAAAATTCATTAGATAAATTTTACTAAAAAATACATGTAGATAATTATAGTGATTTTAGGTTTTAGCCTAAAAGCTCAACCAACACATCAAGGGTGTAATAAAAAGTCGCTAAAAAAATTAAATGATTAATTACCATTGGATTCATTAATGGACGACCCCATTGGTCATAAATTCGAGATAACGTGACTGACTTTCAGTAATTTTATTACATTATAATGCTACCAACTACCAGCGTTACTAAACTGTAAATATAGTTACAGTTTAGTAACGTTGGTAGCATTACAGTTACATAACTATAGTTACAGTTTAGTAACGTTGGTAGCATTGGACTAATTCCGATTTAACGTTTAGTCACTATACTAATATCATAAAAACATTGTAGATCTCCTTGGGTATAGTACTTAAATGGCCTCGGATTTATACAAAGTGTTCTAAATTCAAATGCATACGTACGTAGTTACTCACCTAGTTATACATACCTACCTATATACTTACAACCAATAGTATTAAATACTTACTATCAATGGTACGAACAGTCTTTCGTCTTTCTGGTTTCCAGATATATAGGTTTCTTCAAGATTAGTAAATAGCAGGTACTCGTATCTTCTAAGGTTGGTTTCTAAAACTACATGAAAATCTTAAAAACTAAAAAACAATTTTCGGCAGTACAAGGGCTTACCGATACTGGAATGAATATTTATTTGCTATTAATTTGACTGCCTTGCTGGCTCAGTTGGTAGTGAACCTGCCTTCTGAGCTTGGGAGCGTGGGTTCGATTCCCACCTAGGGCAAACATTCGTATGATAAAGATTTGTGTTTGTTCTATGTCTATTAAACATAACATATTAACGCCTTTTCCCTCGATTAGGCTGGCAGAGGTGTATTTAACACTCACACTTCGCCGAACGTCATTCAGTCCCAAATGAATGATAGAAGGCTAGCCTGTCGCTGTGAAATCATAATATCATAAATAGGTAGCAGTCTCTGGCAGCTTTTCTTAGTTTGGGGTCAGAACCGTGTGCGCTAAATGCATGCACGTCCCGAATCGTAGCGCAATTTGAATGAACTCTTTCCCAAGCTCTAATTAGCATCTAAGTACCATTAAAATAGTCAAGAAAGCATTAAAACACTCCAGAATCATTGCTCTCCGCGAAGAAATATAGACGTAGCTTGTTTGAGCAATTGATAATTCCATAAAACCTCGTTCGAGCTTTCGCTTGTTCACAGCAAAGCATTTAAACAGCCAGTTATTATAACAGTTAAATTTAACAGTCTCGTAAAGATCCAATAATATGGCTAATTCTGGGAAGCATTACGGAGCAGTTTGAAGCATCATTAGTTCATTAGCTGTTCGGCCAGGAACATAAACGGTTTGATTAGAATCTGTTTCCCAAGCCTGATTATACAAATGTTGTCATCAGTGATGAACGATAGAAATGATCATGGTATAATAATATACTCCGCCAGGTATTAGCATTCCGGTCACGTGGCCAACACGTAGTGACGTAAATCGATGCTTAGAGCAAGACCGAAATAAGTCATTTACGAATAGTTCGAAAGAGACGGATGACTATGACGAGTGACGTCATTACGTGTTTGCTCCTGGAAGCCTAGACATTCTTTTTTATCATGCTGTTTCCCAAGCTCGGTTATACAAATGTTGTCATCAGTGATGAACGATGGATATGATAAACTTTAGCTCCCATTAAAATGTTTAAATAAACTTTACGAATCATCAGACTTTTTAACTGCTGTCGTGATGTCAAGATTGTCAAATTGTTGCTTTTATAGCCGTCTGTTTACGTAACAGGGGAAGATTATGAAACTAGACTAATATTGCGATCGGGGTTATAAAAATAATAAAAAATGCAAAGTTTAAAAAACCGACTTGTAAATCCTGTAATTCGTCATATGGATGACGAATTACAGGATTTACAAGTCGTGTACAAAAAATTGTTTACATGGGTAAACAATTTTTTAGACCTTTGTTGATATTTTAAAAACTTTAAGATTTCGATAAAATTTATATTGACTGCCTCGGTGGCTCAGTCGGTAGTGAACCTGCCTTCTAAGCTAGAGGGCGTGGGATCGATTCCCACCTAGGGCAAACATTCATGTGATGAATATTTGTGTTTGTTCTATGTCTGGGTGTTAATATCTATTTAAGTATGTATTTAAAAGTATATAAGCATGTATATCAGTCTCTGGCCGCCATAGGACAAGCTTTGCTTAGTTTGGGGTCAGACGACCGTGTGTTCAAGTGTCCCGAATATTATTATTATTATTATTATTATATAGGACCACCTCTAAAGTATGATCTACCAAACTAAAAAAGAATTATTAAAATCGATTCACAATTGGAGGAGTAATTGCGTAACATACAGTTGAATTAAGAGCCTCCTCCTTTTTAGAATTCGGTTTAAAATTTTAGAGATACCCCCTTAGCAGTAAACGTCGGATAGCCTTGGAATAGTTATACAGTGTTTTGTCTTTTATTTTGTTTTAAAATTTTGAAGTCGATCGAAAAATACAAAAGACTGTGTAATTAATCCGAGACTATACAGCGTTTATTGCTTAGGGGGATAGTCTTCGATAGTCTTCGATTTTTATATTTTGAAAAATGAAAAAAGAACTGACACTCCTGGATCAATATTTTGAGTTTGTCTAAAAGGAGACTTACGGTCGGGCGCAAACGATGCACACGTTACAGACTTTGGGTACCGGCTTTTTTTTTTTTGTTTGATTGTTTTTATTGTTATTTATCCTATTTTTATCTTCAATCTATATCAAAGGATGGTGGTCTTGTTTCAAATGGACTAAAAACTGATGAATGATGAAGAATCTCACCAAGGCCCATTTGGCTTACACGAACTTAGTTTTAGTTCATTTCGGACAAAAACTTTATCTTTTCTAAAATATCTTTTGTGAATTGTACCTTATTTTAAATAACTTTGAGTTCCCGTTAGACAGATCTTTAATTTTTCTGAGATGTCTTGTGTTAATTTTACATTACAAACAAATGTCCTGATACAGTTCCTATTTAATTTTCCAGAGAGGAGGTAGCGCTGGCCCGATGTCAGAACTCGCCAACCGGCGGGCACGCTGCAGCATCAGGGCACTCCTTACTGCTGTGCTGCTTCCGCAACCTCTGCAACCATGAAGACAGCCCGGTGGCGAGAGCCAGGCTGAATCTAACTCTGCATGATGGAGGTAAGGATCTTATTTGCTTGTGTTCTTCTTAGTTGTATGTGATACTTTAGTGATTGTATGTTCTTTACAAATAGTACTACCTAGTGGCTCTGTGAGCTAAGGATCTCACGAAAAACAAAAAAATATATATATCTCCGCCTCTCTGCCATTATGAATTTTTTTCAAAAACTGAATCGTCAAAAAATCTATAAGTACAAGTATAATTATCGAAATTGCTCACAAAATTTCACGAGAATTGAGATACGGTTGAGAAATGCGGTCTGCCTGTACAGCCGGAAATCCGCCGGACGGCATTTTTGCCCAAGTTGAAACAGAGACGCTTCGCGCGCGCTCAGTCATTAAGGGTGAAAGTTGAGAGTAACGATTTTTCCGACAAAGATATTCGACTGAAACAAACCTAAAAATGGTCGTCACACAGGGAGTCGGTGCGAAACCCTATTTTTTTCGACGATTATGATATGATTCGATTCGATAAAGTTAGTAGGACCTAATTTTATTAATCTCTGGAACTAGTAAGCTGATTCTTAAAAAAAGTTTAATCAAATTGTATCCGTTAGCTAGTATTATAGGCTACTTTTTCGCTTCCCAAGTAAAACCGCTGGCCGAAGCCAGTTTCTTCGTGTTTAGTCTCAATTTTACAAAAAAAAAAAAATAAGTATAAGTTTGATAAGTGTATAGAAAGGTATGTGAATAGACAATTCAAGACAAGTTATTCGTTCTCATATTGGTTTGACGCACATAGGCCTGTCATATCATAGATTTTCAACAGGATTTATGATAAAGCGAAAGTATGCAGGCACGTGGTGTAAAGATAACATAACACGCATGCCAGGAGCACACGTTACTTCAGCATATTGGAATTTCACCTTAAGCTTGCATCATAATTTCATTATAGTTGTGCAAATTGTAATATACATTATTATGGTGTAAATTTCGTAAACCGTAGTATGATTTAATTGCTCAACCGAAAGAAAGCATCTTACAGTTTGACTTCTTTGTTTTCGTAACAAGTAAATTTCGACTTTCAGATAAAAAGGTATACTTACTGAAAGATAATGCCGTTAATAATTTAAGCAAGATTTATAGCTATAAGAACTGCCTAAGCTATCTATACTCCTAGCTAGCTTCTACCTAAATTTTTATATACGAACTTTAAGCTATTCCTTACGAGAATATTAACTTTAAGAAATTAACTTTGAAAATATACAAACTTTGTTTGCCCGATAAGCGAACAATTCGCTTTGAGTAGATTAAAACTAGTTAACCAAGGACTTAGGCAAATCTTATATTTAGTGTAAATTGCCATTAGATGAGTATATTAAATCTTAGAAGAAGGTCTAAGCAATGTAAGCCTTCAATGTCGGGCCAATGAAATAGGTACTCAAACTACTAATTAGGATTCAAATTCTGAGTGTCTATTAACACTACCGATATTCTGTGGTCTTACTGTAACTTATGATCAAGCATAGCGCTTACCATCATGTGAGAAATTTACTCGTCTCGTCAGTCTATTGCCTAATGACTTCAAATACCCTACCCACGTCCCCCTAATACTGTAAACCATAAACTTTTAGAATGCCATCTCCAAACAAACCAATTTATATGCTAACATAATTGCAGCTATCGTAAATAGACAGCTTTCAATCAAATTGTATAAATTGTAATAGAGGAATAAATAATTCAGTTCAATGCGCTGATGACCTACTGGCTATAAATATTGTGAACTAGCCGCGTGTTCCGGGTTTCAATCACTTGGACTAAAGTGCTCGTTACAAAACGCGATTTTTTGGACCCTGTCTATCGTGTACCCTGCCTGAAGCAGGTCGTAACCACTCGGTCGTCTGATTTAGTGACCCTGACTCCCTGCGTCTTATTATACTTAGACCCTGCATATAGGGTACGAGATACCACATAATGTAAAAAGTAAGCTAATAGGGCTTTTAATCATGAAAAGAAAAACATTTTTTTTGGGTTCTGCTAAAGTAAATTTATCTAAATCATATGGAGTTGATTACTACAGGACGGAAATAGAAAACAACATACATAAAACATAACAAATCGTCACGCCTTTCCCCCGAAGGGGCTGGCAGAGGTGTAATACAACACCCACACTTAGCCGGACGATATTCAGTCCCAAATGTGACGGGGGCGAGCCTGTCGCCATGCACCGGGCTCCATTCATGTAGACATACAATACGCACATATGTTCACACAATGAACAAATTGGTGCGTGCCGTCGACTGGGTTCGAACCCGCTCTCTCTGGCTTGAGAGGCAAGCCTTCTCCAACTAGGATGTCATCGCTATAGACCTATTATATTAAATTGAAATAGACCATCTATCAAAAGTGACATAAAGTTGGCGGTGTTCTCGCAAGTTTTTCAAACTTAATTTTTACGCAAAATCTTATTTACCCTTCACATGGAAAAAAAAAAAAGTAGACAAACAAATACATTTCCGCATTCGCATAAATAAATATATATATAGCATACGAGTAGCACAGTTGCCTATCTAAAGTGAGTCTCGATCTTCAATCTTACGCATAAGGTTAGTCTGTTTCGGTTTCTGATTCATGCTTAGCAGTTTTATGCTTCTAAATGTGGTATCCTAGCTAAACGAGCGACTGGGTCAAGTGGTCACTAGAACTGGGTATAATTATGAAAGGAAATAGCACGTGAATGACTGTGGATGCCGAAACGTTTGCGCTAAAAATATTTGATGTGGGCTAGATTTCTTTTTTCATTAGTTGATTTCACGATGAGACGATTTGAGCTTGCAAATTCCATCCCCATGATCCCCGCTAATGCTAAAGCAGTAGGTAGAACAGAGAGTTATATGTGGATGAGACAATTAAAGATGCTAATAGGCTTACCACACGCACCAGCTTCACCACACTTTTGTCTGCGCAGGCCAGGCTTGAACACGGAACACCGCGCCAACCCCACGGCGTGGCTTGTGCCATTTCGACTAGAGACTAGATCGTGTCTTTACCACACGGCTAAGTTAAATACGCACAGTGGAAAGTGTGGTGAAGCTTGTGCGCCTGGTAAGCTTCTAGCTAGACCATAGCATTATAGGGTTTTCTTGTAATATGTTTTCGTAGCTTATAGAGCAAATGTTAGTGCTTAAATTGTCTTCTACATCAATAATTGGAATAAGTACCTTAATTACAATTGAAAGTATGTAAAGCTAAGTCATCAAAACACCTAATCCTTTGATTTAATTTTATACGACTGCGATTTATGAAAAGAGAATACATGACTCAATTTCTTAGATAAGGCATTGGGGCGCCAGAAAAAACCCTAAAGCCGATAGCAGTAATTCATTTTCATTATCCGCCTTGCCGCACTGTACGTAGTTGGTAATTAATTACGCTCTAATTTCCACAGAATAATAAAATACAAAGAAAAAGCTAGCCATATTATTCCTTTGTTCGATATTCTCATCTGGAGCGTTTCCACGAAGTTTCTAGATTTTATCGCGTGTCCAAAGTAAACAAGTGACTCACGCTCTAACATCAAATGAATATAATTGGTGCAATACTGCAATATATTCTGCAATTTATTGTTTCAACGGACAATTCAATGATACGCAGATAATTATAAGTTCTAATGATTTATTACTTGGTTGACAGCGTGGTAGATTGTTGTGATGAGAGTCGATTGTATTTGTAAGTTAATGTTAGACGGAAATGTGTCGTGTTAATGATTCATAGAGTAGCTAAAATTAAAGTCATTAAAACTGTTTAGGGTTAAATGTAAGGTTTTAAGTGTTACAGACATATAAATATACATACTTTTTACCCGACTGCGCAAAGGAGGTTTATGTTTTTCGAGTGGATGTATGTTTGGAAGTATCTATGTGAGTATGTATGTATGAGGTTTGTTTGGCACGCCCTCCAGCCTAAACAGCTTGATGTATTTCGACATGTGAGCTGTCATTTGAATGGTCTTGGAAGTGATATAGAGTACACCATTTTGCAGCCGGGTTTTTTTGTTTTTCTTTTAATAATGTTACTTGTTCCCGTAGTAGGCAGAGACCACTTCTCTCCACTTGTTACGATCCTGGTACACTTCTTTGCTTAGTCTTTTCATAAATTTTAAGTGTTATGTGTCATACCTATGTGAATATGAGAAAGCTAGTAGTCTCGAGATTAGATTGTTTGATTGTTGAGATTGAGCGAAAGTCACCACTAATCAAGTCAGAGTAAAAAAAAAATCTTATACATAGAGTTAGTGCAGCTTATTGCAAGTACTACTAGTCAACTACTCTACTTTAATATTGTTTTATAGAATCTTTTTACTAAAATTTTTCATTTCTCTTGGTCACATAATTACAAAATTACAATTAAAATAAATTTGATAAATATAGTCAAAAAGTTACTTAAAATGTCAATGTCGCTAAAGTAGGTACACCATACAAAAAATTAATAACACCCACGTAATAGAAAATAGTAAGTAAGTACTATAAATATCATTTTGTATGGTAACTACAGCTATTACCGCCGTTCGTTCTTTGTATCGAAACCATTGTCTATCTACGCAAACAATACTCAGACAAAAAGAACAGAAACAGCCAATATTGTGGTTTGTTGCTTTTATGCAGACTGCAAAGCGCAATAGTCCGCTGAAGGTCTAGGGTTCAGCAATATTTTAGGTACAAAAGCCTTTCATCCCACAAAGAAATCTATCCTTACACTCTTCGAAATACGCCTTACTTTACAATGACACAAGGTTCTCTACTGATACTCCGTTATAAATACGAAAGACCAGTTTCTGCGAATGCTACGATGTAAGTTTTTCATATAAGGCGAAAGATTTAAAGCTCTCAAAGGCATGGGTTATTCATTTCTCGACTAGTTCTGATATTGTTACGTGTCTTGCAATTCAATGGGGCTTCATGAAGAGGAATCGTGTGGCTTGTTTTACCAAGTCGAGTCTCTTTAGGGTATCGTACCCAAAGGGTAAAACGAGACCCTATTACTAAGACTCCGCTGTCATCCGTCTGTCACCAGGCTGTATCTCATGAAACGTGATAGTTTGACTGTTGAAATTGTCACAGATGTATTTCTGTTGCCATTGTGATAACAAATATTATAAAACAGAATTAAATAAATATTCAAGGGGGCTCTCATACAACAATCGTGTTTTTTTTTTTGCCGTTTTTATTGAAAATGGAACCTCTCGTCTTCGACTCGCACTTGGCCGTTTTTTTTAACCTCCTACATGCCGGACATGAAGCTGTTCAATATTGATTGCAACGTTTTCTTAACTCGAAATACATTTAAGCGATGATAGCCTAATTGAAGAAGGCCCGCCTCTCAAGTCAGAGGGAGCGGGTTCAAACACAGCCGACGGCACGCACCAATTTGTGCATTGTGTGAACATATGTGCGTATAGTATGTCATCTGCTACATGACTGGAGCCCGGTGTATGGCGACAGGCTCACCCCTGTCACATTTGGGACTGAATATCGTCCGGCGAAGTGTGGGTGTCGTATAACACCTCTGCCAGCCCCCTCGGGGGAAAGGCGTGACGATATATGTTTTGTATGAAATACGTTTGCATTTTGCAGGCATTCTGTTTTAATAAAGCATTATGTAACTACATATTTGTATTATTACTCAGTTGGTATTTCCTAGTATCCTTTTAAACTGTATCTAAATTTTACCCATGGGAGCCGCCACCTCTGAAAATGTAATAAAACTTTATTGACAACCCCTAAATTATACTGTATAACTTGAAAATCTTACCAACCTTATCACACGTCAAAAACCAAATCAAAAGTAAAATCCTAGTCGTAGTCATAGTCAATTATTTCGTAAAACCAATTTACAACTCAAATAACAAAAATAATATTAGCTATCAGATCGTTATTATGTAAATAATATGTAGGGAAATTTAAACAGAATAAAAATCTATATCAGAATAAAATTACAATTATTTGCAAGTAATTAAAACACGAACTTATATGTCTTGATGACAAAACGTTTGCTCAATAGCGTTGTAGCAGGCTCCTAAAACCTAACAGGCTAGGGGCTTCTGTGATGTGTTTTGGTAGGCGTTTATACACAGAATTACACATCACATTACAAATATCTCAAGAAGGTTGCACATTTTAATTTGTTTTGTTAATAAACACACGTACAAAACAATGACCAGTTCTTTTAAATTTCATACAATTCAACAATGTCTTTTGTTTGCATCAAATGGCAAAAACGCATTTTGACACCATACACTCAGTGTTCGATGTAATAAAAGTAATAAAACGAAACCGCTACTAGTTTATGTGTTCCTGGTACTTAAATCGCAGTGGTAGGCTGCACTTTCTAAGAAATTAAGCACATTCACAACTGTCCAGCCACTTGAAACGAGTACTGGAACGTTTAGCACCGTTTAGCTATTGTCTGGTGACTTGATTTGCATCTTAAGAATAGGTAATTGTTTGCTAAAATATGTGCAAACTATTCAAGTAGAACAGAAAGCGACAAGGTCGAGTTCTCTAATAAAATCTAACCTATGAACAGATGTTTTGATTGTAAACAGAGGAATCGATGACAATGGACTCGCAAAACAACGTCAAAATTACATACTGCGTATTCACTAAACAATACATACGAAACGCTTATAAATGCCAATAGTACTAAGTAAGCTCAAGCGTTCATCATCGCAAAAAAACATTACAATACTTGTACCAACATTGAAAAATGTGTGTTAGAAAAGTGACGACATACAATGACTGAATTACTGACTGACTAACTACTCTTTCTACGCACTATCATGGTGTAAACTTACCTAATCCAGAAGCAACCATTCAGTACTTTCGAACAGAAATTCCGCTGCAATTCGCAGTTTTATAGTCCCAGATAGGATTCTGGCTAACCGCGATAACGTCACGCCACTCTCCTGCAGACTGGAGCCTTGTTCTGGTGCGCTCGAGTTTATTTCAACTACACTTTTACTCTCTCCAGAGTTCTAATGCGCAAAACACACTGGACACTGACTGGCTCCGGTGTGCGGTGATGCGTATTTAACTTTGAGGGCGAGATTCACAGACCGCTCTTCGACTCTACTTTGAAGGAAAGTTCAACTTTCTAAGCGAGATTCTTGGACTTTGCATTGAAGTAAAGTCGAAGTGCGGTCTGTGAATCTCGCCCTGACTAAAATCTTGATTTGCATAGAGTTAAAACACACTGACATCGCGTTTCTTTTCAATTTCACACACCGCAATGGGATGCTGCGGCAATGTTATCCGAACAAAAAATATAGCTATAGAGACAATCTCGAGCGACCCAAAATAGGGCCCCTAATAGCAGATAAGGGCGTGCGTCAGAAGTTCAGCTTTAGGTAGACATCCGATCACTCATTCGAGAAACAATAGCGTGAGCGTGTGAAATGATATGAGCTATAAATAGGTAGCTACTGGTGTCTGGCGGATATGTCTGGACGACTGGTAATTGAGACTAAATAAAGTTTGATTGAGGACGTTTCAGAAAGCCTTACATAAGCATGTGGGAGATCGCGATGGTAATCGTGTGCAATATAAATTGGCAATGACTTGGTTGGGCTGGCACAACATGGACTGTCATTCACTCACAGAATTTGGCGTCAAATTATTAGTTCAAATTCAAAGACCATGTCTTACTCAAAAGAGAAAAGCATTATGACATAGTTGTACCTGCAAATCTTATCCATCTGCATAGACCTCTATATCCAAACCAGATTTTGAACCATTATTAATCTACCCTTCTATAATTTCCAGACAGCAATGCAGTTGCGAGCGAGCGAGGTGCGACATACAACGGGGAGGTGTGGTTCAAGGCGGCCACCATAGCCGTGCCGGTCTGCGGTGCGCTCATCCTGTTCCTGCTAGTCGCTGTGGCGCACAGGCTGCTCAAAGCAGACGCGCTGCTGCATGCCGATAGGAAGCTCAGGTGAGAATATGTGAAGATGTGGTTCAATAGCAAATTTACTGATGGACGGTAAATTCAAAGCAGTTGCCAAAGTCAGCCAGTACTTGCCAGCCTTGAGGGAGTGCCAGTCTGTGCAGCAACTAAGTTGTGAAGGTATCTAGTGACAAAACATCTCATGTGTGTTTTTATCAAATTGAATGTCCAATCTGCAATCTAACTTTTGGTGTCTTCCATGTTGAAGCAAGGAAGTACAAATAATATCAACAGTACAATAATATACAGGTCAAAATCACAATTTAAGTAATGTAAGGCGTGACATGAAGTTTAAGGCCAATAAAAGACGATTCTAACAGTTGCTTTATTATTTTCCAGAGGCGGCTACATGTCTCCCCTGGCCCAGCCGACTGATGTGAAGAAGGTGTGGGTGGGCACATCAGCCCCCCTGCTCGTGGCGCCCGGCGGGTGCGTGGTGGCGGTGGAACGCGCGCAACTGGTCGACCACTGCCAGCAACACTGTGATATCCAGCGGTAGGCGACGAATCTCTGTGGGGCTGGGCCGTGTGGCCCGGGTTTATGCAGTCAGGACAGTTATCGACGCCTTCATTCCCAGTTAGCTCGGCCGCTTAAACTCCCGCGGAATCCAGTCGTGGCGTCCTCTGCACGTCTATTGGCGATAATTTTTCAGTACTGTCGCGCGAGCAGATGTCCGTGTGAGTTTTGGCGGATTCCCTTAGATTTATAACAGCATCGATTCGGCCCTTATGTTTTTAGCTCTCTTTAGTGTTCATTTTTTCGCTTCTACGTCAGTCTGGCTCTGACGACCTCATCTGCTCAAATTGGCCACGATTCAGCCGTTGGTTTTTTATCTATCTACTTAATTATTAATTTAATTTTAACTCATTCTTTTTTCTTATCCTCTTCGAACAGCCAATGCAACTTGAAGTCATAATAACTGTTATAACTAGTAACACATTTCAAAACCCCTGTCCCTGGAGAATTTCTACTCATTCGACTAGAAATATTTTCTCATAAATCTGTCCTGACTTGTTGGTAATTTCGGGCCTACTAGACCTTGTAAAAAATCTTTAAACGATTTTATGACTGATATTATACTACTACAAGAGGTTGTTTGTATGAAACGTAATTTAAAATAATCAATTATTTAGACAACACATTTTAAATTGTCAGGTAAATAGTTTAGTTAAAGTGGTGGAACAGAATCGGCACTATATTCAAGTAATTTTAGTAGATATGTATTGGATCATTAGAAAGGGTTGTGTGTTAAAATTATGAATGTTTTTGTACCTGTCAAAGTTGGGTGAATTAAAACACGACTGATTTGCCTTTCACCGTAACATATGAAAAAAAGTGTACCTTAAATCATTATGATTACATCTGTTGCCACATTAGGCAAGCTTATTACGATTTTTTATTATTTTTAAAATTTGGATGGTGTAGGCAAAATTGTGAATCTTTTGTAAATTTGATCTCAGAAAAAATTAACATCATAACACGGTTCAGCCCGAAAGTATACCAAAACAACATGTATAATTTAATTTTTAATATTTTTTTAAGAGCTTGTGTTCCTCTATTTGTAATCTTTGTAAATGTATTCTTTATGTAATGTAAGTCTGTTCTGTAACTTGCAACACAGTTACCAATACAAGTGAAGAAAATACCATGTGACAAAATGTCATCACGTAATGTCGCTACTGGCAACACCTTGCATTGTTTCTGTTTGTAAATGTATTATTGTTTAGATGGTGATATTATTCTGAAAAATCTATAAAGCTGGCTTTTGTTATAAATGCAGTCAAAAATTCATATCATACATTCAAATTTGAGCTTATTTGTGCTAGATCTACGAGTAAATCTGAAGAATCTGTAAATCTCGTAACTTTTCAGAAAACAATCAAAGGAAGTTTGTTGGTATCCAGTAGTCACATAACTTTATAATACTGCCTAGAAATATTGCACGTCGTCATCTAAGATTACACAAAGTACAGGTATACTCGTACATACAGTTTTTTTTTGTCTTAACCAGCTCTGGCGTAATTTGCAGCCAAATAGCCTCACATGTCTTAGACCAGAAAAAACGTGCCATTTTTCTACTTGAAACTGTATCTTGTAATTACAGTCAACTTATATCATAGTCATAATAAAATGACAAATTGTGATTTTTGTCATAGTAGTTACGTAATTATGAGTCATAAAATTATGACAAACAGTGAGTAGACCTTATTCCCCTAAATATGTAATTTATTTTACGCCCATGTACTGACAAATGCATGCATTTTCCTTTCTTCCATTCTAATGTAAATGGTTTATTTTATTGTAAATATAATTTTAGTTATTTTTAAGTTTGTTACCTGTTGATTTATAAATAGGATCGAATATAGGCGATTTCTGAGAGTTAAATCCATTTTGAGGTTGCCTAGTCTTTTCTCATCTGATTTTAGCGCGTGTTCACAATTTTATTATAATTTCTGTTTTTTAAACTCTCAATGGATTTAACTTGTGGTCGAAGTTTTCAACGCCATTTTGTACAACAATTAGGAGTAATGTTTTTGTAAATAGGATTCAATGACATAATTATTTCAAGAATTTGCACTAGTGTTAAAATCAATTAGCATTTTGTTCTAAAAAGTCATTGTATTTTTTGTCTTCGTTTAATAAACGTTGTAAGTAGTTTTTTTATGATAATTATGCTTTTCTTATTATGCTTTATTCGACCATGCCGCAGAGATTGTCCCAAATGAAGCTTCCTAAGGGTGCCTTACGATAGAAATAAAAATCAATAATTTATAGGTGCAAATGAAATACTCTGTATTGTACGAAATGCGATCTTATGTAAATATATTGTAATGGTGTATAAATAAAAAAGAAATTATTTTATTACTGGATGGCTTTGTTTCCTTTTCTACAAAATTCCTAAACTTTTTGCTAAGTTAGCTGTATTTTCATAAAACGATGCAACATTCTTATTTTTGTTTGTTTGTTGTTTGATTCTGACTTGCCTGAATTTGATAAAAATACTCTTCAGTGGTAGTTATGAGACAATATTTAAGAATCTGCCAAATATTTTCAGACGTCACTCGATCCAAGAAACGAATCTAAAGAAACAGAGTTATTCACGTCATCTCTCTCGCACTGTCACACAATATAGCTGATATGAGTGAGAGGACACGATTAGCGCCGTTTCGTTTCGATTCGTTCCATTATTGATGCCGATTCTAAGGAAAGGACCAAACTTAAGAACAGATAATGTATATCTGGTTCTGAAGAGTCTAAGAGACTGGATACCAAAAAAATGATTTTACCAAAAATGAGAAGGGTAATTTTTTTCTCGTAAGTACTTATTGAGTAATTTAATTAACCTTCATTTTTATTGTCGTTCCAATTGCGAAATAAATTCTAATGCCATAACATCCGCTATTTAGAGCAGATAGCATCTTAGCTTGATCTATTAAATGTACATAAGTATCTTTTTAACACTAAATTACTTTAATCGATAATAAGCTTTCGTGCGTTTGTTTTACGATTCAAATTAAAAAATTTTAGACTTGATAAATAAATTAAATTAATATGAAAACCTTATAAATCATATTAATGTTTGCTTAGTAAAAGTAAGTGCCTAATGTGCCTTGATAATTATTTATTGAATGTAAACAGATCTTTTCAGATCAAATCTAGTATAAATAGGAGTGTCATTTAATTTTTTATGCATTTTGTTTTGTGTGTTTTCTGGTGTAAGTAACCTATTTTAAACGTGAGTTGAACTTAGTTACATTGCTTAGCTGAAAATTGGTAAGTATTAATTTATTACTGACTTTTTACTCATAGATTTTATTATTTTCAATTTGGTATGATGCATGTGACTTAAGGGTGCTTCTAGACGGCCATATTTTCACTGCAATGTGGCCCGGCTATTGCCGTAAATTGCATATGCGGCATTATTTTGAGTGGCCCAGCCAATCATATATAAATGTCGCAACCAACTAGCTTAATTCGCCGTTCAATTAACAGCCTAACCTCTTTACTAAACGGCGCCTTTCAACTAACTTCCTGATCATATTCAGCCATTCAATCAAACGGCTAGGCAAAATGACTTGGATTGATAACTGTAACTACTTGCTTAGCCTAGTCAAAAAAAACCACGAACGCTAAGGCAGGAGATCCGCTTCGCTTCGGTCCTGCCTTAGGCTTTTAACCAATCCAAGTCGGATTTGCCCTGAGGAGTAGGGCAGGTGAGATTTTAGGTTATTTTAATATCATGTATTATTTTTTACCGCCTCCATTTTGGAGAATGTGCACAGGAACTATACGAGCTGATTCCGTCATCTGACTTCCGCCATAAGTCATCGAGGCAGACATTCCATCGATATGTCGTCAGCTTTAATAAAGCCCGCTTTCAAAACTCCTTCCTAATCAGAACTGCCAAGGAGTGGAACGCGCTTCCTGCCTCGGTGTTCCCCAGCAATGGATACAACCTGGGTCTCTTCAAGACAAGAGTGAATAGGCACCTCATGGGCAAGCGTGCTCCATCTTAGACCGCATCGTCACTTTCCATCAGGTGTGTTGTGGTCAAACGTGGGCCCATTCAATCATAAAAAAAAAGTGTCTATCAGACACAATTGCGGTTCGTTTTATCTCGATTAACAGTCGACATATTGCCGGTATTGCAGTGAAATATGGCGTCTAGGAGCGCCTTTAAATTGTTTTATAGTTTAGTTGAAAATGCTTGAAATCGAAATCAGAAATCAGAATTGATTGATAACTCCAATAGTTACACGTCACAGTTCAATGGCAAACAATACAAGGGATTATGAATGACTTGACTTAAGAGTCCGGCGACCTAACTAATTTCGACCTAGGCGACCTAGACTAACTTTGCATTGCATTAAGGTATTCTATCGCCATTTCGTCTGGAAGAAGAAGACGAGTGAAGAGAGCGAGTAATGATATTGACGAGCCTCTAAACTTACCTACAGAGTGACAAAGTGCGATTTTAATTTTTTTTATGACTTTTGCACTACTGTAAAAATTCTTAAGTAACTAAGAATTTCCCTTGTATTATTGATTCATTTAATAGCTAATGATGTAGACAACCTCCCTATGTAATGGAATTTTTGATTTGCTTTGTCTACCTATTGAATAAATCAGTCAAAAGTGACCCCTTAAAATGCGGATATTTTTCATAGCTCTATTTTCGCTTGAGAACTTTTTTAACAAAAACCAAGAACATAGGGGCGAAGATATTGTTAATTTAATTGTACATGCTAAATTTCATCACAATCTGACAAACGGTTTTCAAGAAATTTGAGTAGTGCGTTTGTATGGAAATTTCAGAACGTCGCGGCCCTCTTAAAGTTATTCATTATGTAGGTAGGTACGTAAGTACCATTTGATTGCTCAATATACGTGCGTGAGTTTTTAGTTAATTAATTTACAAGAATAAGAAAACAGTAAGTAGAATTAGCGAAACTAGATTTTCCGGTCCTATCTCAAGGTACTATAATATACTGGTTTACGCATATAATTCTACAAGTTATAATACGCAATTACCTACAATAATAAACAAATAACAACAAGACTTAGTATTTACATATTGCCTATAAACAATCTATAAGCTAGTCACGTAGCATTCCAGAATTAGATCGCCTAGGTTCTTAATAAGTTATAGTTCAAAACCTAGGTTAAAAATGTTTTAAAACTATAATTAAAATCACTATAAAATGGTAAATGACAAACGAATAATTGCAGTTTTATATTGACGTTGAGTCTGGTTTAGCATTTTCTAATTTGTTTGCAAGCACGCTTTACTCGTAAAAATAATTAAAAAGAGACAGAAAAAATGTAAAGAAAAATAAAATAATGTACTGAAAAATTTACCCTATTGAATAACTATTGAATTTACTTCAGCGCCTACAGATTGTTACAGAGCAAAATGACACAAGGATCAGAGAAAGAAGGCAGAGTGGTTAATTTTGACCATCTCATATTTTGGGTAGCAAACGCGAAGACGGTGAGTTATAATATATCTATGTGTTTATCTAGAATATTTTACTTCCAAAACATGTAAACTTTTACTTTCCAATCTTGGAAATCCCAGGTAAAACCGCTGAACGCTGCTATAGTATTTTATGGGAGAGTAAATTTGAAGGCTCGTCCGTTTACTAGCTTTTCACGACTAACAGCTGGACAAATTTTAGTGATCCTAACTAATATTATAAATGCGAAAGTGAGTTTGTTTGTTTGTAATGCTTTCACGTCTCAACTACTCAACCTACAGTCTTGAAATTTTGCATACACGTTGTCTGGGGTACAGAAAAGGACACAGGGTACTTTTTGACTTGAAAAAATTAACGTTTTCTGTGGTACCACGGGTGAAACCGCGGAGCGCAGCTAGTATTTGATAAAAAGATAGTCTCAAGAGGACAGATACAGGGTCTTTTTTATAATTTTTTTATATCGTGTTTTAGACCTCCAGCTATTTTGTGACTCGTTTTGGATTTAAACCACTGGCAGTTCGGGAAGCAACTGAAGAGAGACCGGTGGTTTCTCATGCAGTCCAGTTAAATCAGGTAATCACTCTTTGCACCTACAGTAGTATGCATTTTGACACTTTCGTTTTATTTATGTTTGCGTTTGGCTCCATACATTTCAATAAAGCGCCCCTGGCGGAAACGAAACAAAACGCCTACAGAACTTATCTGAAGAGTGCGCCACCATCGAATTTTCTAAGCAATTTTGCTAACTTGTAAAGATCTAAAGATCGATAACTATGTGAAAATTGACACTCTGAATAATTAAAAAAAAAATGTCAAACACATTTTTTTTCGCCAGGTATGGTAGAGAAAAAAAGCCATGTGCTATCCATTGTTTAATAGACTCGCGTTGTGTGCCTTAGTCTGGCTTCTCTCATAAATTTCATCAGTTACTTGCCAGAATACTTACTATATAGAAACTGTCTGTATTACATGCATCTGCTGTTCTGTCTATATAAAATCGACTATTGTAAATTACCATAGAAAGGTACCTAGGTAACCTATCCTAGGTAGGTAACCTATCCTACCTTTTGCCCAGATTAAAATCGTATTTGAGTCACCAACAACCTCCGAAAGTGAGATCTCCAAAGACCTAACTTCTCACGGAGACTTCGTGAAAGACGTCGCGTTCGAAGTGCAAGACCTGGAGCAGCTGGTGCGGAAGGCAAGGGAAGGAGGAGCGGAGGTTGTGAGAGATGTCACTGAGGAGGCTGATGACGGTGGAGTAATCAGATACGCTGTGGTTAGAACGGTAAGATGGAATTTATAAACATTATTTTATTAGCATTTGTAAACATTGATTTGAAACTTTTAATATATTTATGTAGTTACTTAATGCTGATGACAATAAAATAATTTGGTTATTAGGAGCTGATCTGATGATGGAACGAGGTGGTTAGTAAAATTCTTCAACAACATCTATCTAGTTAATCCCTCGAGGTGTGATACAGTGTATGTACTCCTAGACGAGCCATAGTTTTTACTGGAATACTGGCCCGGCAATACGGACTGGCAATATTGCCGACTGTAGCCCGGCCATCATCAGGCACACTAGAAATGTTTGACTAAATGTAAAAATATGGTCCGTCTAAGAGCACTCTTACAAAAACTATTTTTCAGTACGGCGACAACACACACACTCTGATCGATCGCAGCAAGTACAAGGGCCTCTTCTGGCCAGGGTATCAGCCAGCTGAAGAAGACGTTACCAGTAAACTGCTGTAAGTTGTTCTAGATGAAGGAAATATTTTTAACCAAAAATATAATTAGGTATTAGGAATACTTTCTTAATTCATTTCAACTCGTCATGTTGTTTCATGATTGCATTATTTTTTTACTCCGTCAGGTATAGCATGGGCAACACGTAGTGACGTCAATCGATGCATAAGCAGGACCGAAATATGTCATTTCTAGATATGTAATTCGAAAAAGATGATGACAATGACGAAAGACGTCATTACGTTTTGGCTCCCAAAATGCTACGACGACCTTGTTTTATTTTATCATGCTAGGAAGAATTGTTTAGTAATGCATGAATGCTCGCATGAGTGTATGATAGAGAATTAGGAGAGATACTGTTTTTGACATTGACGTTTAATTTTTAGACCAGATACACAACTGAAATTCATCGACCACGTAGAAGGAAACATGGCGGATGGCACTCTAGAAGACTCCGTTTCTTGGTACGAGAAGAATCTTAACATGCAAAGGTAACCCCTTCTTTAGTCTTTACATACTCGTACATACCTACATAGAAATACATATAATCACGCCTCTTTCACATAGGGGTGGGCAGAGACCACTTCTCTCCACTTGCTACGATCCTGGCATACGTCTTTCGCTTCTTCCACTTTCATGAGTCTTTTCATACAGTCTTTAGACTTACATACATACATTTAGTCTTCAGACTTAGTAAAAATATATTTAGGAACTTGAAAAAAAAAGAAAAAAAATCATTTACCTACCAACTTTTAATACATTTTTAATCTGGCTTCTAGCCATGTCAGAAATTAACCTTTATGTGATCTATAACTCTGACACCAGGGGTTTCCACTCAACCCATCCTTTTTTTTTGTTAAGGAGGAGGTACTTAAATGCCCACGCATTTCCCTTCCGCCGCAGGGGCGACGGACGGGGGTCTGTGGGAATCGAACCCACTAAAATCATCCTCGTGCGCAGTCCTCCGCCGAGATGGGGTGAGATGGGCTCGCGCTAGCATTCACCATCTCACCCCACCCACTCAAACCATCCTAATTTAACCAGACATTACACTATCCAATGTGCAGTATGCTAACTTAGCGTGGCTATGCACCCGTGCAATAGAAATAAACTGTCTAACTGCCTTCCGAGCTTGGGGGCGTTCGATTCTGCACCTAGGGCAAACATACATGTGATGAACAGTTGTGTTTGTTCTATGTCTGGGTGTTATTATCTATTTAAGTATGTATTTAAAAATATCTAAGTATGTATATCAGTCTCTGGCAGCCATAGTACAAGCTTTGCTTAGTTTGGGGTCAGGCGACCGTGTGTGCAAGAGTCTCGAATTTATTATTTATTAATTTATTATTAATATCCAATTTTAGCATATAGCTCACATAACGTGCTGCAAATTGGATAATGTATCGAACGCATTACTTATTATTTATTGAACAGGTTCTGGTGCGTCGACTATGTGGATTACACGAACAAGTTGACTCCCTACTCCTGCATCAATACGGCATCTGTAATAAACCAGGAGGAAACTGTCTTGGTAAGACTTCATTTTTAATCCCCGACGCAAAAGCAACGGTGTGTTATAAGTTTGACGTGTCTGTGTGTGTGCATGACTGATGTTTATTATCTGTTTAAGGGCCGCATGCTAATACGTTATGAAAATCGATTGAAAATTGATATTAACATATCGTCACGCCTTTCCCCCGAGGGGGCTGGAAGAGGTGTAATACAAACAATAATATACCCAAAACTGGAATTAAGTATGGTAAAACCAGTTATAAATTGAGATTCATAAGAGCGTCGTTTTAGCATGCTGCCCTAAGTATGTATTTCAAAAGATATAATACATGGATATCAGTCTCTGGCATCGGACTTTTGGAATCGGACCGTGTGTGCAAAAAGGTCCCGAATATTTTATTATCTATAGTTCTATGTACATAATATTTAAAACAACTTTTCCCGCTTTTTTTTTAACTTAACTTTTGTACAGTTGTTTTTTTTAACTTACAAATAAAGAGGTTTTACTCGACTTCATGATTTATTCTATAGCTGTCACTGAACGAAGCCGCCAAAGGTCTCCGGCCGACGAGCAAAGCCACTGAATTCGTGAAGGCGTTGGGATCATCAGGCGTCGAGCACATCGCCTTGTATACGGACGACATCGTGGCTACCGTGAGTATTTAAGATATTTGCGTCAATTTTACAGAAATCAACTTTGACAGTTTTGATAGTTAACGAAAACTTTTTTCGTTTTCATTTGGCTCTATACATTTAACCTAGTTCCTTAACGTTTCCGCTAGGGGCGCTTTAAGTAAATGTATGAAGCCAAACAACAACGAAAAAGGTTTTCGTAATTATCGTTCATGGCAAGGGTGCTGGATGAGATTACCACGGGACCGAGATAGTAGCGTAAAACAGGCCTATGTTCAGCAGTGGGCGATTACGAAATGATGATGATGAATTTTTAACTTTAGCCTTAGTAATCTCGTGTGTACATTCTTGCCAAAACCCGTATAATCCACGGCCAGTTTTTTTAATTGGAAAACGGTTTAAGTTTACTGTGCACACTGTATAATGTTTTACATAAAAACATTGCTTACTCAGATGAAAACATCGTATAACTTCTGCGCAATAGAAATATTAATGCGCAGATTAACACTCACAATATTTACTAACGAATAGCACTTCAAGTAAGGTTAGTATAATGCGTGCCTAGAATTAAAATTGCTCCAATATTTTCAACAAAATTGTTGCCGTGTTAGAAGTGTAAAAGCATCTTTAGCGACCTTTCACACGCCTCGTTTCTGAACTTTCACCTTGTTACTTGTCACCTTTTATTTCACAAGTTTCACCTTTTTTTCTTTTCACCTTTCAGATGCGCAACCTAAAAGCCCGTGGAGCGGAAATAGTGTCCTTTCCCCCGACATACTACTCTCTAATCAGAGACAAACTTAAAACTTCCCCTCTCCTCATCTCAGAGAGCCTTGCGGCGTTGCAAGAGAACAGCATTCTGATAGACTTCGACGAAAGAGGCTATATGCTGCAGGCGTTTACTAAACACCTGCAAGTCAGGCCTACGGTCTTCATTGAGGTTATACAGAGGAAGAATCATAGGGTTTGTACATTATTTTGTAAGTAGGTCTAATACAAGGTTCTGGTCTAATACTTAGGGATGTGGTTCTACCCGTCAAAATGAACAACTTTTAGAGTATGAGTTTGCAAAATTCGAAAGATTTTTTTTTTTACTAACAAGTTTTAAAAAATGCGCTAAAAAAATAACATAAACTTTTTCTTTAAAACTGACTATTTTAACATAAAACGTCATTACACAATTTATATTATTTACTTACTTGGTTTGAACATTTTAAAAATTAACACAGATAAATCTCGAGAGATCTCTATAATTTTGAAAACTTGTTTGCAATCGCAAACATAAAATAAGTATTTCTAATTTATAAGTACCTAGTCCTAATTAGTAGGTAATAGAGTAGTTAATGCGTGTATGTTTGTTGCCTACTTCTTCATGTTCAAACAGAAGGACAGATTTGGCTGAAATTTGGGCAAGAAGATAAATTATACCCTGGATTAGCAAATAGGTTATATTAATCCGTGGGCAAAACCACGGAGTGCAGCTAGTATAAGTAGTTTAAATTATAAAAATAAAACAGAAAAAAATTATCCTAAATATCAATGAAACTCAATCAACATGACTCTAGCGGCAGCTCGCATTCATAAGTTTGGCGTTATATTAGTAATTTGGTACAAATAACAGCTATACATACAGATAAGAAATATACATATTAACCAAAAAACTGTTATCCTTCTGCAAACGAAAAAAAATTAAATTGAATGTGACGAAAAGTTGGAACTTTTTTGTTGACTAGTGTTCCCTCATTTCAAATTAGTTCCAATGAATCCCATACGATGGCGCTGTACACCCTTAAAACGCGCATACGTTTCGTTTACGGATTTCAAGTACATTTTTGTTGGTTGACTTTTCAAATCGTGCCTCAATCTATTGAGTAAGGAAATTATTGGGCCTTGGTAACTCTTGGCAATGTCCTAATGGGCGAAACTGTTTTTGAAGGGCACAGGTCGTCCCGCAGCTGCTTGCCTACTTTGCAGGCGGCTGGGGTGAAGCGAACTGCCTGTTTTTTCATTTTTATCTTTCCCAATATCACTACCGTCATTTTGCAAAACAAAGTGACAGTAGTTAGCATGATCCAAAAAAACAAGATTCCGGGAGCCAACACGTAATGACGTCATGTGCCTATTCTGCTTGACCGAATATATTATTACGTATAACTACCACGATTTATCGATTTTTTATTATGTACTAGCTGCGCCCCGCGGTTTCACCCGCGGTCACGGAGCCAACACGTAATGACGTCACTCGTCATGTGCCTATTCTGCTTGACCGATTTCGATAAAATTTATATGGGACCACCTACGATGTAATATGATCTACCAAACAAAAAAAGAATTATGAAAATTGGACTACTCTGTAAAAAGTTATGCGTGATCATACTAAAAAATATATGATATACGCGTCGACTTTTAAACCTCCTTCGTTTCGTCGGTTAAAAATCGATTCATGATTGACGGAGTAATCGCGTAACATACACTCAGAAAAAACAGTCGAATTGAGAGCCTCCTCCTTTTTGGAAGTCGGTTAAAAATGTTTTCGTATATCCGAATTCTGTCTGGAGCTCTGTCCAGATCTTTGTCTTCGTCTACAGGTCGCATTTCTTAACTGATTCTCTTTAAATTTTGTAAGTTGGTTTAATAGTTAGTTAAGTATGTAGAGTTTTATGTCGAAGTTTTTTTTTTAATGTGGAGATACGATTTGTTTAAAAACAAATAATAACTCCGCTTTTTTGAAAAAAAAAAAATGACTCGGCAAGAAATAAATGTATAGCGTGACGATATGACAATCCTATCCTACTAATATTATAAACGCGAAAGTTTGTATGTATGGATGGATGGATGGATGTTTGTTACTCTTTCACGCCAGAACGGCTGAACAGATCTGGATGAAATTTGTCACAGAGATAGATTATAGTCTAGAATAGCACATAGGATACTTTTTAACCGCGGGTGAAACCGCGGGGCGCAGCTAGTATGTTATATATTACGTATAACTACCACAATTTATCGATTTTTTATTATGTATGTAACTCATAATGTAATGTTTTAATTCTGTACGGAGGAAAAAAATTAAGAACTGAATAATTTTGTTTCTGCTGTAATTACCGTGGTCATCAAAGTCAAAGTCAAAATATTTTTATTCAATTTGGATATCAAAGATACACTTATGAACGTCAAAGTTTTATAATAGACTCGACCGCCTTGTTCGGAAAAAGAGCCACTATTCAGAAGAACAGGCAAGAATGAGGGGCATTAATTTTTTCAAAGAATAAATAAATTACAGTCTCACTAATTTAGCCTTACAATTTACTTTGGCTTACATCATCATCAATACAGTCTTTAATTAACGTCCCACTGACCTACCCTACATCACACCGACCTACCCTACATCAAGGGTGGTTGAACCGATTTTAACCGTTATCCACCACACTACCTTAATTAACATTTACCGTGGAAGAGGCGGAGTTAGCGGATATACAGAAAGACGCGAAGAGCGACTAAGTACAATGAACTAATTTACTGATTTTTATTAATTTTCTTGGTATTTTTCAGGGATTTGGCTCCATGAACTATAAGTGGGTGTTCGAAGCCATCGATCTGCTGGATAAGTCCAAGGAAGACAAAGTACAACATAACAAAGAAGCAGATAAATAAGCTTTTTTAACATATGTACTTTTTTTGCTGTATATTATATACTTACTACATTTAATTTGGATATACTACCTACATTCAATTTGGAAAAAAAAAATGTTTAACGTATGATTGATTCTGATAAATTCTAAGCTTACAGAGTAAGCTTACCGCGAGTTTTGATAGTAAATGAAAACTTTTTTTCGTTTTCGTTTGGTTTGGCTTCATACATTTCACCTTACGTCTCCGACAGGTGCGCTGTACTGAAATGTATGGAGCCAAACGAAAACGAAAAAAGTTTTCATAACGATCAAAACTCATGATAAGTCCCCAGTAATTGTAAATACATATAGGTGATGGGAAAGAGGTTTTAATACTTACACACTTAGTTACTCATGCATATTATAATGTTAGGGTAAAGTAAATAAATAGGTACGTATTTAAAAAAAAAACATTTTTTTTTGCAGCTTTTTCAATAAGAAAAAAAGTCAATAAAAATAGTTTAAAAGTACGTACACTTATTTGCTTTTTTTATAAGTACTTAAGTAAGTATGCGTATTAAGTATAATAAAAATGCCAGCGAAAGTTGCCTTTTATTTCTAGAAGATCATGGAAAATTCTGTCCATAAAATGAATTGCACAACATTGAGAAATACCAAGGCAATACCTACTCGTGCCGGATCACAAGCTCTACTAAACGTGGGGTAGAGACTGCTCTATACCAAAATACGAACCAGCGAGGTCTAGGCTGTAGAGTCGCGGAAGCTTGATGAATTTCGATAACTGCATCATACCTTTGCAGTTGTACAATCGATCGACTAAATAGTGCTAATCTTAAATTTGTTAGAAAGAATCTTAAAGTTGTTAAAAAAAAAGTTAGGTAGATTATGTAGTAGTTAGGTATAAAGTCTAAAAAATAAATATTAAAGCCAAATAGTAAGGGAAAAGTCAAGATGGAAACAAACTGTCTTGATCAAAATTAGAAAAGAAAATCAAGGTGTAATTCCAATTCTTAAATATTTTTCTCTAAGTGGCGTATTTTTATTGAATGCGTTGTGTATAATTAATTTTGATCTATTGCCCGCGTTCATGTACAATTAAAAAAAATGTAAGTCAATAAGTACCTACCTACTTACTTGAAAACTATAAAAAGACCGACAAGTACCAGACGTAGTACTTACTTAATAGTTAGTAAAATGTTACTAACAGCTAAATTTATAATTCCTAGATCCTTAAACATTAAAAAAAAAATTAAATCAACCTGACTACCTAGACGGATAAAGGCTCTAGAAGTGACTATGACATAATAAATTCTAGTGCCCTTAGCCCTAGATATCTAGCTATCTATAGTATTCTCTGAGTTCCTAGTCTGGGGGTATTTTAGCGCTAGGTCAAGAGTATCTGTTAAGGTGCTATGACGCGACGCCTCCCCGTTTCTGTGCCGCTATAGTCGCTCAATCCAGTTCGCTATAGCACTTCTCATTTGCATTTTGTTTACTAAATGATCTGTAGTGATGTGACGCGTTGGAAAAATACTATTACCTAAAATAATAAACAGATATAAATAATAATAGATATTACCTAAAATAACAAACAGGTGCTTACTGGGCAAACTTTTTAAACAATTTAGGAATTTAAGGAATTAGTGTAGAACACTTTTATTTAATTTGTATTTTCTTTTAGTTGAGGCGAGTGGTGGATGTGAGCACCAAGACAAACCATTTGGTTTTTTGGTGCAACACCTAAATATTTTTTTGTACCAAAATTTTTAAGAGACAATAAATAAATAATAATAAGATTTGGTATAATTCGTTGTTCACTTTAAACTGAGACCTCGTGACTTCTCGACACGATTCTCTACAAGCCCTTGGTCGATTTCGATCGTGTCCTAATTGAAAATTGTATTAAATTGAACTACTTTTCTGGGAAATTTCAAAAAGATCCGATTAATGATACGGCACCTACTAAAATTATCGTCGTATAGTTTGAGGTATAAACATACTTCAATAGGTACATGTAAAAGAATAGGGGGCCAGCAGGGCTAGCACGGGTTGAAGGCAAATTGTCTTTCCACCAATTTTATCCATGCCTAGATGTGACAAAGCTAGAATACGGATATGTCTGTCCCTTTTCGCAGAACAAAAACAGTAGAAAGACAATTTGTCTCGACCCTTAACTAGTCCTGCAGGATCGAACTCATGACCTACAGATCGAAAAGCTCCTTAGACAAACCTATACAAACCTCCCACGGCCCAATAAGTCACATTGGTGCAAATAGGATCAACTGGCTGATTATATTACATCCATGCGAAGAACACGGAATAGAAGCCGACAAGAAATTGTTTCAATTGTTTGAAAACTCTGCTTTCAGTTAGATATTTAGTTAATTTTCCTGTCTTCAGACAGGTTCGCGAGTTGTAGAACTAGTAAATTAACCTTCAGCGGTAAGTAATTCTATTGTTTTAATTTAGGACAATGTCTTTACAAAAACTGTAAATGACGATTACTTAGTTACTAAGCCATGTATTTGGCAGACGTAATCTTGTTTTGTTCTTTAAAAAAAAGGCTTTTGAGAAATAAACCTAATCGGAAAATATTTAGAATGTCGTTTCGAATTCGATAGGAAAATGTATGAAAAATTGGATAGCGCATCTGTCGGACGTAAGAAGAAACTGCTTTTTTTAATGGAAAAATATTTAAAGTCTGACGATAGAATGTCCGATAGAGGTGCTATCCCATTTTTCATACATTTTCCTATCGAATTCGACACGTATCTTCGACATTATTTCCGATTAGGTTTACTTTGAGAAGTAAACCTAATCAAAAGCAATAAATTCGGAATAATCGTAAATAAAAAGACGTAAATTTGAGAATTAACGTCTTTTTGATAGAAGTTATACCGTATTTATTTGATATTTTTTGGCAGTGGCTGTTTTCAAGTGAAAATGATGACTCTTAGAAGTAGAAGTGAGCATTGCAGGAAAGATCTAATAGGTTTGACGAGTTTAGTGGAGTTTGGTGGAGTTGGATAAGTACTTATTTTCGGGTAAGTAGGTATTTAATTCGTTCAGTATGAAAAAGTGTTGTTTTGGTTTACATAGTAACAGTGTACCATCACTACGAAATGGAGGCTTGGCTGACTGGTTTAGCGCCTTGGCTACACTTGCGACTTATATCAGCATTAGGATATGTACACATTCTAATACATATTTAATAAAATAGGTACATTTACTACTGTTGTCTATTAAGAGTCCGGCGACCACTTTAGACTAACTTCGCATTGGCTTAAGGTTTTCTATAGCCATTTCGTCTAGAAGAAGAGTACGGAGCCTCTAAAGTTACCTACAGAGTGACAAAGTGCAATTTCAATTATTTTTTATGACTTTTGCACTTATGTAGTCATTCTTAAATACTTAAGAGTTTCCCTTGTATTATGGATTCATTTAAAAGCTAATGATATAGAAAACCTCCGGGTAACGGGATTTTTTTATTTGTTTTGTCTATCTATTAAATAAATCAGTCAAAAGTGACCCCTTGCAAATGCGGATATTTTTCATAGCTCTATTTTCTCTTGAGGACGTTTTTAAAAAAACCAAGAACATAGGCGGAGATATATTTCATTTTATTGTACATGCTAAATTTCATCATAATCTGACAAATGGTTTCCAAGAAATTTGAGAAGCGCTTTTGTATGGAAATTTCAGAGCGTCGCGGGACCCTTAATGATGCGTATTAGAACCCACTAAGGGTTCTACTGAAGTGTCATTTGTAAATGGCAGCAACTAAAAAGTAACAATTTCTGTTACGTCCCCCGCACCATCCTACGATAAAAACAGGATAATAATAAATGATTAATAATATAGTAGTAATAATAATTTATACAATAGTTTTATGATTTCAAGGATAACTTCGCAGATTTTCTAAACTAAACCTTCAGTTCAGCAGTGAAAAGACTACAAACAGACAGAGAGATCGGAACTACCCGATTTTATAATATTAAAATAATAATAATTGATTTGCTTATAAAAATAGTTACACGATTACATGGAATTTCCTGTCTCCCAAACTAGGGTGATCCTGAGCTATGGGAGACAGTTATAGTCTCTAGGATTATATAAGCGTGGGTATGGATTTTCCCAGATCCATGAATATGATCCGATCTTAAAAAATATTTCACCAATAGATAGCTACCTACATAATCACCGAGTGCCATTGGCTATGAAACACGACAGAAAACTACACTATATTAAACCAACTAACTTATAATAAACGACCTATACTAAAAAAATTAGCACGACGCACTTGATTTCCAACGTTGTAAACTAGGCTTTACTTTGAGCTTGTTTTCTTGATAAAAATAATAATATAAACAGATTTCTGGTTCTAATATAAAACCAATGCCTTCGTATTTACGTTTCAGTTTGTTTTGTATTGAGATAGAGTTTGCACGTTTATTATTAGAAGTATCTGATGAATTCTACGCAATTGTGAACTTTTATTGAAAAGGATTTTTGTTAAATTCTGAACGAAAAATGGTAAGTAATTAAGATCTATTTTTGTATTTTCGTTATCAGTGTTTTGATGATTTTCAAACCGCTTACTACGTAAAGTACCTACACCTAATTTTTAACCCCCACACAAAACGACGGGGAGTTATAAGTTTAATGTGTCTGTGTGTGTGAATGTCTGTGACGTCTCAGCTCCCGAAAGGAAGAACCGATTTTGATTTTGATAAGGTGATTTAGTCGGGAGTGTTTTTATTTATGTTTTATGCAAATTGATGATGATGAAAATCGATGTTGGGGTTTTTTTAATTTTTTAATTAAATCTAAAATATTTATCTTTTGTAATTATGTATTTTATGTAGTGTATTTTTTTAATTAAGTAATACCCTTATCAATTTTGTTTAAGTATAAATATGTAGTCCTGTTATTAATTTATCCTTACCCTTACTTACAAATGAACTAAGTAAATAGCGTATTTATTTTTATTTGCTGTTTATTGCACCCTTACCATAGTTTTGATAGTTACGAAAACTTTTTTCGTTTTCGTTTGGCTATATATTTCAATAAAGCGCCCCATGCGAAAACGTTAAGGAACTAGGTTATATGTATGAAGTCAAACGAAAACGAAAGAGTTTTCATTAACTATTAAAACTCGTGATAAACCCCCTGTAGTTTTATAAAGAAACCTCGAAACAGAGAAGGACTAGAAATCTTAAAGCTGCCTTAGGCCATGCACGTGAATAATGGACGATCCCTTGGGCTTGGGTCTAATTGCATTATCCAATTTTCAGTACGCTAGGTGAAATAACGTGCTAAATTTGGATGTGTAATGGCAGTCAGACAGCAATCCAATTTATTTCTGTCACACGGGCATTGCCACACTAAGTTAGCACTGCAAATTGGTTAGGGTAATAAACGCTATAGGGAAAGTCCGCCTCTACTTGAAGAGAAGAATACAAGGTAGTTCCGTCTAAAGTTCTAGAGTAAGAACCTTATCATCTGGAGGTTTTGAAGAAATGAGTGTAAAGTGTTGTTTTTTTTTCAGACGACTTATACAGATAAAGGCAGAAAACCGGAGAACGGACATTTCCTTGCCTTTGATCATTTGACCTTCTGGGTATCCAACGCAAAACAGGTATGTTATCTAAGTACGTTCTATATTTATCTACTTAGTTAGTGTGACCTATACAACGTGTTGTTTTGCATTCCCGCGGAATTTGTAGACCTGGTAGTTATAATCCACTAGCAGAGCAAAAAAAAAACACTATGAGGCAACCTTGAAATCGAAAAAAAAAGCAGCTGTTCCATACATTTCGTCGACGATCAACGAATTTTTGTGTGGAACAGCTGTTTTTTTTCTTAATTTTAAGGTGCTCCATAGTTTATTTGTGCCGTGCTAGTGGAATACAACTACCTCTACAAGTTCTCCGGGAATGCAAAGCAACACGCTGTAGGTATATAACAGGTATGCTTGAACGGCTTTATTTCTAAGTAAACAGAAAAACACATAAATAAGTAGGTAGTTCTCTTAACATAATTCTTAACCATCCAACCAAGAAAAAAATACGGGGAAAAAATATAACAGCTGTTACTTACATTAAAAAAAAATAACAGTGACAATCACTCAAATAAAGAAATTTGGACCAAAAATATTTTTCAATAATCGGCCCGTAGTTTTAAAAGCCGGAATCAGACTAGGTACGAGTATTTCCGCGAATGCCCGTGAAATTGTTCCTATTGGTTGTTATAAACTATTTAAACCAATCGGAACGGCGCGCGTAGCGTATCGGCGCTTTCATGAGCGTTTGCGGCAATAGTCTGCGGGCTTACCACGAATTTGAATAGTTACGAAAACTTTTTTCGTTTTCGTTTGGCTACATACATTTCAATAAAGCACCCCTGGCGGAAACGTTCAGGAACTAGGTTAAATGTATGGAGCGAACCTAACGAAAACGAAAAAAGTTTTCGTTAACTATCAAAGCTCGCGATAAGCCCCCCTGGGCAGTAAAATTACAAGTAGCTACGTTTTCTAGTCATTTTCCAATATTTCTTAAAATCAAAAATCAAATCTTCGGTACTTCACTTAAAATACCTTCCGCTTTTAGTTAAATAACAAGTACTCGTAGTTACGTTTTCTAGTCATTTTCCAATTTTTCTTAAAATCAAATCTTCTGTACTTCACTTAAAATACCTTCAAAGAATATCTTAAAATAGCGTCAAAGAATCCTGTTCTGAGATAGGGACAGGTTATTTTCGCATCTATAATAAATAAGGCGATCATAAATACGACAGATAGTCTATAAAAAACTAAACTGGTTGAATCGAACTAAATTACGTGGACAAAATTAATAATTTATATAATCCAACAACATGTCTTGTTGATCGACGAGTAAATAAAACCTTTTTTGTTTTTAATAAATTAAAATTTAAATAGTGACAAAAACTATAATTAACAAGAAGGAAATACTGTCAAATGTGTCTTGAGACATGCTCGATTTTGGGTTCCGTAGGAATGTTAGAATTTTTTTTGCAACTTGACGAGACAAGAAAATATAGAGTCTGTATAAAAAGACCGTGAGGCAGAAATCGACTGATGTAGGCTTAGTATGAGTTTTGATAGTCAACGTAAACATTTTTCGTTTTCGTTTGGCTCCATACACTTAACTTAGTCCCTTAAGGTTTCCACCAGGGGCGCTTTATTGAAATGTATGAAGCTAAACGAAAACGAAAACTATTAAAACTCATTCTAAGCAAACTGGCTGAAGTATGGTCACAGATTAGATTGGAACCCTAAAAATATTTGCCTAGATTTTATGATGGTTGAATATCTTGTACCTAATTGTACTTATAGACTAGATAATTAGAAGAAAGAGGTAGAACAAACATAACTTTCATTTTGGAAAGTGTGGTAAATGAATAAAATGATGTACCTACCTAAGTGTTTTTCTTGATGATAAGGTTAAATAAATAAGTAAAATTATCTATGTTCCAATTACATAATGATCTACATTAATATTAATAAGAGATACTTACCTTACCTACTTAAAAGTAATTTTATTTTGTAGGGGGTAATCTACGAAAACAACTTATTGGTCCGTATAAAAAAAATGCTAAGAGCAAATGGCTAAGCTATTTCTGATTGTCATTTCTCAATTACAGGCAGCGAGCTACTTCATAACGCGGTTCGGTTTCCAACCCCTCGCCTTCTCGGGTCTGGAAACCGGGTCGAGGCAAACAGCTTCCCATGCTGTCAGGCTGAACAAGGTAATTTTCACTTTTGTGCCATTTTACTACGTGATACGTAGAACTACGCATGTAGACCTTATACGTACCTAGTCCACAGGATAAAATTTACAAATAAAATAAATAAATTTACAAATGTGATCAGTGGATCTGTACTTTTCTTAAAATAATTAGGCGGATAAATAATAGTACTACGTAGTTCTATTGAAAATAGAATACTAAACTTAACGATGTTTAAAAGTATGTACAATCTGAATCTAAAACTTGCACAGGAGACTATGAAAGCAATGGCTTTCATAGTCTCCTTATTGATACCTTATTGGTTGTGACAGGAGATTATTGTTAGCAATGGCTAACAATAATCTCCTGTCCCACTTCCGTAAGCCACGTGATGGTATACCTACCTCCAGCTAACTGGGTTTCACTGGTAATGCGATTTCTTAATAGTACCATCAAAGAACTATGTTACCACTACTCTTATCATCTAGGACTACGCGGTAAAAGCAAAACGCGAACAGAGTTTCTTAACGTTTCCGCCAGGGGCGCTTTATTGAAATGTATGGAGCCAAACGAAAACGAAAAAAGTTTTCGTTAACTATCAAAACTCATGGAAAGTGTACAGAGAGGTGTTCTGAGTCTAACGTGTCTGCGTGTGGCATTAGGTATGTATAGATGACAAACGGATAAACTGCATTTGATTTAGTTTTTTTTAATGGCTTACTTGGTTGAGGGTGTTTTAGCTGTTAGCAACCTTCACGTTGTTTCTCAATTCTAACCTCCTTAGCAATAAACGTTGTATGTCCTCGATATGGTTATAGTGTTTTGTCTTTATCAATCGAGTTCTAAAATTTAAAAGAAAGAAAAAGATAAAACACTGTATAACTATTCGAAACTAAGTGTGCGAAAGCGTCCCCGTATATAGCTCCGACATTTAGCGCCGAGGTTGGACACCCTAGGGTTTTAGTGGGTAGGCCGCCAGTGGCGGGAATCCCTATCCTCACCCTGCCCACCTCTAGAGCAGTGGTGGAATCCATAAAGGAATTTTCTCTAGGTTAAGAAAGAAAAAGGAGAATTACTGTTCATATTTCAGTATCCATTCTACGCCAGTTGCGTCAGTATTTTAACATTACATTGATGAATTACAGATCGTCTTCGTCTTCCAAGCTCAGTACGAGCCCGAAGAGACCGAGTTTAGCAGCGAGGTGGCGTACCACGGAGACTTTGTTAAAGATGTGGCGTTCAATGTAGAAAACCTGGACTATATTTTGGAGTATGCCAGGAAGCAGGGCGCTGAGGTGGTGCGGGATCTGTGGGAGGAGAGAGATGAGTACGGCGTGGTCAGGATGGCTACTTTGAAGACGGTTAGTATTTGATTTCATCATAAAATTATAAATGCGAAAGTTGAGATGGATGGATGTTTGTAACCTAATCACGCCAGAACAACTGAACGGATGCAGATGAAATTTGGCACAGAGATAGATTTTAGTCTGGAATACCACATTCCTACATATTATATTTCTTAACCGCGGGTAACACCGAGGGGCGCAGCTAGTTTTACAGTGATTATCTCATAAGGTAAGCGAAACTCAATGTTTGAAACCCGTCCTTGCTAAATCGTAATGTTTTTATTCCATCCAAAGGTTATCTGGAATAGATCGCTCTTAAGCGAAAACACCGCCCATTGCAACTATATTTTTGAGTGCTTATATATTTTGTATTTGGTGTCACTAAAGAGTTTTTGTATTGTATTGTTGTTTTCATGTTCAACTTGAGTCGAGTTGAACTGGAGAAGTGTCCGTTTTAGGGCTCCGTAACAATAAGAATAAAACGAAACCCATATTTACGAGAAAGACTCGAAACATCTTCTACCTGTTTCTCCTTTTGCCACCGTAATGTAGTAATTGAAATTTATCTTTTCCAGTATGGCGATAACAGCCACACACTGGTCGATAGAACAAACTACACCGGCCCCTTCTTGCCTGGTTACCAGCTCTTGAAAGAGGATCCTATCAACAAATACCTGTAAGTAAAATTTTGAACAGATCGGTACAGGACCAGAATGAGTGACTTAGGTATGTACCAGAAATACTGTGCTCAGCAGTGGCTAATTGTATCAAGCTATAAATTAATGTTATCGATAACAAATAAATAAAATTGGTACTGATTTACTGTTATGTCTACTGACGCAATTCAGGCTATAATGTCATTGTTACAAACAAATCAAACGTGTCTCTCTAATCATCAACATGGTCCACTAACACCACCAACTAGTCCACATCCACTAATTCCAGCATGTAACGATGAAAATGAAATTCGATGCCACTCTATTTTTTGGGGCTGAGCTACCCACGTCCGTAGGAGTGTACTCTATTCTGATTCCCTACACGTGGTCCCCGGGTAGTGCTAACCGTGTAGCAAACTCTGGTGGGAGGCTTCGGCCGTGGCTAGTTACCACCCACCGGACCAAGCCATGCCGTGAAATGACCTAGTCGTGTTTCGGGATGTAGTCCGGTGTAACCGTTCCGAAGACGGGTCTGAGCAGTAGCGCGCTTGTAGCGCCTCACTCAACTGCCGTCTTTGTACTTCTTCACTCTACAAAACTTCAAGGCTAGAGTGAATAAGTACCTTATAGGTCGTCGTGCTCCATTTTGGACCACAACGTCGCTTAACATCAGGCGAGTTGGTGGTCAAACGACGACCTATTTTACATAAAAAAAAAAAAACATCCGACGTAAAAACAACGGGGTGTTATAAGTTTGACGTGTCTGTGTGTCCGTATCTTTCTGTGGCATCGTAGCTCCCGAACGGAAGAACTGATTTTGATCTTGTTTGAAAGGTGAATTAGTCGGGAATGTTATTAGCTATGTGTGATGAAAATCGGTGTTCGGAGTTTTTTAAATGTTTAATTTATACTTGTTGAATTTTGTTGTTGATGTTCTAGTTTTATTTCAGACCCAAAATAGAGATCAACTTCATAGACCACGTGGTCGGGAACCAGCCTGACGGCGGCATGGAGACGGCAGCGTCGTGGTATGAACGCTGTTTGCAGTTTCACAGGTCAGTTCAAACTACTATTACTAAGTTCAGTGCGGTTCATTTGGGATAGGCTTTGCTCTGCTTTATTTTCCTCCTCCTAATTACAAGACCTCCGAATCCGTGTCAGGTCCGAATCCGTCGACTGCCTCGGTGGCTCAGTTGGTAGTGAACCTGCCTTCTGAGCTTGGGGGCGTGGGTTCGATTCCCACCTAGGGCAAACATTTATGCGATGAACAGTTGTGTTTGTTCTATGTCTGGGTGTTAATATGTATTTAAGTATGTTTTTAAAAATATCTAAGTATGTATATCAGTCTCTGGCAGCCATAGTACAAGCTTTGCTTAGTTTGGGGTCAGGCGACCGTGTGTGGAAGTGTCCCGAATTTATTTATTTATTTAGGTACCGTTGTATATGACGGCGTAGTCGAAAATTATAAAGAAGTGTAGGTAAGTGCGCACGTCCTAAAAAGTATCAACTTTTTCAGATTTTGGTCTGTAGACGACAAGCAAGTCTGCACAGAGTATTCAGCCCTCCGTTCCATCGTGATGGCGAACTGGGAGGAGTCAGTCAAGATGCCCATCAACGAGCCAGCGCCGGGAAAGAAGAAGTCGCAGATCCAGGAGTATGTGGAATACCATGGAGGAGCAGGAGTGCAGCATATCGCCATCAACACTGAGGACATCATTACGGCGGTGAGTGTTCATATACTCGTAGATTAGTCATATGTACCTACTTATCCTAGGTATATCCTCTCCATCCTGAGGTCAGTTGTTTAATATTTTTTTGGAATCTTATTGTTTTGTTATTTCGGGTCTATGGAGAAAGATTACTAAAGAGTTTATTTCTCTCTACATTCCCGACTTGTAGCGTTGCTATTAGTTTCGTTTTTAAGTAGGTACAGCAAGTTAAATATGCGGTATCGAGAAGTGTCTACTTTTCGATGCCACATACCTATATCTAAATCTTGCAATAATCGGCTGTAAGACACGCAGATCCTTAGTAAAAGAACCTTTATAGGTTCCTTTAGTAATTTAAGTACCTTAAAAAACTTTTAAAAAGTCGACCTAAAAGTTTATTCTATGTAATTAAACGGATTATTTAGTAGCAATTTATTGCCACATCCATCGTACACATATAATCTTTCACAATTACCTATAGGTGGGTATAGTTAATATTTATTATAAATATTGTATATACTCACTTGTATTTTGTCGACAAAACAAACTTTGTCTATTGTACCTAATTAAATACCTAAATAAAATAGTTAGCTAATTAAAACTGTCTTGTTATTTACGAGTAAATATTAAGGAGAAACAAATTCATTCCAGATCGAAAACCTACGCTCTCGCGGCGTCGAATTCCTCACCATCCCTTCTAAATACTACAAGCTGATCAGAGAACAACTCCAGCACAGTAAAGTGAAAGTGGCGGAAAGCATCGACATCCTCGAACGTTTGAACATACTCATCGACTACGACGATGACGGCTACCTTCTCCAGATCTTCACGAAGAACACACAGGACAGGCCCACGCTGTTCCTTGAGGTTATTCAGAGGAGGAATCATAATGTGAGTGACACGTGACGTGACTTTCGATATTAGGGTACCGAAAGACGAGCATGCCCTGGTGCTAGAGCACGGTGAGACCAAACATTGTTAAATTATAATCTATACCAACCCTTGTTTCTGCATTAAAATATTTTGAATTTGAATTTTGAATTTGAATTTGAGATTTTGACAACAAATTTTATTTTGATTTTTAATATTGTTTGCAAAACATTAAATGAAACAAATTTTGTTGTTAAAATTTTGGACGTTTACGTTTTAAAAAAAACATTGGTTTTTGATAAGGTTTGATACAGAGCGTAAAAAAAAATGACAAAAATTAGTTTTCATTATCCGTTACAAAACAAGCGAAGGATTGTATCTTCTTCACGCTCAAACGGATGGACAGATTCTGATGAAAAACTACTGCGCCAGTAGTTTTCCATAAAATTGTGTTGATCAAAAAACATCTAGTAAAAATATAATAAACAGTAGTAGTAGTAGTAATTTCGAAGTTGTCACGTAATACTTCCTATAAAAATATGTTTGTACCTACTTAGCTGATTTGTTTTTTTTTTTTGTAGCTGTGTCCAGTAGGTAGTGTATACCACTCTTGGCAATAGATTGGACGACAGAGTGAACTTTGAAAGCGATTTTAGATTCAAATTAGTGTTGCGTAATGTCCTTTAATTAATTTCTTTTTTTTCCAGGGTTTTGGCGCTGGTAACTTTAAAACTCTCTTCGAATCGATTGAATTGGAGCAGGAGCGGCGCGGCAACTTATAGTCCAGTTAAAATGAATGTTAAATAATTTTAGGTTCTGTACATATGTGGCTTGTTATTAACTAAAGTTACTTTACTTAATGACAAGTTACTTACACTTAAATATTATATGCCTTACCTACTACCCTGTCTCTTATTGTGTATCAAATCCTCATTAGTAGCCTAAGAGGGTATTATCATTCTGGGGAACTACTTATAGTAGGTCTACCTATAGAATTTATCTTGGAAAAGCTACGGAACCACAAAAATGAGCGAGTCACGACACGCGCTTGACTAACATATTTGGGATAGCTGATCGAATCAGGCGTTGCTTTGCGGAAGTTCATCTTCAAAATTGTTTTTTCAACAAATCTCGTCTGAATTACGAAAGACACTAAAAAATATACCGCGCGTTGGCAGTTTTTGAACAATACCCCGACATTAGAGATTATTTGAATGAAAAAACAGTTTTTAATATATTTGCTACCTCTGAAGTGAACCATTGGTTCGCCTCATACTTGTACAAGTAGGTATTAAAGTAAAAATATTTTAAAGTATTTTTTTAAATGTCCATTGTGGGGGCCTTCTCTTGTGAAGGCCCGGGGCTGTAGCCCCGCCGGCCCTCCCCTAAATCCGGCCCTGGATATACCAATGGACTGTGAGACCTCACTTAAAAACCTCACCCTGCTCAATTTAAAAATCGTATAGAAAAATAAAGATGAGGTTTAGAAGTCATAGCACTGTCACAATATATCAAATCGGAAAGAGAGACCGAATCAACTCGAGCCGTGCAGTATTGTTTGTATGAAACTCCCTATTGCAACGCAGAATAATCGGAATCGTAACGTAATCGCCTAACCTATATAAGTGAGGTGACGATCCCTTTCCGAGTTGATATGTGTGCTTATAACCTTTCGTACGTTAAAAAAACGCAGGCACTCGTGTGTGCTACCACCGCATGCCACAAGCACCCGCTCACACAAATTATATCGTACGCTACTAAAATAAAATAAAACCATTAAAATCTTTTATCAATTTATTCATATGCCATTGATTAACTATACATTTCGTGAACACCGCTTAGATCTCTTGTGTGCGACCGTGGTGAGCTTATTTACAAAACATACCTAAATAATGTTTCTCCAAAAAAAATTATAAATAAAAAAATGCATGAAAATAGTTACAGCGCCAATTCTATTTGCTTGAAATTGATGTCGTCAATTCTTGCATCGTTTTGACTAAATTTTTAGTTTGACAACTCAAACTCTAAAGCTAAACTCTAATATGGTCGATGATGACGACGAACTCTAAAAGTTCTACTATCCTTTTCTAACGCTTCGAAATAGTACGAGATGCAGATCATTTGAGCCCTATCTGACTTACTAATAAAATTGTAAGTATAAATATATATAACAATCAAATTTAGAGTAATAGGTCTAATTCTAAACGTACTAGGTGACATCAATTTTCAACAATTTTAACTAAGTCAATTCTATCTTTAGATTTGGCCCTATTGTATGTCTCAACTACTTTCTCATACTTTTGTTAGCAAATAAAATTTGCGCGTTCACAAAAAAAAACGTCATAAAGGTGCCCCTAGACGGGCCGTAATTTACTGCACTATTTCCGATGGTAGTCTAGCCATTATCAGGCATGCAAGAAATGTTTGGCTATATGGCCGGGCCTCACTAACAATATTGCCAAGAACAGAATTGCAGCCACACAAGGCAGTAAAAATAAAGCCCGTCTAGGATCTTAACAATTTCATTGTGGCATTTCAACATGCCAAACAATATGTAAATTTCGAGACAGCACCAAAATTACAAAAAAATTATTCAAAGAGAGGCGAAGATCGATTGACTGCTTATGTTTAGCCGACTTTTGACATTGACATTGAAAGGAGGGTTATGATTTTGACAGTAGTGGCCATACTACCTTATAACCTCTTTTTTGGAAGCTAATGAGTAGATAGTGAACATGACGATGAAGGTAGAATGAAATAATACTTTTTAGTAGAATTCCAAAAAATTAGATACTTCTAAAAAAGAAGACAGCTGGCCACGTCTAACATCATTACTTAAAAAGTAGTTTCTATTCAATCGCCTCTCTCTCATTCGCTTTCTCTCTCTCTCCAGTGGCTTCCGATTGAAATAGACGTAACAAACATAAATTATCATAAATATTATGTTAAAAATAACATCACATAAATACACCACAATTTGTCCAATAATAACAAATACCTAAAAACGCTACGGCACTGAGCGTGTCGTCGTATCTAGTACCAACAATTACCATAGACTATAGGATAGAATAACCATAGAATATAGAATAGAATTATCATAGACTATAGAATAGAATTATCATAGACTATAGAACAAGAATTAGTCTAGTCTAGACTATAGAACAGACACCATTAATTAATTTTAGCAACACTTTCATTATGACGTGTCATTTCATGTTATAGTTTCATTGCAAGTTGTTATATGGTAGATACATGGTATAATAGTATACTCCGCCAGGTATAGCATTACGGCCAAATGGGTAGTGACGAAAACACGTAGTGACGTCAATCGATGCTTACGCAAAACCGAATTAAGTCATTTACAAATAGTGCGAAAGACACGGATGATGATGTTGAGTGACGTCATTGCATGTTTGCTTCCGGAATGCAACCTTTTTTTTGGATCATGGGTAGACATCTAGCTAAGAATGAAAACTGGGTCTCATATATAAAGGCGACCAGAACATGCGCCCTATGTAAAGCCGCTGGCCCACCACGGCGCACGTATGGCACGGCCACGCGGCGCATGCGTGTCACATTTGTTCGACAACGTGGGTCTGCATGTCCACTGCAGCACACGCTATACATGAATATTTAACCACGACTATGTACAACTATACTGCAGAACAGATTTGCCGCCAGGCGTCGCTTGTCCGCCAGTCCCACTTCCCGCAGCGTAGCAACGCACGCTTTAGTGTACCGTGTGCATAGCGTTGACAGCGTTGAGATGCGTGGGTTCCTTCGGGCAAGCCACGCGTGTAGCAATGACGTCATTAATCTCGTATTCATGCGTAGCGTGTTCGTGGGCTGCAGACGTTGCAGTGGACATCATTTTCTTGCAAAGCGAAGCTAGACGCACGTCCGTAGCCTCTTCGTGCGCCGCTGTGGGCCAGCGACTTTAATAGGGAGTATTCCGTGACCTGAACCTATCATTAGTTGCTTGACAGAATCACAAGTTGAAGGCTATTTGCCAGCTAAATTCTAGAAAGCACCCCCATGTTATGGTTTCCTCACGAGGTTTTCCTTTACAGTAATCTCATTTTTGAACCCACAACTTGTGGCGTGCGATCCGAACGCGCCAACCATTGACCTATATTCGCTGGAGACCGCTACAACTTTTTTTATATTTTGCGGCCTACGATGGAGCAGGGTTACCTAAAAGATTGTATCAAAGACCGATTTAAAAAAAAAACTTAGTTCGTTCCTTAGTTAGAATCTATCTTGTTGGGGCTAATTTGGGGCATTATTGTAGCTTGAGATAATCGTTCATTGACCCCTCGGCGGTCTAATCAGGGGTTGTAAACCTTTATTACACTTTTTTTTTTTGCATTTACTTTACATTTTTTAGTGTCAAAACATTTAGCGCGAACTGACATCTGACACTTTTGACATCTTGACACTTGACACGACGAAACGCAAAGTGCCGTAAATCTTAATATTACGTCAAAAGCTTTTTTAGTGAAAGTAGTTTGCAACTAGTGTATCACTAACCGAATTAGGTGGCTGTATCGATATTGATTAGACTTTTGGATAAATGACAAATACCCATCTTTAAATGTACATCAGAAAATTTATCCTAACTTTAATATAAGCCTAACTGTCTACAGTCTCTGATATAATATAATTACAGTTCAAAATGGCGAGGTATACTTGAATTAATATTAATATAACTTTTCGTGACGCCTTTTTCCCCGGAAGAGCTGGCAGAGGTGTATTACAGCACCCACACTTCGCTGGACGATACTCATTCCCAAATGTGACAGGGGGAGAGCCTGTCGCCATACACTGGGCTTCAGTTTTGTAGCAGATGACATTAATAAGCACATATGTCCACATAATGAACAAAATGGTGCGTCCCTGCGGCTGGGATCGAACCCGCTCCCTCTGGCTTGAGAGGCGAGCCTTCTCCAACTAGGCTATCATCGCTCCGGTTCAATTTTATTAATAACAAATACCTATTTTTTTATGAATAAGATCGAATTTTGTCCAATAATCGCTAAATTGTATCGTCCCATCTCTTTCTCTTTTTCCTACCTTTCAACCAAAACAGAAAAGAGTTCCTAGCATTTAACTTGGCTGGACAAATTGTCATTAAACCTAGATAGGTTTAATGACAATTTAATGACAATAGACGACCGGAATAAAACCTCGTATCAAATACTAAAACCGCATCAAAATCGGTCCAGCAGTTTTTGACACTAGTGGTAGTAAATTAACAACTTCCGTGTCTAAACTCATATGTCTATCCTATATCATTGCAGGTAAAAAAAGGAGACAGAACATATCAAACGAATGAATTAAAAAAAAAATGTCATTAGCTGAAAATTTTATACAAGCATAAATTTATTTTATTTAAAAAAGAAATTTTAATACCTAATTTTGGTGTCAAAAGTAAATGCAATAAATAATCATTGCTTAGGGTTAAACGGAACTGATACGTTAAACCGAAAGGAAGTAAATATTGTAAGCACAAACTTTACAAGGCCAACTTGAAAGCCGCTTAAAGCTATTTCAAATATTATTTTTCGTGTTATCTTTAGAGTCAACCCCCTCTAAAAGTTTAATTCCGCTTAGCATAGCAGTTCTGCCTAACCCTGCCTAACTACAAACAAAGCAGTAATAAGTAGGTAATTTTATAACGATAAGTAGAATTAAGGAACAAACATTATTATTATAATTAAAAACCTATATTAAAAAGATTCGCGAATTGAATAAAAATACATGATTTCATATCAAGCATGGCAACACAAATGGCCTAACCAAAAAAAAAAAAGATTTCAACATTGTTTTAACTATAGTATAAAAATACCACCAGTCAGCGCCATCTAGTTTCATTCATGGTACAACAATATACTCCGCTATAGCATTCCGAGACAAAAAAATGTGACGTGGTTGACACGCAGTGACGTCAATCGATGCATAAGCAAGAACAATTTTTTATACATTCATACGAAAGTTTTTTTTTGCTCCCTTGTTAGGAAAATTTGGCGTCACACGTCTTGTGCATTTACCAGTGTCAAGTTAATTGTTTTTTTACAGATGATAGAGCAATGATAGCGATGATGAATCTCTCCCCATTCCCCATTTCAGTAAAGTGATGGATACTTTACTGAAACATTAAGTGCAGTTTTGTAGAGAACACGAAAAGTCACATTTGGCAATGTTTGCATCATTTGCCCACACTTGTGCATGTTACCGAAGCGATAAAGGTTAATAGTCCATCATTATTACACTTTTAACACTCGAAGAATCATAGATTTAGAAATAACACAAAATTAAGACAACTTTTCGGTTCCCGCCAAAAACCCCGAAATAAGTAATATACAACAAGTTGGAAAGAGACGGTGGCTATGTCGAGTGACGTAGTCGAGTGTCAACTCTCGGAACGCTTGGAACCTTGTTTTTTGGATCATGGTATTATCTAGGCAGAGTATTACTTCCTTATTAATAAACGTTGTATAGCCTCAGAATAGTTATACAGTGTTATGTCTTTGTCGATCGAGTTAAAAAATTAAAAGGAAGAAAATGAACAAAAGACTTACTATTTCAAAACTATACACCTTTATTAGTAAGGTTTAAAATTTTTACAAATAATTTATTTCTAAGGATTTTTTATTACGATACATATTGGGTCAACGCTGAAAATATCAGAACTGAAGAAAAGCTTTTACAGATAGATTAAAAAAAATCTTTTGGGCTCTGTTTCTGACCCATCGATTTTCTCTCTTCCGTCATAATAATATACAAAGCAAGTATACCCCACCTCTCTCTCTGTCTCTTTCCCCCACATCGCCCCCTAGGTAGCGGTGTCCTTGTCCGGCTCGAGGTCTCCCGGGTCGACCATCTCGAAGTCTCTGTCGGTGGACGAACGCTGGCTGTTCTCTGACTCGGACTCGGATTTGTCCTGTTGCGGAGGCGTTTCTTGACCAGATCTGGGGATGGCGATAATGATGACATTAGAATAACATTGTCACGCCTTTCCTCCGAGAGGGCTGGCAGAGGCGTACAACACCCACACTTCGCCGGACGACATTCAGTCCCAAATGTGTCAAGGGCGAACCTATCTATTTGACATATGCAATTACTGTTTTGACATTCATAATCCCTTGTATTGTTTGACATTTATTGAACTGTGACGTGTAACTATTGGAGTTATCAACAAATTCTGATTTCTGATAAACGGATTTTAATGAAATTTGGTATGAGGGTAGTTTATGCGCTGGATTAACACATAGGCAACTTTAAAACCGCGAGTAACACCAGGCGTTGCTAGTTGTATTAATAACTCATAACTAAGATAATATAAGATTATTTATTTCCAAAAATACGAATTATTTACATTTTCACAGTTCATCCAAAAAATGAAAAATCCCTGAAAATAACAAGACAATTCCCAGATATACCTGCAGTCCCACACTAGGCTCAAGGCTTGAACGTGGAAACCAAGAGGTCGAAAATTGACTGAATTAAAGAGGTGTCCTAGCGAATATCTACAGTTATCAAAGTTTGAATTTAAGTTCTAGTAATTTAAGTTTAAAAGTACAATTTTCTTAGTAAGTGTGTTGAGTGTGTTAACTCATTATTTATCATTTGAAAAAATTATCCCCTCAGTTTCTTGCCTGTTTTTCTGAGTAGAGGCTCTTTATCCGAACGAGGCGGTCGAGTATTAAAAAAAACTTTGACGTTCATAAGTGTATCTTTGATACCCAAATTGAATAAAAACATTTTGACTTTGACTCACTTGGCCTCGCCGCTGCCTTCGTCTTTCTCTTTGTCCTTGTCGGTGCTAGTTTCCGGTTCCGGCGCTAGTGGCGCGTCGATCAAGGGCTTCTCCGACTCGTCGTCGGATAGCTTGTCTTTTTTCTTCTTCTTCTTGTTCTTGGAAGATTTATCCGAGTCGGAACCAGGGCCGCGGTATTCGTACTGAAATTTAGATGTTTCTATTTTACGACTGAGCGGTGGGTAGTAAAGTCGGCTTGATAGTAAGGCGCACGCTTGCTGTACAGTATTTTATGTCTCTAACTTTTTTTAAAATAAATAAATAAGTAAATTTACCTATAGAAATGTCTCTTAGTTCTGTCAAATCATTAAATTGTCTTTTTCAACTACATCTTAAACCCCTAAAATATATCTATCATCATCAGCCCGTAATCGCTCACTGCTGAGCCTTTCTTCTTGTTCGCCACTCATCCCGATCCTGTGTCAATCTTATCCAGGTTCGATCCGCGACATTTACAACATTGTCGACCAAACGTGTTGGAGGCCGACCTACGATTCGTTTGCCATAAGTCAATATAAGTCACTAAAATAAAGCTAAATCAAGATAAAAAAAAATCACTCAAAACAACTCAAAATAAGTCACCACAATATAAACAGAGTCTTGAGCCTATTCTAATGTTACTTTAAGTCAACAATCACGATAACATCGAACAATAATAAGTCAAGTTATCAAACAAGAGCCAGCACATTAAAGGCGGAGCCTATGTATGTAGACATCGGCGGCCATATTAAAAAAAATCAAGTCACACACGTCAAGTTGGTGTGTAGTTCCCTGAAGACTAACTTTGTAAAGCGGCCAGAAGGAAGCGATTGAATGTAGTTTTCTGAAGACTAACTTTGTAAAGCGGCCAGAAGGAAGCGATTGAATGTAGTTTTCTGAAGACTAACTTTGTAAAGCGGCCAGAAGGAAGCGATTGAATGTAGTTTTCTGAAAACTAACTTTGTAAAGCGGCCAGAAGGAAGCGATTGAATGTAGTTTTCTGAAGACTAACTTTGTAAAGCGGCCAGAATGAAGCGAGTGAACGTAGTTTCCTGAAGACTAACTTTGTAAAACGGCCAGAATGAAGCGAATTAATGTAGTTCCCTGAAGACTAACATTGTAAAGCGGCCAGAATGAAGCGAGTGAACGTAGTTTCCTGAAAACTAACTTTTTAAAGCGGCCAGAATGAAGCGAGTGAAAGCAGTTTCCTGAAGACTAACTTTGTAAAACGGCCAGAATGAAGCGAATTAATGTAGTTCCCTGAAGACTAACATTGTAAAGCGGCCAGAATGAAGCGAGTGAACGTAGTTTCCTTAAAACTAACTTTTTAAAGCGGCCAGAATGAAGCGAGTGAACGTAGTTTCCTGAAGACTAACTTTGTAAAACGGCCAGAATGAAGCGAATTAAGGAGAAACGATGCGGTTAGCTAGGAACACCTGCGCCAATAGATGGCGTTGATGCTGCAATTTGACGTATTTTATTTTTTTATAAATGAAAATGCGCATATTATTTCATGATAATATATTTACCGCTAATAATGAATTATTTGCTATTTTCTTAGGTTTATCTCAGGTGTATTTTAGTTGTAAAGTACTTGCATTTGTGCTAGGCAATATCGCGGGCGGCGGTAGACTACTCACGCATACAAACAAGGCTTTGGTTGAATTCGAATGTGGTTGCAACTATGGGATAATTTCGACGTATCTGACGTCTTACAGTTTGGCCCAGTGGCTAGAAGTTCCGGCACTAGATATACGACGTAACCCTGTTCGATTCTTGCATATCATGTTTCTTTTTGCATTTGTTTTTTGTTCGTAAGTAAAAATCAAATGCTATTCATTAGTGAGCGCATCATTTGAGAACGGTCTGATCGATTATATTCCTAAATATTTTTCATGATTCGAATTATGCCCTGCCCTTTGTCTACACCGGTAGAACCTGGCGGTGGATCGAAAGTGGCCGGAGGGCATATTATGACTGAAAAGTGGAAATGTGTTCGTATGTCCTTATTTCAGGTAAAAATAAAAAACAATCAATAACTGCTGAAGTTGATTTAATTATTAGGATTGATTACGTTTGGATAGATAGACGGATGTTTGTTACTCAATCACGCTAGTAAGGCTGAACGGATCTGGATGAAATTCAGCCAACTAATTCGAAGATTTTTTTTAAATTTCTTGCTGCGAACGCCGCCATTTACCACAATGCACATTTCACAAGCTTCGGTAGCATATTGGATATGAAAACTTCGTCGCGCTCTATTTCAAATACGGTGATGTCCTGAGTTGGAGAAATAAAGGCCACAAAATAACATTTCTGACTCATGATTGTTGACAGTAGGATTGATTAGTGGCCAATTTATATCCAGAGGTTCTGATGTTGTGGGCTTTGCCTTAGACTTTTCCGGCTCATATTGTGTATAATTGGCTTCTATGTGATTCTTCTTTTTGTTTTCACTGTATGTTTTCACAGGATCTGAAGAAAATATAGGTGTAATTTTATAGACAATACACATTTTAGCTAAATCAGAAAGTGATATGATAGTTGGGTGAATGCTTGTTTTCCAAGCAGGAAGGACAAAACAAGTTCAGTATCAACCCTGGGTCTTGGACATCTGTGTTTTTTCAAAGGGACTTTGAAAATACTGAAAAGATGTGAACCCAAAATTAATGTGATCAAGACCATTAGAAATCATTTCAACATTTATATTTATAGGTTGAAGTTTTACTCACGTAGAATTTAAAGCAACACTGGAATCGTCTCTTTTCAGATTTTTGCACGAACTCGTTTCAGATTTTTCTTGGGACCAGAGTAGTGGTGGTTTCTATAATCTTTTTGAGAAGTACGTGGTTCCATGGATTATTTTGGATAAATACCTTATAAATGAACACCGTATAATTGAAACTAAGAAAGACACTCTTTGTTATAAACAAGAAAACCACAAGACGTCGAGAAAAATCATCGACCGAATGGAATGTCAATGCCGCCCGCTGAAATGTCAATGTGGGTAAATTGAGATTTGCGGCCGGCGCGCGCAAGCAAAGAAATTTTTTTTTTTTAATAATTTATTCATGACCATGGATACTCGTCCTTCAGTCGGATTCTTAGTAATAATTTTTCCTTCAGTAACAGATAATGGGATGATGATGATGAGGTGATGATGAAGACGATGAATCCCTCCCCTTTTCCCATTCCAGTAAAGTTATGGATACTTTACTGAAACTTTAAGTGAAGTTTTGTAGAGAACACGAAAAATCGCGTTTCGCGATGTTTGTATCATTTGCCCACACTCGTGCACGTTGACGAACCGGTAAACGATAATAATCCACCATTATTACAATTTAACACTCGAAGAATCACAAGTTTTAGAAAATAATACAAAAACACGACACCATCTTTTCGGTTCCCGCCAAAACCTCCGCAAGCAAAGAAATCGCAATTAGTGTTACCAACTCCAAGAGTTGAAATTATGTTTTCCATGAAAATTATCGTACTTTCAAATAATATTTTCCTTCTCCTACTACTCATTTACTCATAATTATACATATTTATGCAAAGCTATATGAGTAAATGTATAATTATGTATTTTTTTGTAATTGATTATGGTTTATTTTAACAAGCAAAACTTTCATGGAAATACTTCCACACTCTTCTCACGTATTTATTATGTACTAGCAAGTCACTTTACATTCCGATTTTTGCGGCAATTTTTCCAATTTTTTATTCATAAAACCTAGCCTTACCAAAAAATCCAAATCGGTACAGCCGTTCCCATATGATGCGCTTACCAACGAACATTTTTGATTTAGTTAAAAAGATTATATTTAGACAATAGTGACTACGTGTATATTTGGAGCTATATTTTCATAATATTTACATGATGGGATTATAATTATCTACTGTTTTTAATTTAGGTATAATTTTCCCTCTTAGTTACCTTAATTCAAATACTGGCAATACGTTTGTCTAATTCTTCAATATTTGATTTTTGACCCAAACGATGCGAGCGAAATGATAACAGAGAGAAGAGCGGCAACAGCGCTTGACCTGCGTATGCCACAAGCTGGCAACGTCGCGCGTCGTCGCCGTTAATATTACTATTACGTATTCTGTGCCGCTGTAACATATGTAAATGTAAGCGTACGACACTATCTGTGTTCACGCACACATTGACAAAAATTAACTAAAATTACAATGTAATTTTTGCTACTAATATGTTGTTTTTTTCAACGAAATATAATGTACCGCAAATAAAGACCCAGACCCAAGCCAACTTAAGTCATTACAAAGTCAAATAAAACTCTCTTCGCTCATGAATGGTAAAATACATTTGTATGGGAATCGTTTGACCTTAATGTAGTTCCCTGAAGACTAACATTGTAAAGCGGCCAGAATGAAGCGAGTGAACGTAGTTTCCTGAAAACTAACTTTTTAAAGCGGCCAGAATGAAGCGAGTGAACGTAGTTTCGTGAAGACTAACTTTGTAAAGCGGCCAGAATGAAGCGAGTGAAAGCAGTTTCCTGAAGACTAACTTTGTAAAGCGGCCAGAATGAAGCGAGTGAACGTAGTTTCGTGAAGACTAACTTTGTAAAGCGGCCAGAATGAAGCGAGTGAACGTAGTTTCGTGAAGACTAACTTTGTAAAGCGGCCAGAATGAAGCGAGTGAACGTAGTTTCGTGAAGACTAACTTTGTAAAGCGGCCAGAATGAAGCGAGTGAACGTAGTTTCGTGAAGACTAACTTTGTAAAGCGGCCAGAATGAAGCGAGTGAACGTAGTTTCGTGAAGACTAACTTTGTAAAGCGGCCAGAATGAAGCGAGTGAACGTAGTTTCGTGAAGACTAACTTTGTAAAGCGGCCAGAATGAAGCGAGTGAACGTAGTTTCCTGAAGACTAACTTTGTAACGCGGCCAGAATGAAGCGAGTGAATGTAGTTTCCTGAAGACTAACTTTGTAAAGCGGCCAGAATGAAGCGAGTGAACGTAATTTCCTGAAGACCAACTTTGTAAAACGGCCAGAATGAAGCGAGTGAACGTAGTTTCCTGAGGACTAACTTTGTAAAGCGGCCAGAATGAAGCGAGTGAATGTAGTTTCCTGAAGACTAACTTTGTAAAGCGGCCAGAATGAAGCGAGTGAACATAGTTTCCTGAAGACTAACTTTGTAAAGCGGCCAGAATGAAGCGAAGAAGCCGACGTCCTCGGTGAGGTTGGGTAGCAGCCACAGGTGGTGCCGCGAGAGCGTGGCGAGCCACACGAGGCAGAACACCACCACGCGCACCACGGTCAGCACTATGATCAGGACTAGGAACGCGGCTGCAGCTATGCTCAGGTAGTATACGCCTTTTCTGTAAAAAAAATAATAAAAATAAATGCATCTTGTCTAATAGATAGATAGATAGTTAAACACTTTATTGTTCACACCAAAAATAACAAAACAACAGAACAGAAAAACTGTAATGTAACAACAGGCGGCCTTGTCACTAAGAGCGAGACTAATGTTTTTTTTATCTTGCCATCCAAAGGAATTTGGCGTTGCACGTTTTGTGCATTTGCTTTGAAATTTGATCGGAAACGTTTCCGAATGATTGTGAATAGCACCGCTGATGAGGGTCTCAGGAAGCCGCTGGATGCGAGCAGCGCAGGACCGGCCTAAGTGGAGATTATTGAGCAAGGCCTCTATCCAGCAGTTGACGTCTCCCGAGCTGACATGATAGATAGATAGATAAACTCTTTATTGTTCACACCACAGATAACAAAAACAACAAGAGAAAAATTATGATAAAACTTATTAAATAGTGTAACAACTGGCATGATAAGCATTACGAAATTAAAAAAATAACATAGATAGCAATCGCTTTACCTGACAGTAGCAGGCCACAGTGGGAACATACAAACAGCGATAGTCCCAAACACGACCAGCGTCCCGCACACCCAGTAGTACCACGGCATCGGGTCGTAGATCCACACGTAAGCGTCGGCGGTGTCCAAAAATATCTGCTCCATGTGCATTTCTAAGCGGATCTTGCGCTTCTTCTTCTCTTTCTCCTTCTCCTTTTCCTTTTCTTTGCAGTCTTTTGTGTCCTAGAAATGGGGAGTTTGGTTTTTTATACAGAAAACTAATGAACACGATTTTGATTTCTAATTATTATGAAGAGGCAAATTTAAGATAAGATGTCACGGTACGGCCCGGTTCTAGTCTCATCCACTCCCATCCTACCGACTTCACACTGTAATGTAATGTAAATGCCTCGACCACCGAGGCACCAAGTTAAAAGTCTGCCTGTAGGCCTAGCATCCGATGACGGTACGTCGACTCTTTTACCGAGACAGACATATGTTTACACGTAGCCTTGTCACGTTCTCACACGATAAAAAGTTACGAGAAGAATTAGTTAGGCCTGCAGGTTAGGTTAGGCCTGCAAGTTAGGCATGCAGGTGTTCATTTTTAACCGACGAAACGGAGCAGGTTTACATGTCGACGAGTATTAATATTTTTTCGTTCTGCGGTCACCTTTCCGTGAATGCTTTGGTCCACCATCATGTCTTCTGGCTAAGTGACCGTGACCCCGCCTACCCGTAATCCGTTTCACCGCATTCACACAACAACGAAAGAGTGGTCTCTCCTAACACAGGTTTTCCAAACTTAACAGGAGAGACCAACCCCTGTAATTTACCAGTTTAAAAAATAAATAAATTTTGAATTTGAACATTTTCGACCTTCTTCTTAGTACTTATCGACCGAGCGTCAGTGAGCAAAGCGTCTATGCTTTACCTTCGATAAAAATGCGTTCATATCTCCGAATTCCGTCTGGATCTCTGACCGGATCTTTGTCTTCGTCTTCAGGTCGCATTTCTTAACCGATTCTCTTGAAACTTTATAAGTAGGTTTGATTATAATAGAATTTTTTTGGCAGTTTTTGGATTTTTTTCAATATGTAATTAATTTTAAACTATTATTTTATTAAAGAATAATAATTTTGAAAAATCTGGCTCGGAAAAAAATTCTGTGTAATTATAGAACCTGCTCACAAAATTTCACGAGAATCAGTTAAGGAAAGCGACCTGTAAGGGAAAACAAACGTTAGCCGCAAGGTCTACAGCAGTAGTAATAACAAAATGTACTGACCTTGCCTTCGCAAGCGCTGGCCTGGCCCTTGTCTCCATCCTTCTCGTCTCCACTCTTGCTTGTCTCCTTCTTCTTAGATTTTCCCTTTAACTCCTGCTCGGTTACTGGCACCTGAGAAGAATGTAAAACATAATATAAAAAGCAAAGCTTATAAAACCGACTTCCCATCCTGTAATTCGTCCTCCATGTAAACAATTTATAGAAAACCAGTTACCAGACAGTTACTTCTGATTTCATATTATTAGTATGGAAGTATGGATAAAATAACAGCGCTACTTGCTAAAGAGCTTGGATAGGATCAGACCCCTCTTTCCCAGTGGGCACTTTGGGCAAGCGCCCGGGGCCCCGCGATCGATAGGGGCCCCCCTCAGATCAAATACAAAGTCCCTAATTCCTGCCAGATCACCTAACGATAGCCAATATTTATTACCAAAAAACATATAATTTGAAGAAATCGAACCTAAATTACTGACTATACCAACTTACTAATTTTTACATGCGCCAAGCTATTCTACTCTCGCCCAAAAATTAGGCTTTCCGACTTCAGCATGCATGTTTATCTACTTTCTTTGTCAATTCTAACAAAATAGTGTTCTGTCAAAGTCATAGGGGCCCCATCATTCTAATATGACCAAGGCCTCCAATAGGTTAAAGACAGCCCTAGATAGGATGGCCTAAGGCGGATAGGCGATTCTTAAGTTCATAGAGAGTAGTAGAATAGTTAATTTAAAAGGAGAGTGGTATACCTTCTTAGCCCTATGGAACAGTTTGTGCAGCAGCATCGAGTGAAGGTAGTCGGTGACGTCCATGCGCGTCGTGAACGAGGGACTCTTGCCGGTCGCCCATTTTGAAGTCAGCAGAGCGTCTACCGCCTTTGTGCCTGGAAATTACGAAAAAGTAGGTCACAATAGAGCTGGATTAACAGCTGAAACACACCAAAAATCCAGTTGAAGACCGACTGTGCGCGTGCTGTCAGTTTGTCGTTGTCAACGAGCAGTCTACGCGTCATGCAGACTGACATGTATTGACATGCATTGCATGTCATGCAATGTAACGGACTGTAAACGGACTGCTTTCGGCGTGGCGTCCCGTCTTTCATAGTATATAATGTATTGTGAATAATATCTTATTTAAGTTATGTTCTAACTAATTATATTTCTGAATGTAGTTCAATGTCTTTTTGGGAGTGTATATCTGCGAGTTTTTCATACTTTACTGGTCCTAGCAAACCGGTCCGGAATGCCCACGAACTGCATCTGCATTTGGTTTACTTCAGCCTTATAGGCCTACCACACGCTCCAATTTCCCCATACTTTTAACTGCGCAGGCCAGGCTTGCACCCGGAACTCCTAGCGTGTGGTTAGTGCACCGCGCCAACACCACGGCATGGCGGCGCAAGCCTGGCCTGCGCGTAATTATTTGTGCATTTGGTTGGGCGTTCAGTGTCCGACTTGAACACTGAACGCCCAACCACACGCAATGAAATAATTACGCCTACATAAATAAAGTGCAGTAAAGCATTACTGCACTCTAGGGTGAGCACCGCAGCACGGCTAGGTAAATATTGCTTCTATTGATCTGTATGACGAATAACGCTAACTGGTTCAAGTTTACACTAAGACTAGAATCACAACATAGCAACAGGTACACCGCTTTACTAATAGACATTGTTTATAGCCTTCGAATTTTCAGTGTTTTGTCTTTTTCGATCGATTTAAGAAAATTACAAGAAAGAAAAAGACAAATACTATGAGTACTCTGGGCCATACGTTTATTAGACGTTTACGTAAGGGATAGTGTTTAGTTCTAGACAAGAGGAAGGCCGTCATCATACTGCAAAAAACGCAGCGCGAATGCGCGTTTCGTTGACGCTGGTCAAACGTTAGGTGCCATCTCCACGAGCGAGTGCATGGCGACAAGTCCGCGTTTCTATCGGCGCGCGGGTCATTCCACGAGATCACGGTTATTAATCAGAGTATCGACACGGGATCGCCGCGTGATGGACCCCCCGACGCAAAAACGACGGGGTGTTCTGAGACGTATCTGTGTGTGTGTGTGTGTGTGTGTGTGTGTGTGTGTGTGTGTGTGGCATCGTAGCTCCCGAACGGATGAACCGATTTTGATTTTGTTCTTGTTTTTTTTTTGTTTGAAAGGTGAATTAGTCCGGAGTGTTCATAGCTGTTTGATGAAAATTGGTTTTGGTTTTTTTTTAATTTGCACTTGTTGAGGCGCTTCGACCGAATACCGAAACGTATCGTTGACATTTTGCTCACATTCAGCCATGCAGTCGTCGTATCGTCGCGATAACATCGCCGTGTGGAGACACATTCGATGAGAGTGTAGAAATTCGTGGAGTATATCATTGCCATACACTCGCTCGTGGAGGAAACGCCTTACAGATACGCGTAGGTACGCTCGACTAATCTAGTCTGATACATACATACAAGTTATAACATCTCAAGCCCTCATTTAAGCTATGTTTATTAAATACGATGCGAGAACGTTAAACTGCGCTAGTGATTATAATCGCTGCGCCATGACCAATTTATCATTTTACTGCTTCGTACTTACTCTAGTCTACTTTTCTAGGTGTTGATTGTTTTTGCAAGATTTTATTGTGTTGTTATAGTTTAGCGAGCTACAGAGCAGTGGAAACTAGGATATAGTGTGACGCGTTGACATAATGTTACTTTTGTAACATTTTACGTTACTTTTGACCCTCTCATGTTACCTCCATGTTACACGACTCAAAATGTTACTTTTACGTAACTTTTTGTATTATAATGTTAACAAAAAAAAGTATTGAACCAGTCCTGTCAGTTCAGTTTTTCGATTAGTTTTGGTTTCAGCAAAGAGATTCTTTTTCGGTTTTAACTCGCATCGTTTTGCACTTCAAGTGGTTATCTGATAGATCCATTATGTTACTTTTTGAGCTGTCTCATGTTATTTTTATTTTTTTTTAATGATTTTTTTAGAGTTCAATTAATTTGGCACAAATAAGATACGCTCGAGTATCAATTTCTATGCCTCCCCCAATGATCTCCACAACTACTGGTTTTGCGCTGTCCGCATCCGACGGCTTCCCGCGACTCTCGCCAACAGAACCATTCGGAAACGTTTCCGTTCAGATTTCAAAAAAAAAAACTCAAATTATTAGAATCTCAGTCCGTATTCATAAGTTTTTAAACGTGATTCATTTTCCGATCGGATTTATACTCCATTCCAAAATTTATAAAAGTACAAGTAAAGTAAGTACAGTTAAAGTTTATAGACTGATATTCGAACAATTTGAGTTTGAAATTTGTGGAATCCGATCGAAAACGTTTCCGAATGGTTGTGAATAGCACCGGGATCGTCGGTCAACCTTGTGGGGAGGACTTCCCACGCTGCGTATTCCGGTTCGTGGTCGCCACTCGAGAATCTTTCTGCCCCATCGGCCGTCGGTTTTTTTTTAAATGTAGAATAGGTCGGCCTTTGACCACCAACTCGCCTGATGTTAAGCGATGTTGTGGTCTAAGATGGAGCACGACGACCTATAAGGTACTTATTCACTCTAGCCTTGAAGTTTTGTAGAGTGAAGAAGCACAAAGACGGCAGTTGAGTGAGGCGCTACAAGTGCGCTACTGCTCAGACCCGTCTTCGGAACGGTTACACCGTACCTGTAAAGTACTCCACGTGATGGTTCATAAATTTGGTCTTCTTGGTGGGCACGTTGGCCTTCAACCACTTGGCGACGGCATACTCTTCGCTCGTCGGCTTCTCCGACTCGGGCGGATCACCGAACTCCTGGAAATAGGAGACAGGTTTACAAAATCGGCAAGTCTAAAAAAATTAAGTGCAGTTATGGCGGCCACAGACATTAGGAATTCTTTTGAAAAACCGTTTCGGAATATCGATTGGAAAGTGCATACTATCATATGTATAGCCGTTTTCGAAGTTATCTCCGATTGGTTGCGGAATCCCGCACGGAAAACTTGATATTTGCGCACTGGTTCTTCTAAACGGAAATAAACGTATGTATGCGATGTATTTACGAAATCTTGACTGATATTAAGAGTCCGGCGACCACTTCAGAGTAAATTCGCATTGGCTTAAGGTTTTCCATAGCCATTTCGTCTAAAAGAAGATGACGAGTGAAGAGAGCAAGTAAAGATACTGACGAGCCTTTAAAGTTACCTACAGAGTGACAAAGTGCAATTTAATTTCTTTTTATGACTTTTGCACTTCTCTAATCATTCTTAAATAACTAAGAATGTCCCTTGTATTATGGATTCATTTAAAAGCTAATGATGTAGACAACCTCGCTATGTAAAGTGATTTTTAATTTGCTTTGTCTATCTATTGAATAAATCAGTCAAAAGTGACCCCTTACAAATGCGGATATTTTTCATAGCTCTATTTTTGCTTGATAACGTTTAAAAAAAAAACAAGTACATAGGGGCGGAGATTTTGTTAATTTAATTGTAAGTACATGCTAAATTTCATCATAATCTGACAAATGATTTTCAAGAAATTTAACAAGGGCGTTTGTTTGGAAATTTCAGAGCGTCGCGGGACTCTTAACTGACTGATTCGATATTCCGAATCGAAAATTCGAAACGGAATTAAATTTGTTAGTTTTAATAATTTACCGGTTAATCATTAATAGAAGTAATAGAACCGTTTATTATTCAAAAGCTTCACACTCAAACTCCCCACTAAGTGTCCTTGTGCAAACAAAAAAACACACATAAAACACTTGCCTCTTAGCAATAAACGTTGTATAGCCTCGGAATAATTACACTATCTTTTGTCTTTTTCGATAGAGTTCAAAAACTAAAAGAAAGAAAAAGACATACTTAATACTGTTTAACTATTTCGATGCTATACAACGTTTATTGCTAAGGGGGCTAGAACATAAATAGACACAACCGAAAAATTACCTTCCTGTTTTGGACAGTCAGTCAAAATACGAAGTTCATTAACCTTAGCAGATAATATTATATCGGCGTCGCACCGTAATTACATTCGATCGTGACAACATTCCTTAACTAAATTATTTATATGTAGATAATAGGAGTAAACTGAGTGTAAATTTTAATGGCAGGTGAAAATTTTAATGCTTCAATGTGACTCATTATGACGAATATCCGCACATCACATTGCCCCACTACACCAACCCCCTTAGCTGCAAGTAACATTATTAAAAGAAAACCAAAAATCCGGCTGCAAAATGTTATAGTATATGTCACTTCCACTCAAGACTCAATCAAGACGATTCAAATGACACCTCACATGACGAAATCCATTCAGATGTTTAGGCTGTACGACGTGCCAAAGAAACCTCATAATTATATACTTACATACATACACTTAAAATGGTTATCCAGTTTTTTGTCTCTTTCCTTCTAGTTAAAAATTAAAAAAAAAAGACCAAAAGAAAAAGACAAAACACTGTATAAATAGTTAAACAGTGGAGTCTATACGTTTATTGCTAAGAGAGTAATATTAGTAATATACAAAACAGCGAGTGTATTTCTTGTTTCGTATTTCTTCACACTGAAACCAAAGTTTTTGAGTTATACTTAAAACCCTGGACTAACACATTTAGGTCACTTTTAACCCAATAAAATTAACCAAATCAAATCAAATTTCTTCACTCAATTGGGTATCGGAGACACACTTAAGAACGTCAAAGCTATAAAAATGACCCTACACATTGTTCGGAAAATGAGCCACTCCCAGAAGAACAGGCAGGAAACCTAAGGGACATCTTTTTTTTTAAACAAATATGAGTAAGAAGGGGAAATCTACGAGCCACAGCTAAGTATCACACAAATTGGACACCACGAATCACACCAACACTTTTTAGGGTTCCTTCAATAAACAAAGGAACCCATATACTATTTTTAAAGGCGTTACTCACGAAATCTCTCATTGTGCTTCAAACAACCACACCTGGTGAACGATGCGACAGTTATGCCAGCCAAGAAAGGTGAAAGTAGGTCTAGCCTACACTGTTACGGGGTCCAACGGTACATCTTAGTACCTTGTCTAAGTGAGAAAGGAACACGCGACGCAGCGCAGGCCGCTCCTGGCTAGTCTCTTGCGCATTTTTCCCATCAGTGATTTCTTATTTACACAAAGGTATTTTACATAAATGGAGAAAAAAGCTCTCAATAGAGTCCTTAAAGGTCGGCAACTTATATGTTATGCCTCTGGTATTACAGGTATCCATAGGCAATGGTGATCGCTTACTATCAGGCGGCCCGTTAGCTTGTTGCCACCTATGGCATAAAATAAATATATCAATCATTTATATGTAAAATTATAATGCAAACGAATGATAAGAAATAGAGAAAAATCATGAAATATGCAAAAATAAATGCTCGAAAGAGACGAGGGTGGTCAAAAGTTTGTGTCTCTCATTTCTTCTTACGAGATGAAGAAAAATGAATTAAATACGCCCCAGCGTCTATATCTACATGTAAACTACACCCATTAAGTCGTCCCGCACTGTATAATACTGTAAGTGAGCAGAATAATGTTTACTGCGACAAGGTTCAAGACGTTAAAAGTGTAATGATATTAGATGTGGAACATGGTCTTTAACACGACTTTATGCTATTTAGAGCAATAAAAACACCTCTTAGTTACCAGGTACCAATGTCTGGAAGATATTGCTCTTAGCGATAAACCACCTCACAAAAGGCGATCTATCAAATTTTTTTTGCCATTTTTTTAATGTGAATTAAGTATGTGTTATTGCGATGTATGTAGGTACCTAACTACCTAAGTATTGCCACAGAATAAATAATAGTTCTGCGTCGAGGTAACTAGTATGCGCTCCCCAAAACAATATTTTTATTTATAGTACTAGCTGACTCTGCGAAATTCATAGTTCGTACCTACAGTGGATTCTTTAAAAAAAAATTCCAGGTTTTTTTCCAAATCGAAATCGGTCCAGCTATTCTCGAGATTTGAGCTTAGCAACAAATTCAGCGATATTTTTTTATTTTATAGAAGACTAGCTGCGCCCCGCGGTTTCACCCGCGGTCCCACAACTCCCACAGGAACCGTTGATTTTTCCGGGATAAAAACTACCCTATATCCTTTTCTGTACCCCAGACAACATGGGTGCAAAATTTCATGATGATCGGTTGATTAGTTAGGGCGTGAAAGCGTTACAAACAAACAAACAAACAAACTCACTTTCGCATTTATAATATTTAGTTAGGATTGTGCGAAGCTGTCATCCACTTTGGCCTGAACTCTACATAAAAACAAAAAAATATTTCAAACTCGAAAAGGGCTAAAAGTAACCCGAATACTTTCGTCTCGCGCCGGAAGATATCTGAGCCAAAAATAATACTTACTAGGTAATTTATTTTTATAAATACCGCTTCACATGGAGTTTCGGCGCGTCGTTTTCGATGACGTCCACACACACAACACGCTTTTTGTTTTTGTGCTGTGTCGTTTCTGTTTTCGAACGTCAGCAATACGGTTATACAAGTCCTATCTGAACTAATACGAAAAATCTACGAAAGTAAGTTTTTTCCTTTGTTTGTTTGTTAGGCCTTCGCGTCTTCTATCAACATTAAATTTTCCATACACGTTGTCAGGAGTACAGGGGGCTACCATGATATCTTATAACCTGGTTACGTTTTGTTTTCGACGCTGCGCGATCGTAAATCCTATCACAGCGCAATAAAGCCTGGCTTACACTTTGATTAGTGCGAGTGCAGGTGATTAGTGCGAGTGCAGGTGTGTAGTGCGAGTAGTGACCAATTCACTGCGAGTGCAGGTGATTAGTGCGAGTATAGGTGTGTAGTGCGAGTAAGTAGTGTCCAATTCACTGTTTCTGTCCAAGACGTGTTTAGTGGCAGGCACGCTGCGAGTGAGGGGGAAGGGAGGGCGCGCGGGACGTGGCTACTCGCAGTCCACTCGCAAAAAAAAAGAACACGCTTCTGTTCACTTTACTACACAGCCAACTAATCACTTGCACTAATCAGTCGCTGTCCACACCTAGTCACTAAGCACCTGCACTCGCACTAATCAAAGTGTGAACCAGGCTTTAGGTCCATGGTTGCGCAGCGTCGAAAACACAACGTATGCATCATGGTGATAAGATGTCATAGTAACCGTCCAGAAGAGGACTTCATCCAGGGTACTTTCATCCCGTAAAAATAGCGCGGGAGAAACCGCGGGACGCTGCTAGTAAGAAGATACATACATAAATGTCAAGTCTCAATACGAAGTAGTGGCCCCGTGAGCTGGAGACCTCGCGGCCGACGTCTGTGCTCTACAGGTCGCATTTCTCAACCGATTCTCGTGAAATATTGCGAATAGGTTCGATATTTATATAGATTTCTTTTGTCGAGCCAGTTTTTGTTTTTTTTTCATACTATCGGACATATGATTTTTTTTTCAAAGAGTACGACATACAGTCGAATTGAGGATCTCCTCCCTTTTAGTAGTCGGTTAAAAATAGACCCAATAAATAGAACACTATAACTGTACATACACTGTAACGTAATGAGTTTAAGGCCGGCCGCACATCGAACTAACAAATAATACATTTTAGTGTGACGCAATTTTGAAATTTTATTACAATTCAGGCAGCTGTTCTAACACGAAAATCGAAATAAACATACAACCTTTGATGTTTATAGTTTTGTAGTGTAATTTCATTAAATGAAACACTTGTGTAATTAGAACCATACTAATGATTAATTTTTAAAATCGTTTTGTAATGAGAATTCTCGTTAAGTAAATATTTACTTTCTAGTCATTATCGAACCTTGACAAGATTGGCACAGGACCGGAATAGGTGGCGTACGAGAACAGAGGCCTACGCTAAGCAGTGAGCGATTACGGGCTGATGATGATGATGGTCATTATTATAACAGTATTATTATCTTCTGTCAAAGATAGAAACGAAACCACTTGCTAAGATCCTGGCACACAATCTTTCGCTTCTTCTACTTCCATAAATCTTTTCATTCCTACTCGTCGGTTACGGGTACTCCTGACCATGGCCTGTACCATGACGTCCTATGGCCGTTTTCCTTTAATGCTTCTATTAGTCTGATCGATCGAGCGATCACTGAACCAATAATAAAGGTAACCGAACAACTAAGAACACAAGACAATTATTTTAACACTGTCCACAATAGTTGGTCCTTCGAGCCCGACAATCTAGACTCAAACGAAATTTTGCAAAGACGTTGCCAGGAGTACAGAAAAAGACAGAGTAGCTATCAAACCGAAAAAATAACAGTTCCCGTGGCGAGTGAAACCGTGGAGCGCAGCTAGTAGCCTATAAAACACAAACGAAGACGCGGAAAGATGAGTTAGTTTTTATACAGAGTGTATCTTTTAAACGAGGGACATATTCTAGAGTTTCATCGTATTTATCATTTTGACCAAGTAGTCACAGTACAACAGATGTTACCTAGTTGTAAGCAAAAATTTGTGAGACAGTAATTTGTTTATTTTTTTGAAAAAAATAATGCCTCTCAGTTTCTTGCCTGTTCTTCTGAGTAGGAATCTTTTTCCGAACAAGGCGGTCGAGTCTTATAAAACGTTGACGTTCATAAGTGTATCTTTGATACCCAAATTGAAAAAAAAATTTTGACTTTGACCAACTTTTATTACGGGACTAACCCTGAAATTGCGAAGAAAAATCAGAGGTTCCATACATTTTGTCTCAGGCCAATGAACGTTTTGTATGGAACAGCTGTTTCTATACACATGTATTTAGACACAAGTGCACTGTGTTTCAAACTTCCAACCAGTGTGAAAATAGTGAATATGTTAAAAAAAAAAAAATTCAAACCTGTTTCCGCTGCAATCAAATAAAAATTAAATTAGCAAAAACTGCATGCATTATTAAACTAATTAAGTAGGAAAAAGTATATCTGAAAAATAATTAGGTAATAATCTCTAATATTATGCTTAAATTAGGTTTGGAAGTGTGCTGAATGGCTTAACAGATTTAGGTAAAACTTGGAATGGAGATGGTCTGGGTTAACTCGATCATAGATTGCTTTTTATGTGACATTTATGTGATGAATATTTGTGTCTGTTCTATGTCTGGGTGTTATATCTATTTAAGTATGATTATATAATATTTACGAGATTGCGTAATTTTAAAATTGTTAGCAGGTAATGTTATAATTAGTTATGGATTAGTAAGTACTATTAAATATTAATAACCTCCTAACGCCCAAGCTTTTGACTCCTTTCCTGGGCTTTACGCCCAGAGTACTTTTAAAAGGTATAAATGGTTGCGACCCAGGAGTTTGAACTTTGAAAAATGTACCTTACGGCAATCGCACAAGAACGAGTATTTTTTTCTGGTATTTAGTGATTATGGAGAAGCAAATGGACATTGAAAAAAGACAAAAATAGACTACCTTTTTGTAGGCCTCCGGGTCGCAAGCCCAAAAAAATATGATTTATCTAAAATGCACTACGATGCAGTTAGAAGCCTAAAATACAATCTATTTAGTTTTTAATAATGTATTTTTTGTACACAGTAAAAATCATGAAAGTTATACAAATAGTTCTCATACTATTTGAATAAGTGTCCAAATAAAACAATTTTTTACCATTATTTTTTTTATTTTTTGGCTATGGGCATAATTTGGCCCCAAATTTTGGCATGCAAATACAACAAAAAATACCACATTGAATCTACCAAATCAGGGAATATCAAAATACAACATAATAAAATCGTACAAAAAAAATTTGTTACAACAAACTTGTTCAACAACCCACAAAATTATCAGAACATTAAATTAAACTTTTTAAACCAATCCTAAAAATCCGTATTACTTAAATAATAGTACCTGATGCTCTTTAAAAACAGGTTGCCTTTTACAATAATCAACTTTATCGGTAGATATTTATTAAGTTTGATCTTCAATCATCAAAATTATTTATATTGTACTGTCAAAAATTTTTGACCCAATATATGAAATTGTATCAGTCTTAATTTCTATAAAAATAATCAACAACGTTTATTAATTAAGTCTTATCTTCTATCACTTTCTATGGTTACATCAGTCTAATCTTTATCAAAATAATCAACATAATGATATTCTTAACTTTAATCAGCTAACATTTCCGTAAAATTCAACATTGCAGTCTAATGATGGTTAAATATTTTTATGTTTCGCTATTACACCAATTGTGAAAGTTTGCAAAACAATTTCTTTCTTTGGTTAGGCAAAGATAAATATTGCATCTCATGCAACGTATCTTGGTTTTTTTGTTGCACTTTGCTTGGCGACATTTGTGTTGGATTTCACCAATTGCAGGCAAATGCATAATTGCACCACGATTTCTGTGCGTCTCAGAGGGTAAGGGTACAGGAACTTTTCTTTTCCGGAAACCCAGCTGTGATGAGCTACTCTCAGAAGACGCTGGAGTAGCTTCATCATGAGATGAATCATCGGTTTCGGTATCAAAATTTGCTTCAACAATGGATTCAGCTAATTCCCATTTGAACGACCGAAGCTGCTGAATCTTTTTCAGACGTGCTCCCTTATTTAATTCATCGTTTCTGTAAAGAATCCATGAATTGCTCACAGCCAAATCTATCATGTGAGAAATGAACCTCTGGGTCCATTTTCTGGTTCGATATCTGCTTGGGCATACTGCTAACATCCTGTCTGCCATGTCTACACCTCCCATATTTTCATTATATAGTTTTACTACTTCTGGTCTTGGAATGGTGTTATATTTATTCTCCTTTTTGGACCATCGTTCACAGCTATCGATCGTCTGGTCTGCATATATATTGGACATGAGAGTTACAGGCTTATCAAGCCATTTGGTGATGGCAATTTTTTTGGTTTTGTGGACCACTACTTGCCAAGTGCCTCTGGTCTTCTTTTTCATGATTTTATCCTCTTCCACAACGCTCCTAGCAGGCCGAGGGATCCTATTTTTCATAATGGTGCCGACGCACATAATTCCTTTACCCCGTAGCGTCAAAATTAGCTTTTCACTTGTGAAATAGCGGTCACAATATATCACGTGACCCGGTATTAAGTTTTCTGTCAAACGTAAGACTGCTTTCTCACCTAAGCCGAAATCTGTGTTGTCATAATCAGGGTAGGTCGTCGAACCTTGGTATACATCGAAATCGCAAACCAATCCATTGGGATTGGCAAGCACAAGCACTTTAAGCCCTACTGGGTTTGGTTTTCCTGGACAGTATTGCTTGAAGACGCAGATTCCTTGAAAGGGAATAATCATTTCGTCTATAGACATGTCCTTAGTTTTTTCTTGCATCTTACATCCTTTTAAAACAGCATCGATCATCGGCCTTACTTTCCATAGTTTATCCTTCCTTCTTTCTTCAGCTGAAACATCTTCATCAAGAACCAACTTTATTGAATTTCTGAGTATAAGAAAACGATTCCTTGGCATATTGTTCGCAATAAAAGGCACTCTAAATTTATTCGACCAGTACATCCTTAAAGTTGGGTAATTTATTACTGTCATCATCATTGTTATTGCGATGTAAGTATTGCATTCGGTGAATGTCAAATTTAGGGTTTTTCCTGTTCGGGCCAGATACGATCTGTTCGATTTATCGACTATGTTTGAAATAACATCATCATCAATGTACTGTCGAAAATAATGAATTTTGGCATATGAACTTCTGTCCACGGGCAAGTAAGCCGGTTCTACAAATGGTACAATATCTGGTGCAAACTCACAGTCACTCCATTCATTTTCTTCACCTGGTAATTGATTCGAAGTACTTTCTTCAAATATTAGTTGACGTGGTTGCCTTGAACTGTATCTGCCTCGATTGCGAGATCTACGCCGTCCACCGCGTGCCCCAATGCACCTTCTAGAGTTACCTCGACCACGATTTTGTCGAGAGATTGGTAATATCCGATTGGTCTCATCATCAGAGGATCTGGTCTCATTATCAGAGGATCTGGTTTCATCATCAGAAGAACTAGATGGCCGCTGAAAGTAGTCACAGTCATCTATATCATCGTCACCAGCGCAGTAAGGATCTTCTGGTTCCGCGTCAGATCTGTTAAGTAACTCCTCCAATTCGTCGTCATTCACTGCAATAGAAAAATGTAAATAGCTAAACTAATATGAATCATGCAACTTGTAGTAGATTGGCGAGGAAAAGCAGATTTATAACGCATTGTAGGCATATTACAGACACCCTAAGCAGCACATAGCATAAAAACATATACGACATTTGACAACGACCCAAAGGCCTTTAAAAATGCATCTAGCCATATCGACCCGCAGGTCTATTAGAAGGACTTATTTTTTTAAATTATGATAGTTTTCAAAATAGCTCATCTCCAGATAAAATTTTAACGTATACATCAAATATAAAATACAAGCAACTATTTTCAATAAACACACCAACAGAAATCAAAAAGATTCCAAGAATAATTTGAGATTGACTTACACACTCGACGAGCAGATGCCATCTTTTTCGAGGTCAGGCCAGAAAAGACCAATTTCTTTTTTTTTTGTTGTCACTATTGCTTGACCACAGACAAGTAAAAACTTCAAACTCGCGTTCGGATACATCACTTTGTAAAAATGCGGTAATTTCAAACGAGTAGAAATGGTTCAAATTGTGGTACTTAAAAAAGTACCCCGGGCGTCAGGCTGATGAAATCGGACAAAGTTCTGGGCTGTAACCACTACTCCATTGAAGTACTTTTTTAAGGATTGTGGGCGTTACGAGGTTAATGAACTGCCTTTTTAGTTTTTCTTTTAGGACATTAGGTAGAACAATAACATAACAGTATATTGTCATGTCTTTCCCCTGAAGAGGCAGGCAGAGGTGTATTACTAGTCCTTTACTTCGCCTGATGTTATTCACTCCCAAATGTGACAGGGGGCGAACCTGTCACCACCGGGCTCCATGTATGTAGCAGATGACATCAAATACACATAAATGTTCACACAATCAACAAATTGGTACATGCCTTAGGCTGGCAGCAAACCCACATCCTCTGGCTTGAGAGGTGAACCTTCTCCAACTAGGCTATCATCACTTCAGTAGGTATAACATACACAATTTTAATCTACCTTTCACCAAATACTGTCCAGGCATGCACCTTCTATTTCCATCATTCTATTTCTTCTATTCTACCCTTTACTGAACAACTTGAAGCTTGTTACAAATAATTATTTAATTTCTTACAAATTTTTGTTTTATTTTGATATTTTGTCACTGTCACTCTAATGAGAACTGTCATGAGCATTGATTTGTCTGAGTAGTACCTAGAATTATTTATGATGAATTATCTCAAACTTACATGCTAATACGGATATCTCTCCAGGATTCCATCATTACTCTTATCCTTAATAAATAACTATGATCAGATATAACTATGAACTCTTCTAAGTTGCTTTACCTGATGGGGTCCGTTGAACTATGTACCTAATGCAACATTGTGTTTTGAAACAACATGTGTACTGTATGGCTTATGGCAATAAATAATCTGAATCTGATATGCATGTAGATGTGTCAAACAAACAAACAAATAAATGTGTAGATGTCATGTCTCATTAAAAATCAGGCTTCTGTAGTGGGACCGCATAGACACTTAGGACTCTATTCAAAATATTGAAACTCAAATAACTTCATTTGAATAAAAGTCTTTTTATTCAGCAATAAGGTTAATGAAATTTGCTTAAGTTTTTAGCACATTTAAGTGTCGTGACACCAACGCGATCACAGAGCAACTGACAGCTAAACAAGGCTTACACTTGACCTAAGCCTAGTTTGTCAGGTGCCATTTTTCATATTGAGACTTGACATCTACTGTATCTGATCGAAGCTAAATCACCATTTTGAAAATCTTACAAGATTGTGGTATCTCAATTTTATTTTAGTAGAGATTTAATAAAAAAGAAAATTGATTATTCCGGAAAAACATAGACATGCATGCATTTTGGTGGGTCTTACCTACTATATAAACTTAGCTGAGGAAACTTGTATCAAGGTAGGTAAACACTTAATGACAAAAAAAAACAGAAATTTAAAATATGTAGAGAGTGAATTTGATACTTTGGGGAGGGTTTGACCTGCTTAGCCCCAAAAGATCCACTGGTGCTCCAGAGTACAGCATAAAAGACTCAATTTTAAATTAGACTACTGTTTGTTCCTTCGCTGTTGTTCTTAAATTGAATCTAAAGTACCTACCTACAAGATATGTGCCAGGGGACTCATTAATTTGAATGTGGTGAATTGCCAAGAAGGTTAAACTGTATTCTTACAATAATATATTTACAGATATGAGCATTAAGCAAAGAGTTTAAAATTCTTCTGCACATTGAAGGAGGTTAGATAGGTAGGATAGGTACTATCTATTATATTTGATCCTTGAAATTGTAGCAAAATCATTGAAACACTAGTAAACAAAGGATACCCAAAAATAGCTGACACCGCCGCCGGTTACCAATGACGACTGAGTCGAGGTACTACGCATAAAACGCTCGTTTGCTTTCGTCCAGCGAATCAGGCATAAAATCGAAAGTGTGCGTCATAATGTCTGGCCAAAATAATGGAAACAATGTTTTACAGCGGTTAGCAACGGTCAAGTATTATGAATAACACTTTAATATCAACGCGGTTATGGGAAAACCAACCCTAGAAGGATGCAAGGTTTTCTGCAATCGGGAAAAACCGTGCCGTATTGGCAGTGTGAATATGAATCGCATACACCATGGAACTTTCGTGAAATACTTGCACTGTTGTTAACGAAATAAGTAAACAGGTTTTTACTTACATCTTTCCGTTTTCTAGTTTTTCTCTTCTCAGCCATTATAAATAATTTTCCAACGGTGTCTGTACTCTGAAATTCACTTCACTTTATTTTTCTTATTTCTTTTCTTTGACGACGACAGGCGCAGGCAGGCAGGGTTGCCAGCTTGCCACTCTTCTCTTTTTTTTTTTTTTTTTTAAATTATTCATGACCATGGATACTCGTCCTTCAGTCGGATTCTTAGTAATATTTTTTTTCTTCAGTAACAGATGATGGGATGATGATGATGAGGTGATGATGAATCCCTCCCCTTTCCCCATTCCAGTAAAGTTATGGATACTTTACTGAAACTTTAAGTGAAGTTTTGTAGAGAACACGAAAAATCGCGTTTCGCGATGTTTGTATCATTTGCCCACACTCGTGCACGTTGACGAACCGGTAAACGTTAATAATCCACCATTATTACACTTTAACACTCGAAGAATCACAAGTTTTAGAAAATAATACAAAAACACGACACCATCTTTTCGGTTCCCGCCAAAACTCCTGCCACTCTTCTCTTGCCAATATGTGTGCCAGATCTGCTTTGTCAATATTTACCATATCGATCGAAATGTCGATGATCGATTGTTAACTAATAATTATTCATGTTATGCCTACTTGATACATCATCACACTAGCACACTCCACATCAAACTAATTAAGAATGTGAAATTTTAAACGTATGAACGTATCAAGCAAGAACGTACGAACGAATTGGGACTTTCGCACAGAGTTAAATTATAGTCTGGAAAATCACTTAAGATACTTTTTAACCACGGGTGCAATCACGGGGCGCAGCTTCTCACACTAATAACAGTAATCCATACTTATATTATAAAATGCGATGACTGCGATGACAGCCTAGTTGGAGAAGGCCTGCCTCTCAAGCCAGAGGGAGCGGGTTCGAACCCAGCCGACGGCACGCACCAATTTATTCATTGTGTGAACATATGTGCGTATTGTATAATATCATCTGCTACATGACTGGAGCCTGGTGTATGGCGACAGGTTCGCCCCCTGTCACATTTGGGACTGAATATCGTCTAGCGAAGTGTGGGTGTTGTATTACACCTCTGCCAGCTCCCTCGAGGGAAAGGCGTGACGATGTGATATGTTATATTATAAAATCCAAGTTAACTCTGTCTGTCTTATAGGCTTTTCACGGCATAACAGCTTTACGGATCTTGATGTTTAATAACTACAGTTACAGTATTTCACGAGAAAGGTTTTTAGATATAACCTAATTATTTTCTAAAAAATGCGAATGAAATCGCAGGTAATAGCTAGTATATTATAAATGTGAAAGTATGTGTGTGAGTATGTTTGTTTATTACTTCTTCACGCTCATAGAGTTAAAACAAAAATAAAATAAGAACAAACAAATTATATTTTAAAAACTTAAAGAATTAACCTTAGATTGACAGGCAGTCGTACTAAATTAACTTCATTTGTCATCTTAAATAGTTAAACAGATTTTCATGAAATTTAGTATGGAGGTGGCTTACATCCAATACTTAAGCTACTTTTTATTCACGAGTAACACCGCGGTGCACCTATACTAGTTATATCATAGAAAAATAATACATATGGCAAACGTTTGTGTGTGAGTGATTGTTTGTTACTTTTTCACGCTCAAACAGATGGGCGGATTTTGATAAAATGTGGTATGGTTGTGGTAATGGCGTGGGTAACACCGCGAGGCACAGCTAGTGTAAACTATTTCTGAAGGGACGGCATTCAAAACCACCCTAATGCAAATGTAAACAACTAATACTTCTAATAATCCAAACCATGTACAATATGTAGGTAATTCCAATATGAATCTAATGGACACCAAGATCAATACTACAGAAAGACACCCAAGAAAAACACTACGAGGTCCGTCCTCTTCCGTGCTGCAGCGAGAAGTGCCGGTTGGACGGGGCGGGCGACTCAGGCGCTACTTCTTCATTCCTTACGCTACATTCATTCATTCATTCATTCATTCATTCATTCAATACATTCCTCTGACAGTTCGCTCGCAAAACGTCACACAGCAGACCATAGACTGCATTCTTTTGTATGTGTTGCTAACACTAGTAAAATTTTACTAAAAGAACTTCAATTATTTTTAAATGTAAAGCAATAAAAATACATAACGATGAATGTGCCTAGGACAGAGTTCAAAATTATGTGCTGATTAATTATGTCCATACATTTGGCCATCAAGGCATCGTTGTAATTTTTTTATTATTCTATAAACTATATTTTTTTTCTACTAAACATGACGAAAAATCTACCTACCCTAGCTTGCAACCCTAGCCGATGACAGTTTTTGTTGGAGTTTTGGCGGGAACCGAAAAGATGGTGTCGTGTTTTTGTATTATTTTCTAAAGCTTGTGATTCTTCGAGTGTTAAATTGTAATAATGGTGGATTATTAACGTTTACCGGTTCGTCAACGTGCACGAGTGTGGGCAAATGATACAAACATCGCGAAACGCGATTTTTCGTGTTCTCTACAAAACTTCACTTAAAGTTTCAGTAAAGTATCCATAACTTTACTGGAATGGGAAAAGGGGAGGGATTCATCGTCTTCATCATCACCTCATCATCATCATCCCATCATCTGTTACTGAAGGAAAAATTATTACTAAGAATCCGACTGAAGGACGAGTATCCATGGTCATGAATAAATTAATAAAAAAAAAAACAGTTTTTGTTGGAGTTTTTGGCGGGAACCGAAAAGATGGTGTCGTGTTTTTGTATTATTTTCTAAAACTTGTGATTCTTCGAGTGTTAAATTGTAATAATGGTGGATTATTAACGTTTACCGGTTCGTCAACGTGCACGAGTGTGGGCAAATGATACAAACATCGCGAAACGCGATTTTTCGTGTTCTCTACAAAACTTCACTTAAAGTTTCAGTAAAGTATCCATAACTTTACTGGAATGGGAAAAGGGGAGGGATTCATCGTCTTAATCATCACCTCATCATCATCATCCCATCATCTGTTACTGAAGGAAAAAATATTACTAAGAATCCGACTGAAGGACGAGTATCCATGGTCATGAATAAATTAATATTATTATGTCATCACAGTTTTTGTTGTCGTTTCGTTGAAGTTGTCAACATATCAGCTTTTAGTCGACACTGACTTCGATAAATATTTGACTTTTTTTTTCAGGATTCAAGAAAATTTGGCATCGCACGGGACGAGTACGTTTAAAAAAAAGCTGTGAAAAGCTTACAAACAGACAGACAAAATAATTTACGATTTTAAACGTTAGCACAGAATAGATAATGTTATTGTTAATATTATGGCTAGTTAATAAATGACATTGGTAAATTGGACTGCCAATGTCATAAACGCCATGTGTCGTTTTTATTTTTCAAAAGGTTGCCAAAATCGTACAAAAGAATTGAATAACGTTATTGTTTTCAGTGTCATAAAATTAGTTATTTAGGCCAATGTTTGATGAACTTACTTATACTTTATCGACTTGACACTCGCCTCGTAAATCTGTTTCGTCAATATTTTTCATCCAATCTTTCGATGTGTGCAAAATTTCTAAGTACCTCATTCTCTGTCTATGTCACTACATCTTTTACTACATCTTATCATTGTTTTTATTTTAGGTATCATAATAATCAAAAATAAAAAAACATGCCTTTCCTCCGAAGGGGTTGGATGACATTAATTACGCACTTATGTCGAAACAATGACCAAATTGGTGTGTGCCTTCGGCTGGGTCCGAACCGTTTTTTCTGGCTTCAGAGGCGGGCCTTCTCTGGCTAGGCTATCATTGCTTTTTATAATCGAAATAGTTAATCAGGCAAATTATTAACGTTAATTTTTCGGACAAATTAATCCTCAGTAAACGTTAATTTAATAATAATTTTGCGTATAATACAAACGGCACACTATGTGACTGCTTCTTGCACGAACCGAAAATATGGTGTCGTGATTTTGTATTATTTTCTAAAACTTGTGATTCTTTGAGTGTTAAAGTGTAATAATTGTGGATTATTATCCTTTGCTGATTCGTTAACGTGCACGAGTGTGGGCAAATGATGCAAACATTAGGAAATGCTACTTTTCGTGTTCTCTAGAAAACTCGACTTAAAGTTTCATCATTAAGTATATAAGGCTTCACTGAAATTGGAAAAGGGGAGGGATTCATCTCAACTTTCACCACCCTCTCCTTTATCATCTCATCATCATCATTATCAAGACATGCTTTGTATCCAGTTGCCAATAAAATTAAAAAAAAAAACACGAACCGAACGAGTTTTTTTGGCAGGAACCGAAAAGATGGTGTCGTAAATTTGTTTTATTTTCTAAAACTTGTGATTTTTCGAGTGTTAAAGTGCAATAATTGTGGGTTATTAACCTTTGCTGGTTTCTTAACGTGCACGAGTGTGGGCAAATGATACAAATATTAGGAAATACAACACGAAAAGTAGCATTTCCTAATGTTACAAACATTAGGAAATGCTACTTTTCGTGTTCTCTAGAAAACTCGACTTAAAGTTTCAGTAAAGTATCTACGGTTTTACTGAAATTGGAAAAGGGGAGGGATTCATCTCAACTTTCACCACCCTCTCCTTTATCATCTCATCATCATCATTATCAAGACATGACAATTACTAAGTTAGGCACTATGGACTTTGTATCCAGTTGCCAATAAAAACAAAAAACACGAACCGATCGAAATCGAATCATCGAATAACGAACGATTCATTTCATTTCAGGGGGGCTATTCCTGCGCGTGAGATGAGATGAAATTTTATCTTGGTCACTTTCACACTATGACGTTTCAAACGAGAGCAACAAGGATGAAAAAAAGTGAGATGAAAATCTCAAATCTCTGAATAGGGCGCAGTGGCCCTATTCGAAGATTTGAGATTTTCATCTCACCTTCTTTCATCCTTGTTGCTCTCGTTTGAAACGTCTTAAGTGTGAGAGCGACCGAGATAAAATCTCATCTCATCTCACGCGTAGGAATAGCCCCACTGGCTGGAAATTAGGCTCCAACCAAAATTAACCAGAATAATTTTTCATATTTCGTGGCATGGTTCGTTGAGACCGCATCGATGTAATAAACAAAATACCTTAAATGGTAAAACCTCACTGCGCCATAATTGTGAATTAGGCATGGAGGTAAACTATACATGCTACGGAATAAATCAATAGTTTCTCATTGGTTGAATTGGTTTTTTAGGTCTGAAGTCAGACTGCAGGCAGCGTAGGTAGTGTGTGCGCCGTGCGGACGGATCATTTCCAGTTTTATTTTGTTTAGTAGCGCTAGCGTTTCGCTACGGAATGCTGTGTTTTGAAACCGTCAAACTATAGTTAATTCACCTTGCCTATTCTCGGGGAGAGCATTTTATTTTATTTAACTGAGTGTTATGTAAAATTACATCCAACCATACTACTTAACGCGTTACGCGCAAAATAATTGATTGACTTTGTGTCCGTGATTCAGCCAGCCCATCAAGAAAATCAATAAAAGTGACCATGGCTCAAACAAATATGAATGGTCATCAGATAGACGATGGTAAGTTTTATTTTACTAGACTTATGTAATGCTAAATGTTAAAACTATTAAAATAAATCCAATTTCATGTCCAGTCGATTTATATTAAACCTACTTTTATTTTAAGCAGTCCTTTTTTTGACACTGTTGTTTATTTAGTAAAAATACCAAATACCTAATAGGCCTACCCAATTAGAATTAGGAATTGTTTACACTTGTTCTTAATGAAGGATTTCATCTACAATAAATGGATCTTCAATAGAAATATTTACAAAAAATACCTTTTGAAATACTTATATTAGTTACTGGAAAGTTAAATTAGAAACTAATAATAAATGCCTATAATATGACCTTAACAATAAATACCATTAAGTCACTATATAAGTGAAAGATAATGAAGTCTTAATAGGTCAAATTCATTGGCTATATACCTACAGCTCTATAAATTAGTGTTAAATTGTATGATCATGTACCTATTGTTCATTCTCGTTTACATACTATCATAATTATTTCCTCATTAACACCTGACCAAACATTCAACCTGAATTAGACTTTGAAATCGTGTTACACCAATTCTAATTTATGTCTTGGTCATCCTTGATTCCTTCACAGAGTTTGAATCAAGTGAAATAATACCAAGTATTATGGTTGTGAGTCTTTCGAAAGCAGCAATGAATTAAAGATTAAACAAAAAACTTAACTGAAAAGTGGGTTGTCTCAAACTGTTGCTACCTCATATACCTAGGCTTAAGTAAATAAATATTAAATTAATATTAATTTAAAGTAAGGTAAAAGTAAAGGTACTTAACAATAATTAAAATTTGAATTTTGAAAAAGTATAAATTTGCATGAACAACTTCCTTTTAATATAGGTTATAAAAGTTGAATTTAGCTAAGTAAATATGTACCGTAATTTAAGAATTTGTTCCTGTACACCTTTCCAAACTTTAAAAAAAAAAAAATTCATCGCTTATCACTATATATTGCTACTAGCTGCGCCCCGCGGTTTCACCCGCGGTCCCACATGAACCATTTATTTTTTCGCGATTAAAAGTACCCTATGTCCTTTTCTGTATCTCAGACAACATGTATGCAAAATTACATGATGATTGGTTGATTAGTTAGGGTGTGAAAGCGTTTCTTACAAATAAACAAACGAACAAACTCACTTTTACATTAAAATATAAGTTAGGATACTTAGTTAAGTATAGAGCTTACTCCCAACGAACACCACCAAAACGGCCACCACTGGTGAAAACTACAGTCAAACTGATAGAACTCTAACATTGGAAAAAATTGTTTGATAAATTTTTACACTGTAACAGAGTAACTTAATTTATAACTTAGAATTATGTTATAATGGTAAGAACTAAAAATAATTAAAAAATATTACTTTGTCCTAATGACCACCACTGCTAGCTGTTTTGGTGGTGGTAGTTGGGAGCAAGCCAAGTTAAAGCAATGTTTAGCGATCTAATTAGATTCTACTGTAACTATGTGTCTAGGAGGATAAATTTCTATCTAGTAATCTAAGTTTTTCTAATTAATTTTACAATATTTAAAAGGTAGGTAGACAGGAACAATTTGTATGTCTACTAATATGTTTGATAGATACTCATACTTAACTTATTTATAAAAGTATAATTTAATCTAATCCAATTTATATTCAATTCAAAGTTTATTTCTAAGATAAAGGAATTTTATTTTTAATTACTTCCACTGGAATATTTTAAATTATACTAAGTGTAGATGCACCCTGCGGTTTCACCTGCAATCCTGTTAATTTTTTAATGAAGAAAGGTACCCTAAATCCTGTTCTGTACTCCTGGTAGTGTCTATGCAAAATTTCATGATTGGTTGAGTAGTTAAGATGTGAAAGCTTAACTAACAAACAAACTCACTTTCACATTTATAATATCAGTTATGATCTAGAAATATGGATATCAAATGACTATAAGGAAATGCTTGCAGTCATTAAAATCATTAAGTCTTATCTCTACATAACTATGTATGATAAAGTATAGTGTTCTTCATAAATCTTGTAAGGTATCTAGACCATCAGTTTGTATTTTTTTTTAACCTGTGAATGTGAATTAATACAGAGATTTTTCTATAAAACATACTTATTTGCACTTCTGAAACAAAAACATTGAATCCTAACTAATACCTATTATGAATGCAATGGTCAGTTTGTTAAAGCTCACAAATACATTAAATACTGACATACTTTTTACACACATAATCCTACTAATATTCTAATGTTTGTAAGAATGGATGGATGGATGGATGGATGTTTGTTACTCTTTCACTCCAGAACGGCTGATCAGATCTGGATGAAATTTGGCACAGAGATAAATTATAGTCTAGAATAGCACATAAGGTATTTTTTAACTGCGGGACGCAGCTAGTCCAAAAATAATTTTGTGACAGAGAACCATGGTATGGATGAATTTAGGTTGAAGGTCACCTAAAATATTAGCCAGTACCTATTACATAAGAACTGCATGTATCTAAATACTCTATCTCTCTTCCCAATTATGTATCCCACAAGGAGGTGGGCTCAGCCTTCCTTACTCTTCTCCTTTTCTCCTACTCTTCGCAAAGGATATTATAGTCCATATTAATCCATTCAGCTGTAAGAGTCACGAAGGAACACTACATGACAATATTATTATCAGTAGTATTATAATTGTAATCTTGACTGATAAAGTTAATGTGCATGATTTTGCGCTGTTCCGCAGTTGCTGACTGCTATTTGGCCTAAGCTAACATTACCTATCCTATCTCTGACTTCTCTAAGGGTCAACAGTCAACACTCAGTAGCGAACGCGGGAATCTTAATTCAAATCACACTGATTTAAATTTAGCAATGAATATTTTATGTTATATAGGGTCAACTGGTACAACTGCGTCTGTGGGGCAATTGCGTATTTTAATAATTAAGTACCTAATTATGCTTTCACTGCTGAAAACACACGTTTTGTTTTTTAGAGCGCAACGCCATCGCCATTGCGGCTGAACGCGCGTGGAACCCGTTTTTTGCTAAAAGTTTTTTTGACGTTTTTTGCACAGAATATGCTCTATTACATAGGTCCAGAAGGATAGTCTTCATACAAAACACGATTTCTAAACGTGTCAAATTTATTTTGGTACCTTAATAAAACCTTTTTTTCTATACGTAATGAACTTGCCATTAAAAGAGGTTACCCGATTTAGTTGGGTAAATTATATAACGATCAGAGTTTAAAGAAATCACAAGACCGGAAACAAAGTATTAGGCCAGCTTAGGCCAGAGCTAAACTACACACAAAGCCTTACCCAGATCCATTCATGACACTATTCTACAAACTAATATTATAGATTGTATGTAAACCTTAACTAAAATCAGAGTAGGTAAAAGGTAAGAATTTAAGTAAAAATCAAGAGTACGAATTTGAGTTAAAATCAATAGTAAAGGGATTACTATTGATTTTATCTTATTTACACATAAATTTACCCATTATCATTATTTACATCATACATTTAAGTTATTTTTTCGGCAATAAAATAACATTACATTTACATAAAAATAAAACTGACGCCTGCTTGTCACGATATTTCACTGTTACGTATATTTCTTTCTTGCGAAGGTGCACAGAGCAAATTGTTATAGGGGCGACGAAGTTTTCACTAATTTTCATTTTTACTTTGTCGAATTATTTTTGTCCCCTGATCGGCTAAACTGGATCCATAAGAAACCTAAAGATAATTAAAGGGAAAATATAAAAATACCTTGTGGCAACACTTTTTTCAGCAACTTTTCGCTCTGTTGACATTATGAATTAATTACAATTATTAGCTTTTTAAAGCACATAAAATAATTATATTTAAGACTTACGGATGATATGTGACGTTGCCTTTTTTTACTGTTTTGGATATTCTGAAATTTCGGCATGAGTGGACTACACAGTTCACCATATTTATTGGTTAGTGGGGAGACGTAACCGCTACTGGATGACATCGAAGACTGACTAGTGAATTGGTTGACTTTCAATGGTTTGGTTTACTTTTTTTGGAATCATTATTTTTGACCGATTAGGGGTCTTTACTCTATGTCTATGGTTTTTTGTTAAAATTTTTATTACTTACGGTTTTTTACCACACTCAAAAAAACCACGTCGCAGTTAATGTGTTAATGCTCGAAGACCAAACTCGGTACAAAAAATCCACTGTGATGCAGTCTGGAAACGTTTAAAACCTTATTTCTAAATAATATGTCCAAAAAAAATCGTCTCTATCCGCCCGCCGGTGTGTGCTAGCTGACCTTGATGTATAGGTAATTTCTATCAGCCGTCTTTTCTCTGAATTGCCCAAATAACACTTTGAACCTGCCCAATCTAACGGACTTCGCTCTGTGCTAATCTACAATCCCCACAGCGATTTATTGCACAAATATATGTACTTATATCAGACTATCAGACCGTGCCTCACATTGAGGTAAACTCCAAAGTCCAGGAGAATTACGAATTTCGTCACCGTGCGAGTCACTTACGTAAGACGTGATAAGTCAGTATCGTACGATTTTTGTCAAGTTCATTTCCTGTTGAGAATGACTGGTCACGCTCAATTTTCCGTTTTGTCTGGGTCAGTGATCCTGGTTTGGTCTTATTAATTAGTAGTAACACTAAAGGAGAAAGTTTGTAAGTGTGTGTTAGTGTGTATGCTTGTAACTCTCAACTACGTTGTTCGTTTGTTTGTTACTTTTTCTCGCCATAACTAATCAACCGATCTTCATCAATTTATGCAATTTGCATACACAATACACATTGTTAAGGGTACAGAAAAGGACATACCTTTCGTCCCAAAAAAAAAAGGTTCCTATTAGACCGTGGGGCGCAACTAGTAATATAATACACTAGCAGCGCCCCGCGGTTTCACCCGCGGTTAAAAAGTATCCTATGTGCTATTCTAGACTATAATCTATCTCTGTGACAAATTTCATCCAGATTCAGATTAAACCTTAAACTTATCGCACTGATATTTAAATGTGAAAGTTTGGATGGATGATTGCACTCAATCACGCTAGAATGGCTGAACGGATATATTAATATAGATATAGATAGATTAAATTTGGCATAGAGATAGATTATAGTCTTTTAAACTGCGAGTAACGCAGCGGGGAACGTTGATTTTTTAAAAATTACTAGCTACAGCTAGTAATTTTTAAAAAATCAATCCAAGAACGCATCATCTATTACATGTCTTCACATAACTTATTATGCAAAAAAACAATGTTCAGTTTTTGTCAAGTGTGGCCTAGGTATGTTTTTGTTTTATGAGATCCAGAGCAGAATATGAAAATCTTTATATTTCATCATGCAAAACATACTCCATGGCCGGACCTGCTTAACAAAAACACAAAAGCTATTTCATTTCATTTAAAGTTTCGCCATTTATGGTGATTCGTTTCGTGAAATAGCGCGAAATTTAAATTTCAAACAGAGCTAGACCGGGCAACCAAAATTAAGTAACGTAAGTTTGTAACGGAATAGGTATGCGACCATTGTAGATCATTTACGATATTTTGTAGATATATTGAAAGTAGTGCATCAGATGATTTAATAAGCAAATGATTTAAGCTCAATTTAATAATCAAGGACGTAAGCGTCTATGATTCAGCTTTTACGAAAATCAGAATTCTGTCCGGTGGGAGGCTTCGGCCGAGGCTAGTTACCTACCACCCACCGGACCAAGCCATGCCGTGAAATGACCTAGTCGTGTTTCGGGATGTAGTCCGGTGTAACCGTTCCGAAGACGGGTCTGAGCAGTAGCGCACTTGTAGCGCCTCACTCAACTGCCGTCTTTGTACTTCTTCATTCTAGTAAACTTCAAGGCTAGAGTGAATAAGTACCGTATAGGTCGTCGTGCTCCATCTTAGACCACAACGTCGCTTAACATCAGGCGAGTTGGTGGTCAAACGACGACCTATTCTATATAAAAAAAAATAGAAAAAATCTCTGCCTTCCTCTACAAGTCGCATTTCTTAACAGATTCTCTTGAAATGTTCATATCTAAAATCGCCATTTTAAAAGTTATCCAAAATCTGAGTCGACAAACAAAACTCTATGCAGTTATTAAATCTGCTCACAAAATTTCACGAGAATCGGTTGAGGAATGCGACCTGTTAAGGAGAACAGACGTCGGCCGCGACGTCTACTACTGCTGAGGCACTAATTATAAATACATAACGAGAAAAATAGTCTAAGAAAACCGCAAATTCCGCAAACCCGGTCTAGCCTCAAAAACAATAAAACTGTTTAAAATTATAATTTCGCGCCAGCGAAACGAATATACCTAATTAGTTACGTCTTAAGAGCGTTTAACCGGCGTTATTGCTATCTCGCTTGCACAATTCAACGTTTTTGAAAACAACATTTTTCAATTGCCAACTCAGCCATTATTTGGCTGAGTTGGCAATTGAAAAATGTTGTCTAATAACTAATTAGTTTATAGTATAACGGTTATTTTAAACTAATTTTAGTTTTCATACCTTTTTCTTAGACGGAGAAAAATATCATCAATTTTTAATGTTTTTAATGTTAGATCTCTCCGTCCAATTGATAGGTATAGACACTAAAATTTCTCCAGCTACCTAGCGATACAACGTACTAGCTACGCCCTGCGGTGTTACCTGCGGTTTAAATTGCCTATGTCCTATTCAAGACTAAAATGTATTTTATGAAATTATAGAACGGGAATTACTCACGTACGTACGATTTTGTCGATTATTCTGGTTGTAGTTTCAACCGCATTCGGCGGTCTTTATGAAGGCGAGTGCGCGCGCGAGGCTGCGTCTCCCATAGCTGATAAGACCGCCAAATGCGGTTGAAACTATAATCGGAATAATCAACTAAATCGTACGTCACTAATTCCCGTTCCATAAAATCAAAATCTGTAATAACCACGTCAGTTTCCATATTAAAATCTATCTCTGTGCCAAACATCCAGATCCGTCCAGCCGTTCTGCCGTGATTGAGTAACAAACATCCATAATTCCATACATCCATCCAAACTTTCGCATTTATAATATTTGTTTATTTATTTGTAAATGTCTTTTAAAAAACTATTACTAGATACATATACCCTGTAAGGGTGTCGCATTATAAAACGAAATTAGACATGAAATCTTACAACTCTTAATTAAGTAAAAATATAAATTATAATAACAATTTCTAGGTCATAACAATAATTTACACGAGATTGAATTAGTTGATATTAGTGATATGAGATTCTCGTATCGTATATTATTATATTATCGTATTATATTATATATCGTATATTATCAATAGTGACATACAAATAAATAGGTGCCTAATAAATTCGTCTATTTATCGGATGAACTATTGCCCTCTACACTGGCAATGATGATGCACTTTTAATGAATGGCACGTGTATAAGAAATTATACGTTTCCTTCCACGGTGTTAGACTTACAAAATATCTCGCATTTTTTCGTAATTCTACGTCCACTTTCATAATGCACGCTTTGTCTAGGTTTGATAACATCGATTTAGCCTTTGTCGTAAAAAAAGTTACTTTTCCGCATTTATAATTAAACTAGGTAGATTATTAGCGTGACTTACAGAGATTGCGATACAATACAATACAATATATCTTTATTGCACACCAAAAACTACATGAAAATCTTAAAAACTAAAATAACGTTTAGATAACGTTTATGTTCTCCTATTTCAGATTTACCTCCGGGATACACAGTTGAAGAAGTCGAGATTCCCGTTCCGTGGGGCCACGTGGCTGGTCGCTGGTGGGGCCCTCGAGAGAAGCAGCCAATAATAGCCATACACGGGTGGCAAGACAACGCTGGCACTTGGGACAAGCTGGTTCCTCTACTCCCAGTCACCACCTCAGTTCTATGCATAGACTTGCCCGGCCACGGCCTATCCACACACATTCCCACAGGAATGATCTACTACATCTTCTGGGATGGCATAGTTTTAGTTCGACGGATAGTGAAACACTTCAACTGGAGTAAAATCACGCTCATGGGACATTCGCTCGGTGGCGCGATAAGTTTTATGTACGCAGCGTCGTTCCCCGACGATGTTGATAAGATAATATGTGTGGATATCGCTAGTCCAGCGGTGAGAGAACCGTCCAGTATGGTCAAGAATACAGGGAGCAGCATAGACAAAATGTTGGAGTATGAGCATTTGACTCACGACAAGGTACCGTGCTATGAATACGACGAAATGATCGACATTGTCTGCGATGCTTACAAGGGGTCCATTTCAAGAGAAAATTGCAGGGTTCTAATGAAAAGGGGAATGTCGCGAACACCGGTACATTTGAAGAAGCAGGGTTACTTCTTTAAGAGAGATCCGAGATTAAAAGTGTCGGGGCTTGCTATGATGTCTTTGGAAACGGCGTTAGAATATGCGGATAAAGTGAAATGTAAAGTTCTGAATTTGAGAGCTCTTCCCGGGCAGAGGTGGGAGAAGTTGGACTATTATTTGTCTGTCATAGCAAAACTAAAAGAGGTTACCGATATACAATATGTCGAGGTGGAAGGTACACATCACGTGCAGTTGGAAGCTCCTCAGAATATAGTTCAGTATATTGAGGACTTTTTAGAATGCTAAAGGTAGTGTTTTGGTCAAAACATTGCAAACTTTGAGAGGCTTTGCTGATTATAGTAATTATTTATTTATTATTAGTAAATATAACTGGTTGGTGAGAAAATAGCAACCAGCTATGTTTTAGTTTGAAGCGAATGAAACTAGATGGAGCTTTTTATAATTTTCTACAGTTGGCACGCTCTTCGAGCCGCATGAGGTCCGCGCCCCTACGCAATATACTAGTATAAGCACAGATTTCGTTATAAGTCAATCAAGCAGTGAATGAATTAGTACCGTTTTACTTTAATATACTCTTACAGGTATTTAAAAAAGATAGATGGAGAATATATGTATAAAATAAAAATTATATTAATTATAGGCAATGCATATTTAACATTACCATTATTGTGTGATATGAAAGTGATATAAATGTTGCGAAATATTTTTAGATAACTTATAATATTTGTTAGAAAGAAATATAAAGTTCTAATATTCCATTAAGTAAATGATTACTGACATCACAAAACAAAGGTATATTAATAGGTACATACAATGACCTATAGATAATCACTAGATGCTGGCCTTCCAAGGCCGCATTTCATTATAAATAATAACCTCAGTTAAGAGGCAAGAATGTATGATTTAGACCCTGGTTCAGCAAAATTTAACTCTGCGATTATCTATTTAACCATCTACTTTTGATATTAAACCCATTGAAAAGTGGATACATACATACATCTGCTACATGACTGGAGCCTGGTGTATGGCAACAGGCTCGCCCCCTGTCACAATTGAGACTGGATATCGTTTGGCGAAGTGTGGGTTTTGTATTACACCTTTGCCAGCCCCTTCGGGCAAAGGCGTGACGATAAGTTATGTTATGAATAGTGGTCAAAAACAGTTGATTACAAGTTCACTCGGCTGGTCAAGTCTTGGTAAACTTTGGTTTAAAACTTCAATGCACGCCTTCCACTGCAAGCAGAGCTGGCTTCGTACGGACTTCGTTTATTATAGGACCTAAAATCAGTCTTGATTTTAGAGCCAACCACTCTTGCAGATCTTGGAGGGGGCGGGCGGAGGACGAATTGAAGCTCCCGTTACTTTCATCAAAGTCAACCCCTTCCCCCTAAAACAAAATCTTACAAACCGTAAGGAGTCCGTACAAACCCGGCTTCGTTTGCAATGGAAGGCGTCAATCAATCATCATAGCTCTTAGGAATCATAGCTTTTAATAAATTAAACAAATTGTTACGTTCAAAGGACGTGGATGAAATCCGAAGCGTGTTGTTGCGTTATTAAATAAGACTTATTTATTTATTATATTTAAAGATTAAACGACCAAAGGGCTCAGATAATTAGCGTTGCTATTTAACAAGGTAACATTGCCCCAGCCTTTTGGGTACCTACTTTATTCTAAGAAATTGACTTGAGCCCTGTTTTTTATCTAAAATTGACGTTTGTGTTGTTGAGAAATAGACGTACTTATATTGGTTTAAGCGTATAGCTGCATCTTTTTCTTGATTTAGAGAATTGTTAAAACCAAAAGTATGATGTCATTTGCCGTCGTCGTACAGCGTTGGTCTGGCGATCGTAACGACCATGGTATAATAATTTACTCCGCCAGGTATAACTATTCCGGTAACGTTGGCAACACGTAGTGACGTCAATTGATGCTTAAGCGAGACCGAATTAAGTCGTTTACAAATAGTTCAAATGAGACGGATGACGATGACGAAAGACGTCATTATGTGTTTGGTCCCGAAATGCTAGACCTTGTTTTTTTTTGGGTCATTGTAACGACAACGCTTATGAATGCGGTGACGTACATAATCATATGAAAAACGTCTAGAATGTTCTCTTGTTCCATCGTAGTATGCGTCAGCGGTGAAGAGCAAGTTGTGACGCTACGTTGGACTTGCTCACCGCATCGTTGTTACGATCACGGGACGAAAGCTTACGGCGAACTAATGACCTTGCAAACGTACCTTCCATAAGATAGGTGATTTTTTTATTTTTTTTTATTTAAGAGTTCACCTGCTTAACTAAAAAATAAATCATATATATTAAGAGTAATCCAAAATAGTTGGTAATACATTCAAAAGGCACCCTTGCACTAGGATGAATACTTCTTTGTCAACAAAAATTCGATAGGTATTATTTAGTCAAAATATGCTTTGCTTACTTGCTTAAGAAAAAATATTAGACATACCCATCGCGGGTCACACGACAACATATTATTAGGTAGGTAAGCCCTGGCGTAGAGGAGAGGCCTTTAGCAGTAGGGTGGTTCAGGCTGAAGATGAAAAACACAAAATGTAACAGCATATTTTCACTAAACAAGCTTATGGGAGGTTTGTGAATAAATTTGTAATTTAGCGGGCTATAGGCACTGCTGCTTGTGATAAATAATTAAATATATTTAAGGGTGGTTCTAGACGGGCCATATTTTTACTGCAATACTGGCAATATTGCCATCAATAACCCTACCATCATCAGTCATGCTAGAAATGTATGACCATATACTTAGCCAGGCTATAGGTACTCAAAATATTGCCGTAAAATTGCCGGATCAGCAGGGCTATTCACAACCATTCGGAAACAATTCCGTTCGGATTTCAAAAATGTTAAACCTAAATTCGAATCTCAGTCGTAATTCATAAAGTTTTTAAACGTGATTCATTGTTCCGATCGGATTTACACTCGATTCCCTTTTACAAGATGTATAAAAGTAGACTGAGATTCGAACAATTTGAGTTTGAAATTTGTAGGTTCCGATCGGAAACGTTCCCGAATTATTGTGAATAGCACCGCAGGGCTATTCATAATTCGGAAACGATTCCGTTCGGATTTCAAAAATGTTAAACCTAAATTATTCGAATCTCAGTCTTAATTCATAAGTTTTTAAACGTGATTAATTCTTCTGATCGGATTTAAAATGAATCGGTATAAAAGTAGGAAATTCTAACAATTTAAGTTTGAAATTTCTGGGATCCGATCGGAAACGTTTCCGAATGGTTGTGAATAGCACCGCAGTATTGCATTAAAAATATGATCCGTCTAGGAGCATACTAATAAAAATAGGTCAATAGTTAGGAATCGCAAGTAGAGTAGAATTGGAATGGAGTGAAGTCTGCCGTGCAGGCCCTAAAACGCAGTATGAGCAAAAACGCGGTTTCGAGAAAACCCGCTATAAACTATTTGATTTGTTTTTTTTCCATGTTACAAGGTTTAATGACGGATGTTTTGATGACCATTGGGTGCATCTGTTTTCGAAGAATGACTTCACAAAAGGAAATATGTTCTTAGATTAGTATATGACTAATAAAAACCATTTTGAAAAAAATAATCTAAAAAATGAGCTGTTACGACACTTCAAATTTAGTGATAAAGTACTCATAATCAGATTAAAATGCAGTAATTTAGAGTTAGTACTGCAAAATTATGCGTGACAACTACAACTTTGCTGTTTAAAATGCAGTATCAGATTTATTTTACTGCATTTTAATGTGTGTCTTTAATAAAATGTAGGTGCAGTATGTTCATGATTATTGGCTAAATTACATAAGCTACTTATTTTGTGGAGTGAAAAAGTGACAATATCTATCAGAATCAGTTTTTATGTAAGATGTAGTAAGTAAGAAATCAACACTTTAATCAGCCTTCCCAAAATATCAGTTTTTATTCTTATTTAGAATATAATAATTCGGACTTTTATAATATCCTAACAAATTGGGTTAGTAACACTCACTCTCACACATACTCGTCATCATTATCAGAGGCAAAGTTTTCCTCACCATCATCGATTTCTGCAGTGGATACTGGAATATATCTCCAGAAAATAATACTGTCATCAGACACTAATAGCCTTAATTTTTAAATTATGTCTTGTTTTCTGGTAGGAGGCCTCACATTTGGTTTGGAAGCTTTCTCTGATTTTAAACAGTTCAGTTGGCTATTTTCTTCAGCGTCTAAATTTGTTTTTTTTTATAAAGATAGTGTTTTTTCTGTTTACCATGACTTCAAATATATCTTTTAAATATATTCTGTGTCCTAAATGATCTTAGAGTTTTTGATGTGAGACTGAGACTTAAGATCAAAGAAATCGGATACTGTCATCATTCTGTTTGATCAAAGTCTCACCCGAGTTCGACATTCTTCGATACTATATTTGTAGCTGCAATGTCGCAGCTATTAATTTTGCCTACCAAGAAAGTCATAAAGGCACCAGTTTTTGTTCTGGGATGAACAATTATCGAGCCATATTGTGATTGTTACTGCATCATCTCTTGGACTGAAAAAAAAAACACATGGAAAGCAGTCACCAGGTCTTCTTGCTTCCTCCCAGACATTGTTTTATGCCAAGCATATACTGAATTGGTGCTCGTATACTTCAGAGGAACAAAAGTTTCGTGATAAGTCATTAATCTAAGGCAAATTATCGCACTTTTAAACGAATACAATCTTGGAAGCAATATAAGCTTCTGAAGATCTGCAAAAACGTAAACGTCTTCTTCTTTATGGACCTTCTTGGCATCTGAATCGTGTTGTTTCTGACGTTTCGTGTATTTTTCTTTTTACTTCGCAAACTTGCAAGTGTCACAATCAGGATCACGTCTTAATTTTTATTTGGTTAGGATTGTGAAGATTGCATATCTTGATAGTTAAATCACTTGACAGATATTTTATATTAGGTGCATGTGCTCTTCGATAATGGTGTAAGCACGAGTTGATTGACATTACATGTTTTGTTAATAAGTCTTTATAAACTGCAGCTATCTTTGAGTTTCTACCATCTTCTTTATCTTTTTTGGTCAGATACTTCCTTTGCTATCGCTGACAAACCATGCCGATCACTTTTCTTATCATAATCCATGGTGGTTAGAAAAAAAAATTGCGTACTAATGCAGTAAACTACACCACAAAAACAATGGAATATAATATTTGGATTCAAATTACCAATTATAATGCAGTAACTGAGACTTTTACTGCAATTTAGGCTGTAAAATATTATTATTTAAGTGTTATATATTACCGATTATACCGCAGTAAATAACTCAAATACTGCAATTTAATTAGTAACATTGACAACAAAATGTACCTTATTATTTAGATAAAAGACAGTTATTATCTATTTAACTGCATTTTAAATTGTTTTAACCATATGGGAAAAATAGGTAATGCTTTATAAAACACCATTTCCTAGTACTTTACTGCATACTAGTCTGTAATGCATTTTCAAAAGTAACAAAAATTTACTTTGCAGTATTCATATTTTCAGTACATTGCCTATTTACTGCATTTTAGTTTATGTGTTCACTACATTTTTAAGGTGTAGTTAACCGGATTTTATGTAGCGGTGATGACATTTACTGCATTTTACCTGGTAGAGCAAGGGGTCATGTTAGCCGTAATTGCTATTACTGTATTTTAGATAGTTTTACGTTACAGTTTGCGTAAAGTACGCCTAGTTACTGCGTTGAGGTATTTGTTTATTTCTATCTTGTAGTTGTGAAAATAAAAAACCGATTATATCATTCGATTCCTTATGACGTGCCCATCACGGCTCAATATTTAACTAAAAAACGTCAAAAAGTCAGATACTGCGTTTTAAGGACTGCACGGCAGAAGTGTGGTGTGATGTTCTAAGACTAAAAGTCGTTATAATTATGAGCTTTGTAACGTAGGTATAGTAAGATCAATTTATCTGTAGAGTAGAAATGCCAATTGATGTAGCTATAGGTACATTAAGAAACAAGTATAAGTGAAAAATTAAAAAACCCACGACAACGATTCTCGTCGAATATACCTAGCTAAGAGTAATTCACTCAATGTTTGAAAGAAACAAAAAAAATATTCTAATCGGCTCATCTGTTCGGGAGCTATGATGCCACAGACATACACAACGACACGTCAAACTTATACCACCACGTCATTTTTGCGTCGGGGGTTAAAAACAGTGTTTGTTTTAAAAACTATCTAACCCAGCGAACTTCGTACCGCCATTTTTTTTTATAGACAATAGACAAATATTTATTTGTAGCAAAAACATACAAAAACAAAATAAAAATTACACAATTATAAAAAAAGAACAAAGTTTTTGCCACAAACCGGTCCCAACTCAGCATAATGCCGGCTGCTGTAGACAACCGGCGCTGGTCTTCCGTTGGAACCGGCAGTTTATATTTTCTATTATAGAAAACCTTGTCCTGACAATAACGAACGCAAGAAAAAATTATTATCCAATTTAGTGCAGTCGTTCGCAAGTTATGCACGCACATAATATAGGTACATTTTGGCGATTAATTTTTATTCATTGTAAAGAAGAAGGTAGATAATGTTTTAAAGATCTCTGCAATTTAACTGATGTCTGGATGTTTGTACGAAATAAGGTCGATCGGCCTCTAGGGCGCGTTTCCACTGAAACGGAGACGAGCGGAGCTCAGCGTTACTTGAATTGACCAATCACAATGCTTCCACTGAAGTGGAGTGTATTTCGACCATCGTTGTGTAAACTAATGTGCGTATTGTATGTCATCTGCTACTTAACTGGAGCCCGGCGTATGGCGACAGGCTCGCCCCCTGTCACATTTAGGACTGAATATCGTCCGGCGAAGTGTGGGCGTTGTATTACACTTCTGCCAGCCCCTTCGGAAGAAGGCGTGACGATATTATGTTATTAGTTAATTAACGCACAGCTAAGCTCCGCTCTGCTTCAGTAGAAACGCACCCTAACATATAAGAGGTTTAAAGCTAGCCGGATAAATGGCTTAGAAATGTACAGGGAGAAACAAAACAATCATACTCGATAATAATAGAAACATTTATTTTTAACAAACTCAACAGCGTCCCATGAACCCTACCCCATGATTCAAACCAACAAGCAGGGCTATGCACAACCATTCGGGAACGTTTCCGTTCGGATTTCATAAATTTTAAACCTAAATTATTCGAATCTCAGTCTATATTCACAAGTTTTTAAACGTGATCCTTTCTTCTAATAAGGTTTAGACTCGATTACCTATTCCAAAATGTATAAAAGTAGACTGAAATTCGAACAATTTAAGTCTGAAATTTCTGGGATCCGACCGGAAACGTTTCCGATTGTGAATAGCACCGTTGGTCTAGCATCCCGGGAGCAAACACGTAATGACGTCGCTCGTCATCCGTCTCTTTCGAACTATTTGTAAATGACTTATTGCGGTCTTGCTTATGCATCGATTGACGTCACTACGTGTTGCCCACGTGACCGGACTGCTATACCTGGCGAAGATATTATACCATGCCCTACCCTACAATCCAGAGACAAAGTCTTTCCACCGTTTTAATCCCACGACAAAGAGACAAACGTATCCGTCTAGCTCTGTCACATCTAAGCCAATTTGTGTCTAGCCCGTGCCAGCGTTGCTGTTGCGCTGCAAGGATGAAAATTTGTTTAGAAATTCCGATGGCGGCTCCCCCCTCAATTCGGCAGACTTGGGTCGTTTTGTACTCGTAAGTCGTACTTTGTGTTAGTGATTATTTATTACTGAATTAATGCTACTGATTTAATTCCAGACTAATGAATTCATGTTTCTTTCCACTCTACTTATAGCCTATTCATTACCTGGCAGATTACCCTGTGTAGATAACAAATAAGGTCTTTGTTTTGTTAAAAAAATGAACAATTAAAGGACTGAGACAAAGCTTTCCCTTTGGCTATGTTATGGTTAGGCTGTGTATGTACGGCAGATGTAAGAAATAACAAAAGCGGTGGGAGAGGAAGGAATACACCGATAGGACCACTTCATTTACACAGCGAAGTAATCTAATTGGTGTTCTTTTTCTTCGCACATGTCCGGTGGATACGCAGCCTTACGTTAGCAGAGTCCAGCAATGAACCAATGAAAGTTATATTTGTACTAGCTGTCACCCCGCGACTTCGTTCGCGTTTATTATTTATATACATATATATATGTGAGCTATCCTATCTCTCAAGTTGGATCGAACTGCACATGGTGTGCGAATTTTATTAAAATCGGTTAAGTGGTTTAGGAGTTCATTGAGGACAAACATTGTGACACGAGATTTATATATATTAAGATAGCTATTTCCGCTGCGTAAAGCTATTCAATAGTCTTACGGTATCTATCGTGGGTGATCTGTGCAATTTGATAGTGCATTGTTAAGTGAGACACGTGTTAGCACAATAATGTATTTGTCACAAATAAACTTACAATAAATAGAGTAAAATATGCTTTCTTTATTTATTTCACAACCTACCCATATCAAAATACAAATTTTAAGGCAGAGACGGTACCCGCAGGTACTTTTTGAAGTGAAACTTCTAATACGACTTCCAACGAGGTTGCGTTAAACGTTTAACGCTCCTGGGGAGGGCGAATAGAAAGAGACAGAGCGAGAGTAAATGCGTAGCACTCAAACGCGTAGTATATCTGTTACAGGCCAGCGCGAGCGTTAGCAACGAGTAGCGTTTAATATTCCAACGCAAGAGGAAGAGAGAAAGAAAGATACACAGAAGTTGCACCTCTTCCGTGTGGAGGGACTCCACGCACTACTTTTTTAGATGTATAAGGCGTTTTTAAAGAGCCCCGGCCTGCGGTGTCCAAAGTCCATTGGCCGCCACCGCAGGCCGCATCTGTATAGAACTTCTGGGAGAGGCCTAAAGGGATGCCTACTTGTTCTTCAATGCTCGAAGGATCTCGAAGCATTAAGGTCTTAATACCCTGAGGGCAGTCTTCAAAAATAATACTTCTTAATTCGATTGAATAAGTTTAATATATATTCTTATACATTTAAATTTCAAGTGCCTCGCCGCCTGCCAGTCGATCCTTAGTACAAAGTAGGTTACCTGCGCTGGTTCGCGCAGGTAACCCGCTATACAAAGCAGCGGAATAGGTATATACTTCTAATCCGCGCCTTGTTCCCTTGCCAATAAAGTAACAAATGGCGTGGCTCATTAGCGCTGTATGGCGCAGGGTCGACACAAGGTATGGAGACTGAAGCCCGCTTTCTACTTGTATACGCCCTTAGTCGTTCTAAAGTTTTTAAATCTAAACGACCAGCCTCAGCGTAGTCGTGCTTAGAGAATATTTTCCAAGGTCGGGTATTATTTTTGTCGTGAACATAGATTGTTAAGCTCAGCTGCTGACCGTATCTGAAAAAAAAAGTTTAGATAAGTTTTAAACAGATAGGTGCTTGATGTTTTGCTTTTATTGTGTTCTGGGGGTATTTTCGAGGCGAAAGTTTTTTTTTAAATGTAGAATAGGTCGGCGTTTAACCACCAACTCGCCTGATGTTAAGCGACGTTGTGGTTTAAGATGGAGCACGACGACTTATAAGGTACTTATGCACTCTAGCCTTGAAGTTTTGTAGAGTGAAAAAGTAGTACAAAGATGGCAGTTGAGTGAGGCGCTACAAGTGCGCTACTGCTCAGACCCGTCTTCGGAACGGTTACACTGGACTATAGTTGATATCATACATAGTTGATCACATAAATGTTTGCCTTAGGTGGGAATCGAACCCACGCCCCCAAGCTCAGAAGGCAGGTTCACTATCAACTGAGCCACCGAGGCCATCTCTAAACGGAACATAACAGTTGTGACTCTGTAGGTAATATATCTCAAAGTCGAAAGACTAGTGAAGGTACAGCGGTAGGTACTCACTGGAGTCTCCGTACACAGTTGGTCGCCTATGGCATCCTGAGCGATCAGTTTCCTATTAATACTCCTCCACATGGCGCTGGCTTTGGCTAGCATGCTCATATTGCCAAAGATATAGAATCCTGTAAATAAATACAAATTAATGATTGCCTCGGTGGTTCAGTTGGCTGTGAACCTGCCTTCTGAAGTTGGGGGCGTGAGATCGATTCTCACCTAGGACGAACATTAATGTAATGAAAATTTGTAATTTTTTTAAGTATGTATTTGAAATATATTTTTATTACGCATTTAAAATACTAATGCTCGAATTAGTACTCAGAATGCTGGCATATATTTCGGCCAGAAATTGAAAATTGCCATCCAGCGAGGCAATGCTGCTAGCATTCTGGGCACCTTTCCCTCTGCCAACGGCCTTTTAGATTAGAATTTAGTTATAGGTTTATACATGTAAAAATGTTTTTAAGTTATTGAAGAATTATTAAAGAAATACTAATAATATAAAGACGAAAGATTTGTATGTAAGTATGTTTGTAACGAATTAATTCAAAAACTAATGGTCCGATTTCAAAAATTTTTTCACCATTAGAAAGCTACATTATTCCTGATTGACATAGGCTATAAAACATGAGCAGAGCCGCGGGCGAAACAGCTAGTTTAAAATATAAATAACACTTCATCCCACTAAAGTGTCATGGATCACACACTAACACAAGACATAAAAAATTAACACTTAGTGACACTCACACCGCCAACAGATATTTAAATTCACGAATCAAACGTCTACCCGGCCAGGAATCGATCCCAGGACCTCGTGTTTCCGAGGCGGAAGCGCTACCAACTACCGGGAAATTTTCGTCAAAATCTGAGATTTTCAATTTTTTTAACCGATTTCATAAAGTAGGTTGTTAATTAGTTTTTTTTTTAATTTTACTCATCTTACCTTCTTTAGCTCTTGAAAGCGCCACACAGATCCTGTTTGTAGCCGAAAGGAACCCAATCTTCCCGTCCCTGTTACTCCTCACCAGAGACAATATGACTATCCTGCTTTCTTCGCCTTGAAAGTTGTCTACTGCTGTGATTTTCACATCTTTCAGTGCATCAAATTTTTGGCTCAACTGGAAAATGAAAATAACGAAAGATTAAATATAGTGTCAGATTAAGTAATAGTGTTCACGTAAAACGTCAAAGTACAGTTTAGTTTCTTAACTTACGGTTACATTTGAAAAAAATAAAAAAGACCGAAATATGATTAAAATAAAAATAAATTATCAGAATACCTACACAAAAATATGGCAAAATTATGAACCCGTAACTTCCTATCTGTCCCGCGCTCGCGCAGCATCAAAAACATAACGTAACCATCATCGAAATAAGATGACATGGTAGGCCTCCAGATATACAATACAATACAAAAACTCTTTATTGACACCAAATACAAATAAATCTAAATTAAACACTCAAAAATATAGGCGCAATGGGCGGTCTTATCGCTTAAGAGCGATCTCTTAAGCGAAATCCTTTGGATGGAAAAAAAACATTATGATTCAGCATGGACGGTGGTGTGTGCTAAAGAAAAATAATAATAATTAAGGTTAAATAAATATTAAATAAGCTTACTAATTTGAGAATTATAATAAACTACATACTAATACCTACATAAATAATTACTAAATAGGTATACAAATAAACTACCCAGTCATAAACATACATAAATACCTACATCAATAAATATCTTATTATTATATATATAAATTACGTGTCACGTTGTTTGTGCGCTATAGACTCCTAAACTACTTAACCGATTTCAATCAAATTTGCACACCGTGTGCAGTTCGATCTAACTTAACAGATAGGATAGCTAACATATATTATAAATAACAAACGCGAACGAAGTCGCGGGGTGACAGCTTGTACTAATATATACATAGACAATAGACAATAGACAATAATTTATTTATGGCAAAAAACACACAGAATACAGACAAAAACTTAACTAAAAAAAGGTGGAAACTTGGCTTTTTGCCACAAACCGGCCGCAACTCAGCATAGTGCTGGTTGTGTCCAACCAGCGCTGGTCTTCCGTTGCGACCGGCAGGTGACGTCACGCACGAGCAAGAGCTACATGGTCTACGACTACGAGCAACAACGATAACAACATAAACATAGCGTAAGTACTGAACATAATTATATAATTGAATTGAATAAATCTTAATATATATAAATCTCGTGTCACAATGTTTGTCCTCAATGAACTCCTAAACCACTTAACCGATTATAATAAAATTCGCACACCATGTGCAGTTCGATCCAACTTGAGAGATAGGATACTTTTTAACCGCGTGTGAAACCGCGGAGCGCAGCTAGTAAATATATAAAATTACACAGAAGGACAAATAATGAAAAAATTCTGAAATGTAGGTGATTATTATAGTGAGTGTGAGTGGTTTAAATTATTCTTAGATGGCACTAGTGTCATTTCTTAAAAGTTCTTGGCTCTTTTGATGTTCAAACATAAATTTCTTAAGTGTAAGCCTAAAACCGTTTAAATTTTGCAGGTTCCTAATTGGTGGCGGAATGTTGTTCCAACACTTTGACGCAGCGTAGCGGAAACTACCTCTAAAAGCGGCTGAAAAATGCCGCTGTGTTGTGAGCTGCGTCGAGCATTGGCGACTAGGATTACGACTCGATTTCCAGGACAACTTCTGGTACAGATAACTCGGGGATTTGTATTTCATGACGCCAAACATGAGGCACGCCAAGTGAAGTTTACGGCGGTGTATCATTTTCAAAAGTTGATTTTTATTAAGAAATGGGGATACATGTGACCTCAACGGAATATCAAAACAAAAGCGGGCGCAAGCATTTTGAACTCGTTGCACCAGCTTATTAGTTTTGACTAAAAGTCGCGGGCCAAAAACCGTATCCATATAATTTAATTTTGACAAGATTAGTGATTCAGCCAATTGAATGCGTAATTCTTCTTTCAAAAATGGTCTTAATTTGTACAGTACTTTAAGTTTATAAAAACAATTTCTTACACAATTAGCTATATGCTTTTCGAATCGCAGTTCACAGTCGATAAGTAAGCCTAGATTTCTCGCTTCATACACACGCTCTACTGGTTCACCCATTAGCATGACATTTGAAGTTGGATTGAGATTGTTAAGCCGATGTTTTGTTCCGAATATTAAATATTTTGTCTTGGCTGGATTAAGTAATAAGCAGTTTTTTGTAGACCATGCCGCTATTCTCGCGAGATCAACATTAAGTTTATTAATTGCAACATCAATGTCTTTTGGTTTGCATGATATGTACACCTGTATATCATCGGCATATATATGAAAGTGACAGTCTTTTATATGCGTTACAACATCAGCAGAGTACAAAGTAAAAAGAACAGGCCCACAGATTGAACCTTGAGGCACTCCCCTATGTATAGGCAACTTATCAGATAGCAATGATGAGCCATCCACACACTTTAGCTTTACAGATTGGTATCGATTAGTTAGGTAGCTGTTGAACCACTGTACAGCTTCACAGTCGAACCCATAGTAACTCAATTTTGACAAGAGAATATCTATATTTAAAGAGTCGAAGGCTCTGGAAAAATCCAATAAAACCAAAATTGTACACATACTCTCATCTTGTGCTTTAAGTATGTTGTCGATGACATCGAGCAGAGCTGTTGAAGTACTGCGACCCTTTCGAAACCCAGACTGTGCTTCGGGTAAAATCTTATTTTTCTCTAGAAATTCAGTTAGCTGCATGCATACTGCCTTTTCCAAAATCTTAGACAAACACGGTAAAATGCTTATAGGTCGAAGATCTTTTAAGAAAACTGGATTCGAAACTTTAGGCAAGGGTCGCACTATTGCGTGTTTCCAAATCTCGGGAAATGTTCTAGCACCAATAGAGGTATTTATAAGCAGTTGTATGATATTTATCGTATCTGGGAAAGTCATTATCAGCATATCTAGACTAATGGCATCACTACCTAAAGCATTTGATTTTAGGCTTCTAATTATTTTGATCAGACGGTCTAGGCTAATTGGTTCAATATGAAAAACTGCATCACCAAATCTATGATGTTCGAAATACGATAAATATGAAATTGAGGTCTCTTGGCTACCTGCTATATCTAAGAAGTGATAATTTATAATGTTAGGGTCGCTAAAGGAAGATGGCAATTCGGTATCATCTGTAGGTAATAAATTGAATTTTAGATTTTTCCAGAGTAATTTAGGGTTTTTAAAATTATTATTTATATTCTGTTTAAAAAAAGCTGACTTTTCATGGTATAGTGCTTTAGTAACTGTAGATTTTAAGCTTTTATAATATTTTTTCTTGACTTCAGATTTAGTTCTGTAATAAACCGCTGCTGCCTCATCACGCAGCCTCATCATAGTTTTAATTGTATCTGTGATCCAAGGGTAAGAGCGATCTTTTATAAAAACTGACGTAACTGGTGCATGACAATCAAAAACTGTTACTATGTAGTGGTTAAAGAGTTTCACCATATCATTAATATCAGTAATCTGGGAAAGAAGATCCCATCTTATTGACTGTAGATCAGCATTAAATGTGTCAGTACAAATATTTTTCTTAGGCCGGTATGTTATAGTACGAGGAACAGGTTTTTTACGCTTAATGTTGAACTCACACACTACTAGGCAATGCCCAATAAAAGTCCCTACAAGCCCTACATTTACTCTATTTACTCGCAAATCAGTGCAAACCACATCAATTAATGTTTGACTAGTGTCAGTGAAATGGGTAGGTTCATTGACCACCTGTTGTAGGTTAAAACACGACAGGAAATGTTGAAATTTGATTGTGAAGCTGTCGTTTACATTTAAAACATTGATATTAAAATCACCCAGAAAAATCAGGTTGTCAAATTGAGGACTGGAGCTAATAGAATCAGTAATCGCGTCAAAGAATAAATCAACACTTATCCAGCGAGGACGATATCCCGTGCCTATCAATAACTTTTTTCCGTTGAGGTTCATTGTGAGCCACATTTGTTCCACTGTAGTGTGCAGAGGGTCCACTGGGTGGCGCCAGGCACGCACAGTGATTCCGCGCTTGATGTAAAAGCCGACGCCTCCACCACGCGTGCGCACGTCTAGACGACGCGGCGTGTGCGTGAGGCGGTAGCCCGGAATCGCGGGGGCGCGCCCCTCCTCCCCGGCGTGTACCCACGTCTCGTTTAACGCTAGAATGTCTACGTCACTCCGAGTCACTGACGCAATAATGTTGTCGTGGTTCGTACCAAGGGAACCCGCATTGTATAGTCCAACTTTAAGATTTCTAGTAGCCATTAAACATTTTCAAAAATCAAAGAAACTATGCGCTTGGATAAAACCTCCTTACAGACACCAAGAAAATTACAACTAGTTAGTATTATGTTCAAGAAAATAATCACACAATACAACATCACTAAGAAAAATATTTTTCCAAAATAATTTACTAACAGCTCAGGATTGATCAGTAGTACTAGTACAAAAGTAGCTATATTATTCTTATTGTGAAATAAGTAGATTAGGTAATTAACAAGAGTATAAAATAATTTTGTTTTATCTGATACATGAAATGCTGATGAACTCGCATGACGGCATCCAACTAATCCCCGCCAAAAATCATTTTCAGATCTCTCTCCACCCGCACCCGGATAGCCGCTTTGCCCGTCTCCCGACGCACGAAGATCCGCCCGTCCCTTGTCCAAGCGTACTTCCAGCCGTGTGCGTGGGCTTCCTGACGCGTCTTGAAAAAAAGCATTTTGTTGCTCTTTGAGAGGCGCTCATTCAAATAAAATTTTGTCGGTATAGCGGCTAGTCCCATGCCCTCGGTAGTGGCACCGCGGCGCACACGCGCACTCTGGAGTAAGGCGTCGCGCAGCTGCCGGCGCGCCAGTCGCACCACTATCAGCCGCGGCCGCGGTGGCGCTCCCGCTACCTCGCCACCAGAGGGTGAACCACGAGGCGAAGGCGCACGGCGCGCGCCCGTCCGCTCCACCGAAACAAAATCCCGCTCCTCACAGGGCACGCCCAACTTTTTCGCTACGATGCTGACAAGCTGCGTCAAATTCTCTCCTTGCTCTTCTGGAACCCCGCTGATCTCAACATCGTTGCTATATGATTCTTGGTCCCGCTCACTTATCTGCGCCTTCAACTGCTCTATGGTAGACATAAGAGCACCCGTATCCGGCCTAGCTTGTAGTTCAGCGCATTTACTTTCGAGGCTGTCCAAACGCGCCTCCATACAGTTTATCCGTCCGCTGAAGCTCTCGACCGCACTACGGACCGCATTGAAACCATCCTGCAGGGCACTGAAATCGTCCCGGAACGTTTGCATGTCCTGGCGCATCAATCTGATTTCTTTTACCAAATCAGCGGACACCGAATGCTCCGGACTGTCCTGAACGGTGACATAGTCCGCCCGCTCCCCTCGAACAGGGTTTTCAGTATTGTCTTTACGGGGGGTGCGTGCCTTACATTCGGGGCATAACCATGTCGACGCAATTTTACCATCACTCGGAATTTTTACACACGCCTTGTGGTAAAAATTCACGCACTTTGTGCATTTTACGCCCTCTGCCGGATTCGCAAAGCGACCGCACGCACTGCATTTCTTTGACATTGTTACAAAAGGCAGATCCAAACCCAGTCACCAGTGTGTGATTGTAGTAATGTCCGTAAGCGCTAGATGGCGCGGCAATAAATAATTGCACACAAAAATGTTAAGTTCCGAACAGTGTACACTACCCACAATTTAAAAAAAAAACACATTTTTTATTTCGTAGTTTTTTGTCACAAATTATTCAACAGATTAATCAATAAACACTTGATGCTACTGGTCACCAACACTCACGCAGCTGAACTACACCAATATTAACACAGTTAGATTACTGCAAAGACGATTTAAATCAGATTTATATTTTTAAAGTTAACAAATGTATCGCACGCAAACCACCGCTAAGTCGTCCGTGACGTCACTGAAAATTTCAATATATATATATTAGTATTTCAATTTGAAATATGACAAATATTAAAAAGGAAACGAGTCTACTTATAATGAGCCAGTTTGGAAAAGTAGAACACTTTGAGCTGCGTTTTAAAACTATGAAGTGATTGAGCACGTCTAATATTAACTGGGAGTGAGTTCCAGAGACGCACGGCTTCAGAAGTGAAGGACGATGCATAAAAGCCAGATATAGTTTTCACCAACCTTTTTAATGCGTGAAACTTGTCCGCTGTAAGTGGCGAGAACAGTAATATCCTCTGATTTGTAGCCGCTCGTTAATAGATAGTGCGTTAACGCGACGCACCATTCCGCTTCGAACGTGTTCTCGTGGCTCCAACTATCGTCCGTCTGGAAATTTATAAGAACACAGTCTAAAGTTTACTATAGCCTCAACTAGCCCTGAAGAGTATAAAATGATTGTTTGACATCCCATACAAAATTCAATCAATCGCTGGCTCAAGTATTACATTTAGGTACCATTCCGCACCCGACCGCAGACAAGACGTTCTGTTGCCGCTGTCTGCAGTCTGCAGGTTTCTGCAGCTGGCTTCATGTCGCATGCTGCGGTACGTACAGATACAAATGCATACAAACTAGTAATGTTGCGACGATACGTCGTCTGCTGCTGCTGTTTGCGGTCCGCAGATGGACCGTAGATGGCAGCAGCAGACGACGACACTTCTGGTTTGTACGAGTATGTATATGTATGAGATGCGTTTCGCAGCGAGCGACATGAAAACAGCGGCAGATGCAGCTAGCTTCTTGCCGCTCGCTACGGAACGTATCTCATACAAATATGTGTTTAAAAACCAGAAGTGTCGTCGTCTGCTGCTGCCGACTGCGGTCGGGCGCGGAATGGTACCTTAAGGGTGCCGCTTAAACCCAACCAATGCCTCATAAATATAAATTCCAGGACCTCATATTGCTTCAACTTTGGCTCCAAGCTTGGCTTCAATTTGAAACCGATATTGAACCTTATTACTATTTGTCACATTGGCTCCAATATCAACTTTGTGTCTAAATGCCGATACACACATTGCTGTCTTGGCCTAGACCTAAATTAGCGCAAATAAGACCAACTAGCAACCCGCCTCGGCTTCGCACAACATATTATAAAACTTTTTTTTTTATGATTGAATGGGCCCACGTTTGACCACAACACACCTGATGGAAAGTGAGGATGCGGTCTAAGATGGAACACGCTTGCCCATGAGGTGCCGTCTCACTCTTGTCTTGAAGAGACCCAGGTTGTATCCATTGCTGGGGAACACCGAGGCAGGAAGCGCGTTCCACTCCTTGGCTCTCATTTGACGTTCATAAGTGTATCTTTGATACCTAAATTGATTAAAAACATTTTTAGGTACTTTGACTTTGAGTCACACTCACCTCGGAATCCTCAAGCACTTCATGTCTAAAAAAGAACAAGTTCCTCCTCATTCCCATCACATCTCCATACTTGAAAACCTTCTCATGACTGTCCAACTGAGGATATATCTCTGGAACCAACAGCTCCACGAAGTCTGGCCTCATTCTCCGCTGCGTGGTCAATGTACGCGCGTGTATCCCGTTACGGATCATGCGTTCGAATAGAGACACTTCGAAATTGCATTCCTTTGCTAGTTTATAGTTTGCAGCGGTCGGGCGGAGTTGCTTGTGATCACCTAGGGAGAAGAGAAAGCATATAGTCGTATCCAGCCTGGCTAGCATAGGGGGGCTATTCCTGCGCGTGAGATGAGATGAGATTTTATCTTGGTCACTCTCACACCTATGACGTTTCAAACGAGAGCAACAAGGACGAAAAAAGGTGAGATGAAAATCTCAAATCTCCGAATAGGGCCACAGGTGGGAGACAAATTTCGCTTTCCACCGTTTTTATCCGCACTTACATGTGACATAGTGTGTTAGAGCGTTGCACCAATTTGTTCATTGTGTGAACATATGTGCGTATTGTATGTCATCTGCTACATGACTGTATGGACTGTATAGTCCAGTGTGTGGCGACAGGCTCGCCCCCTGACTGAGGGACTGAATATCGTCCGGCGAAGTGTGGGTATTGTATGACGCCTCTGCCAAATAGATGTGACAAAGCTAGAATGCGGATATGTTTGTCTCTTTCTCGCGGGATAAAAACGGTGGAGAGACAATTTGTCTCCAGTCCGTGCTAGCCCCGCTATTGTGAGAAGAGACCAGCTGTAACAAATGAGAGACAGCATGTCCTAGTATTCTGTCGTGAGAGGAGTGCAGCAACAAAAATGGTGACTCTTGCAAAGCATTATACATCCGGTATAGATATAGAGAAAGTTCTAAGTGTGTTCAGTTTCAGCATTCAACCTTTAAATGCGGACGAATTTTTCTGTTTAGGTATTTATTTGCTTACCAATCAGTATGAGATGCTGTAGCGAAAATGTTAGTGAAGCTATGATATGCGCCTCCAGTACTTCCGCCGCTTCCTCTACGATCACTGAAAATATCAAGAAATGAAGGTAGAACGAAATAGCGATACAACCATATAAACGTGTTAGAGCAAGACGCAACCGAACACAAAGTTATTTAAGCGTGATGCTTTAAAAGTTCTGTGGCGTAAGTTACGGTAAGTCTCTAGATAAATTCAGCTTCTTTTTTTATTGCTTAGTAGGCTTGCGTTTGGCCGCCAACATGCCTGATGATAAGCAGTGATGCGGCCTACGATGGAGCACGCTTGCCTAGATGAAACCGATTCACTCGAGACTTGAAGACACCCAGATTATAAGTGTCAGGGAACACACACTCTGGCAGAGTATTCCACACTCTAGCGGTCCGTATGAGAAACGAGGAACCAAAGCGTTTCGTGCGTGTTGTTGTTATGTCGACCATAAAACGATGCCGCTCTTTTGTACCCTTGGTTGTTTTATAGAAGAACGGGCTAGGGAGAATAAGGTCATGCAAACCAGATGCACACTCCCCGAAATGTATCCGATAAACCGATAGACTAGCAACCTAGCGACGATGACCCAAACTTTGAAGTTTGGGCATCTACAGTTATTCGACTTTATTGCAATGCAGTCAAAGTTGGCATTTCTTTGGAAACCCACCAACCGACAAACTGAAGCACAGAACTAGAGTCTACAAAAGCAAACTGGCGTTTGTATATAATCATTGTTTTTTTTGTAGAACGATAACTCACCGCTCTGTAGATCCGAACTTTACAAACTGTTGTTGGCAAGTATTAAGTAACTAAAGATTGTTAAAGCAAATACAAGTTTTAATGTTCTAATAAAATAAATAAAAACTGTATTTATTGCCAAAACGTTTTTACAACACAAATATGATTATATGGATCAAACACAAATCAAATTAAAGGATCTAAAATTAAAGGGTACTGCAGAATATCCCCACTCAAACTGTAAGTACCTTGCGACCCCAATATGGGATACTTCACTCGCTGTACCCCATATTAATGACAGGGTACTGCAGAATATCCTCACTCAAACTGTAGGTACCTTGTGACACCAATATGGGATACATCACTCGCTGTACCCCATATTAATGACAGGGTACTGCAGAATATCCCCACTCAAACTGTAGGTACCTTGCGACCCCAATATGGGATACATCACTCGCTGTACCCCGTATTAATAAAAGGGTACCGCAGAATATCCCCACTCAAACTGTAGGTACCTTGCGACCCCAATATGGGATACATCACTCGCTGTACCCCGTATTAATGACAGGGTACTGCAGAATATCCTCACTCAACCTGTAGGTACCTTGTGACCCCAATATGGGATACTTCACTCGCTGTACCCCATATTAATGACAGGGTACTGCAGAATATCCTCACTCAAACTGTAGGTACCTTGTGACACCAATATGGGATACATCACTCGCTGTACCCCATATTAATGACAGGGTACTGCAGAATATCCCCACTCAAACTGTAGGTACCTTGCGACCCCAATATGGGATACATCACTCGCTGTACCCCGTATTAATAAAAGGGTACCGCAGAATATCCCCACTCAAACTGTAGGTACCTTGCGACCCCAATATGGGATACATCACTCGCTGTACCCCGTATTAATGACAGGGTACTGCAGAATATCCTCACTCAACCTGTAGGTACCTTGCGACCCCAATATGGGATACATCGCTCGCTGTACCCCATATTAATGACAGGTTACTGCAGAATATCCTCACTCAAACTGTAGGTACCTTGTGACCCCAATATGGGATACATCACTCGCTGTACCCCATATTAATGACAGGTTACTGCAGAATATCCTCACTCAAACTAGAGGTACCTTGCGACCCCATTATGGGATACATGTACCCCGTATTAATAAAAGGGTACTGCAGAATATCCCACTCAAATTTGAAATATACCTCGCGATCCCAATACTGGGTTCGCGAAGTAAGTATGGGCGGAGTACTAGTTTACCTATATGCGAGTGCATCTTGGCAATGAGCCGGTGTCTCCTGGCGGCCGCGGTGGTGGTGACGCCGACGACGCGGGCCGCGCGGATCACTTCGCCGTCCATTTGAGTGGACAGATCATCCAATTCTAATGAAACGGACTTGTGTTTTTCCTGAAATTAGGATGTTTTGAATTTATAATAGGCTTGATCTTGGCTGCCGGGCCCAAGTTGGACGAAATCGAATCTATAAAATGTCACGTGATTATATTGTTCGTTACTCGTTCAATCAGCAGCTAACCAGAATCGCTTGGAAGCGATTGCAACTGTGATTGTGATTGTCCAGGCTACGGCCTACGATATACCCAAATTAAAACTATCGGGGAACACCCAGTAATTACCCGACTGTGCAAAAAGGTGGGTTATGTTTTTCGAGTGTATGTATGAATGTATGAGGTTTCTTTTGCACGCCCTACAGTCTAAAGATGCTTCATGGATTTCGACATGTGAGGTGTCATTTGAATCGTCTTTATAGTGGAAATAACATATAACAAGCTCATTTTGCAGCCGGGGATTTTTTTTCTTTAAATAATTTTACTGTTTGTTTTCCTTTTTTTATACGCATTTAAAAAAAAAACGCAATTCATGTTAATGTTTCGCGCCTAACTTTGCAGACGCAATTAAGTTTGAATCGGCCTGTACCCTTTTTTGATGACGAAAAACTAAGCGAATGGTAAAATTAGTAAGTATCATGTTATCAATTACACATATAATGACTATGAAAATTTAAAAAAATATAGTTTTTTTATGTATTTGGCCTAAAAAAATACAATTATTGAATTGTTGTTTTTTTACTTACTAGTAAAAGATCCATGTTGGTCAACAAGCCATCCCTGACTTTGCTGGCTGCGTTGAAATACATCTGCCATCGTTTCACTGTACTCAATCCGTATAAATCGTCCACTCTATCTATTTTGTATTCTTTGCTTTCCCTCCTGTGTGACTCCATTTGATTCTGAAATGTAGTTTTTACTGTACAGCATATTTAATTTTAGCTATGAGGTTCATTTACCTTAGTGCGCTTGTGAAAGACATACAGACAGACAAACATGACTAATAATATACTGGCAAAGGATTTGCCATATACATGGTTATTTGTGACTTATCAAAAACCTCTTAAGGGTTCATTGTACTCATCAATATGAATAACTTTTAATATGGGGCGAACTCTGAAATCGCGAATTAAAATCAGCTGTTCCATACATATTGTCTCACGCCAATGAACTGTTTGTATGGAACAGCTGTTTTTTTTTTTCGCGATTTCAGTATTGGCTTCATGGTAAAAGTTGTTCATATTGACGAGTACAATGAACCCTTAAGAGGTTTTTGGTAAGTTACAAATAACCATGTATAATGCACTGTTACCCAGTTACTAATAGACATTGTAAAGCATCGGAATAGTTATACAGTGTTTTGTCTTTTTAGTAAGAATATAAAAAAAAAATATATAAAACTGCATAACTATTCCGAGGCTATAAAACCAACGTTTATTAGTGGGGAAGTGATTAAGAGAATGGTTGTTGATATTTGGAATTAAACTGTATGTAATACAAGGTTTATGGCTCACATTTCAATGCTAAGATTTTAATCAACTTAGTTTTTATGAGTCGAAATCCTGAGACGGGAAAAGACCACGCGCTGACTTACCCGTTGGTCAGACCTAATAAGGACGCTCACGGGCCTGGCAATACCTGAAGCGATTAAAGCCGCCGAAGACAGAAACACGTGGAAGAGCATAGTGCATCGTGTGATGAACACTCATCAATCAAACTAGGCACGACCTTCAGCAATGAAGATGCCGAAGAGTTTTTATGATCATTTAAAAAAAAACTTTATTGAAATGGAACTTCTAATGCGACTTCCAACAAGGTTGCGTTAAACGTTTAACGCTCCTGGGGAGGGGGAATAGAAAGTGACAGAGTGAGAGTGAATGCGTGGCACTCGAACGCATGCGCGTAGTAAGAAAGATACACAGAATTTCACTTTTTCCGCGCTATTTAGTTGTATATGAGTCTACTATGAACAAGAGCTTACCTTAAAACAGTCAAGCCTTTTCCGTATCTTGGCTGCTTCTTTCTCGAATATTCTAATCCTTTCTGGATTCTTTTCTACGTCAACATTTAAATCTGCTAGCTGCTTGATTGTGTTATTTATGTTTTCTATTTGTTTAAGCGCAATTTTTTCTGAAAAACACTCTTCTATTTTTCCTTCGTCTAAAGGTGTTTCATCAAAATTCTCCCATGAATCTTCTTCTATTTCTTCTTTACTCTTATTGCCGTTTGATTCTTCTAGATGTTCAAAGAGCCAATGAAAAACTCTATCGTCACTACTATGTCTTAATTCATATTCTTTCTCATCAATTTTCAAAAAAGGCTTTACATTTCTATAGCTAAGTATACCTGACTCACATATTTCTATCTCACTCTGCAGCTCAGTCATTTCCTTATAAATCATCTCTAGCTCTCTCTTACTTTTACTAAAGCCATGATGCTTGCAATTCATTTTCGCCCTTACGTTCTTTAGGTTATAAGGTTCAAGTTTCAAACTCTTGCTTTGACTTCCCAACCTTACGATTTGATCTGTGACCTGTAAGATTCCTTCTAAGAATTGATCAAGAGCGTTATTCGTGTAGCAGATTACGAGCATTGGCGTGTCTTTAAGAGATATATTTTCGAGTATCATCGACGCGATTTTGATTCCTAGGAACGTTTTTCCGGTGCCCGGTGGGCCTTGGATTACCGCGAATTCTCTTGTTAGGGCGAACTTGAAAGCTTCAAGTTGGGAGTTGTCTAAATCTAGGTGTTCTGCAGGCCAATTGTTGGTGTCGAGAACTGTGAAGGGTATTTCAGATTCGTCTGAAGCTCTGATGGTGTACACTGTTTCTGGGGTGAGGTAAGCTGGTGGCTGTACTTCTGGCTGAAAATTAAAAACTGCATTGGAAATCATTAAAGTATTCATACTAATTCTATGTTATTTGCTGTTTCCATTACAGCAAAAATTTGCTTCACTTGTAACTAGGTAACAAATAATGTACTTAGTAAAATCTTTTAAGTCAATTTTAACCTACTTACTTCTAATTGTCTCATCGGAATGAAACCGTTTGCTTAGGTACTTAGTTTGGATAACAAAACTAAAATTTGTTATTTCAGAGAGGTAGAAAGCGTCTTTTAAAGTTTTTTTTTCTGTTTTCCCTACATATTATATGTACCTATAGGATAGCATATAAAACATACCTTTACATCCACAATGTATTTCTGCATAGGCAGTTTATCCAGCCTTGACCCTTGAAGAACTTTTAACACCTGATGGTAAGGCTCGAAGAAAACCTCACTTTCCACCATGAGGTATGTTTTGGCAAGAATGTCCTTTGACACAGGGTTTTGAAACGATACTACAATCTGAAAAGATGGTTAATATTTTTAAGACTGTTACTGTTAGGGGTCTCCCCTAACGAAGCCTCCCCATAGAAAAAATGCGGCCTGCGGTGGCGGCCCTGGGCCGCCAACAGCCGTCATTACGAAAGTCCGTCCGCCATCGCAGGCCGCGTCTGGCTGACAGACGCCTACACATATAGGCTTTATTTTTTGATAACAAAGAAATAAAACCACTGACGTTAGTCAAGGGTCAACAACTTTAAGTGTAGACTCCTTTTGGATAAAACTTTTTCAACCAATTTTTACAGACATAGTTTCAACTGCTTAGATCTCTCACACCACTGTCGCATTAGTGGTTCTGAGCAGCTTTGTTAGACTAATCATTGGCTAAGTTATTAATCTTTGACAGATAGTAAATTGACGACCAATAAGGAGTTACCATTGTATGAAAAAAAAACTAGTTCGCAAGTATTGGACATTTTGCTTCCTAAAATGTATTACACTTACAAATCCATCCCTCAGCATGTTCACATCGGAATCAATTACAGTAGCACACAAAATAGTGCGAAACTCGTCACTAGTAAACAGAAGTAGAGATCCGAACATGAGGTGCTTGTTGTACAATTTCTGTTGGACCCTGCGGTTGAACTTCCGTTCTTTACAAGCAAGGTCTACGAGATGACCAACCTTGTTGTTTGTAACCAGTGTGCTGACAATTCTTACTTCTTTGTGTACTCTGGAAAAAAAAAAATAGAGATAAGACATTTACACATAATAAATAATAATAATAAATAAATTTTGGACACTTCCACACATGGTTGCCTGACACCAAACTAAGCAAAGCTTGTTATATGGCTGATATACATACATAGATATTATTATGCACGTTCGCAAAAATCTACATAAATTTAAATTGAACAGTGACTATCACAATTATAACACTAGAAATAAGGATAGGATAGCTGTACCGAGATTTAGACTGACTAAGTCAAAAAAGTCATTTTTAGGCAACTGCGTTAGTTTTTACAATAAAATCCCGAAAAATATAACAGGGCTCACCGAGGGGAAATTCAAATCACATGTAAAAACTACATTAATGAAAAGAGGATATTAAAAGGTTAAGAATTATTTAGAAGATAAAGATGCCTGGAGCCTTCCACTTCCGCCAAGTAGCCACTAGTATTTATAGATATTACCTAGTTGTAAGCCAAAATTTGTGAGACTGTAATTTATTTATTATTTGAAAAAATAATGCCCCTCAGTTTCTTGCCTGTTCTTCTGAGTAGAGGCTTTTTGTCCGAACAAGGCGGTCGAGTCTATTTAAATAACTTTGACGTTCATAAGTGTATCTTTGATACCTAAATTGAATAAAAACATTTTGACTTTGACTTTATTTTTTAATACATACTTAAATAGATGTACGTAAATAGTTTGTACTGCATTATGCAAAGGTATAGAGGATATTGGTACTATTACTCTAAAATACTATACATTAATAAATCAGTGGAATTTTGAGAAAATCTACTTCTGAAAATATTATGACCACAGTCTGCATATTGCAACATAATTGTGACAAACCATATGAAGCAAAAAAAACCTGTTTTAAAAGCATACAAAATTTTGCATTTACGTAAAGCTGCTGGATACGGGCAGCCTTAGACCTTTTGTTAGAAGGTCTAAACAGGCAGCACAGACCAGTAGTTATGGAGAACATTAGGAGAGGCATTAGTTCAGCTGTGGACATTTTCTGGTTGAGATGATGGTGACAATGAAACTTTATCACCAGGGCCCCGGACAACTTGCATTTACTTTCAAACAATTATATTTCTACAAACAATAACACTCGAACATCAGCTGCTGATTGTACTTCACAATACATAGTACCACGAAGTCCATCCTCATCTCTACTTTAACATAATATGACCCTTAGAAAAAAACTTGAAATCAATCAATACCCAGTTAATAATCAGATTTACCTACCTAATATTCTCATGTCTCGTTTTAAACGGATTCTCTAAGTACTTACCTGAAAACATACTAACATTAGAAACAAAAACAAAACAGAAACCAATCAAAAAAGCAATTTTACCAACATATTCCTTCCCGAAGTGGCCCGAAGTAGTCTTCTCTTAATAATCTGAACTGTATATCTAAATAGTGTTCCACACTTGGATACGCTCCACGATCTAAAGAAGGTGTTATTTTTATGCTATTTAAAATGTTGACTGTATCTTTTTTTGATTGGCTGGTTACATCGGAGAAGAAGTCTTGTTGAGTTGGAAAGATATTTAGATTCTTGAATGTTGAGGAGTTTTTGTTGGTAGCAGGTGTCTGAAATGATAAATAAGAATCACATTAATATTATTTTATTATAAACTAGCTCTTTGCTTCGCTCGCCTTGCATAGCCTATTTACCTTAGGGATAATGTGGTTTTCTAATGGTGAAAGAATTTTTGAAATCAGACTCGAGTTTATTCATCACAAACATACAAAAATGCAAATCTTTTCTCTATATAATATAACTAGCTGTTACCCGCAACTTCGTTTGTGCTTATTCAGAAAATAGTATCCATAAACTTTCCTCATGACATACTGTTACTAATTATAAAATTTCATTAAGATCAGTTAAGCCGTAAAAAGCCTACAAACAGACAGACAGAGTTACTTTTGATTTAATAATATTAGTATGGATTAGAGTATAGATAGTTCTTGTAAGATACCAAGTCAAAGTTCAGGGCACAGTTACCATGAAAAATGGGTATTTATAAAATAGGCAGCAATAGTTTGATAGTTTAGATTCATCAAAGATTTTCTATGTTTCCAGACTAAAAAAATATTAAACTTAGGTGGTACCTAAGAAATAAACATTGTATAGCCTTGTATTAGTTATTCAGTGTTTTGTCTTCTAAATTTTTAAGCTTGTGTGAAAAAGACTGAAACTATTTCGAGGCTGTACACTGTTATTGTTAAGTGCGTACATACCAAAATCTCTTCCACTTCTATTTCGCTTTCAAGTTTTGATATTCTCTCAAATAATTCTTCAGCGATCTTCTCAGAATGTTCCTGGGCTACACCAATAGCACTCATACATAGAACTTTTAAAAGTTTATCCAATCTAGCAGGCACATCATTGCTTTTCTTGCCATGAAAATGTGCAATGCCTTCACAAAGAGACACTACTATAAAGAAGAAAGCTTCAATGTCATCCCACAGCTGGCTATTCATTCTTTTTTCAACAATTTTTACATCAGGCAGTAGATTCACATAATCAGTGAGTTTTTCCAAAAACTCTGAGGGCAAGAATCTTGTTTCTAAAAGTTTTGTTATCTTCGAATTTGCTTCATCAAGCCTGATAGTTTTAAATATGGAATCCAAGATCTTCACGATCAAAACTATGAAGTCGCCTTTGAGTTCTGGTTGGTCCAGAAGGTTCCAAAAGCCAGGGCGATAGGACACTTCGAGAGTCAATTTGTCAGGTTCCATCAATGAAATGTCCAGTAACCTTTTGAAGCCTATTGGTCTTTTTTCAGATTGTACAGGTTTTTGATCTCCTGCAGAGCTAGAAGGCTGCTCGTTTTCATCTAAAAATGCGCCAGATCCTGACGGTTTTGTATCCTCTATCACTGAACCATCGAACCAGTCTATCCGAAGCGAAGATTTTCCATCAGCCATGGTTAAGAATAGGTTATGTAATTTACAGCTCAGAAAAGCCGTGTTAATTGTTATTTATTACCTACGTTTACTTAGATTTTGGATCTAGGTAATAATTAATTTTTAAAATCGTAAAAACATGGAACAGCACAACATTGTGAAGAACTTGTCAATTGACATTGACATTGACAAATTATACACGTCATAGTTGGCATTGTCATTTTATTGTATAAGACTGTTGCAGTGAAAACATTTTTAAAACATTTGTTTAGGAACGGTATTTCCATTTAGCTTGAAAAATAACAGATTTACAACATTACTAGGATAACGTCTTGTGGATACTCCTTCATTTCAGCTTGAACGCTCTGCGACCCATGCCGTTTGAGTTGATATCAACAGAAAAAAAATGCGTGGAGTCCCTCCGCGCGGATGAAGTGAAACTTCTGTGTATCTTACTACGCGCATGCGTTCAAGTGCCGCGCATTCACTCTCGCTCTGTCTCTTCCTATTCCCTCTCCTCAGGAGCGTTAAACATTTAATGCAACCTTGTTGTAAGTCGCATTAGAAGTTTCACTTCAAAAATATAATTACCACAGACCGAATGAAGGTCTAGTCTAGAGGTAATTTTAGCAACGGCAATGTACCGTAGACACCCAGCGCGCTAGTAGCTAGCATTATTTCTTGCATTGAATAGCAATGCTCGAATGTTGGTCTAAATCGCAGTATTTTAGTTGCGGAAGCATCACATTATTTATACTTCCATACTTTAAAAAACACTCTAGGTTTAGGTAAGTAGGTAGGTGTAGATAGTGTATCAGTGGGGCTATTCCTACGCGGGAGATGAGATGAGATTTTACTTGGTCACTCTCACACCTATTACGTTTCAAACGAGAGGAACAAGGACAAAAAAAGGTGAGATGAATATCTCAAATCTCCGAATAGGGCCCCAGGTAAAACGGGGTGTTGAGTGAATAGAGACGAAACTAAGTAGGTATAATTATAGCTAAATAATTACACTTTTGATTTACCTTTTAATCAAAGTATCGATTGATTACTAAAATAGCTACGAATGATTGTTGATTGATGGACCAAAAAATTAATTGAAATAAAAAAGTTTGATGGGTTTAAATTTTCTTTTTTCATATTTTGACTGGTTTAGGGATCATAAATGATTAAAATAGTGTTACCTAGTTTGGTCTCTGTTCACTCTATCAAGACTCTAATAATCCCGTTTTACGGTAATTTGCACAGACCTAAGATTTTTGTTTTCCTTCGCAAAAGACCAACGAAGCGTGGGACAGAGAAGTCTCCATCGAAATGTAAACTCCACAAGAGAGAAAGAGGTCGCCTACAAATAAAATGTTAGTCAATTATTCTTTTGTCATTAATGACAGCGAGCACCTTGGAACACGCGGAAATTCCTATGATTTATATTTTTACTAAAATAATTATAAATAGACTCAAAAGAGAGCAATTTTAATTAAATGCAAATAACTCACGCATGCGTAAATGATTTTTTGTATCACTATCGAATTGTCATAGTCGATCTTTTACATCCCAGGGGGGCTATTCTTGCGCGTGAGATGAGATGAGATTTTATCTTGATCACTCTCAGACCTATGACGTTTTAAACGAGAGCAACAAGGACGTAGAAAGGTGAGATGAAAATCTCTAATCTCCGAATAGGGTCCCAGATCTGTGGTAATTTGTATCTACTGAACTAAAGGGTCGATGACATTGTGCTTTTTGCTCGCCGCAAGCCAGGGAGTTTAGTTTACAATCTGTTTCTAAACTCGGTCAGTGTCATCATGTCACAAGACAACAAACAGCTTGTAAACAATCTAAGTACTTACTTACCTAATTCCGAAAAAAGTTGAAAGGTACCACAAATCATTTAAATAGAACGACAAAAAAGCTTTCTCAAACACCCATCTACGTGAAACACGAAAAGCTTACACATTTTCCGGTGTATTTTCCGAATGCATACGGAAACGACACGACACGATCGCTTGCAACGTTTTCTTTTGTTTGGCAAGGTGCCATGAGCGTGGTTCTTTACGGGCATATCGTGTTCGGTCGGGTGCTGCACGTCCGGATCCAGGGAAGAGAGGGAGGGGGGATCTAAGGACCTAGAGGGCTGAACCCCCTTAACCTTAACTACCTTTTACCACCTTAATAAAGCTTAGTAGCTTTATCCTCAGTTAAGTCAAGTTTCGCCAAACCAGAGTCTCACCTTTATATAAGTAAGATAAAGCTGACCTCAAGCTAAGCCAAGCCTACCCGCAAACTAAAATCCTGGATCCGTCACTGTGCATGTCCCTGTATTTATGTACTCACTTGGTTTCGTGATTGTACACAATGCCTACTCAATAAGGAGCATAGGTGCTCGAGTGCCTTTTCGTGTTTAGTTTATATTTCGTTTTCGTAGTTAATTACCCACTAGGTAAGTACTTAGTTTAGTTCATTTTATCAATAATTCCACATCTCCATATTTAGTAAAGGTTTCTATTTATTTCATCCTAAGGTTAGGTAAGTAGGTAGGTACATTCTTGAGAAGTTAGTTATCATACGATTTAACTATTTTTTTTTTTAATTTTTAAATTTTGTATTTACTAAAGAGTACAATTTATAAGTAGGAATGAATGAATTTTAATCATAATAGATACCTACTCACTTACTCTTTACGCTAATACTTATCTAAGTATTATGATTTCTATTCAGCTTTCTGGTAATAAAATAGTGCGTGGAGTCCCTCCGCGCGGAAGAAGTGAAACTTCTGTGTATCTTTCTTTTTCTCTCCCTCTTGCGTTGGAATATTGGACGCTACTCGTTGCTAACGCTCGCGCTGGTCTGTAACAGGTGTAGGTACTCGCATGTGTTCGAGTGCCTCGCATTCACTCTCGCTCTGTCTCTTTCTATTTCCCCTCCCCAGGAGCGTCAAACGTTTAACGCAACCTTGTTGGAATTAGAATTGTCGCATTAGAAGTTTCACTTCAAAAATGCGAAAGTTTACGTGTAACTAGTGTAATTTCTGCAACAGCCGAACTAACCGACATTTTATTCCATAACCCAGGATTTAGCATGGTATGGGCTACTTTCAAAAAGTGAGTTCGAAGTTAAACTACGAGCTAGCTCAAAAACTAGTAAGTAGGTAGGTACGTACTTCGTATTCATTAACATATCGGCACGCCTTTGTTGTCTAAGGCACCAGTAGCTGGTGCTTACCGCCAAAAGGGCTGACTTTTTGATTTTTTATACAATTTAAAACAAGAAAGTAGCTACTACGTAAGTACTCGAAAATTAATGTGCTGGAGGCTGGAGGTACAGATTGACAAAATATTTTTAGAACACGGAAAGCTGCTAACCAAGCCTGCATTGCTAAATTAGTTAAATCCGTATCTACGGCCGATCTCACCAGCATATCGATTAGTACAGTAGCGGATCCAGCTTGAGCTAAGGTTTTAAAACACATAAATGTTATTGTGTAGGTCTCTGTTTATTCTTTTTTTAGGGTTTCGTATCAATAAGGTATACGGGGGCTAAGGTTTTAAATGTTATTGTGTAGGTCTCTGCTTATGCTTGTTTTAGGGTTCCGTACTCAAAGAGTAAACAAGACCCTATTACTAAGACTCCGCTGTCCGTCCGTCTGTCCGTCTGTTACCAGGCTGTATCTCATGAACGGTGATGGATAGACAGTTGAAATTTTCACATGTACATATATGTGTTTCTGTTGCCGCTATAACAACGGATGCTAAAAAACAGAATAAAATAAATATATAGAGTATAATTATAATTAGTAAGTATATATAATATATATAATTGATACAATTTAAAACAAGAAAGTAGCTACTACGTAAGTACTTTTCGAAAATTAATGTGCTGGAGGCTGGAGGTACAGATTGACAAAATATTTTTAGAACACGGAAAGCTGCTAACCAGGCCTGCATTGCTAAATTAGTTAAATCCGTATCTATGGCCCGATCTCACCAGCATATCGATTAGTACAGTAGCGGATCCAGCTTGAGCTAAGGTTTTAAAACACATAATTGTTATTGTGTAGGTCTCTGTTTATTCTTTTTTTAGGGTTTCGTATCAATAGGGTATACGGGGGCTAAGGTTTTAAATGTTATTGTGTAGGTCTCTGCTTATGCTTTTTTTAGGGTTCCGTACTCAAAGAGTAAACAAGACCCTATTACTAAGACCCCGCTGTCCGTCCGTCTGTCCGTCTGTTACCAGGCTGTATCTCATGAACGGTAATGGATAGACAGTTGAAATTTTCACATGTACATATATGTGTTTCTGTTGCCGCTATAACAACGGATGCTAAAAAACAGAATAAAATAAATATATAGAGTATATAATTAAGGAGGAGAATAATATATGGAGGTTCCCATACAACAGACATGTTTTTAATGCCGTTTTTATTTTAGTTTTACCCCTAGTGCGCGAGTCCGACTCGCACTTAGCCGGTTTTTTAAATTTGCGATTTTGTTATTTTTCTTCTGGAAGATCAACCTGAGTAAGATGTTATAGATGTAAGTACCTAATGTAAATTGAATACTTGTTTTATTTTATCTCAATAAATAAATAATAACCAAGCCCCCATGTCTCAAAAGTTCTAGTCCAGTGGCTGATCCAGGATTTTAGTTTGGGGGGCCTTAACTTTTCACTTTACCTAAATGAAAGTTAGCTTTATCAAAGTAAATAAGGTTTGATTTCGGGGTGCTTGAGTTAGTCGAGAGTACCTACCCAAATTTTATCGCGATAGGTAAACACATAAGACACCGAAATTTTCAACAAGACATAATAGAGAATGAGTGTAGACACGCGGTGTCAAGCCAAGATCAAGCTAACAAAACTGGAGGGCTATTCCTACGCGTGAGATGAGATGAGATTTTATCTTGGTCAATCTCACACCTATGACGTTTCAAACGAAAGCAACAAGGATGAAAAAATGTGAGATGAAAATCTCAAATCTGCGAATAGGGCCCCTGGCGAGCAACACCGTGTGTAATATTACACGAACTTTGATTTAATATACTTGGTGCCTTGAAGGCCCCTTCCCCCCCTCTGAATCCGTTAGCCACACTCCACAACAGTCAAATTTATTTTTTAGTACTTTTCTGTTTATCTAAATACTACAGCTATATCAAGCTCCCCGATACCAAAATCCTGAATCAGCCACTGGATTGGTCCGAAGCCACCGGTACGTATATACATAGCTAATTACTCCGACTATCTGTCTATCCCATCGGCAAACTATGCCCTTTCGACCTTTAATTCGAGTCCCCGATGACCGCTGTAAGCCCTATTTTACACCATCCAAGGAGTTAATCAACCCCTTGTCAAATGTAATAAGGCAGTTGCTGTTCCGACCAAATTTCCAGGATGTAGCTTATCTACCTCGTCATTTTACCTGATTGGGCAAGAATGTTATATGCACAGAATATTACATCATGTTTGGTTAGTAGGTCTGAGAATCATGTCTATGGTTACATGTAACTTTTAATAAGTTTTACTTACCTGTTCGATTAATCCTCTGCATTCTTAGGTTGCATGGAAGAGATCGCTGATAGCAATAAGACCGTCAGTTTTTACACTAGCATCCAATCGTTAATATCCTTTTGTTTTGTTCATTTATATCCTAAAATTGTCCGGTAGAGATCACTCTTAGCAATTAGATCATCAGTTTTTAGACTAGTTTAATCGTCAATATTCTTTTGTTTTGTAATTCTGGTCAATCCTCTCCATCGTAAGATTGCCTAGAAGAGATTGCTGATAGCAATAAGACCGCCAGTTTTTAGACCACTCTTAATGGTTAATGTTATTTTGTTTTATTATTTCTGAGGGAGCGATGATAGCCTAGTTGGGGAAGGGCCGCCTCTCAAGCCAGAATGAGCGGGTTCAAATCAAGCCGACGGCACGCACCAATTTGTTCATTGTGTGAACATATGTGCGTATTGTATGTCATCTGCTACATGACTGGAGCCCGGTGTATGGCGACAGGCTCACCCCCTGTCACATTTGGGACTGAATATCGTCCGGCGAGGTGTGGGTGTTGTAATATACCTCTGCTGGCCCCCTCAGGGGAAAAGGCGTGACGATATGTATGTATGTTTTATTTCTGATGTGAACAAGAAATAATTTATCTGTCTACATTACAATGAATGCTTCATTATTGTATGTAAAACACGTTCATATGATTGCAACCATACTGAAAACTAGAAAAAACTGAAAAGTAAATGTAAAATGTTAACGTTTAAATATGTATGGCAAAAAGCAAAGTAGAACTACATTTCTCGAGCTAAAACCGCAAGTCTCTCCACTAAATATGCAATGGATTGTATTAGGATGCTAAGGAAAGCTCTGCAGAATTCGTCTCTGGTTTATAATTTAGAATACTTATTCTTACATATCTGAAGAACAAAGCTTTTGACCGGCTGCGAAATTTACATAAAAAGCTAAAAATAATAACATTTATGAATAAGAAAACCGGCCAAGTGTGAGTCGGACTCGCGCACGAAAGGTTCCGTATTATTATTTTATCATCTATAAAACGGAAAAAAAACATGTTTGTTGTAGGGGCCCCCTTTAATATTTACTTATTTTATTCTGTTTTTAGTATTTGTTGTTATAGCGGCAACAGAAATACATCTTCTGTGAAATTGCAACTGCCTAACTATCATGGTTCATGAAATACAGCCTGGTGACAGAAGGACAGACAGGCAGACGGACGGACAGCGGAGTCTTAGTAATAGGGTCTCGTTTTACCTTTTGGGTATTGAACCCTAAGGCAGATAGTTTTTTAATTGATGAGCAATTGAAAACGCTGGGGTTTGGCGGGAACCAAAAGGTGGTATCGTGATTTTGTATTATTTACTAAAACTTGTGATTCGTCGAGTGTTAAAGTGTAATAATGGTGGATTATTAACGTTTACCGGTTCGTCAACGTGCACGAGTGTGGGCAAATGATACAAACATTGCGAAACGCGACTTTTTGTGTTCTCTGCAAAACTTCACTTAAAGTTTCAGAAAGGATCCATAACTTTACTGAAATGGGGAAAGGGGAGGAATTCATCATCTTCATCATCACCTCATCATCATCATCCCATCATATGTGACAATGGATGATAAGAACTTGACACTGGCAAATGCACATGACGTGCGGCGCCAAATTCCCCTGAATGGGGGAGGAAGAAAAAAAATTGAAAACGCTTGGTCGGTAGTAGAGTTTTTGGCGGGAACCGAAAAGAAAGATGGTGTCGTGATTTTGTATTATTTTATAAAATTTGTGATTCTGCGAGTGTTAAAGTGTAATAATTGTGGATTATTAACCTTTGCCGGTTCGTTAACGTGCACGAGTGTGGGCAAATGATACAAACATTAGGAAATGCTACTTTTCGTGTTCTCTACATAACTCGACTTAAAGTTTCAGTAAAGTATCCACGGCTTTACTGAAATTGAAAAAGGGGAGTGATTCATCTCATCTTTCATCACCCTCTCCTTTATCATCTTCATTTTAGATTTAATAACATTTGACATTATCTGCATTGGTTTATGGTTTAATTATAAATTAATGCATTATAAAAGTGTAGCCATGTTTACATTTTGAGGTTCTTCTTAAAAACTGTGCATTTTTTTTACAAGTCAATTTTGAAAAAGCCGTAACATTAAACACTGACAAATATGGGCAGTTTTGGAATATTAAATCTACTAAGGTTGTATATTGGAACGGAAAAGGCTAACGTAGAGTTTGGGAATTAATATTAATTTCGTGCAATTGTAAATGTTTTTCATGGCAACAATTACCACGCGCACACGTTTAAAAACCAGTGGCTTCAGCGAGATGTAACGCAGTGTTCCATCTTTTCCTCTAGGTTGATCTGAGGGTTTTTAGGTGATTCTTACAAAAGGTGCTGCCATATACCTATTCGTCTTTGCTTTTGTCAGCTATGTTGCTACCGCCCGCGTCCCGGCGTTTCAGATCACTGCAATTTCAAAATTATATTACCACATAAAATCAAACTTTTACGACGCATCATATACCCAGCAAAAAGCTCTTTATTCCAAGAAAGATAGGACCTATACCGGTTGATTGTTTTAACCGGCTCGAAGAATATTTTGTGCTGTGTAAGCGGAACAGAAGTCACACATATTTGTTAGCGGCTCGTGCGCCTGTGAAAGGGTATCAGAAGCCGACGGCACGTGTGGCGATTATTACTTACCTATAGGCTTCAACAAATAGGACTGTGCTACATTTTTTTTTTTTTTTATATGTAGAATAAGTTGGCGTTTGACCACCAACTCGCCTGATGTTAAGCGACGTTGTGGTCTAAGATGGAGCACGACGACCTATAAAGTACTTATTCACTCTAGCCTTAAATATTTGTAGAGTAAAGAAGCACAAAGACGGCAGTTGAGTGAGGCGCTACAAGTGCGCTACTGCTCAGACCCGTTTGCGGAACGGTTACACCGAACTACATCCCGAAACACGACTAGGTCATTTCACGGCATGGTTTGGTCCGGTGGGTGGTAACTAGCCACGGCCGAAGCCTCCCACCAGAGTTTGCTACCCGGTTAGCACTACCCGGGGACCACGTGTAGGGAATCAGAATAGAGTACACTCCTACGGACGTGGGTAGCTCAGCCCCCAAAATTACAATATACATTACAACAAAATACATTAAAAGTTTCGCGCATTTAGCAGGGTGTGTATGACTTGAACTTTTAATTTTTCTTATCGTTTTGTTATTAAGAAAATTGTTTAGCATAGGTTTCTAATCCGTTTCTATGAATTACTTATATTCAATTTTTTACAAGACGGTAAAGAAAGTCAACCAGTATAAATCCGTCAGAGGGTAAAGAAAATATGCCATTAAAAATTGATAACAGTACGTCCTTGTCCTTTTGTGCTTTGGCCTTTGCAGAGCTTAGAGAGACCACAACTTCTTATTTTGTCTCAAATTACGTAGAATGAAACGCATTAGTTATGAAAGTCTTGGATGTTTTATTTTCTTTTAGATACAATGGGCACAATGGAAATGAAGAGACGAAAAATGAAAATGAAGTTAATAAGCTTTGCGGAACAATAGAATTGAAATAGGCACATAATTCTCCCTATTACATTCTAAAGGTAGAGGGTTTACAAAACACATTGGTAGGCATTTTGATCACTAAGGGTCAGTGCACACTGACGGGGGACGGGCGACGAGATTTTTAAATGAATCAATGATTTTAATCTTTTTTTAATCTATGTAAATTGATGATGAGTTAAAATTGATTTATTGAATTACTTTCTTCAATGCTTGAAGACCCATGTCGGATTATTACGGTGGACTTTCAAAATACTACCCGAGGTAGGTTTTCGATACAGAGTCAGTCTGAGGCCACACGAACTTAATTTTACGAGCGCAATTTCGGTTGCGTAATTTGCGCTGTATTCGGTGCAAAACGAGTTATCTGCCGACTCACGCGCGTTTTATCGACCTCTTATATTTGGATCGTTAAACCTACCTGCATATTTGCTTTTTTTTTACTGTAATAATTTTGATTTAATTTATTCTTTAGTCATATTTTTTTAAAGGTTTGCTATTTTTGCTGAGTGATTGGTACGAAATAAATGATTATTCTTTATTTTTTTAATTTAAACGCAACAATGTCTAAATGTTTAATGTTCTCTGTCTAAATCTCTGTCATTTTGGAATACTGTAGTACGATATGGAACCCCTCTTACATTACATACATAAGAGATATTGAGAACATTCAATACAAATTTATAAAACATCTCAACTACAGGGCACGTACATACATGCTGAGTTATGAAGATTCATGTAGGTACCACCTGTTAGGTATGTGTAAGAGTGTATGGTGCTTCCCCTTACACGTTCTGCAGTTCGTTGACCGACAGTTAGGTAAAATGTGACCTGCTCTAAGGCAATTATTGCAGAGACGTAGGTTTCGTACAGCTTGGATGCGAGCCCTAACGTTCAAAGCTAGGAATTTCGAACATTGGTTTAGGTAATGATTATTTTCACAATACGGACATCGATTTGAGTGTGTAGTGGTGTTCTGTACCTTGCATTGTTGGGTTGAGCTGGACGTGGTTACCATGGACTTCCCGCTGGAGTAGTGTCTCGCTTGTCCCTGGTCACACGGTGGCTGCGTGTCGGTGGAGCTAAGTGAGTCCAACAGGTCCGCCCGTGATCGCAGGAACGATTTGAAGTCCTGTAACGAGGGTAGCTCAATTGAGTTTGATTTTTCTTCCCATTTCCTAAGAGTTTGGGAATCTAACTTGGGAGCGAGTAGGAATATTATTAGAATATCCCAATTTTCGGTAGAAACCTTTTGGTTTTTTAAAACTCTTAGATGTTTCGATATGTTGTCTAATAGGGAACGCAATGCACTAGAAGTTGCGTTAATAGGTTCTATATCGAAGAGCGCCTTGAGATGGTTCGCAACTATCTTCTTGGGGTTATTGAACCGTTCGCATAAAAGTTTCCATGCGACCGCGTGACTTGATTCACAGTACTCTAATGAACTTATTACATTGAGTGCACCATCCTTTAGACAACTTCTTAGATATTTAAATTTTTGAATAGATTTTAAATTACTTTGATTGATGAGGGCATCGAAGGTGTCTCGGAACTCAAGCCACTGCGTGATATCACCACTGAATGAGGGTAATGTGATATCAGGATATTTTATTGAATCCATTGGTTCTGTTTGCTGTTCAATGGTGGTAGCATTCGGTGTGCTCGAGTTCACTAACAATTGATTTAAAAAATATTGAGCTTTGGCCACGTGTTTATAAAAGGAATCTTCCGTAGTCTCCCTTTCGGTTAATTGCGAATCTAAATCGGTGGATAATGTTTCGATTCGGTCTTGCGTTTTTTGAAATTCATCAAAAACTAATTTTACACGCTCTAATCTCAACTCGAGGTCTATTAAGTCCTCGCCTGAGATTGGTTCGACAATTGAGGTTACATGTTTTTTGAACAGGGTTAGTTTACCCCTTATAATACCTCGCCTTTTAATTAAATCCCTTAGTTCGCTAGGTTCTAACGTTGATACGAGTATAGGATTTGACATTTTTCACGTGGCACAAAACAACTAGGTAGGTATAAATATTGAACACTTGGTAAATTTCGGTTAGACTAAAACAATAAAGAATTATGATTTTCGATAGAAATGAGGTACCGATATTAATAATTTGCCAACTCACTCACCTGATGGTGGTCGATACTTAGGTATTGGGTGGTGGCTGGCTCGGGGTTCTCCGGCGCTCGGTCCGGGAACGATGACTGCACGTCCAGAGCTCGCCTGGAACTGCAGGTGCCGGCACTCGGTCCGGGCTGATGATGTCGTCGGTGTGTCCGGGACTCGGTCCGGGAAAATGCTAATTTGCCTGTTTCCTTCTTCTGCTCAGCCTGCTTTTGAAGGTTGCTGTCGTGGTCTAAGATCCAAAAAGAAGAAGGCTTGATTTGTCACCACGCGGACGTGATGGTCGTGCGGCGGGCGTGTCCTCCACGTGTCCTCGTGTCGACCCAAGGATGCTTCCGGACGCCTCGTTGCACTCTTCTGAGCTTCTTGGTGGTTTTCTGGCTTTTAGACCGTGTTTCGGGGTCACCACTTGTAAATTCTTGTAGTAAAGATAAAAACAGCTGTAACAGAAATCGGTTTATTGCGGTAGGTACAGAGCGTGTGTGGCGTATCGCGACGCAGAGCAAAAGAGACCCGCTAGCTGTCAAACACCCTATATGAATCGTATGGCGCCACTTTAGAGGTGGCGTAAATCGGAACTAAAAAGGTGCAGCTACTTCGCCATAGATGGCGTGTGTTAACACCACCATTTAACTAGCCTTGAGAACAGACGCACGATCTTAGACATGGTATTTCTGCACGGCTAGTGTAACGGGTGCACTGATTGCCCTGCCCTGATCAGTAGTATTCTCAGCTTTCGTGCACCTCAAAAACGAACTAGAAATATAAAATTATTTGCTGTCGCACAAACTCATACCAACTATGCACAAAATTCAATAATTAATCGTCTACATAGAACCTATAACCTAAAATTTTGTAACTATACCGATATCTTTCACTTAAAAAAAGGTGCTTTTAAACTTGATATAACTAAATTAATACATGGCACAAATATTTCATAATTATAATCATATTCATATATCACACTTTTACACATCCACACACACCCTCTCTCTCTCTCTCTCTCTCTCTCACACACACACACTCAGTTGACTCTTAATCTGAGAACTCTCAGTTGACCGCATAATGCGCCCGAAATTAAGTGACTCACTGCAGAAAAACACCTTCATGTGGCCGCTCTTCAAATTTCTTCCAAATGCAAATTACGGTACCGAAATTGCGCTCGGAAAATTACGCTCGTATGGACTCACCCTTATGCTACTTGTACCTACTATTCTATTATGCCATTCTATTATTATTTTTTATCTTAGTTAATTCTGTGTTAGGTAATACCTAGTATTCGAGCAGTACAAGGTAGTTATAAATATATTTTGAAAGATTAAAAAGCCATACAAAGTAGATGGAATTTTCCATTCAAAGATAGGAGACGTGGAAAGTTGTAAGTTCAGGTAGCTTGTTATTTTTAACGAGCTCCTTTAACGTATTCGATTTACAACCTGGGTTTATGTGGAGTTTACGAGATGGGCCATTGTACGGATTGTTTTGTATCCGAGGGAAGATACTTGAAACCGTTGAGGTAAATATAGAAATCTACCTATTTTTCACTTCTATACATAATTATTACTTACGTGACCTTCATCAAACTGGCTATTTGCAAGCGAGTCGAAAGCAAAACAAATGCGCCGCTGTGCACTCCTTTCGCTTACCGCGAGTTCGCAGTGGCATGCAAAATAACAAGGTCTAGCATTCCAGGAGCAAACACCAGTCGATAGTGCTCCTGACCGTCGTGCCGCGCAGTCGTCTCTTTCCGTCGTTTTTTTCCGCTTCACGGAAATTTCCGTTATAGTTTTTTAAATTCAGTGCCCGCTCAGGATCCTTCAGATAGGAGTCCCACGCATCAGCGTAGCGGACTGCAGGTCAGTTAGTGTGCATTAGAGTGACTAAGTGCTTACCGCCGTCCGATTCTGTTCACAGAGCCGCTCGGTGAAACAGTTACGAGTCGCGTAGTGACGTCACCGTGCGTCGAATGTGTTCTCGAGTCCGGCACCGGGGCGCCTTATCCGTGTAGTGTGTTTAGTTTCGCATACTACACGCGATTCGAGTGACCTAAGTGCGGGACTCGCGCCAAAGCTGGGCCGGCGGGCCCGACCGCCGCCCGCTCACCTCTCCTCACGTCTATCAAATCCACAATTGTGGTCGACGGTGGACACGCATAACGGTGCCAACGAAGCCGATCGCTGTTAGGAGCGTGGACCCGGAGCGCTCGTTTTTCCCCTGCTCAGGGGAAAAACGGAATCCGGTTGGGCTTGGCACCACCGGCCTTGGGGTCGCCCCTCGCCGACGCCAAGCATCTCCCTCCTACCCTTCCGCCTCCCCTCCGATTCCTCGGGTGCGTGTTTGGCTCGGACGGCCGGTTCGCCGGAGTCCCTGTCTCTCCCCCGGGGCAGCTAGGGCCCTGTGTAGGTACTCACCAACTGCACAATAAGACTGGCAGTTGGCACACTTTAGGGAACGAGTTAGGCACACACCACCCTGCCTAAACCCGGCAGGGTGATGCCCGCGGCCCGCACTCAGCCGGGGACCTCCTCCCCCGGCAATCGCGATTTATTCGCAACGATGGGGTCGGAAGTAGACTTCGGGGCGGCACTTGCCACCCTAGGTACCTCCATCCGGGCCCATCTGCGCGCCAACCCGAGCTCCCTTCAGGAGTTCGTCACGAATCCGGTTAGGTTTGCAGCCTCTCTGCAAGCCAAGGCCCCTAAGGCCAAGCCTTCCCCCGCCCGCGCCCCTAAGGCAAAGTCCCCCCCCGCCCGCGCCCCTCAGGCCGCGGCCGCCGGGAAAAAGTCCGCTACCCCTGCCCCGGCCCCTAAGGCCACCGTTAAGCTGGCGCCCTCCCTCAGAGGACTGCCGGCCGCTCCGACTCCCGCCGCCGCAGCCGTCGCCGCCGCTAAGAGCCGGTCGCCCGCGGCAAAGCGTTCCCCAAACGTGGCACGCTCCACCCGCGTGCGATCGCGTACGGTGGCGCCGCGCTCGCGCTCGCGTTCTCGCTCGCCGCGACTTACCCTGACAGTCGGTTCCACTCACACCTCCACGGAGGAGATGGAAACCGTCAGCGGCGGCGATGACGGCTTCACCGTCGTCGCCAACAAGGGGACGAAGCGGCCCGCTTCCGCCGCCGGCTCCCCTCCGCCCCCGTCAAAGGCCGCATGCCCGACTGCATGCCCCTCTCTCCCGCCCACCGCCATGGACGCGCCTCCCGCGCCCAGGGTGGGCAAGCCCCCCCGCCCCTTCGTTGTTCGGGACCGCCACCGCTGGCAGGAGGTGGTCACGATCCTCACGGCCAGTAGCGTGACGTTCTCCGGCAAGAGCCATTCTGACGGCATCTCCGTCACAGTCCCCACGTCTGACGACTATCGTCAGGCCACCCGCTCCCTTAGGGAAAACCAGATCCAATTCCACGCGTATCCGCTGGAAGAGGAAAAGGTACTCCGCGTTGTACTTCGCGGAATCCCTAAAGAGATCGACACGGAGCTCGTCCGTGACGATCTCCTAGCCCAAGGCCTCCCGGTCCAGCAGGTCCATCGGATGACCAATGGACGGACGAAGTCCCCGATAGACCTTGTGCTGGTCATCCTCGACCGCACGGAGGAGGGGAAGGGGATCTTTCGCATCGAAAGAGTCCTCAACCTCTCCGGCCTGAAGGTCGAGGCTCCCAGGCGGAGAGGCATACCCGGGCAGTGCCACCGCTGCCAACTCTACGGGCACGCCGCCCGCTTCTGCGAAGCGGCGTACCGTTGCGTCAAGTGCGCGGGCGAGCACAGCACCGCGCTGTGCAAGCGGGTCAAGGGGGATCCTAATCCTCCCAGCTGCGTGCTCTGCGGGACTCAGGGGCACACCGCGAACTATCGCGGTTGCCCCAAAGCCCCGAAGGCTGCGGCCGGGGCGAAGAGGACCCCTGCGCCCCGTCGCCCAACCCGTCCCCACGGCATCAGCGCCAAGATCCCTGCGCCGAAGTTCTTTGACGCTCCCCTACCCGCCACCAATGCTTGGACCAGGCCCTCGTCCCTGGTCCAACCGAAGGTGGCCCCAGCTCCGGCCAGCAGCGCCCGCGCGCCTGCCCAGAGCCGTCCAACCCCCCCGCCCTCACCCTTCAAACCCGCCCAGGGCCCCTATGGCCTGAAGGCGGATCTGCTCTTGCTGGCAGAAATAGCCTCGGCATTCGACCTCGACGAGGTCCGTGCTGTAGCCCAGGAGGTCCGCGAGCATCCTGATGCCCTATTGGACATCATGATGTCTCACGGCAACCTTTTCAGCGCTATGAAGCGCTTCGCCCCCCGCGTCCTCTCCCAATAACCTTAATGGATAGTACACCCACTAAGGTTAAGCCTCATTCATTGGCGTTGGCGTGGTTTAATGCCAACGGCATCCACACCGATGCCAGAGATCAGCGGGATCTCATCCATCATTTTCTAACGACCCATCAGGTCGACATCATGTTGATCAACGAGACCTTTCTGAAACCAAGCAAGAGGAACCCCAGGGTTGCAAACTACTTGATGGTTCGTAATGACAGACTCGCCGCCCCCCTGGGCGGTACTCTGATCTATTACAAAAGGTCTCTGCACTGCACACCCATAGCCACTCCCCCGTTAGTCAATCTGGAAGCTTCCTGTTGCCGTCTTGCGATGACCGGTCATCAGTCTATCATCATAGCATCCTGTTACCACTCGGGTAGCAAGACCCTCCTCATAGAGGACCTTGAAGCGCTTCTCGCTCTCGGTAGCTCTGTCATTCTGGCCGGCGACTTTAACGGCAAGCACGTGATGTGGGGCTGCAACGCGACTAACCGGAATGGGCACCTTCTGTACTCATTCTCGGATACGCTAAATTTTGATATCATCCCCCCCAGCTCCCCGACTTACTTTAGCAATAATCTCAACAGCAGGCCGGACATTCTCGACCTAGCACTCCTAAAGGGCGTAACACTCCAGTTGCGTTCTTTGGAGGTGCTACACGAGCTTGACTCGGACCATAGGCCAGTTATGATGCTACTGGGTCCCGACCCGAGCAACAGAACTCCGCCGACCAAGACCGTGGTGAACTGGGAGCTCTTGGGCGAAAGCCTAAAAGCTACCAGTTCACCCGATTTAGATAGAATACCAGACGATATCGCGACCCCCGACGACATCGCTCTTTCCATAGACGCTCTCAACAGTCACCTTCGTAAAGCCGTCGGCGAAGCCTCGAAACAGGTCCCAGCCGAGGGCGACCAACGCTGGGCCCTGCCCGAGGATGCGAGGGAGCTGTTGAGAGCGAAACACGCGGCCACTAGGGCATACGACTGGTGTCGCACCGAAGAGAACAGAGCCACTCTGCGGTATTACGAGCGTGCCGTAAAGAACCGCATGAGTGAACTCCGCAATCAGAGGTGGGACACCCTGCTCTCGGAGATCAGACCATCTCACCAGGCATACTGGAAGATGGTAAGATCGCTGAAGGGCAGCAAGTCATCCAATATTCCCCCCCTGTCTCGTCCGAACGACACACTTGCCTTCGAGGACGACGAAAAGGCCGAGTGCCTTGCCGAAAGCCTCGAAAGGCAATGCAGCCCCAGTCTCGAGCGCGTCGACCCCGACCACCTAGATATGGTGGAAGAGGAAGTCGCCGAGTTCACAGCCCGTCCCGCCCTCGAACCCACAGAGCCGGTCTCTGTGTCGGAGGTAGAGTCGATCATCAAGGGTCTACAAACCAAGAAGACCCCAGGTGCAGACGGCGTCAGCAATAGAGTGATTAAGCACTTCCCCGTCTTTCTTATCAACCTCCTCGTCAGCATCTTCAATGCCGCCTTGGCCAACTGCACCTTCCCCGACGCTTGGAAGTCTGCCGACGTCATCGGCATTCACAAGCCCGGCAAGAAGGCGTCAGAGCCCTCTAGCTACCGCCCCATCAGTCTCCTCAGTACCTTAGGTAAGATTTACGAGCGCATCCTTCTGAAGCGTATTTGGTCCCACATCCGAGATAACAATCTCCTCCCCGACGAGCAGTTCGGCTTTCGAGCCAGACACTCGTGTGTCCAGCAGGTGCACCGCATCACGGAGCACATCCTAGAGGGTTTCAATCGGAAACCCTACCACGGCTTCACCCAGGTCACGCCCAAGTGTCAGTCCACCCTTGCGGTGTTCCTCGACGTGGCGAAAGCGTTCGATAAAGTCTGGCACAGCGGGCTGGTATACAAGTTATACCAGCTCGGGTTCCCGGATGGTCTTGTACTCATAATACATGACTATCTGACTGATCGAAACTTTCGCTTTCGCGTCGACGGCACCCGCTCGGCTCCCCGCCCCATCGGCGCTGGCGTCCCTCAGGGGTCAGCGCTGGCCCCCGTTCTGTTCTCCCTCTACACGCATGACATTCCACGTCATCCGAAGGTAGAGCTTGCGCTTTTCGCGGACGATACTGCCCTCTTTATAAGAGGGTGGAATCAGTCCATCTCTTTCCGCACGCTTCAACAAGCCCTGCACCGCCTAGGCGACTGGTTTGAGAAGTGGGCCATCTCGGTCAATCCGGACAAAAGCGCAGCTGTGTGCTTTCACCCCAACAAATGGCCTATCCGGCAGCAGCTCATGCTGCACGATAGGCCCATCCCCTGGGTGAACTCGACCAAGTACCTTGGCGTGACCCTCGATCGTCGACTCACCTTCTCGAGGCACATCCGGACAGTTAGGAATCGAGCGGTTTTCTTTTTAAGCCGACTCGCCCCCCTCCTCAACGATCGTAGTAAGCTATCCCTTAGAAATAAGGTGATATTGTACAAAATTTGCATCCGCCCCGTTATGACCTACGCCTCCGTAGTGTTTGCCCACGCGTCTGGCTTCGACCTGGACAAGCTCCAGGCCGTCCAGAATAGATTTATTCGCAGAGCGGTCGGAGCCAGCTGGTTCCAGCGAAACTCCGACTTGCACTGCGATGTAGAGCTCCCCTCCATTCGGCAGTACTTTAAATTCACTTCGCGCAGATATTTTGATAGGGCCTCCCACCATTCAAATCCTCTAGTCGTTCGCACGGCGGACTACTCAGCAGTAGACGCCGCTGCCCCCCGCCCTCTCCGTAGACGCCCTAGAGACATCTTCGGCGACCCGGACGACCCCATCGCAGTCGCCACGGCGGCTGCGCTGGGGTCGGCCGACCCGACAGCTCCCCGCAACAGGAAGTTTGCAGTTTTTGGTATAGGCGCCGGTTACCAAAGGAACACGATAACAAAACACCGACCCCGCCGGCGAGGTCGAAGACTCCCAGGATCTGTTAGAAGATCGGTTAGATTCTCTCCAAATAGTCAAACAGATAAACCTAATAGGGCTCAAGCGCAAACCCCCTCTGGGTTGCCTGGGCAAATCGACTCCCCCCCCCCGGCGACGGTCCAAGCCGAGGTCCGTACCTTAGTGGTGCCCTTGTGCCAGTCGCCCTTAGCTTTAAATAACTAAAGTCCATTAAGGTCCTGCGCCCTCCGCGCTTGCCTTACGTCCGGTACGCTGTAGAGGCCTCAGTGGCCAACAGCATTAGTCATTCATAAAAAAAAAAAAAAAAAAAAGTAGCAAACACATAATCACGTCACTCGTCATTGTCATCCGTCTCTTTCGAGCTATTTGTAAATAACTTAATTTGGTCTTGCTTAAGCATCGATTGACGTCACTATGTGTTGCCCACGTGACTAGAATGCTACCTGGCGAAGTATATTATTATACCATGGCCACGAAGACGTCACGGGCGCACAGCGAGCTCGCCTCGAATAGCGGCGTCGAGTCGATGCCTTCGTGGCGTGATCGCTGCGTCGCTTCATCATTCTTCAACTTCATCGCTTCTAACTCACAGCGAGCTTGTTGCAACGTCGCCTCGCTTTGTACTCGCTCGCAAATCACCACAGTGATATCGCTCTATAAACTGGTTGGTAAGAAATAATCTACCTACTTATATGTATTAATTGTAACATATTCACATGTCAGGTTATCTGACAAATAGGCAGAACTAAATTATATATTGAAGAACTGTATGTACTTATCCTGTTTAAGTGAATAAATATTCTGACTTTGACTTTGGCTATGTTTTAGTTCGAAGCAAACGAAACTAGGTGGCGCTTTTCATAGATATCTAGGTACAGTCGGATCGCTTTTACGTATCCACACAAAATACTAGTTAAACAAACGTTATGACTAGTGGCTCTGTGATTTGTAGACTTCGCGGCCGACGTCTGTCTCCTCTGTCTGTCGAATTCCTCAAGCAATTATCGTGAAATGTTGTGAGCCGGTTCTATAATTTTATAGACTTTTTTTGCCGAATTAGTTTTTGGAAATTTTCAAAATGGCGGAGATATGATTTAAAAAAATCATTTAAACTCACATGAATTACTCATCAAGTTTCAAAAGAATTGGGTAATGTTAGGTTAACCCGGATAAATCTAGGTGTCCTGGTGTACACCTTGCTTCGGGTGCTGGCTGGCGCCGACGGGCAAATTCGTCCCCGAGGAGATGGATGATGACGATGTGCTTGGTTTTCGACATAACGTCATCGAGAGGGAGAGAGCTGAAGCTCGAGGAGGTGCCCGAAGGGGCTGGCGCTGTCAGAGCCGCGGAAGAGTGCGAAAGCGTCCTCTTAGCTCCGAAATTTTGCGCCCAGGTGGAACACTCTTGGGTTTTAGTCTGGCTTTTAGTTCTGGGCCCGCACCTGGGCTGCTGGTGGTATCCATAAAGGAAATACCCAAGGTAAAAAAAGCTGTACTGGTCTACGTATTGTTATTAAAATGCTTGTTTATTTATGAAAGTAAATACATAACATTATGTGCTGCCAAAGTTAGCAAACTACAATTCGTGTCGGCGATCGATCAATGACAAAAAGTGTTCTTTCACCGACACGTTTTCTTCGGCTCTATCCAATATCACTTACTTTTATTACTAATAGAAATAGTTATAAATGGTCGAAGGGAGAATCGAACTGACGTGTACATTTGTAGGTACCCAGAACTATGTTATAGGCCGGTACATTGGAGAAGGCTCGCTTCAGGTTCGATCCCAGCTAAAGGCACGCACGTAAACATATATGTGCATATTTAAAGTCATCGGCTACATAACTAGAGCCCGGTGTATGGCGACAGGCTCACCCCCTGTCATATTTGGGACTAAATATATCCCAGCGAAGTTTGTGGGTGTTGCAATACAGCTCTGATAGCCCCGTCGGAGAAAGGCGAGACGATAATTTTGTTACGTTATGTAAATTCAATGATAACAGAAAAATAACTTGCTTATCTGCCTACGGCTTCGCCACCCTTTCATAGCTGATATTAAGCTAAAATAAGTAACACACTTTCTGTTAGTGTAAGTATTTTTTAAATGGACAAATATTTCTTGTGATAAATTAATTAACGTCATAAATTTATTTATTTATTATTAATAACATTAAGCCACAAATGCGGATATTTTTCATAGCTCTATTTTCTCTTGACGACATTTTTTAATAAAACCAAGAACATAGGGGCGGTGATATAGTTTATTTATTGCACATGCCAAATTTCATCATAATCTGCTAAGTACGTAGTTTCCAAGAAATTTGATACTTAAGCGCGTTGTTATGGAAAATTCAGAACGTCTCGCGGAACCCCTAATAGAGAAACATTCTATAGACACCTATTATCTATTGCTATTATTATCTGTTTCTCTATTTGTCTCTTCGCGTTTGTATGTATATGTACTTACCTACCTAATGCTAATGTAATAATAATATAACTAACAGTAATAATATAATATAATAACATAACTAACAGTATTATGCATACAATGGTACCGCCACCACTACGTCTCTCATACACTTAAATGCTCGCTTGTGCGAAGAAATTCACGAAACAGAAAATGCTTTTACAAAAGTAAATTTAATATTACACAATAATATTACATTTACTTTTATATATGATTCACAATTATATATGATTCACAATTATATATGATTCACAATAATTTTCAGTCAGTTATGAAAGTTGTCCATTTAAAATAGGTACATTGTTCAGGCCTTGGTATAATAATATACTCCGCCAGGTATGGCATTCCTGTCGCGTGGGCAACACGTAGTGACGTCAATCGATGCTTAAGCAAGACCGAAATAAGTCAATTACAATTAGTACGAAAGAGACGGATGACGATGACAAATGACGTCATACGTGTTTGCTCTTGGAATTCTAGACCTTGTTTTTCGGATCATGGTTCAGGCAAACCTTGTCTAAGGGTTTAGCATGTCATTGGAAAGTTGTAAAGAACTCGCACAAGGATTGGAAAAGTTTACCACAATGCTTTAGTTACTTACTCGATAGTTTCACAGAACTTTTTTACAATGTTCAATTCATTTTAGTTTTAGAATTTAGTGTAACTGCCAATCACCATTCTGCAGGATGCGGTGCACGCGATGCAGGATGCGACAACATTCACTATCTTGCCTGAAGCGGCAATGACGTACAGGATGTAAGCGGAGGATGGTGAATGATTAGGGTCAACTGGGGCAAATGCGTCTGTGGGGCAATTGCGTCTTTCGAGAAGTACTAACCAATCCTTAAAAATTCACCTACATATTTTTCTATCTTTAGTTACAATAGTCTGTACTAGACGCCGTTAGTTGCCTAATTTGTGAAGGGTTTGTCATTAATTCTCGACAGACGCAATTGCCTCACAGACGGATTTGCCCCAGTTGACCCTACCTTTCTAAATGGAAAGTGAGCGCTGTCAGAGGAAGTAAGTAGTACCTAGATAAGCAGATACATAATTCATACTTCATTCTATGAAGATAAACATAAGTAGGTACATTAAAACAAAAATCCACGAAGCTCGAGAAACTTTCGCAAAAATTCCCAAAATTATTCAGAGAAGAGAAAGTAACATCGTTACGGCAAGCTGAATCCTGCATGCCGGTGGATAAGATTTATTAACATTCATACAGCTGGCGTAGCTATAGAGTCCTCCGTGAAATAGGCACTTTTGAGTTCTTAATATAAGTACATAATACGAGTCTGTGGATGCTACGATATGGTATCTGTGTAGGGTACAAATGTCGTAGTACCTAAGCCAAAAATAAAAAAAAGAAGAAAAAGGACACACGACATTTATTTACTTCTTCTTAAGTGTTTGATTTACGACAAAACATTTTAAAACTTAGGTAGAAACTCGTATTTAACCTAACTTTTATTGGTGAGTTACGTTTACGTTTAATACTTTATTATTTACTAGCGTTTAAACTAGCGATCGAAGTCGCGGGTAACAACCCCCGACTTCGTTCGCGTTTATTCAGAAAATAGTGTCAAAAACCTTCCACGTGAAATAATGTGACTAATCATCAAATTGCATCGAGATCCGTTCAGCCGTTTAGCCGTGAAAAGCCTACAAACAGACAGACAGATAGAGTTACTTGCGATTTTTTAGTACTAGTAAGTATACTTAGATTTTATTATTGCATTTACACATAATTATTAATCTACATTTAGGTTGAAGACTGCAAGTCGATTTATAAATCTAAAAAATGTTAGAGTTAGTAGTTAGTGAATCTTAATTCTAAAAATAGTTATTTAAAATAACTAAATACCTACTGATTATCAGTAGGTAAAATAACTATTATTAGAATTAAGATTCACTAACTACTAACTCTAACATTTTTTAGATTTATAAATAGACTTGCAATTTTCAAACTAAATGTAGATTATTAATTATGTGTAAATGCAATATTAATCTATACTAGTAACTAACTAACAATTAATTAACAATTAGTAGTAACTTAACAATTTACTTGAACAAAATCTAGAAACAGGATTTCACGAACTCTATAATTATTATCCTGCCAAGTTTACGTAGCAACAAATTAGAACAAGTAAATCTACCCTTCTTTCAAGTTTCACAAGAAAACTTTAAACGCCAGGTAAGTATACTTATAACGTCCGGGGGCAATTCAGCTAGCCACAGCCGTAATGTTACTGAACCGTTGATATTGTGTTAGCCACAAAAAAAACCGGCCGAGAAACGCTCAGTATCACGAATGTCTCACTAACGTCCCAGCTAGACCGGTGATACATAAAACAGCTGTTACGCGTGTTACTAAGTACGCGGTTAAAAAGTATCCTATTCGAGATTATAATTTACCTTTGTCGAGCCCTTAGCCACTGGTTCAAAAGTGGGCCATAACGGTCAATCTCGACAAAAGTGCAGCTATGTACTTTCACCCCACCAAACCCTTTTGGGTTACCTCCACCAACCACCTTGGCGTGACCATCGATAGACGACTCTACTTCTCGAAGCACATCCATCTGGATGTCCGGAACCGAGCGGAGTTCTTTTTAGGCCGACTCCACCACCTCCTAGGCACACACAGTAAACTGTCCCTTAGAAATAAAGTGACAATTTCCAAAATGTGCATAGACCTTGTTTTTTTGGATCATGCTTTGATTGCTTTGTGCGATATTTCATTCAGACCTGCTCACCCGTTCAGGCGTGATTGAGTAACTAAGCAATCCATCCATCCAAACTTGCGCAATCACAAAATAAGTGTGATTAGTGTCAAGTGTGATTAGTGAAACTGAGTCATCCTCCGCCCGTTTTTTAAGGGTAACGCGACGTCAACGGCTCAATTAAGTATTAGCTACGGTTATTTACCTGAATTGTCCCCCAGATCTATCTATTAAACTTTCAAGAACCGGTACAGTTATGAAGTCGTTAAAGGGTTCTTAATGAAGTACGGGAAAGGTCTGAATAATATATAGGGGTCGCGGAAAGGGCTTCAAAATGATTGCAGTCGATCCTTGGGCGACGCTTGTTCTAAGGACCTTTTAAATATGTTAGGTAGGTATTTCGGTACTCGGTATTTTCGAGGGTTTTGGGATGGAAAAGAATGGAATGCGGCAACAAAAAGTGAAAGTGAAAATGGGATACCTATGTGCCTTTAAAAATAGGGGTATGTTAGGTTAGAGAGGATTTTGTGCTGTAAGTATTGTTGTAAATTTAGTACATGGAGTCATATTAGGTAAATTAGCTGCGGTGTTACTCATGGTTTAAAAGTAGCTGAAAGTTAATCCAGTGTAAGCTACTCTCATACTAAATTTCATCCAAATCCATCCGCATTTATAAAATAAGTAGGTTAATATCAGTTAAGTTCACAAAAAAAGAAAATAAGCCGGTTATAAATAATTGATAAGGAACTTGCAAAATATAATTTGATTTCCACACGATACAATTTGATTCCCAACCAGATTAGGCAATTGAATTGGCTTAATCTGATTCATCGAATGGTCTCGACAAACCAATGACGTTTGATTTCGTATTTCTGTCCATACGATACAATTCGATTGCCAATCTAGTAAATTTGGTCGTAAATTGTATCGTGTGGAAGGGGAGGTTTTAACATTGGCAGTTTTGGCAACATTGGCAACAAGTCGATTACAAGTACATCACCAATACTTTGGCTAGACGACATACCGAGGGCGGCAGAAAAGCAGTGGGTAAGACTAACATAGGATCAAAAAAGACTGTACCAGCACTAATCTGTAAAAGCATGAAAAAAAACTATGATAGCCTAGAAGGCTCGATCTCAAGCCAGGGGAACCGGGTCCGATCGTAGCTGAAGGCACGCACCAATTTGTTCATTGTGTAATCATTAAAGCTATGTGCGAATTTAATGTCATCTGCTACGTAACTGGCTTTTCACATTTGGGACTGAATATCATTCGGTGAAGTGCAGTGCCTAAATTCTTATTCTAATTCTTATTCTAGATGGGAAGGTTGTCTGAAAGAGATCGCTCTTAAGCGATAAGACCGCCCATTGCGCCTATATTTTTGAATGTTTAGTTTAGATTTATTTTGTATTTGGTGTCAATAAAGAGTTTTTGTATTGTATTGTATTGATTCTTATTCGTATTGTGCATTTCCCTCTACCAGCGCATACCCGAGCCAGCCCAACTTGAAATATCAGAGTGAGGCTCAGTGGCGCTGGTATACTAGCTTCAATGGCGTAAATGGAACGTGCATCATGATGATGAAAAGCAGTCTACGTACAGTATAGTTACGCTGAGTTGGAATCGGTTTGTGGCAAAAAACATTGTTCGTATAGTTTTTAATTTTTATTGTTATTTTTTTGTTTATATTTGTTTTTTTTGTATACTTACTTGTTTTTTGCTCACAGAATAAAAATTGTCTATTGTCTATTTGTCTAGCTGTTGAAATAGGCAGTGATGGCAGTGATGGGTGTCTAGATGTGGGTGTGTTGTTTAATACAGCTCTGCCAGTGAAAAGGCGTATATTGCAGTGAGGCTCTGGGGCGCTGGCATAGATGCTCCAGTGGCGTAGGTGGTAACGTGCTTAATGATGATGAAAAGCAGTCAAGCTAGTGTGGTGATGTGGATGAAAAAGGCAGTGATGGGTGTCTAGATGTAGAGGGAGGATACAGCTCTGCCAGCCCCTTCAGGGAAAGGCTTAGGTATGTTATATTTATCTGTAGGTGGGTAGTTGATAATGATTACACACAATATGCTTGTATAAGAATAATATAAGTAAAGTCAAGAAGTAGGTCGTTAGGAGGTTGTAAATCTCAACCTAAATGATCGTGAGACATAAATAAAACGAAGGATGTTAAAGTAGTAAAAAAACTGGAAAAGTGCAATCAAAGTTGTTGAATTTTATTGCGAGGCGGAAGCAGATGGCGCGACTTCCGCAATTAAATGTTTATGAGTACTTTTGCATAATGAAACTTTCGATCCAGCCGAGTTTTACCACTTTTGCTTTTCACCAAAAATGTAGTTTTACAAAATTCAGATTTGGAAAACATGGATTCGAATTTCTAAGTCTTCGTGCACACTTCGTGCTTCGTTCGCTTCATATCTAGCAAGTTGGTGCTCAAACCTTGATCTATTCTAAAAAAAAAAACATGATGCACTGTTACGCACTCTCAGATCAACCTAGAGAATAAGATGGCGCACGTCGTATGATTTAAGTGAAGCCAAAAACCATCCAAAAACTATGCTACTGTCGTATATGTACACAACGCGCACACACTGACGTAAAAAACTACGCTACTCGCTTGGTCATTCTTATCTCGACATTATGTGCATTGGTTTATGGTATAATTTCGTGTACATAAATTACATAGTGCATTATAAAAGTGTGACCAGGACTACAATTTGAGGTTCTTTTTAAAAACTGTTCAGTTTTTTTACAAGTCAATTTTGAAAAAGCCATAACATTAAACTCTTACAAATATGTGCAGTTTTAGAATATTAAATCTACTAAGGTTGTATATTGGAACGGAAATGGCTAAGGTAGAGTTTGGGAATTAATACTAGTTTTCGTGCAATTGTAAATGTTTTTCATGGCAACATTACTACGCGCACTACGTTTTTAAAGTTACTACGTTTAAAAAGAAGTGGCTTCAGCAAGATATAACGCAGTGTTCCATCTTTTCCTCTAGGTTGATCTGAGTACGCGCTTATCATTTCGAACTTTTTTTTAAATTCAATGAACTATGAAAACTTACAAACTTTAAAAACGAAATATTCTATCTAGAATCTGCATAATAGTTTAGTTTACACTAAGCACATAACTGTGGCATAAACATCTCCCCTGCTCTGAAAGAACGCCATACCCTCAGCTAAGTTGAATTTAATGCTGCGGTAACTTTAGGAAATCGCCGTTAGGTATTGTTATGGTCCGACCATTTCATCGGCGAACGTACATCTACTGAGATATATTTGTTTGGATTGCTGGGATTTTACTGCAGGATTAAAATATTACAAGGTGGCGAATTGGCAACTGTAGCCCAGGGTTCTAATGCAATGTAACCACGATACATAATGAACTCATTATGTATCGTGGTATAATGAGTTGACAGTTATTGGAATGAAAAACAAATATCTAGGAGGGCTATTCCTACGCGTGAGATGAGATAAGATTTTATCATGGTCACTCTCACATCAATGACGTTTCAAACAAGAGCAACAAGGACGAAAAAGGAAATATGAAAATCTCAAATCTCCGAAAAGGGCCCCAGGACAAATTTATTTGACGGAATTAAAAATGTTTCCTGGTCCGATTTACAGTTATGCAATTTAGCCTAATAAGCTTTATAACCTTTTTGGTGGAGGTACTCACACCACCTCCCACGCTTGACCATAATTCTTTTTGACCATGATTCTTTGTTTAGTTATTATTCTAAGATTCTTTGCCACCGCGCCAGATGTCAAAATCACGCTATTCAAGTCCTTTTGTCAGACTTTCTACACGTGTCAGCTCTGAACCAAATAAAACCGTAAAAACCGTAAAACCCGTAAGGTCGCATAACGCCATTCGAGTAGCCTACAATAACATCTTCAGGCGCCTGATGGGCTTGAAGTGGTATTGTAGTGCCTCCGAAATGTACATGGAAGCGCGAGTAGACTCTTTTAATGCCATACAAAGGAAAAGAATAGCATCATTTATGTCCAGAGTTGACACGTGTAGAAACTCTATAATCAAAAGCTTGGCTGACCGGCAGCTGCTGACTGCAATATACAGACGATGGGTAGCTATTGCTACCTAAGCGATTGATGTGATAGTTTTATTTATTTATTTTATTTGACTTAGTTTTAAATTTTATTTATAATTGCAATGTGTGTACCTATGTGTATATGGATCAGTGTGTCCGAAATAAAGATTATTATTATTATTATTATTATAATGTTTTGTTCATTTCATTCAAGGTTGCAAAAATATGCCCCGTCTAGGAGCACCCTTAGGATATTTACACAGAAGAAAGGCGATCCTCTGATATCAGATTAGAATGACGCCCTTTTGAATGTCGCCTTAAATTAATGGCAGACATGACACGCGGTCTGAATGCGAAATGAAGTTATTTGCGGGCGAAATTGAAGGGATACAGTGATGAATGAGACACATAGCGTGACAAACTTAATTTTGGAGTTGTATGAGGGAGCCACGTTCGTATTGTCTAAGAAAAACTAACTATTTAACTGTACAATGTTCGTGTCTTCTTTTAGCCGCTTCTGTACATAATTCGGTCGCTGGTAAACATGTGGGCGGCGGTCGCATTTGAGTTAGAGATATTCAAAGTAGAACTAAAAATAAAACAATATTGAGATTCATATTTTCTTAGCAATGAATTCAAGAAAATCTATAGAAAGTAGAAACATTAACTGGTTGTAAAATGTACATATATGATTGTAAATTTGAAAACCAACGCGGCAATTTTTTATTTGAACAGGGAACACTTGTACAAGCTCGGGCTATGTTTTACCCCGGAGCTAAAAACTTTAACTGACCATCAGAAGTTAAACTGATAAATCGTCTTGCGCCAACAAGAGTTAGAAGCTAATCCTAAGTTAACACTATAAGTGACATTTACAACATTAAACTGTGAGTTTATTCATTGTGTAGACCGCTAGAGTGTGGAATAGTCTAATCACTGTCTGCCAGAATGTGTGTCGGAAACTTATATCGATTTTTGATGACGGCCAAACGCAAGCATAACAAAATATTTAAAAAAAAGTTGATTAACCCTCTGTTTAAGAATTTAAGTGCATATCTTCTGCAAGTAAGCCTTTTTGGTTGAAAAGCCTAACGAATTTGACGTAGGCATATATGAAATTTACTTTGATGGACGATAAAAAAAAACGATAAAAAAGTTTTCATATCGTAGGTTCCAGGCATATTAAGTGAAAAGCAATCTAGACATTGCGGTCACTCGATGCGATCTATCATTTACGAAAAAACAAATATAACTAAATTTAATCTAATCTAAATCAGATTCAAATCAAATTTCTAAATCTAAAAATCGCTTGAGAAATGCGACCTTTAGAGGAAGACAGTCGGACATACGAAAGCATTATTGCCGAGGCTGAACCATAGACACTTCGCTCGCTGACACTCGCTCGGCGATTTCCAACCCGCCTCATTCTCCCAGCCATTCTCATAAAAAACTTTATTATCCATCAGTCGGTCGGATACCAGTCATCATCTTCATAAATTAGATATCCGAAGCACTATTCCGACACATTTGCTCCGATCTAGCGATCTTGATAGCTAGACCTCATATATATTAGGCTGCCAATCCACCGGAGAATATACGAAGCTAATAATCTCTATCTATATAGTTGGTAGTGAACCTACCTTCTGAGCTGGGGGGCGTGGGTTCGATTCCCACCTAAGGCAAACATTTATGTGATGTAAACATTTGTGTTTCTTCTATGTCTGGGTGTTAGTATTTATCTAAGTATGTATTTAAAAATATTTAAGTATGTATATCAGTCTCTGGTACAAGCTTTGCTTAGTTTGGGGTCAGGCGACCGTGTGTGAAGTGTCCCGAATTTATTTATTTATTTATCTTTTCTCAATTTGCTAAGTAGCCTTAGCGCAAGATGATGCGCCTACCTAATATCTATTTATGTATGTATTTAAAAATATCTAAGTATGTATATCAGTCTCTGGCACCCATAGTACAAGCTTTGCTTAGTTTGGGGTCAGGCGACCGTGTGTGGAAGTGTCCCGAATTTATTATTATTATTATTATTATCAAGATATTTATTTGTCTTCTTAATTTCTAAGTTTTTTACAATAAATGAATATAAAAAACAAATACTATAAAAAACTTAAAAACTAGGGTGCCGCCGGCAGCGGGGCGAGGCCCAAGCTACCGGTGGTTAGGGCTGCAGAGTGAGGAACCTCCTGACAATACGGCACGTGTCTAGAATCACTGCCTTTTGTATCTGGCCCTTGATCCAACCGTCTAACGAGAGCCTCTTGAGATGTTGGTCGAGGCTCTTCGCTATGAGACCGTTTACCGTGACGACTATCGGGACAATGATCGTCGAGTCAACATCCCACATGGCGGTTACCTCGTGAGCCAAGTCAAGGTACTTGCTGAGTTTGTCCTTCTCGGCCTTCACGAGGTTCTCGTCATGTGGGATGGTGATGTCGACGAGCACTGCCCGGCGCTGGGACCGGTCGACCAGCACGATATCAGGCTTATTGGCAACAATAGTCCTGTCCGTGATGATAGAGCGGTCCCAGTAGAGCAAAGCACGGCCATTCTCGAGAACTGACGCTGGTGCGTACTTATAGTACGGTACCTCGGACTCGACAAGACCGTATTGAAGGGCAAGTTGCTGGTGGATGATCCTGGCTACTTGGTTGTGCCTGTGCAAGTACTCGCCGTTAGCAAGATGCGAACAACCGGAAATGATATGCCTGAGTGACTCTCCGGGACGGTGGCATGCCCGACAAATGTCGACCGTACCGTCCTTCAGGATATATTTCCGATAGTTGTTCGTCTTGTTAACTTCATCAGCAATCGCACAGGCAAAACCCTCGGTTTCCCCAAATAAGTCACCGAAGCGTAGCCAGTTCACCGACGCTAGGAGGTCTACATCGGGCCCTGTTAAGGCCCGATAGAACCTCAGCGAACCCGATAGAACCAGGCCCCAAGCGTGCCGGCAGCGGAGGACGTCCTCGTCGCGCAGGTGGTGGCGGCGGCGCTGGCGTCGGAGCGGCCTCCTCGTCGCTCGAGTCCGTCGTGTCCAGAGGGGTGGCATACTCATCCTCTTCTGATGACGGACTCCCAGACGACGAGGCGGGCGGAGGTGGTGGGCGTGTGCTTGCTTCAGCTGCTAATTGTTTTTTCTTCAGTCTTGTTAACATTTCATTGTAAATTTTGTAAATTTGTTAGGGTGATGTACTGTCAAAAAATATGTCAAAAACTGAACTTGATTTTTCTCCTTGTTACTATTGATTTTTCTCCTTGTTGCTTATTGTACTTTTTGATAAATAAATTCGTCCAAATTTTATTGCTTAAATTTAAATTATTTAAAGGCCAAAACTATCAAAAATAAAATATTAAGCAATAAAAAACTGTTGGGAGAAGAAAAATTTACTAGCTTGGCAGCTTATTATTATTATTATTATAATATTGCACGCCCGACATGGGTACGCTGTTGGGACTTTACATTATATTAATTAAGATCATAAGTACAGACAGTGTAGCAAATAAACGTTTATGATTACAAAGTATAGGACGAAGTCATTTCCGTCCGCATCTATCTGTCTCTCTATTTGTAAATCTGCTAACTCTTTCTAAACCACGCAACGGATTTTGATGCGGTTTTCACCATTAGTCAGATAACTAGACGGAAGGTTTAGGTCCCGTACGAAGCCTAGGCGGGTCGCTAGTATCAAAAACGTCTCTCCGTCATCAAAACTGGATTTTGATAAAAACGGGACCAATCTAAAACTATTTAAATTCAAATAAAGAAAGAATGTTCCGAATCGGTTCATAAATGATAGAATTCTAAGGTTATATACATTCGAAAAAAAAAAACAAACAAATTGAGATCCTCCACCTTTTTAAATTGGGTTAAAATTACGCGGGTACGTCCAGGATACTATCCACGAAAATGATCATTTTATTTACTCAGCGAAGTTATTCTATTAGTAAATTTTTCCTTGTAACAGATTTTCGCAGCTGTTCTCTTCTGGTGGAAAGGTAGCCTTGGTTGTACAAAGGCTCCATTGTTACACCTACGTAATAGATATCTACGTTTCTTGGCCAAATTTTTCTTCGAGAAAGTACGAGTATGAATGATATGAGAACGATTTTATTGGTGCGTTATGGGTCTTCTTATTTCAAGACTTGATAAGCCACTATGATCAATAGATAAGTATATTATTGTACTTAGATAGATATCAGATATCATTGCTTGTGGATTGTGTTCGGAAAGAGAACTGTTGTGGGACTTGAGGGCGCCACTGTGCTTAATCCTTTATTTTGCTCAACGTTAGTTAATTTTGCTTTGCTTGCGACGTTAGTGCCTGTTGTCGTCACGGTAGTTCTTTTTCCGATCAGACTAACTAAATAATTGTAACTAACCTCATGTTTAGGATTATCGTCTAGAACCAAACTTTTAATCTAAGTACATTAAATTTTTTCTAATTATTATATGATTGTATTTTGTTTTGTGTGCTTAAATAAAATAAATCAACAAATCGTTCACTTCGAACATAGACCTCGCGTTTCTCCATAATTCCTTGTCCGAATTCGCTCATATTCGAATTTAAAAATTGTATTTGTATGAACTAGCTGCGCCTCGCGGTTTCACCCGCGGTTAAAAATTACGTGCTATTCTAGACTATAATCTATCTCTGTGCCGAATTTCATCCAGATCTGTTCAGCCGTTCTGGCGTGAAAGAGTAACAAACATCCATCCATCCATTCTTACAAACTTTCGCGTTTATAATACCGTATTATAAACGCGAAAGTTTCTATTCTTATTCCTATCCTATTCCTATCCTACTAATAATTAGTAGGATAGGATTGTAAAAAGATGTTCGTTTATGTAAAATGCACGATCATCATAGTAAATTTGTACCTACTAAAATATTTGTACTGAAAAAGTATTGATGTTAGATATCCATCTCACAGACAACCATCAAACCAATCTGACAGTTAAAAACGATCGAACCTTCACCCACGAATTCCATCTCAGTGAACTAAAGCGATATAGTTCGAGATAACATTTCGTAGTAAAAGAAATCCATAATAAGAAATGGTGCATGCGATATGAGCATCATTTCTCACAGCATGAAATTTATGAACCGGCAAAGTTCTTATCTTTACACATAGGGAATTTTATGACGTCAAGATTGGCCTAGCCGAAAATAAAAATCGAGGTCGGTTGACATCTGTGGGCGTAGTTTTGGGTGATAAATCTATACTTATATACTAATACTATAGGCGTATAGGTACACTGGCTAGCGAAGCCTACCGACAACCAGAGGCACGTTCATGCAATTTTTAGCTTGAAATAGAGCACTGCGACACTGGAAAGCAATTTAAATTTTTAGTACTTAATCTCTTGTCTTCTACTACATACTCGTACATATGTACATAGTATCTCAATCCAAAAACCAAGTGTTTCGGGAGCCAACACCTAATGACGTCACTCGTCATCGTCAGCGTCATCATCTCTTTCGAACTTGTTCGAGTAAACATAAACATACATAACGTCACGCCTTTCCCCCGAGGGGGCTGCCAGAGGTGTAATACAACACCCACACTTCGCCGGACGATTTTCAGTCCCAACTGTGACAAGGGGCGAGCCTGTCGCCATACACCGGGCTCCAGTCATGTAGCAGATGACATACAATACGCACTTAAATTCACACAGTGAACAAATTGCAGTGAGCAGTGGCCCTATTCGGAGATTTGAGATTTTCATCTCACCTTTTTTCGTCCTTGTTGCTGTCGTTTGAAACGTCATAGGTGTGAGAGTGACCAAGATAAAATCTCATCTCATCTCACGCGCAAGAATAGCCCCCCAAGTTTGATAATTAGGGTCAACTGGGCCCTAATTATCAAACCTGCTCACAAAATTCACGAAAATCGGTTGAAAAAGCGACCGCTAGCTGCAGATGTAGGAGAAGCAAGCAAGCTGAAACGGAGAAGCAACGCTAACTAGCGCTTCGTGCTCACTTGATCAAGAATTTTAAAATTCCATCCCAAGTATCACCACAACGGGTATAAGAATGGCTTTCCTTTCTCTACAAAAAAACCTTGACAAAAACTAAATAGATAAATATTTAAGTTAATACCTACATAAACAAGTACTTACTTAAGTATACAATTCAATATAAACGTTATCTTATCTTTCCTTTTCATTAGAAGCTATTGTTAAACTACGTTGTACCTTTAGGCTGTTAGAAATTGGAGTAACCGAAGGTCCAGAAAGTTTGCCAAACTTGTGCGAAAACTTTTTCGTTTGAAGCAAACGACGAAGTTACGGAGCGACCAACTTGTCTATACAGCTGGTCAAATGCTGAAACTAAGTTTGTCTAGAGAGAATAGCATTTCGGCAAGAACATAAGACAGTGGCTCCCTCATCTTGCTCTACAAATAAGTTGGTCGAATAGCGTGTGACGGAAAATACGAGTAAATAGAAGCTAATAAAAACTATTGGATGGCAATATTGTTAGTTTTCGCAAACATTTCCGCCAATTAAAACATTGACATGAAAAAACAATTTTGCTAAATTGTTTTTTCTAACTTTTAATCCATCAATACAGGATTTAACCAATCCTGTATTGATGGATTAAAAGTTAATGGCTTTCGCTGTCATCGATACCGCTCAATGGTAGAGATAAAATCTATAATTAACGTCATTTATTAGCAGATTATTGCGTCGGTGCATTAAAATAATATTGCCAAACCCACAGACTAGGTCAGTGGTCGTTCAAACATTGCAAATATGAGTAAATAGTGAAATGTATTTTATTTTCTACTATTTGTCCTTTAGTTCATTGTTTCTTGTGTCAGAGTAAATTATATGTTCAAGTATTATATATTTATTGGAAATTGGATTTGAGATATGCACATCCTGTGATGTGTCATTTCATATTTTTCTACTTTAGATTGTGGCTAATCGCGATCTTTTCAGCCGGTAAAAGGAGTCGCTGGTGTTCAATAGCGATGCAGCTAAGTGGTTTCTGTGCAATCTAAGTCTTTGTTTATAGGCCTTGGTTGACTTTTCTATTTCCTCTTTGATGGTACAGATTTGCAGATACTCAATTTCCAATACAAGAAATCTGATTCTGGCTTTCGGGCTGATTGCAGATAGATAAATATATTAAAAAAAAAGTATATTTGTAACTAGCGACTCGCAACGGTTTCGCACGGTATTTATTAACCTTCCATAAAAAATTATATAAGTGATGTTAAAAATCACATCAAAACTCGTGCCGTGGTTTTGGAGGCCATAACATTGGTAACATAACAATATATCGTCACACCTTTCCTCCGAGGGGGCTGGCAGAGGTGTACAACACCCACACTTCGCCGGACAATATTCAGTCTCAAATGTGACAGGGGCGAGCCTGTCGCCATACACCGGGCTCCAGTCATGTAGCAGATGACATACAATGCGCACATATGTTCACACAATGAACAAATTGGTGCGTGCCGAACCCGCTCCCTCTGGCTTGAGAGGCGGGCCTTCTCCAACTAGACTGTCATAAGATAGAGTAAGCGAATAATTATAGACAGAGAGACAGATAGCCGCGGACAGGGTCGGACTGAGCTGAAAGGGCCCGGCTGGCAAGTGCCACCCTGTCTATATGGCCAGTCCTACCCTGGACGCAGGAAACGACTAAACCGACCGAAAACGAGGAGGAAGATAGAAGAGAAGAGATAAAGAAGATGCTATATCATTAAGTCACTTGAGATGCGGGGTGTGTGTGTCTGTCTGTCTGTCTGTCTGTGGCATGGTAGCTCCCGAACGGAAGAACCGATTTTAATTTCGTTTTTTTTTGTTTAAAGAGTCGGGATTGTTTTACTTATATGTTTGATGAAAATAGATGTGGGTTTTAAAAAATAAAAAATAAAATTATAACTTATTATTATTAAAAACGCTAAAGTGTGTGAGCGACAACGCAATAGCGCCTGATAAAGGCTCTAAGATAAAGAAACGACGTACTTTGAAAATCTCTTGACCGTCGTTTAAAAAAGTTTAGACAAGTACCTAGATAGGTAAACGGCTAGGATCTCAAACTACCTGAATACTTAGTTCACCGAGTAAGATTAAATAGGGAGTTAGGGAGTTATTTATGCAGGTTTACTTACTATTTTTATTTTTTTTTATTTTATGTAGAATAGGTCGTCGTTTGACCACCAACTCGCCTGATGTTAAGCGACGTTGTGGTCTAAGATGGAGCACGACGACCTATAAGGTACTTATTCACTCTAGCCTTGAGGTTTTGTAGAGTGAAGAAGTACGAAGACGGCAGTTGAATGAGCTATCTTTTACTAGCTGTGCTTGCGGTTTCACCCGCGTCCCACAGGAACCGTTATTTTTTTCGGAATAATATCCCATTTTTTTCTTTCATACGATTCTTCTCCTGGCAATAATAAACACAACAAAAAAAAATTGCGAAAATGTTCCATCTGTTCACGTGTGATGCGATGACCAACGGAAATAGTGATTGATTTTTATATATAGAGAAGATTGTACTTCCCCAAACTTAATCCTAAGTAGCATTATAAATGCGAAAGTGAGTTTGTTCGTTTGTTTGTTTGTTTGTAACGCTTTCACGTCTCAACTACTCAACGAAATGTCTTGAAATTTTGCAAACACGTTGTCTGGGGTACAGAAAAGGACATAGGGTACTTTTATCCCGAAAAAATGAACGGTTCCTGTGGAACCGCGGGTGAAACCGCGTTGCGTAGCTAGTAGCTTATAAATGGACAGCTCCCATTCTCATGTAAATGCGGTAAGATGGGGATAAAGGGATCACTGTAATGACAAGTGAAATTCGCGGTCTCAGAAGAAAGTTGGGGATCAGCGGTACTTAGGAGTTCCTTTGTAAAGCGGGATAAAAAATGCTAGCATGACTCTAATGGGACGACTCGTTACGAAATTGGAACATGTAGCTATGTGGAATACACTAGAGATTTGTTGAAGTAACAGTTTTGAAGATGAACTTCCGCAAAGTAACGCCTGAATCAAGTGTCATTTCCCGTTATTTCACATATTTTTTCATGATTATTATTAAATTTACAACATGGAATGAGGTGTCAAAGATAACAGGATTGCAGTGATTGCGTTGCATGAAGGGGGTATGGAACCGTCGGTCATTTTCAAGACTCTTCAAAATCTTGGTATAAGCCGTATGTTCGTGTATCGACAGATATACCGACTCTTCCTCTGTTGAAAACCATAAAAGATCGGGGCGGCCGCGTGCGATAAGAACTACTAAGGCTGTTAATGTTGTTAAAGCCAGAATTCCCAAAAAACCCAATGAGGAAACAAAAAATCTTCTCGCGAGAAATGAAGATACCCGCTAGGACTCTATCGCGTATAATAAAACAAGACCTGAAGCTTGGTGCTTATCACCGATATACAGGACATGCCCTTAATCAATCGCTGCAGTTAAAGAGAGTGGATAGATTAAAACGTCATCTATCCCGTTACGCAGGTGAAAGTTACAGAAATATTATTTTTACCGATGAAAAAATGTTCACGATAGAAGAGCACTACAACAAGCAAAACGACAAAGTGTACGCTCACAGCTCTAAAGAAGCTACAGAAGTGGTTGGAAAGGTACAGCGTGGTCATCATCCTGCGTCAGTCATGCGGTTTGGTGGGGGGTATCCTATCACGGCGTCACAAAGCTTCATTTTTGAGAAAAAGGAGTGAAAACGTTAGCCAAAGTGTATCAAGAGACCGTCTTAGATGGTGTTGTAAAACCCCTTAGCAATACACTTTTGAAAAATCCACCGTGGAGTTTCCAACAAGACTCTGCACCTGGTCACAAGGCGCGAACTACCCAAGCCTGGCTGGAAGCCAATATTCCGGACTTTATAAGGGCTGAAGACTGGCCCTCTTCTAGCCCAGATCTAAACCCCCTAGACTACAAATTATGGTCAGTTTTAGAGGGCATGGCCTGCTCTAAACGACACGCCGACATAGAGTCACTTAAGAAATCTTTGAAGCAAGCAGTGGCTAAATTTCCCATGGAAACAGCTCGTAAATCCATAGATTCTTGGCCAGACCGACTAAAGGCCTGTATCAAGGTCAAATGTGGTCATTTTGAATAAAATAATAGTTATATTTTTGTTAAGACTTCAATACATGTGTATACATGTGTACATATAATTTTTATTAACATTACATTACTGTATAAAAAAATAAATGCATTTTCATTTGTAACAGAACTTATGGCTAGACTAGGTATCATCGTCATCCAACACTCGCTGCCACTACATGTACTCATAAATCTTCGCAATCTTTTTTCTATCTATAGTTGCAATAATCTGTACAAGATGGCTCGAAAGACGCAATTGCCCCACAGACGCATTTGCCACAGTTTACCCTACATCTAAAATAAAAAAGCGATGGCAGCCTAGTTGGGAGAAGGCCCGCCTCTCAAGCCGGAGGAAGCGGGTTCGAACCCAGCCGACAGCACGCACCAATTTGTTCATTGTTTGAGCATATGTGCGTATTGTATGTCATCTGCTACATGACTGGAGCTCGGTGTATGGCGACAGGCCGCCCCCTGTCACATTTGGGACTGAATATCGTCCGGCGACGTGTGGGTGTTGTATTACACCTCTGCCATCCACTTTCTGAGAAAGGCGTGACGATATGCTAAAAGAATAGTCACAGCTCGTTGCCGAGCATCGTTGTGATATGAATCAGTCCTTGTTTTCCAACAAAGTTGTAACCTTTGAGTTTTTGAAAATCACAATATTACCAACTTTATTTGAATTGCAAACGACTCAGTATCTGTTTACTTTTAAAGTTTGTTGGTACGAAGCCTATTTCAACTGAAAATTATACAACAAAAATATAACTAAACCACGGAAACTTTTTACAAATACTTAATTAGATTATTTCCAAAGATTTCTAATTAATGAAATGTTAACACATTCACGACATTATCCTAAGCAAATATATTTAAATTATGTAAAATTTCAATCAGTAGGAATAATTCAGCATGGATATAGTCTCTAGTCGCGTTCTTGAAATTAACATAACGAAGCGCTGAAAAAAATATCTATCAGTTCTGATAGCTTTTACAGACTGGCGTGAATCATTGACGTGCCGTGGTACGCTGATAGTTATCTGTCTCTGTTCGTCTTCTATGGACGAACAGAGACGCAAATATCCTACTTTATATTATTAGGTCCTTACGTATGAAATTGGCGTTTTGTCGTACTGATCAATTTGATCTGAAATATCTCCTCTTTGGTTAAGAATTCGAAATTCAAATTAATAAATTCATTTAGCTGGTTTTTTTTTCTTTGGAATACAGTCATTCATTTGTTATTTTCCTCATTATTTTTTCTTTGGCGTCGCTTATTACCGCGCAATGGAAAACATGAAATATCGGTATATTTACGAGTACGAGTTCTACCGTGGCACCAGTGCTGCAGAAACAGCTCGAAGAATTAATGATGTGTACGGCGCTGGTGTCGCTAAAGATAGCATGGTACGTTTTTGGTTTCAACGTTTTCGTTCTGGAAATTTCGACCTTAAGAACCAACCCCGTGGACGGCCGGAGATCAAAGTGAAAAACGAAGAATTAAAGGCTATTGTGGAAGCGGATCCATCACAAAGCACTTCAGAGATAGCAGCAGGCTTCGGGGTAAGTGACAAAACTGTATTAATCCACTTGAAGCAAATCGGGAAAGTAAAAAAACTCGAACGATGGGTACCTCATGAATTGAGTGAATCGAACTTGCAAACACGGGTCGCCTGTTGTGTTACTTTGCTCAACCGACACAATAATGAAGGGATTTTAAATCGAATCATTACTTGTGATGAAAAGTGGATATTGTACGATAATCGAAAGCGCTCATCGCAATGGCTGAACCCTGGAGACCCAGCCAAATCCTGCCCTAAACGAAAATTGACTCAGAAAAAGTTACTTGTAAGTGTTTGGTGGACTAGCGCCGGTGTCGTTCACTACAGCTTTCTTAAATCTGGCCAAACGATTATGGCAGATATCTATTGTCAGCAACTGCAAACCATGAAGGAAGAACTAGCTGTTAAACAACCGAGATTGGTCAATCGCTCTAGGCCACTGCTGCTTCACGACAACGCAAGACCACACACTGCACAACAAACAACCACTAAGTAAGCTGAGCTACAATTGGAATGTCTGCGACATCCACCGTACTCCCCGGACCTTGCTCCAACAGATTACCATTTCTTCCGGAATTTGGACAACTTCTTACAAGGAAAAAAATTCCACTCCGATGCAGCAGTCCAAACCGCCTTCAAAGAGTTTATTGATTCTCGCCCCCATGGTTTTTATAGTAAAGGGATCAATGAACTACCCATAAGATGGAAAAAGTGCATAGATAACAACGGTGCATACTTTGATTTATTAAATATATTTTACAAAAAAAAAACGACTTTTTATTCCTCCCGTACAAAACGCCAATTTCATACGTAAGGACCTAATATAAACGTGAAAGCTTGTAAGAATGGAATGGATGGATGGATGGATGTTTGTTACTTTTTCACGCCAGAACGGCTGAACAGATCTGGATAAAATTTGGCACAGAGATAGATTATAGTCTAGAATAGCACATCGGATACTTTTTAACCGCGGGTGAAACCGCGGGGCGCAGCTAGTTTAACATACAATACAATACAAAAACTCTTTATTGACACCAAATACAAAATAAATCTAAACTAAACATTCAAAAATATAGGCGCAATGGGGGGTCTTATCGCTTAAGAGCGATCTCTCCCAGACAACCTTTGGATGGAATAAAAACATTATGTTTAAGCATGGACGGTGGTAACAAACATACCGCGTGCTGCGTGATTTCAGTGGACACTGAAACTTGCTGATAAGCGACAATAGCCTAGCTGGAGAAGGCCCGCCTCTCGCCACAGGGAGCGGGTTCAAACCCAGCCGACGACGGCACGCACCAATTTGTTCATTGTGTGTTCATTCAACATATGTGCGTATTGTACGTCATCTGCTACATGACTTAAGGCCGGTGTATGGCGACAGGCTCGCCCCATGTCACATTTGAGACTGAATATCGTCCGGCGAAGTGTGGGTGTTGTATTACACCTCTGACAGCCCGCTCGGGGAAAAGGCGTGACAATATAAATAAATAAATAATATTCGGGACACTTGCACACACTGCCGTCTGACCCCAAACTAAGCAAAGCTTGTACTATGGCGGCCAGTGACTGATATACATACATATTATATTTTAACAGCAAGACATAGAACAAACAAATGATCATCACATGAATTTTTTCCCTAGGTGGAAATCGATCCCACGCCCCCTAACGCAGAAGGTATGTTCACTACCGACTGAGCCACCGAGGCAGTCATTTGTTATGAAATGTTAATGTAATGCCGTAATCGCTCAAAATAGTGGTGCAACCGATTTCTCTAAAGATCTCTATATATTTCTCATATAGCTCTATAGGCTATATGAGAAATATATAGAGATCTTTAGATCTTTAGATTTGATCATTATGTCTATACATAATGTATGTGTCCCTATCGGTCGTATATTGTCGACAAAGTCACTGCGAAGGCATTATATCCCATGGCTGGATTTAGACACAATTTATGCGACACCACTCTTGAGTTTCCCATAAGAACACACTGACTCTGTTAGTTACATAGCTAACAATAGTTCCCGTTTCTTTGATAAAAAAAAATATACCTACGACATTACATTACTAATAATACTAGTAGGATTACCTACTAGTATTATTAGTAATAAATGACGATATATCCTACTAATATCCTACTCCTACTAATATTATAAACGCGAAAGTTTGTAAGAATGGATGGGAAGATGGATGGATGTTTGTTACTCTTTCAGGTCAGAACAGCTGAACAGTAAGTAAATCTTTTCAACACCGTTGTTGAGACAACTTATGTGTCATATACTAATTATAGTATATGACACATAAGTTGTCTCAAAAACGGTGTTGAAAAGATTTTTGACTGACGTACAAGCGCCATCGAACGTAATGAAGGTGACGTATAACAAGAGCGAGAGAGGTAAGCTTTAAAATAAAAGCTTGTAAAAACTATTTTTGCAATCATACTCAATTCAAATGATTGATTGATGTGATGATTCAAATGTGTGTTCTTAACGAAAAGTGGTCAATTGTCGTTATAATAATAATAGTAAAGCCCATTTATTTCCCATCTAATTATTACATGCATTAAAATAAAAATAAAATTCACATGCATTTTTCCCTAAAACTTAACTAATTTTATAATTTTATGTAGGTGTATAATTAATTATTTTTTTGTATTTATTCCTATTTATTCTGTTTGCACGAGTTTAATTCACTATCGTCTTCATTTTCGTTGATTGGAATCCTTCTCGGGTATAGGCCTAGTCAATTGTCGTTACCAACCTTAAAAAAAAAAAACAATTTACTAAAAGTCATTAAGTAAACATTTCGGAACAAACCTACGTAATTTGTTTAAAGCAGAGTTAGATGCATAGTTATTAGTTACACGTACAATATTAATAGCCGCTGAAATCGGAACACTGCCTGTCCCGAATGTTAGCTGGCTTTGTTCTCCGACAATGCTCTTTGACTGCATACTAACTTTGGGGGCAATTCGGCTAACCATAGCCGATGCTTGACTGAACCGTTGACGTTGCGTTTGTCATAAAAAAACGGACGGGGAACGGCTCAGTATGTAAAGTAATGTACCAGCTGGACTATTGGTAAACTGACATTTCAAATCGGATAAATCGACAAATTTGTTCGGAACACAGACACTGCACTTCGCCGGACGATATTCAGTCCCAAATGTGGCAGGGCGCGAGCCTGTGAGACAATAGTAAAAGCCGTTCCCTGTCCGTTTTTTAGAAATAAGATACAGAATTTATTGAAAATTCCTATATTACACGTCACACGTCACAGTTGAATATTTATAATTGAAAACGAATGTCAGAACATTAACAATTGATAATGATATGATAATGATATGTCAAATATAAAAATAATTCATTTATGTCATTATACAGCTAAGTAAGTAGTATAATATTGGGCATTCTACCCCACCTGTCACTCGGCGAAACGAAGTTTCGCCATCGCGACGACGGTGTGATAGAATGCCCAATATTATACGATCGGCTCGATATAATTGATCTGTGACTCGTATTTGTTAACCAAGACGACCAGCTCAATTAACAAAGTTAGGCTTCTTGTCGATGGTGCGTCAGAATGCTCAATATTATACGTAGAATTTCTTGTTATTGTTCAATGATCTGACAGAGATAGTAGTCAGATTTAGATCATAAATGTTTATGTTATTATTACATTCACTCATTAGCAATCAAACCGCAAAGCGAATTAAACATGAGATTTGTCAAACAACCTCAATCATTGCAGATAAACACAATCTGCGATAGTATTTCTAAGATCGGATTTCGCCATGGAGAATTATTGCCCAACTCAGTTCGATGTATTATTTGTGGACCGTCAAATTGTGGAAAAACAAATTTACTCATTGGACTTCTTATTCACGAAAATGGTTTAAAATTTCAAAATATTTATGTTTATTCAAAAACTCTATACCAGCCTAAATATTTATTTTTAGAAAAAGTTTTACAACGTGTGCCCGGTGTTTCACTTCAAAAATACCAAGGAAGTGAAGAAGTCTTAAAAGTTCAAGATGCAAAACCCAACTCCGTGATTATATTTGATGATGTTGCCTGCGAAAATCAGAATAGCATGCGTGATTACTTTGCAATGGGAAGACACAAACACATTGACTGTTTTTATCTAAACCAAACTTACAGTAAGGTTCCTAAACAATTAGTAAGAGATAATGCTAACTTAATTATACTTTTTAAACAAGATGAAATTAATTTGAAACATGTTTATGAAGAACATGTTAATACTGACATGACTTGGCATGATTTTCGTGTAATGTGTTCGGCAATATGGAACGAACCTTTCAACTATGTTGTAATTAACAAAGATTGCTCCAAAAATAACGGTTGCTATAGAAATAAATTGGATACTTTTGTAGTATTTGACCAATAACGTTATTTAAAGACCAATACAATACCGATATATTTATTCTTTGGTCAACTTTTAATCGATTAGGATCTTTTTATACCATTATGGAAAAAATATTGAAAAGTCAAATTGTTGATGCTGCAGAAGCTGTAAAAAGAAAAGTAAGAAAAATTAGAGATTTTCAGAATGAAAATAATCAAGCGCTGGAATCAGTTTTCAAACCTGTAACAGAACCTCTCAACCTAATAGCCAACCTCAGTAAGCAAACTGCTTCCCCTTATACTAAAGAAGAAACTAGAACTCCGTTTATTGATAACCAGATCCTGGAAAAAGACGTTGGAATCAAAATAAATAATGATAGTGATAACGATAACGACAAAGATGAATCTGACATTGACGCTGATACTTCATACGAATCAATTGATAACAATGCAGATGGCGACATATCATCAGGGTCAGTTTCTTCAGAAACACTGATAGATATTCCCTTTGGAATCCGAACCGTGCACAAGAAACTCATGTTAGGGTCTGCTTACATAACTATCAGCAATGGTTACATTACAGTAGCAGGACGAAAATACCGAAACACTCATGGTTTAAATCAGTTGTTACTCAAGAAGGATGTGGATCTAAATTTGATTACTGAAAGCGATTTGCAGCATTATAAATCGATGTTACTTGATACAAATGCACATCGTCGAGACTTTGATCCTACTAAACCAATCAAAAGTAATAAAGGTCAAAAATATATGCAAATTATTAAACCTCTTTTCACCCAAAAAAATATGAATGAATATGATCAATATACGGGAAACGGAATAACGTTGCCTAAAATGTGGAAGAAAAATGTAGATTTCGTATATTGGGATGATCCTAATGAACTAGTAGAGAGGCTAAAGTTATTGATTGCATCCCGAGATGCTGGTAACACAGGGCTAAATAATGAAATTATATCTATTGTTGAAGAGTTACGTGAAAGTAAAATTATTAATAAATAATAACAAAATTAAGTGCACGGTTCATTTTACTATCAACCTTTCAATATAATACATCTTTAACATGAATATAGATAAATTCGGACACTTTATTCATAAGAGAATGCGTTTATCAGAGTTACTTGAGTATAATGATAACGCTTTGTTAAAATCAGAAAACGGAGATTTTAATATAAAAACATCGAGATTGAGAGGAATCAGACTTCCTCTAGAAGCAGATGATGCTGTAAACAAAGAATATGTAGATCAATGTAGCGATAAAATAGTACGAGAGTTTAATAAACTGATTGGTTCTTTACGTACAAGAGTCATACTAGATGCGCGAAGTGCTACCGAATCGGCTTTAAAAGCAAATACATCTGCAGATTTAACTCATTTGAAACAAAATTATTACACTAGAGCAGAAGTAGATAAACTGTTGGAACAAAAAAAACCAGCACAATGACAAAACAAGAAATTATAAATGAAATACATAAAGAAGCAAGAAAAAATTTTCTTCGACGTTCTGTTATACTAAGAGGGATCGATGATTTATGGCAAGCTGATCTTATAGATATGCAGAATTTAAAAAGTTATAATAAAGGTTATAGTTATATTTTAGTGGTCATTGATTGTTTTTCAAAGTACGCTTGGACAGAACCATTAAAAATGAAAAATAAACATAGTGTTACTCGTGCATTTGAGCGAATACTGGCTTTAAACCACCGCAATCCGGTTCACTTACAAACAGATTTTGGAACTGAGTTTTATAACGTTGAATTCCAAAAGCTTATGAAAAAAAACCGTGTAAATCATTATTCAACTTTTTCTACTAAGAAAGCATCAATTGTAGAGCGCTTGATCAAAACTATTAAAAATAAACTCTTTAAATGTTTTAGTCTTAATGGGAACTACAAATGGTTAGGTAAAGTATTAAAAACTACAATAGAAATATATAACAACACAAAACACAGTACTATAAAATTTAAACCAATCGAAGTTAATAAATGTAACGAGCCCTTAATAAAAATTAATATTAAAAAATCACATAAACATTCATCTAATCAATCTAAAACTAAGTTCAAAGTTGATGACAAAGTTCGTGTCAGTAAATACAAACATATTTTTGAGAAGGGATATACTCCTAATTGGACAACAGAACTATTTACTATTAAAAAGATTAATAAGACTATACCAGTGACCTATCATTTAGAAGATCAGCGAAAGCAACCAATTCTAGGAACTTTTTACGAGCAAGAACTTCAAAAATCTTATTGTCCAAATACATACTTGATAGAAAAAGTTTTAAAAAAAAGAGGAAAAAAACTATATGTCAAGTGGTTGGGTTTAAGCAACGAAGAAAGTAGTTGGATTGACCGATCGGCAATAGTCGGTTAAGCTACTAGTATAACTAATATATTTTGCTATAATTGACTCATTATACTTTGAGCAATGCAAGGGGGTGGACTAGTTAATAGTGTAATCAATAATCTACCATTTGAATTACATTTGCCTGGTTACAACTATTGTGGGCCTGGCACTAAACTTCAAAAACGATTATTGCGAGGTGACCGAGGTGTAAATAAGCTAGACGAAGCTTGTATGCAGCACGATATTGCTTATGCAGACCATTCTGACTTAATGAATCGTCATAAAGCTGATTTACAACTGTTAAACATGGCTAATCAAAGACTAAAATCAAAAAACGCAGGGAAAGGTGAAAAGCTTAGCTCCTGGTTAGTGAGCAAAGTTATGAAAGCTAAATTAAAGTCAGGGGCCGGTGTTAAAACTTTTAATAGTTTCGTATCAAAAATAAAATCAAAAATTAAAAAACTAAAGCCGAAGGATAGTAAAACTTTAATAAACGCTGCTCACTCGATAGCAAAAAGAATGTTCCAACGCACACCGAAAATTAGGGTACCCCGAGTTATACCCATACCGAAGACTGGAGGAATCCTACCGTTAATCCCCATATTTGCTGGTTTATCGGCATTAGGAACTTTAGCTGGTGGTGCAGCTGGTATTGCAAAAACCGTAAACGATTACAAAGCTGCTCGAGAAAACTTAAAAGAAACAGAACGACATAATAAGACCATGGAGACTTTAGCCTTAGGCAAAGGTTTATATATTAAGTCGTATAAAAGTGGTAAAGGATTGTTCATAAAAGCTCAAAAAAACTAAATACTAAGCTACCCAATCGTGCCTTAACTAATATAGATATCCAAAAGCATGCTAGCGACATCCCACACTTTCGAGGAGTCTACATGAAAGATCAGTTACCAAGGGCACCAAAACGATTTGAATGCGGTATCGTTAACTTAGACGAATCAAAAAATGAAGGAACGCATTGGGTAGCTTATGTTAAAGTGAATAGTTATTGTGAATATTTTGATAGCTATGGTAATTTGAAACCGCCCATGGAATTGATGTGGTATTTTAGAAATTGTAATGTTTTTTATAACTACACAAGATTTCAGAAATTCAATACTATAAATTGTGGACACTTATGTTTAAAATATTTAAGAAATTTTTGGAATAAAGACATGTATAAATCTTATGATTTTCTTTCATTTCCATCATTTGCAAAATGTCTCTCACATTGTCGATAACAGGAAATTCGTCAGACTTATCTACTTATTATCCTAACACTTTGCAGTTATATGGACATTATGAATGTGCCTTGTTGCATTTTTCATCATTTAATTCTATTCCAAACATTGATTTAAAAAATAATAGGCTGTATTATGGATCTAATGAAGTTATTGAAATACCAGAAGGCAGTTACGAATTACAAGATATTGGTGATTATTTAAAATCTGAAATAAAAGATGCTTCAATCAAACTACAATGCAATAACAATACTTTGAAAACTGCTTTGTTCTGCACCAAAAATATAAATTTTACTAAAGATGATACTTTTAGAAGTTTATTAGGATTTAATAATCAGATCTTGAAAGCAAATAAATGGCATGTGTCAGAGTTTCCAGTCAACATTTTGCCTACGACCGTCATCAGGATTGAATGTGATATTGTTAGCGGCTCGTACATAAACGGAGAACCCAGTCACATCATCCACGAATTTGCACTCAACGTACCTCCTGGATATCGGATTATAGAAATCCCGAAAAACGCAATATACTTTCCAATCAATCAGAACAACATTAGCTGCATTCATATCAGGTTGTTAGATATAAACAACCGTTTAATAAATTTACGAGGTGAAGAAGTACAGCTATATCTGCATATTAGAAGAAAAAATGATTGACTACAATAAATATGTGCCTCAACAAATTACAAACAACAGTCCAACTCAAGCTATCAAGCAAATAAGAGCTCGCTCTAAAAAGAAAATAAAATTGACCAGAGAAAATAAGATATTTCTTAAGACAATCGGTTTGCTAAAATGAATATTTTAGATGTTTTATCCGCTCCAACTTCTGACAACACCATCGAAGGTATTGAGTTTCATTCTTACAAGCCCTATGTGACCAGTTTCAACAGGAATGATGAAATTCGAATACCTATTAACCAACAAGATATATACATACTACCATCAGCAAGCACTCTGTATTTAGAAGGATCCATTATCGTTAAGAAAAATGATTCTAAAGATACAGCCAGTACTGTGCAGTTTACGAATAATGCTTTACTCTACTTATTCCAAGATATAAGGTATGAGCTAAATGGAGTGGAAATTGATAAAATAAAAAATGCTGGTGTGACTACTACGATGAAATCGCTAATATCAATGAATGAAAATGAGTCAAAAATATCTCATGCTTGGGGTTGGAATATAGACGGTATAAAAAATATACATGATGGCAAATTTTCTGCTTCCATCCCTCTTAGTAATATTCTAGGCTATGCTGAAGATTTTAAGAAAGTTGTGATTAATTGTAGACATGAACTGATATTGTTACGAAGTAATACTAACTTGAATTCTGTAAAACTTAACACTGGTGAAGTAGTACAAGATGTTCAGATTAATAAAATCATATGGCGTGTACCGCATGTTAAAGTGTCAGACAAAGAAAAAATAAGTTTGCTTAAAGTCTTAGAAAGAGATCGAGCACTCCAAATGAATTTCAGAAATTGGGATTTGTACGAATATCCTGCATTACCTAAAACTACGAAACATACTTGGTCTATCAAAACTTCTTCACAAATAGAAAAACCAAGATATGTAGTTATTGGTTTACAAACAAATAGAAAAAACAATCCAACTGTTGATATGTCTCAGTTTGACCATTGCCATATTCGTGATATTAGAGTTTACCTAAATTCAACCTACTTTCCATATGAAAATCTAAATGTGAATTTCGTAAATAATAGATTTGCTTTATTATACGAGCAGTACACAAAATTTCAACAGTCGTATTATGGACGCCGTTCGGAGCCTTTATTGAGTGAAAAACAATTCAAAGAATTGGCGCCGTTGTTTGTCGTAGACTGTTCAAGACAACCCGATAATCTGAAGACTGGTCCTGTCGTAGATGTGAGGGTGGAAATTGAAAGCAATACGGATATACCAGATCAAACTTCAGCGTACTGTCTTATTTTGAATGACTGTATAATTGAGTATAAACCTTTGAGCAATACTGTTAAAAAAATATCATGAATAAGGAAACTATCATATTGGATGTTCAAGGTTTTAAAGATCTTTATAATAATTTCATAGTCAAAGAACTGGCTTTAGCTACTTGTGATTATACTCAAACTTTTTTGATAAAACCTCCCTATCTGTTCAAATATTTAACATGTGATGAAAAGAAGCAAGTTAAATGGCTGGAAAGAAACAGAGGTATTTATTGGAGCGAAGGATATATTGACTATAGAGAATTCCTGCGCATAATCGTTCCATACCTAGAAAATAAGAAAATAATTGTTAAAGGGATAGAGAAGGTAAAATGGATAAAAGACCTTGGTGTGAATAATTGCAATATTTCTGAACTTGACGAAAATCAATGTCCCAATTTACCGGTCTTGCATAAAAAATTTTGTGATGGAAGAAGTAATTTAAATTGTATGAAGCATTTAAATCAATGTGCGCTTAAAAATGTGTTATGTTTAAAAAAGTATTTAGAGCAGAAATAAATGTGTACTTACCTACTTTTTTAGATGAATGAATAAAAAAACTTTGTAAATGAATATTAGTTTTAATTTATTTCACATTCTTCATTTAGTATTTTACAAAATTCCGATGCAATAAAAAGAGTTGTTTATTAGTGTTATAATTAATAGTCGGTGTCTATTAAAGATTTCGATATTTTCTTAACTAATGATTCTGTTTCGTCCATAACGCTGTCGATAGCATCTTTCACAATGTATTGTGCATTTATAATAACATTTTCACTATCACTATCACTATCAGCTTGAACAATGCTATTATTACACAAATCTATAACTGAAATTTTTATTAACTTAATTCCTCGCCGATGGAGTCTACTCATTACGAAAGATTTCGTTGAATTTTGTTTTTTCGCTTTTTCTCGACGACGATGTTTTGATTTTTGGTTTGTCCTTGATTTAGGGCACTCGGCTTCGCGGCGAATCATTTCATTAAAATCTTGCAAATTTTCATAATCCTGATCCTGAGCGTACTGGCTGAAGACAGCTTCAGATTCGTTAGAAATCTGTAAAAATGCAAGAAATATTACATATATTTATATTGTTACAAACACATTGTTACAATCATAGGTTAGATTTATTTCAACGAAAACAATATAGAGTTTTATCTCATTAAAAAACTTACCGATGTCATGATTATGTTGAACCAAATATCAACCACTACTAACACCTAGTCAAGGCTAGTGACATTTGCAAAATAACGCAGAAATTGATACAATTTTTAACATTACATCGCACTTTTCAAGTCAACCATAGATCAATAATAATAGATACGGCATTTATCACCAAACAGGTAATTGAAACAAGACATCGTGCGTGATTGCTAGTGGTAAGAAACCAATAAAAACAAATGTTTTTATAGTTGTAATTAATTTCTACGTTATAGGTACATTATATTATTCGCGGTTGCTTGTTGGTAAAATAGATAGTACCTACAAAATACCTTCAACCGTTTTTAACGCATGGCGTATCTACTTATTATATATCGTTGACACGAACCATAAAAAGCTAACTAAGCATTTCTGTCTCCAAGCCTGAGGACAATGAACTGATCTACATAATTATACGTATGAAATACCTAACTATCATAGCTAAATGCAGGATAGGTTAATAAAAATAATTATAATTACATCAATACTTTATTTATATTCACAATTTGATCTTTTAATTTATTACTACAACATAAGTACAAAAAAAACACAATGAGACTTAACTAAATTAAACCTTACTATATTTACAAAAGTATAATTACAAAACAAAAAAAAAAAAAATTGTGATAGTAAATAACCTTAAATTAAATTACCTTTTAATAAAGATGAGTGACCCCACGCTAGTGTGGATACCTTATCTGCAGATATCGCTCGTTTGTCATCATTATTTGATAATGCTATTTTATTGATTTTCTGAGTGAAAATCTCATGCTTAATGGATTTAAATACTATATTTTTTCTGCGTACTATTCTATTATTAAATAATACATTTTCATAATCCGTGATGTCTAAATCCTTTACTACACATGATTTAACCCCCTTAGCTTTTTTAATGATTTTATCAGGAGTCTTTATGGAGTAAAGTTTCGATCTTAACCCAACAAAATGTGTGATGTACTGACCTCCCATTTCATCTTTGAACAATCCTGGAATCTTTTTGTTTCTTAAGGAAATGTGAAATTCGTTTTCGAGAGAATAGTTACTAGTATCGAAATATTGCAAAAAATTGTGTTTAAGGTCGTGATAAAAATCATAAGTGAATATTTTGTAGACAAACGAGTCGGTATCTGTATAGCACAGCTTCACTCGATCTTCATAAAAAGGTTTGACAACATTGTAATGAAAGTCATACATATGTGATTTAGAAAGCTCTAAAACGGTGAATCCTATATAAATTGGTTTGTCTAAAATAATTCGGTCAGGTTTCATTTGTATGGCGACTAAATTTTCAGAAAGAATACTGGCACTATGGAAATAAGGATTAGCTATAAGTTTCTCAGCTGATATTGATTTTTTTGTTGTATTACATTGATCACTCCACTTATTAACTAAATGAACACATACTCGGTTCTCAGTATTTTCTAGTGTTTTTCCAAAGACGCTATTATTCAATAATTTGAAAAAGTCTTGTTCAAAAGAACTTTTTGCCTTTTGTCTTAATTGTGTATTCAATTCTATATACTTTTTTAAATAAGGACTCTGTCTAAATGTTATAACTCTATGAACTCTGCGTAAAATTAATCCATGTTCTAGACACTTTTTTAAATGCACATAATGTATGACGTAGTTGTATTTATTACACAAATTTGCAATTAACTTCTTCGATTTACCTCCAGGAGGTATACATTTTTCAGGGCAAAAAGGTAAATCATTGTGATGCTTATGTAAAAAATCAGGATACAAAAGATCCACTTCCAAAATGAAGCCCCACTCGGCATCATTCTCAATTCTGTCAATCCGTAAATTATCTATCTCATTATCACTAAGAAACCTAAAACTAGAATACGGTAAATGAGAGCAAAGGGAATATCCATATAAGTTGTTACAATCAGCATAAAAAATATAGCATTGTGGCTTTGCAGTATCATATTCAGGCATGTATTTATGATTGGCTTCTGCATACCGATGGGAACACATACACAACCCGCCTCGTATGCCGCTTTGAATCATCCTCACGATAGCCAGGTCTGACACGAGTTCTAACTGAACATCTGTTTTAAGTAACATTGCATCGAAGGATAAACTAGGTGCAGTCACGTAAAACGCAGGGTCAAGCTTATAATGTTGTTTACATGTTTTTCGAAAATTCTGAAAAATATCAGTCAGTAGAAGTACGTCTGTTTTTAGGTATAAATCAGTGTATTCACCCATATCTCTGATGTTAAATTCATTCCAAACAGTTTGAGCATGTTTGTAGTCATCATCTGAAATATTTTCGTTAGTCAAAGAGTTATGAAAATGATGCTTAGACGGTAATGATTTTTCATCGTAACGGGTCCAATGTGACATAAAGTCATAGGGATATACACCTTTTCGTGTTAACAATTTAAAAAGTTTTTTATCAGGGTAATGAGACCGAAGATAAACAAAATCATCTGTCTGCATGGTTTTGGCAAGCTTATCTAAACTTGATGCTAAAAAGTTGAAGGAATCTAAAAATCTTACTTGTATGAACTCATTAGAACTAATAGGGATAAACTTTGTAAATGTTGTATATTTTTCCTTATTTTTAGGTATAATTTTAACTTGACCTGGAAATTCGGCTAACTTTTTTATAAATAAGTGACAGTCATACCCGCTTAAATTATGAAAAAATATTGGAACGAATGTAGGTATTTTATATTGAAGATTACAATGACGATGTGCTGCGCCTCGGTATTGACCTGTAATATGACAATGATCCCTAACTCTATCGTTCCACAGTAAATTCTCACAAATATGACATGTGATAGCTTGTTTAAAATTAAGAGAATCTTTTTCTGTAAATATCATGGGCTCGTTTTTGGACAGAGTTCTATGTATTGCTTTAACATCATCAATCAAATAATTTATAAATTTTGAAACACAATCATCACCACGATAACTCTTAAATCCTTCAACTGACATATCAGATGACGAAACAACATTATAGGCAAACGCGGCTGGCACGTGCCGTTGTGAGTATGACGTATTGTCGGTGTCTAATTTCAGGTCACTAATCGGTTCAAGCAATGTTTCGAAATCGGCGTATATGACGAAGGGAATATTTTGTTTTCGTTCATAATGATTAAATTTTAAAATAGACCCTTGATCTGGTAAAACCGTGACAACTCCTCCACACAAATGTGTTTCGATTTTTTTCAGAGTAGGAAAAAATAATAAGCAGGTTTCACAAAAGTATAATTTACCATGGTGTTTGCTTATCTGACACCTAACTAGACGAGAAAAGTTTATAATTAAACAGAAATGGGAATCAGTGTTATTTTCTAAATAAAGTAGATGGATGCTTTGAGATTTACAATTTGATGTTTTATACAAGGGCCCGATTATTGTCTTGTCATTTTTCAATCCATAAACAAAAATATTTAAAAAAGGATGGTTTTTCTCAAATACTGCTATGTCAGAAAATGTGATTGGAAATGATAAATCATTAACATTTAAAACATCTCGGAAATGAGGATAAGATGAAATTCTCTCAGGATGGCGATTCGTGGGATACAAAGCTGCCACAATGCACCATAAAAAACAATACTTATCTTTATTTTGAATATTCAAACAAGCTTTTTTGTTCTTTATATACTTAGGCAAAGGAAAAAATTTTGATCCGCTAAGAGGCTGATATTTACTAATGTTAACTTCTAAATGCGAATTACATAAAAATGTCCAACCGCTATCTCTCTCTTGAAACTCTTCAATTTTTTTTAAAAGTGTTTCATTTACTGTTTTATATATTAAGTCAAAATCATAATGTACATTAAAGATAAAGTTTTTAGTAGAAAACGATTTTAATTCCTGTTCATCATTTTTAAACAAAAGAAAAAAAGAAAATAGTTCAAAATTAATCTTGACAGATGTATGCTTTTGTAGTGACGTATCTATAAGATTTTTTACTTCTTTACTGATTTTATTAAGAAATATTTCAGGAAAATTATTTATTTGTTCGTCAGTTGCAGTGATCCTGTAACTTACAATTCTTCCTTTGAAAGAAGAATTAATTATTTCTACATTGTCATACATCGGAGTCTTGCTATTGTTTTTATGTACATTACTACGTAAATGACCTGACCACCTACGATTATCTACAAATACCTTGCAAACCGAACAGTGATGCATTTTTATTAGACGTACGTACTAAAATTTAATTAGTATATTAAATATAATCACTAATCTAAACTTTAAATAGATTATTATTAATACTCACAATGAAGTAGGTAAGTGCCTCGGGCTATTTCGGATAGGTGTTGGAGCTTCGGAAATATTAACAAAAGTATAAACGAATTAAGTAGGTATGCACAAGGATTTCTCGTCACCAAATCAAGACTATTTTTGTTAATATTGATAATATTAATGACTATTTTTTGTTGTCATCTCCGGTAGTCCACACACGCACGAAGTAATCGAAGATTTTGTCGAAACGTGTTGTTATTCCTGAAATCATATAGCAAATTAGCAATGTATCTATGGAAATATATAACTATTTAAGTAAGTAATTATTAAGATTTAAGACACAACTTTAGCCCAAATCAATAAAATTATTTAAAAAAAATATTACCTATAATTTATTCAAGTTTCAACTCGGGGTCAAACGCCAGTCTTAACAGGAGTTACACCTTTGTTTTGCTCTTTGCTTGATAATTACAGCACCAAGTAATTGAAGTGTTCAATGTTAGGGTATTTCTAAAAACAAACAAAAATAATGTTACTAAGAATCAAGACAAATAACACAAATCAATAAAATGATTTAAAAAGGATGAATAATTACCAATAATTTATCCAAGTTTCAATTTAGGGTCAAACGGTCAGTCTTAACAGAAGATACCTCTATGTTTTGATCTTTGCTTGATAATCACAGCACCAAGTAATTGAAGTGTTTAACGTAAGAGTATTTCTAAAAACAAACAAAAAAAATGTCACTAATATTCAAAACAAAATTTTAAAACAAATCAATAAAATTATAAAAATAAAAAAGAAAACATTGAAAATAAATTACTTACCATCTAATGTTTCTTAGATTTAATTTATTTAATTGCATTTATTCTGCAATTGATTTGAACTTCGGATCAACATCAAATTATTTTAAAATGTTTTGAAACCAAGCAAGCAGTGATCGGTCAATATGTCTTCCAAATAGACAATAAAATGTTGACACCAACCAATGCCCAACCCAAAAACTATTTCAAAATAAAACATGAGCATCGGTCAGCACTATCAGGTAAGGTTGGCGCGCATTTACATTCATAGTGTTTTAGTAATGACTTAGTTTGTTAATTACACAATATCTGTATGACAACCCTAATTATTTTCACTTCGTCGACAATTGATGTGACCGAAATAATTTGCTTAGCTATTATTTTAACTGAATTTAATACGGCTAAAAAGAAATATCGTTTTTGCATGAGCATGAGCACCGGTCAGCACTATCAGGTAAGGTTGGCGCGCATTTACATTCATAGTGTTTTAGTAATGGCTTAGTTTGTTAATTACACAATATCTGTATGACAACCCTAATTATTTTCACTTCGTCGACAATTGATGTGACCGAAATAATTTGCTTAGCTATTATTTTAACTGAATTTAATACGGCTAAAAAGAAATATCGTTTTTGCATGAGCATGAGCATCGGTCAGCACTATCAGGTAAGGTTGGCGCGCATTTACATTCATAGTGTTTTAGTAATGGCTTAGTTTGTTAATTACACAATATCTGTATGACAACCCTAATTATTTTCACTTCGTCGACAATTGATGTGACCGAAATAATTTGCTTAGCTATTATTTTAACTGAATTTAATACGGCTAAAAAGAAATATCGTTTTTGCATGAGCATGAGCATCGGTCAGCACTATCAGGTAAGGTTGGCGCGCATTTACATTCATAGTGTTTTAGTAATGGCTTAGTTTGCTAATTACACAATATCTGTATGACAACCCTGATTATTTTTACTTCGTCGACAATTGAAATAATTTGCTTAGCTATTATTTTGACTGAATTTAATACGGCTAAAAAGAAATATCGTTTTTGCATTATTGTACCTAATCATTCGTAGTGATTTTTAAATTAGTGAATTAACCTCGGTTTTTGCTTTATAAGAAGTCATTTTCGACTTATATATTCGTCAACGAGTCCCAGTCCGCAAGTGTTCCAGTATCTTCAAGAAGTAATCACAGAAGAAGTATCCTGTCTTCGACACCACCTCTGCTGCCTGCCGAGCCTTCAAGAACCAACCGCTGCTACCTCTGCTGCTCGCTGAGCCTTCAAGAGCCAACCGCTGCCTTCGATGCTACCTCTGCTGCCTGCTGAGCCTTCAAGAGCCGACGGTTGCCTCCGGTGTTGCCTCTGCTGCTCGCTGAACCTTCAAGAACCAACCGCGTCTCCAGCGAGTTGTCAGCCGAGCCTTCAAAACCTATCTGCGATCCCCTGCAGACGAGTAACCTGTTGGTTACTTACCAGTTCGCTAGAAAATGTGAGTATTTTAAAATGCGTTGCTGTGAAAATAGCAACGTGGTTTCATCTAGTACGGTGACCCGGTTCCGTTAACAGGCAAAGGGCTTGAGGACTGAACCGGACCATCGGGTTATATGAAACCAAGCCAAAATAACTATCTATTTATTACTATTACTTTTATTTCGACTAGTTTCATTCTGTGGCTTTCTTTGAGGAAGACCCCGACGGTCTTCCCAATGCGATCGAAGCTAATCGGAATGATAACCCAAAATTTGCATGTGAGTTAATTCCTGTTTCACACTATCATACACAATTTTACATCTTATTTTACTTTAGGTCTGAATCTGATAGCGAATATTATCAGGCGACCGCAAGTACTGCGACTACTGAAAACAACAAGTCCAGAAGCAAACCCGTCGCTGTTAACAAGAAACGCAAGCCACGTGCATCGCCTTCCAACTCTACGCCACCAAGGTAAATTGAACTTATACATTTCTTCTTTGCTAGAAACGAAATTTTATGCTGTGATAGCTATTACAGTATAAAATTTAGTTGAGTACCGATGTAGCTAATGGCGCAATTACACTTGATCGTAAACCCGTGTAGTGATCGTCGTATTCGTGGACACAAAAGACGTTCCTCGAATTCGGGCACCCTATGCATTATTTACACCACCTTGTTTTGTTCACGTTCCGTTAACGAACTCTGTTCGAATACAGGCGTACTCGACTCCGTTCATTCACACTTAGTCGTTTGTCCCAATTCCATAGGCAATCGAATACGAGCTAACAACCAAACGTAAGTGTGTCTCAGGTATGGGATTAGTTGTACTAATCAGTTAAACTAAACAAACAGTGAGTTGCTTAGCCATAGAACATAATAGGTCTACCATTCTACAATGTTTATAAATTGTGTCTTTATAGTTAATTAACATATTGTTTTCTTGTTTGTTTCAGTAAAAAATCGAATACTGATTCCGATATATTCGGTGTTAGTCAAAATCGTGGGTCTGCCGCGATGAACAATAAAGCGGACAACCAACAGCTAGCTTCTTATTTTGTGAACCGAGTGGGCAACGGGAGCGAGCGACGTACGGCGAGCACAGAGGGCGAGTACTACATCGACTGCAAGGTATACAAGTCGGAGGACGCGCGCGCTGTGGACTCCCTGGAGCTGTGGAAGAAGGCGCTCGTCCGCATCAAGTTGCAAGCCAACGCCGAATCTTCGCAATGGCGAACACTGCAAAAGTTCGTGTTATCGGTTGACACGCTATTCCCAGACCCACCAAAATTTTACGATAAGTAAATTTAATTGTTAAATTTAATTTTCATATACTTACAATAAATTGTTTATCAAATCGTTCTTCGTTTTTGTATTGTATTACAAACAATACCCATATCCATTTACATTCCATATTCATTTTTATCGTTATAAGTGTCGTCAAATCGTAATATTTTACTCATACGTAGGTACTTACTTAATTTTTAATTCAATCAGTTATAGTTATTTGTTATAGTTATATGTGGTAAAATACATGTCACGTTAAAAATCAGTTTGATTGATATGGTCGGGTTGGTTAACAAATACGTGTCACAGATCAATTAGATCGAGCCGATCGTATAATATTGGGCATTCTATCACACCGTCGTCGCGATGGCGAAACGAAGTTTCGCCGAGTGACAGGTGGGGTAGAATGCCCAATATTATACTACTTAAGTATAGTAAAAACAGTTAAATATTATGCATAGCTATTATTATACAATATAATAATAGCATTTATGACAAACGATTCTATCGTTAGCTGAATTCCCCCTGCTACCGCCGCGGGCGTGTGTTAGCTGAATTCAGATTCGTGGTCATAGGTCGTGCGGCATTTAGACGAGCTGTTTCCGAGCTTGTCAAAATATATCGGAGAGGCTTCGGCTGGAACGATGCAGTGTGAGTTTCAGAGCTTGTCTAAACATATCGACGACTTCGGCTAGGCTTTGGTTAAAATAGAATTATAAGGTTAAGAATTGTTTAGAAGACAAAGATGTCTGGAGACTTCCTCCAAGTAGCCACTAGTATTTATAGATATTACCTAGTTGTAAGCCAAAACTTGTGAGACTGTAATTTATTTATTATTTAAAAAATAATGCCCCTCAGTTTCTTGCCTGTTCTTCTGAGTAGAGGCTCTTTATCCGAACAAGGCAGTCGAGTCTATTTAAATAAATTTGACGTTCTTATGTGTATCTTTGATACCTAAATTGAATAAAAACATTTTGACTTTGACTTTGAATGATGTTGTGACCTTTGGCTAGCCTTAGACACTTACATCGAGACAGGGCTAAAGAGAGATATTATTTACTAGCTGTTACCCGCGCCTTTAAGAGACTTTCTTGTTATAAAGCCTTACTTTGCGAGATAGTCAGTCTTTGACAGGGAGTGAGCCTGTTGCCGTACAGCGGGCTCTAGCTAATTATCAGATGATGACATTAAATACACACATTTATTGTTCACACAGTTAAGAACAAAAAACATACCTATATCAAATAATATTATTAAGAGAGAGAGAGTACAGAAGCTCAAGTTTGGTCAAGGCGTGACGATATATCCTACTAATATTATAAACGCGAAAGTTTGTAAGAATGGATGGGTAGATGGATGGATGTTTGTTACTCTTTCAGGTCAGAACAGCTGAACAGATCTGGATGAAATTTGGCACAGAGATAGATTATAGTCTAGAATAACACATAGGATACTTTTTAACCGCGGGTGAAACCGCGGGGCGCAGTTAGTATAATATATATGATAATTAAAAGTCTTCTCAATACATTCGCGTCAAATTCAAATTCCGCCCACAGCACTTTATCCATGTACACTCTACGGATTTTACATTGCCTTCCAAACCAGAAACGCAATCCCCACTGTGGAACTATCCAAGCATCCTGCATAAATACAATGCAGAGTGCACCAGTGCAGAACATTCGCGATTTATGGCCCGCTAGCGTGATTTGTGAACTGCGACCCGCGGTTGGTCACACGGAAAAGGCTTTGTTCTGTACAAAGTGGAGAAACTGTAAAAAAACATAAGTTTAGGATATGATTTAAGAGGCTATTTTAAAAATTAAATTTATTTGCAGTAATGGTGGTTTTAGAAATAAACTAGCTGCGCCACGCGGTTTCACCCGCGGTTAAAAAGTATCCTATGTGCTATTCTAGACTATAATTTATCTCTGTGCCAAATTTCATACAGATCTGTTCAGCCGTTTTGGCGTGAAAGAGTAACAAACATCCATCCATCCATTTTTACAAACTTTCGAGTTTATAATATTAGTAGGATAGCGCCCCGCCCCGGCTTCGGACAGTACCTATTATGTGTAGATCCGTCTAAATTATTTAATAGATGGAGAAAACCGCAACAAAATGCGATGCGTGGTCTAGAAGAAGTTGAAGAATTTACAGACAGAGAGACAGATAATATGTATGTAGTTTCTGTCATATAAAAGGTGCTGGTTTTGGATGCAGTAAAACATAAGGGTGTTGTTCCACTCATCAAAATGAACAACTTTTACAAAATTCAAAAGAAAAATATTCGAGTGTACACAAAATAACGAAATGCGTGATCTTTTTTGTCTGCAGACTTGGTTTTTTCTCGAATTTTCCAAACCCTTGTTTTAATTGTGGTTTTCTTGAGTCTCCGTACAAAATGACTAGTATCGTGATTTAATTTTGTATTCAGACTAATATTTTTTTCTCGAATTTTCTAAACCGTTGTTCTAAAGGTTATCTTTGACGGGTAAAACAACACCCTTAAGTATTATACTCAAAATGAACACCTTGTATATACTATGCATATCGTCGTCACGCCTTTCGCCCGAGGGGGCTGGCAGATGTGTAATACAATACCCACACTTCGCCGGACGATATTCAGTCCCTAATGTGACGGGGCGAGCCTGTCGCCATACACCGGGCTCTAGTCATATATAGCAGATGACATGCAATATTCATATTAATTTATTTCGTAAGTGTTATTTACATGTCGAGGTATTATAATAATGTATAGTAATATTAGTACTATTAGGTAAACATTAAATAGGTACGGTAATAATAATAATATAGTGAGTCATTGTACATTTGTACTGCTATTACAATTGCTATTTACAATTCAAGGAACTCTATACGTACATAGTCTAAACATAGTACACACAATAAACAAATAGGTGCGTGCCGTCGGCTGGGTTTGAATTTGCTCTCTCTGGCTTGAGAGGCGGGCCTTCTCCAACTAGGGTACCATCGCTCCTACATACATACCTATAAACATACATACATACACTCGAACAACTTCGAAAGAGATGATGACGCTGACGATGATGACGTCATCAGGTGTTGGCTCCCGAAACGCTAGCCTTTTTTTTTTGGATCATGATACTATGTAGTAGAAGACAAGAGATTAAGTACTAAAAATTTAAATTGCTTTCCAGTGTCGCAGTGCTCTATTTCGAGCTAAAAATTGCATGAACGTGCCTCTGGTTGTCGGTAGGCTTCGCTACGTAAAGTAGAGTAAAGCCAAAATTGCACATTTAATGTCGTGTACACACTTAACGAACCAACGTGAGCTAGAGAACAAATTTATGCATTTTGCTTGGGTTTTGAACCGCTATCACTATGGAGGTAGGTAAACGGGGGAAAATGCGTCTGTCGGACAATTTCGTCTTCCGGGAATTACTGACAAACCACATTATGGTTTATGAATGTAATTTAATAAATGTCATTTGAGTTCTCGGAATCCTCATTTTTGTACCGTAATCAAACGGAGCAAGTTTTGACATAATAATTTATTAACTTTCTTTATTAACGAACAATTACGAGTATGTTATTTTTTATTTTTAACTGTTTACCTCATTTTAAGATATTTTTGTAAAAATTGCTTTCCAGTGACATTGAATGTTAATTATGGTCAATAAATATTTCTGATTTATGAAACGGAAATTACTCACGTGCGATTTAGTCGATTATTCAGACTATAGTTTCAACCGCATTCGACGTCTTTGTCAAGGCGAGTGCGCGCGCGTGTTTTGCATAGCACTGCATAAATCATAAATCATAATGTGTGAAAACCACACGTCAGCTTCCATAATAAAATACTGATAAACCCTTCACAAATTAGACAGGTAACGCCATCTAGTACAGGTTATTGCAACTAAAGATAGGAAATAGATGTAGGTGACGCCTAATTTGTGAAGGTTTTGTCATTCTCGAAAGACGCAATTGCCCCACAGACGTATTTGCCCCAGTTGACCCTACTTAATACTGTTTATAACCGAAGTGTACGAAAATAAAAAACATGATAAACAAAAAAACTTTGTACCCATCGGGCGGTACAAGTCACGGCACGGCGAGCGGTCAGTGAAAACTGAATTTTCAAAAATCGACATTCGGAAGCTCAATGCAGCGTTGCTAATCGCATGTCCGGATAATTACCTTATTTATTTTATTTATTTTATTTATTTAGATAGAAATACCAACAGTTTACACTTTAGACATTAAAAAAAAAAAAGAAAACACTAAATAACAGAGTTCTGAAGTGAAAACCTATTATAGGTATTTACAACATTCTTTTTCTAATACTTTAACTAGGTAATTTTTTTTTCACAATTTTGGGAAAGTTGGAGAAACAAAATTAAAAAATATATTTAAATAACAAATGAAATACTTAATTAAATTTACACCGAAGATGACAAAACACATTTTACCTATTAGAAATGCCATTCAAATAATTCGTCAATGTACTCTTAAACACGTTCAAAGAGTCATGAAAAATATCAAGATCACTTAAGGAACTATTAATTTCGTTATACATTCGACATATTCTCAATATAGGAGAGTTATGAGCTAAGTTAGTCCTAGAATAAGGAACATGGAAGACTTTTGTTATTCTTTGCCGTGGATAGTTGCAAGGAACACGCTAGGAGATATCGTTCAAAACTGAGGGACAATCAATAAAGTTGCGAACAAGTTTATACAGAAATGAGAGATCTCGAACTTTCCTTCTATCGCGCAGCCTGTCCATTTTAAAGAAAGATAAGCGACCTTGAATTTAAAAAAAGAAAGTTCCCGTTGTCCCCGTGAAAATGTCCCCGTTGTGGACATTTTCACGGGATTTTTTGACTCTCCAAAAAAAACAACCTTATTTTTACTGCATTGAGTTGCTTTTCACTCTCATATGCTGCGCGTAAGGCACTCGCTGGGCCACACTTGTATACGTGTGTTAGTTTCATATGCTTAAACGGATGAACGGTTTTGGATGAAAATCAGAGAGGAGATAGTTTTGTATCCAGGATTAACACATAGGCTTTTAAACTGCGGGAAAAACCGCAAGGTCAAAACAACCAACCGCAAACGCGGTGCAAACAACCGCAAGATCGTAAGTAACTCTGTCTGTCTGTCTGTTTTTAGGCTTTTCACGGCTTAACGGCTGAACCGATCTTGATGAAATTGAATAATTAGTTACAGTATATCTAGATAAAGGTTTTTGGATACTATTTTCAGAATAAACGAGAACGAAGTCGCGGGTGACAGCTAGTCCTTCCTACTAATATTATAAACGCGAAAGTTTGTAAGAATGGATGGATGAATGGATGGATGGATGGATGGATGGATGGATGGATGGATGGATGGATGGATGGATGGATGGACAGATGAATGTTTGTTACTCTTTCACGCCAGAACGGCTGAACAGATCTGGATGAAATTTGGCACAGAGATAGATTATAGTCTAGAATAGCACATAGGATACTTTTTAACTGAAACCGCGGGGCGCAGCTAGTATTAAATAAATGTGAAATTAGTATCTACCTACCGTCTCAAGCGGGTCGATACGTAGTTTTTTCAGTACTTTACCCATCGAGATTTTTAATTGAAATAGCCTGATTATCTGCGCTAGTACGAACTTAGATCAAACTCATTCCAACAACTATGCAATCAGCCCTTATCGCTTACCCGGAAACGGAAATGAAGGGAACGAAATTAGTGACTAAATTGGCCAACGTTGAATTTGGAACGATATTAATTCGTCCTTTCCAAAATTATCTTGATTATGTAAGCCCTTTAATTTAATCGATTAACTCTTGATTCAGTTTAAAGTAGGGGCTCTGTGAGCTGGAGACCTCGAGACCGGCGTCTGTCTTTCCATATAGGTGGCATTCCTCAAAAAAAATCCAAAAACTGACTCAACGAAAAAACTTGTTTAATTATTGAGCCTATTCACAAAATTTTAAGAGAATCGGTTAAGAAATGCGACCTGTAGTGGAGGACAGAGATCCAGACAGAACTCGGACATACGTATTATGTCGAAGCTATGATAGCCTAGTTGGAGAAAGCCCGCCTCTCAAGCGAGAGGGAGCGGGTTTAAACTCAGCCGACGACACGCACCAATTTGTTCATTGTGTGAACATACGAGTATGTGCGTATTGTATGTCATCTGCTACATGACTGGAGCCCGGTGTATGACGACCGGCTCGCCCCCTGTCACATCACACTGAATATCGTCCGACGAAGTGTGGGTGTTGCCCTCACCTCTGCCAGCCTCCTCGGGGGAAAGGCGTGATGACATGTTATGTTGAAGCTGAAGCAGAGACGCTTCGCTCGCTAATACCCGCTCCGTCGAAAAGTAGGTTCTAAACGAAAACGAAAATACACGAAAGTAGTAACTTTAACATGAAATTAGTCGATGTTCGTGTTTAAGTTTCGATTTTTTCGCACTTTTCAGCCCATAAACAGCAACTCCCGAGGGAGGCAAACTTCAATTTCTTAATTAACCGGTGACCTTACAGTTATTCCCGCAGTAATTAGCGAACGATATTTTAATTAGCTCCCATGAGATTAGGGCGGTGTAGTTACGCAATTTGCTGTTTTCACATTTCCGGCCGTTTGGGACTCTTTTGGAGAATTTCTTGAACAATTTAGTTAGATGACGAACTTTAAGGCCATAGATTTAATGTACTAATAACACTTTTTACTATTTTGTGTGATCCGCCTTTTACCCGACTGCACAAGGAGGGTTATGTTTTTCGAGTGTGTGTTTGTAAGTATGTATGTATGTGTGGATGAGGTTTCTTTGGCACGCCCTACAGCCTCAACAGCTTGATGGATTTCGACATGTGAGGTGTCATTTGATGTTACCGAGTGTGTGTATGTGGGTATACCCATAATGTTTCTTTGGTAGGCTCTACAGCCTCAACGGCTTGATGGATTTTGACATGCGATGTGTCATTTGAATCGTCTTGATACTGGAAGTCAAGATTTTCATTATATCCGGGCTGTCAGACCACATTTTGCTAGCGGATTTTTGTTTTTCTTTTATTGATGTTTATTGTTTATTGAAATGGATGTGAGGATCGAAATATCATGTAATCATAAAATTTATTAAATACTAGCTGCGCCCCGCGGTTTCACCCGCGGTCCCATAGGAACCGTATTTTTTTTTAAATAATTTTCTTTGCTATAAACCTCACGGAGCCCGAGACCTTTCCATCGAATGCAAAACCGTGGAAATCGGTTCGTGCGTTCTGGAGTTATAGCGTCAGGAAGGAAAACCCGACTTATTTTAATATAGTAGATTTTCATACGCTACTGAGAGCGACGACGTGCTTTCGCCTTATCTGCCAGTTGTATTTTTGTTTTAGCGTTCGTATCATAATGGTAACAAGGACGCCTTATGGTGAGACCAATGTCTGTCTGTTTGTATGTTAGCGCGAATTATTTCAGAAACTATAAAAGCTAGCGACATGAAATTTAGCACAGATCTAGATAACGTTAGTGGCTACAAGGTGTAGAAAAAATACTTTTTTTTAATTTAACGTTTTTATTTTATATCAAGTAAGTCTTATTTCTTAACTTTGACATTTATAAGTAATAAAAATGTTTTTATTATGTTCCTTTCTCATATTTTATTTATTGTAAGAAATAACGAAGCTACTGAATGTTATATTTTACTTAAAAAATAATTTAGTTTTTTTTGCAACAGCAAAGGAAAGAAACAACACTCACTTTAAAAAAATTTGCACCTACAATAATAATGGCGTTATCAAAATAAATATTTTGACAATGTCACAATCACAATATCCTTAATTGGTCTCTTGTAACAATATTGGTCATAAAAAGGAAAACGTCCTCTGTCCAGCTCAGTGCCAGATTAAGGAAGCGCGGGGCCCGTAGCAAATGTGAATAGGGGCCCTTGAGTTGTTGCTTTTCCGCTCAAACTTCATATTTCCCCTAATTGTATTGTAGTGGTGACAAGTATGGTTAGCGCTTTTTTTCCCAATTTAGGAGAATTTGGCGCTGGAAGCCTGTCTACTTTGAAAATAGCAATTATTAATAATAATATTTATTTTCTTAGAAAGTACACAAATAATGTTATATAATTTGAAGGCTAGCTTAATGATAACAGTAACAAGTTTACTGTTGCGGAACTAGGCTTTACGCTTGTGTTTCTGCGTACAGCCGTTAATTAAGTGTAGCTTTTATTATTTTTGCTTTTCGCGCGGGGCCCTTAAAGTTTGCTGCCTCCTGTTACGTGGCTAATCCGGTACTGAGGTCCTATTCGGAGATTTGAGATTTTCATCTCACTTTTTTTCGTCCTTGTTGCTCTCGTTTGAAACGTCATAGTTGTGAGAGTGACCAAGATAAAATCTCATCTCATCTCACGCGTAGGAATAGCCCCCTTGGTCCAGCCCATCGTGTCTTATGTAAAAAAGGGCACAAAACCCCGTCGTCCCCTAATTTAATAAAGCCCAGTGTCCACGTCCCAGTAATTTCGTTAAGCGGTTAATAATGTAAATGTAAGGGTAGTTCTACATTATGTACATTAGAAGGGATTAGCAGTTCCCAACTAAATTAATTCGGCTCTAAACTCTCGGGTCAAATTGAGCTCTAAGCCCATTAACATACCGTTTAACTTCGTTATGGGCCTGTAACTTGGCATAAAACGGACAATACAACTCAGCTCTATAGTGTGAGAGCAAACTTGACGGAAATTACATAAAGATATAAACACCAGTGGCTCAGTTAGCTGTAGACCTTGTGGCTGACATCTATCTCTTCTACAGTGGAGCTATTCCTACGCGTGAGATGAGATCAGATTTTATCTTGGTCACTTTCACACTTTTGACGATTCAAACGAGAGCAACAAGGACGAAAAAAGGTGAGAAGAAAATCTCAAATCTCCGAATAGGGCCGCTGCTGGTCGAATTCCTTTACTGATTCTCGTGAAATTTTCTGAGCAGGTTTGATAATTAATTATCTAGAATTTTTTTGCCAAGTTAGTTTTTGGAAATCTTAAAAAAAAAACGAAAAAAAAAACACTTCATCAATATTATAATCTGTTAAAATTAAAAAAGCTGTCCTACGAGATACAATAAGCTCTTGTGATGCGAATTTGATTTTGTAAACAAATTTTAGATTTGTGTTTATTTTTAAAAACCGCTCGCTGTATTTCGATAAAATTTAAATGGAACTACCTGGGAAGGATACCTACCCTTTAAAACAAATAAAAGAATTTTCCGTATCGGTTCAGGGACCCTATTCGGAGATTTGAGATTTTCATCTCACTTTTTTTCGTCCTTGTTGCTCTCGTTTGAAACGTCATAGGTGTGAGAGTGACCAAGATAAAATCTCATCTCATCTCACGCACAGGAATAGCCCCCTGGCGTCTACGAGTAATCGGGGAACGTCCATAAAACACAAAGATTATGGCAAATTGAGAACATGCTCCGTTTTGAAGCCGGTTAAAAATAAGTCCTACGTAATAATTTAAATTTGTAAGTACAACGCAACGAAGCGTGAAATAGAACTTTTTTGACTACAAACGAAGCATTCAAGTTTGAAAAGTGATCTCTCGAGATACGATACCATACTCTTGACTGTCTTTTTTGGGTTTTATCCCTTTTTAACTCCGATGCAAAAGCGACGGGGTGTTATAAGTTGGATGTGTCTGTGTGTGCGAAGCGATGATAGCCTAGTTCGAGAAGGCCCGCCTCTCAAGCCAGAGGGAGCGGGTTCAAGCCCAGCCGACGACACGCACCAATTTGTTCATTGAACATATGTGCGTATTGTATGTCATCTGCTACATGACTTGTATGGCGACGGGCTCGACCTCTGTCACATTTGGGACTGAAAATCGTCCGGAGAAGTGTGGGTGTTATATTAGATCTCTGCCAGCTCCCTCGGGGGAAAGTTGAGAGTGTTCTTGGCTATGTTTGATGAAAATCGGTGTTGATGAAAATAGGTTTTTTGTTGAAATTTTAATTTTTATTTGTTTATAACATGACTAAGATTAAGAAACAACAATGACAACGACAACATCTAAGAACAACATTAGCAGTAGAACTACAGAACAAAAAAAAAGAAGAATAATTTGATTAAGAAATAGGAGTGGTAAGTACGCTTAGTACGAGTATGAATATTTTACAGATATACGAGTAACTACGCTTAGAGAAAAGTTAAGGAGATAGATTAATCTAAGTTTAACTTAGGAGGTATTCGTCAAGGAGTCTACATACACAACAAAGTCACCGACAACCGCCGACATTTTGTTATTTACATGAAAGCTTGACGTCAGAGGCTTCATTTAAAAAGAAACCAAGGCCACACATCATGTCAAGTGCGCAGTCTGATTAAAAAAAACTCACCGACATCTAGTAATACGTCGTTTCAAAATGTCGGTGGCTGTCGGCGACTTGGGATAGACGGTATAAATTTCAGCGAAAGGTATAAACATAAACACATTAGTGCTATATTTTTAATATACGTAAGTATGTAGGTCTATTATGAAGAGAAATTAAGGTAATCTCTAATAGCCAGCTAGTATTATGTATTTATTTTAACTGCCCGATCCTTTCTAGATCCCTCCAATTTTCAGCAAGCAAATTACACGAAGTTATGCAACTTAATGACGTAATTATGAAAATGGGTATGGCCCCCATTACATTTTACCACAATATGTAATATTCGCTGTAAACGTATACTGTTATGATACTAATTAGAATAATAATGACGTCTCGAAAGGTCTATTTTGAATAAAACTCTTTACACAAAGTAGACCTTTCGAGACGCCTAGGGTTGGGGTAGCGTGCTAAAAATTAGTAGCGTTTGGGTTGTTTCGTTTTAAGTTAAAAACTTCTACATAGGTAGTTTTAGTGCTTACAAGCTGTTAAAGCAAGTTTAATCATTGTAGTAGTTGATCCATTGCACCTATATTTGAGTGTTTAGTTTTTTTTTATTACACACCACGGACTCCGGGGACCGTGACCTTTGTTAACATAAATCTCAATTATTATTTAAGGGGAATACAGGTAGAGGAGGTTAGGGCTATCAGATTTACTTATTGCATTGTGAGTACACCACGAGCAGACCAGCAACCCGCAAGCAGCACCCAATCACGAGTATGACTCATGTGCCAGCCATCGCTCTCCTCAACCATATTTTAGGGAAGAGATCGACCCCACATACGACGCCGCCGCAAGAAGGTGCCTTCGATAGTGAGTATGAATGCTCGACATGTGCCTACAGTTTATTTAAAACGCGAAATGATTACAATTTTTACTATCATGGCATCATGGTCTCCTCCCGTCCCAGAGCCCCCATCGCCACCGCGTTCCGATCTCTGATGGCCATCTGCAGGTTATATTCCTTGATGGTCTTCGGTGACGCAGCCGATGGTCGCTGTAAAAGCCGAATACCTTAGATTGACACTTTTTGCACGCGAGAAGTGTCAAAAATAGAAATAGAAATTGCATTTTGGGTACTTTACCCGCGGATACTGACTTGAGCTCTGTTTATTATTTGTAATTTGTTATTTTTGTTAGGTTTTTTTTGGGCATAAATTGTTATTTAAGTGATTGAATACAAAAGGCTACTTATTGTTTTTAAACCAAAAAAAATCCATTAACAATTTAAAAACCATTACTTAGTAGAATCGAGAACCAGATTAGCTTCTAACTCTTGACGGCGCAAGGCGATTATACTATCAGTTTTTTTTAAAGCTAACTAGATAACCCAAGCTCCTGATAGTAGCCCTTAGAAACAATCTTATCAAAACCTTCAAACAATAACTCAAATATAAACACACAAAGCATAAAGTAATCGAGTAAACACACAAAACATGCAAAACCTTCAAATTGCGTTATTTAATTTGCATCGAAAATCAATAAGTGAATTACGTCCGTTCGACGCTTCAAATATTTAAGCCCCATTATTTAAACTCTAGGGTGTACTTAATGGAAACCGATTGTTTACGTGGACTCATTGCTTTTGTACTGGTTTGTAAATTAAACAACTTGTATTTTACTACGTTTTTGGACTATTAGTGGCTTTAGGATTGGAAAAGTGAAGTTAAGTTATTAGTAGATAATTAGAATAAAAACATTTGTCAATTTTTTGTACGGTATTTATCAACTAAATCAATTTAGTTCGACTTATTAGCGTTTGCGTGCACTGGCTTGCATTACTGCATTGATGTACAACTACATGGCGTAGCACTGCGATTACATAGCGTAGCACTGCGATTACTTGGCGTGACACTGCAATTACATGGCGTAGCACTGCAATTACATGGCGTAGCACTGCGATTACATGGCGTAGCACTGCGATTACTTGGCGTAACACTGCAATTACATGGCGTAGCACTGTGACTACATGGCGTAGCACTGCGATTACATGGCGTAGCACTGCGATTACTTGGCGTAACACTGCAATTACATGGCGTAGCACTGTGACTACATGGCGTAGCACTGCGATTACATGGCGTAGCACTGCGATTACTTGGCGTAACACTGCAATTACATGGCGTAGAACTGTGACTACATGGGGTAGCACTGTGGCTACATGGGGTAGCACTGCAACTAAAATGGGTAGAACTACAACCAAATGGCGTAGCACTACCGCTACGTGTCGTAGCACTAGATCTCCATGGCGTGGCACTACAGCTACCATAACGTACCACTACTGCTACATTTTTTTGTTCAATATAACCTTGCGCTTGGCCACCATCCCGCCTGATGTTAAGCAACGATGCGGCCCATGATGGGGCACGCTTCTCTAGGAGGAACCGATTCACTTGAAGACACCCAGACTATAACTACCAGGAAACACTCACCCAAGTAAAGCATTCGTTAATCTAGCGGTTCGCACAATAAAAATGGATAAATTTTGTTCAGGATTTTGGTATGTCAACCTTGAAATGACATACAACTACTGCTATTTGACGTAGCGCAACAGCTACATGGCGTAGCGCTACAGCTACATGTCGTAGAACTATATGGCGTAGGAGAACAGTTACTTTGTTGACACTACTACTTTAGAACAATTCATCATTTCATTCATTTTTTGGAAGTTTTCAGTTGCATGTTCTAATTTACTAGCTTAAGACTCTATATCCTTCGTAATAAAGTTTTAACTAGAAGGTCGCTCTACATCTGTATTACAAGATTATGCAGATTCAGAGTCTCTGTCCAAGATAATATCTTGCAGCATGCTCTTATCTTGACACAGCAGTCCGTTATCCGGATTTGCATTTAATTGGTCAATTAATGTGACTGACAGAGATATGGAGATGAAGACCTAGTTACAACTTGACCAACTCTAAAGATAGAGTGGGGGAGCCACTACTGTATTTTCTGAAGTTTTAATTAAATTATATATTCAAGAGATCGTCTCTAACAGCCAACCTTTGGTTGGAGATGATTGAGATGACTTATATTTAGCAGAGAAGAATGAAATGTGTCGTAGTGATGAAAGGTTTGATCTAATTTAAAAAAACAGAAAGGAATATCACTTTAGTGATTGAGCATAAACTAGACTACTAAATTAACTACCAATAGATGCCAGCTACTCTATATGATTTAAATTTACTAAATTTAAATGTCACATCAACCATTTTCCAAGTAATTCACGTCCGAAAATTTCTATATTCTAAGTAATTTTGTACCTATCTCAAAACGTGTCCAAATTTCGCAAGCCTAGTTTCTCAGGGATCTGAAAATTTAATCTCAGAATCCCGAGTAACTACTCATACTTATTTTGCTTATTTCAAAACAGGATTAAAAATCGTTGTGCCGTACTCCGCCAATTGTGAATCGATTTTAATGATTCTATTTTTGTTTGGTAGATCATACTTTAGAGATGGTCCCATTTAAATTTTATCGAACCGGCAGTTCTTAAAATGTCGACAAAAGTCTAAAAATTGTTTACATGGATGATGAATTACAGGATGGGAAGTCGGTTTTTTTAGCTTTTCTTTTTATATTATTCCTCATGCATGCTATCCTGTTTGACCATTACCATACTTGCACTAACGCCTTCACGCTCGTACTCGATCATCATTACAATCCCACAGGAGAATCTATAATAAGCGTTCCTGGCCTTAATAAAATTATAAACTACCTTTTTGTCCTTGGCTTTGCTCGCAATTCATTGCTTATGGCACTCAGAGATAATGTAGATTTCTAGTAGTAAGATAATTTATATAATCGGTTGTGTAGTTTCGGAGATTAACATTTATTGAGCTTACAAACTCACAAATAGTAAAAATTGTGTTCATAATATTCGTATAGATAGATATAGATTAGTATAGGTAAATCCTAATCCTAACTCATATTCTAAGTGCGAAAGAGTTTGTTATTTCGGTTGTTTGATTGTTCCTCTTTCACGCGCTAAGTAACCAACCGATTATCATGACATTTTGCATGTACTTTGTCAGGATACAGAAAAGGTCATAGGGTTCATTTTATCCCGTAACATTACATCCTGTGGGACCACAGGTGAAACAGCGAAGCGAATAAAAACCGGCGCGGGCAATAGTACAAAACTATGTTATTATAGCCTTAAATATGCCTCTGAGTTTCTGAATGTCTAAGAGCCCTTCTTTCTGTCATGCGGATTACTGCCCGCGCGCGGGTCTGGTCCGCTTACGGGATACCCATATCCTATCATTTCACACATATTTTTCGTCTCATGCGGATTGTCTGCAGGCGCGCGTGTTAAGCGGATGCAGGCGGCGTTCTTCTGCGTTCAGTGTTGTTTTGACTGTGACACGGGTGGCACGCACGGTCATAGTACGCCGACACACTAGTCACTGGCGATACGCACGACACTGCAGCTGCAAACGAAATCTTTGTTCTGCGTGTGGCCGGAGCGTGCTATCACCCGCTTGCGGACCAGTTCCGTGCGCGGGCGGAAATCCACAAGACAGGAAAAGGGCCCTAATATAACTTTGTGTCATTGACCTTAACAAAGAGTAACTTGTAACCGTCCACGTGTTAGGTCTAGGAGCACGATGTGACACCGTCTGTTAGGGAAATGCACTTACTTTCTGCTGACGCGGCTTAGTTAGACGCGGCGAGGTGCTTGTCACACCGTGTTATACTCAGAGATCGGGAGTTAAGCTAGCTTTTTGTCGAGCGTGGATTAAACAAAGTTGAAGTTTTTATTAAATGTATCGCGTCTTCTACTTCTTGAAATAAATTATTTTCGTCCTAAAGTTTCTTGGAAACAGCTTTTAATCGTCTCCAGGTGTTGCACATTTTTTAGCTTAATAATGTTTTTGTTTGTAACTTCTGGTGTAATGCCAAATGGCACTAGTTATGACTAAGTACTAAAAATTGAGTCACTAGAAAAATAAACCCTAAAGCCCACTTCTACAACATTCGGATTTCAATTCTTAAAGTCAGGGTTAATAATCTCAAAGTTAAAATGTAATAAATTTAAATCTATAATGTTTTTAAAGTTTAATGTTTTTATGTACAAATTCCATTGCATCTAGCCATCAATAAAGTTCGTCCGCATGTGTCCATTAAATTTTATAAATGTCACTCTAATATAGTGTTTGTTAAGGTTAATCTATCTACAAATTCCATTGCATCTAGCTATCAATACAGTTGGTCCGTATGTGTCAATTGTTTGCTCCGGTCAGGCGACACGAGAAGCACTCTCGGCGGCAAACAAAGAGCCACTTTACCGAGCTGGTGAAATTTAGACGGCACATATTCGCAGGCCAGGCCAAACAAACAATATTCAGCCGATAGTGGCTGGCTGTGTTGCGGCTGGCTTGCGATAGTTCTAAAATTAACTCGTTAATTTTCCTCACAGTATGTACTGTGCTTGTACGGTGTTCATAGTCATTAAGAGTCTGGCGACCACGTTAGACCAATTTCGCATTGGCTTAAGGTATTCTATAGTCATTTCGTCTAGAAGAAGACTACGAGCGAAGAGAGCAAGTAATGATACTGACGAACCTCTAAAGTTACCTACTGAGTGACAAAGTACAATTTCAATTTTTTTATGACTTTTGCACTTCTATAATAATTCTTAAATAATTAAGAATATTCCTTGTATTATGGATTTATTTAAAAGCTAATGAGGTAGACAACCTCTCTATGTAAAGAGATTTTTGATTTGCTTTATCCATCTATTGAATAAATCAGTCAAAAGTGACCCCTTAAAAATGCGGATATTTTTCATAGCTCTATTTTCTCTTGAGGACGTTTTTTAATAAAACCAAGAACATAGGGGCGGAGATATAGTTCATTTAATTATACATGATAAATTTCATCATAATCTGACAAATGGTTTCCAAAAAATTTGAGAAGCGCGTTTGTATGGAAATTTCAGAGCGTCGCGGGACCCTTAAGGTATTAACTAGCTGCGCCCCGCGGTTTTGCCTGCGGTTAAAAAGTAGCCTATGCGTAAATAAGGTATAACCTACCTTCACACCAAATTTCATCAGAATCCATCTATCCGCTTGAGCGTGGAGAAGTAACATACGTATACACATTTACACACTCACAATTTTTTTTCACCTTGATAATATTCGTGTAAGTGTGAATTGTGATGATAACTGAAAAAGAATCATGTTATTTGGTAATCTGTTGTTTTTTTAAATGCTTAACTTTTTTTTGTGTTTCAAATATAATATTACCAGCCATTTGCAGCCGGGTTTTTGTTGTTGTTTTAATAATATTACATACTTGTTATCTCAATTAAATTTAATGTTTCTAGCAGTAAACAACAATATCAAGGGCCACTGCTCCATTGTAAAAGGCTCCCCACTTGATCACGGACAAGCTCTACATAAAGGGCTGAAGCTGAAGGCATTGTATCTATAATTGTATATCTGTCCCTATAGCAGCGCCCCGCGGCCTTGCACGTCAACTGCAGAGATTTTACAACCTATTTTCCCTCTGGATTTGGTCTTTCAAACAAATTTATTACAACACCTCAGAAAAGATTTGGAAGTAATTTTGCCTCATTGTGTCAACAAAACAAAAAAAAAAGCGATGATAGCCTAGTTAGAGAAGGCCCGCCTCTCAAGCCAGAGGGAGCGGGTTCAAACCCAGCCGACGGCACGCACCATTTTGTTCATTGTGTGAACGCATGTGCGTATTGTATGTCATCTGCTACATGACTGGAGCCCGGTGTATGGCGACAGGCTCGCCCCCTGTTGCATTTGGCACTGAAAATTATCCGGGGAAGTGTGGGTTACACCTCTGCCAGCCCCCTCGGGGGAAAAGCGTGACGATATGTTATTATGTCAACTTAATACTTATGGCCACTTGTACTAAATATAAGAGTAACCTAAGTCCTTTCTTAAGCAGTTTTATCAACTCGTAGCTAAATGTTCGCTTATCGGGCACATTAATAAGTAATAAATGTAGTTAAGAGGACCGCGACGCTCTGAAATTTCCATACGAATGCGCTACTCAAATTTCTTGAAAACCATTTGTCAGATTATGATGAAATTTAGCATGTACAATTAAATTAACAATATCTCCGCCCCTATGGTTTTCTTTAAAAACGTGCTCAAGCGAAAATAGAGCTATGAAAAATATCCGCATTTTTAAGGGGTCACTTTTGACTGATTTATTCAATAGGTAGACCAAGCAAATCAAAAATTCCATTACATAGGGAGGTTGTCTACATCATTAGCTGTTAAATGAATCCATAATACAAGAGAAATTCTTAGTTACTTAAGAATGATTACAGAAGTGCAAAAGTCATAAAAAAAACTGAAATTGCACTTTGTCACTCTGTAGGTAACTTTAGAGGCTCGTTAGTATCATTACTCGCTCTCTTCGCTCGTCTTCTTCTTCTAGACGAAATGGCCATAAAATACCTTAAGCCAATGCGAAGTTAGTCTAGGTCGCCTAGGTCAAAGTAAGTTAGGTCGCCGGACTCTTAAGACCTAGGAGTAGTGTAAACTTATTAAACAAGGACTTAGGTAGTTTTTATGTGCAGTGGTGGCTGAGCTACCCACGTCCGTAGGAGTGTACTCTATTCTGATTCCCTACACGTGGTCCCCGGGTAGTGCTAACCGGGTAGCAAACTCTGGTGGGAGGCTTCGGCCGAGGCTAGTTACCACCCACTGGACCAAGCCATGCCGTGAAACGACCCAGTCGTGTTTCGGGATGTAGTCCGGTGTAACCGTTCCGAAGACGGGTCTGAGCAGTAGCGCACTTGTAGCGCCTCACTCAACTGCCGTCTTTGTACTTCTTCATTCTATAAAGCTCCAAGGCTAGAGTGAATAAGTACCTTTATTGGTCGTCGTGCTCCATCTTAGACCACAACGTCGCTTAACATCAGGCGAGTTGGTGGTCAAACGCCGACCTATTGACATAAAAAAAAAAAAGTACAAGTGGTCATTAAAGTAATTGTAACACCATTGTAGCTCTAGCTGCATCTGTAGTTCACTAACTATGTAAACCAATCTTATTTTTCTAGTCCTATCCTAATCTTAATCCTCCATCATAAAAATATTCCTGTCCATTCAGATTGCCTGGAAGAGATCGCTTTGAGCGATTAGGTCGCACATTAAAAACTTAGTTAAGCCTTATTTTAGTATTATTGTAATTATTTTATGTTTTTAATAAAGAGTTGTTGTTGTTGTTGTTGCATCATCCTAACTAATATTAAAAAGCGAAAGTGAGTTCGTTCATCTGTGACGCTTTCACGCTCTAACTACTGAGCCAATTATCCTGAAATCTTGCATACACGTTGTCAGGGGCACAGAAAAAGGCATAGGAAACCTTTCACCCCAAAAAAATTAACAGTTCCTAACATTTTCGGAACTTTCCTCGTAAATTTTGGGCTCGTCTTAATTTCCATATTTTTCATATACGAGTAAATCTGCAGCCCTAAATACAATTTAATCACAAAGTAGAATTGTTATTAAGATTAAGTTAGTATCACTGTAATAGCCCTTCTTACATTTTATGTCCGTAATTAACTTACAAAGAAGCTCAAACTTCCAGACTTGAAAAAGTCTTTGGCTAATTACTGTCCTCATTGTCGTTTTATGTCTTTTAAGATGTTCTCTATAAACCACAACCACTTGGCTTGGCTTACAATGATGGAATAGTCAATAGAGAAGATATTACAAGGAAAGTTGATGTTCTATTTTGGCCTGATCTAACAAGGTCTAGCATTCTGGAAGCCAACACGTAATGACATCACTCGTCAAAATAGTCATAGTCTCTTTCGCATTATTTGTTTATGCCATATTTCAGATGTTGCCCACGTGACCATTTTTGACTCGGAATCCTAATCCTAACTAATATTATAAATGAAAAAGTGAGTTTGTTTGTTTGTTTGTTCGTAACGTTTTCATGCCCTAACCACTCAATCGATCATCATGAAATGTTGCATACACGTCTGGGATACAGAAAAGGACATAGGGTATTTTTTATCCCAAAAAAATAACGGTTTCTGTTGGAGCGCGGGTGAAACCGCGGGGCGCAACTAGTAATATATAAATGCTATAATGCTATTTACATGGCTATACCTAGCGTAGTATATTATTATACCATCCATTTTGTTTCAAATTTATACGAAAGTTTTCTGCAGCGCTGAAACATTATATAATTATTCGTCCAACAATACTGTATAAACATGCAGCTCTATAAAGCTATAACAAACGCCGCAACATGGCAACCGCCAAATATTTTGTTTCAATTAAATTCTAAAATAATTTTCTAGTTACATGTCGATGCAAATATTCCTTGCACTTCGAATTATTAGAATTATTAGAGCAATATCGTAGCACACGCACGACATTTTTATTGCGTTTTGTTTATAAACTAACACGGCTAGAGTTAGATAAGGGACTGAGTGAAGTGCAGTCGGATGGCCATACTTGAACGCAACAGAATATTGAAGTACGGTGTTTTCTCTATATGCCATGGTAACAGAAATTCATTGGGAAAGTAGATTGCTTAACAAGGGATGGGAGCATCTATTGCACACCTTAAGAGATACGGTACGAAAACCTAAAATTGGACCGCATAAATTAGGTGCTGCACACAATTCACCGTAGTCACAAACAAACGCAACCAGACGCAACAGTGATACTTATTGTTGTCTCATTCTCGCTATAGTCTCTTTTATACGTGTCTCTATACATATTTGTTACTAGCTTCGCCCCGCGGTTAAAAAGTATCCTATGTGCTATTCTAGACTCTAATCTATCTCTGTGCCAAATTTCATCCAGATCTGTTCAGCCGTTCTGGCGTGAAAGAGTAACAAACATCCATCCATCCATCCATCCATCCATTCTAACAAACTTTTGCGTTTATGATATTAGTAGGAGTAGGATAGGATACTAGGATTTATACATGCAACTTAATACTGTTAACGGAACTGTGTAGTGTCCGTTTGCTTGTAGTTACGAGTATATTGGGGCCACACACTATGAGCTAGAAATTAGACTCGTGCCGCTTCTTCCATATATTAATTCAGTGATTGCACACGAGATGATTTAGCGTATGAGCGAAGCGACGGGTTTTTTTTCGAGTGTGCAATTAATGGTTTCACCCAATTTTGATACTCTACTTTTTTCTTTACTTTTCTGTACTTTTCCATTTCTAAGGCAAGAAAAAGGTAAATGTTTAATTTTTTGAATTCTCAAAATAATAAACATTTACCGCGTACTTAAACACGCTTCTAATATGTTATTTTATACTCTAAATGGTTCTTCTGGCTCCGACTTACGCGATTTTATTGAAGTTTTGAAACCAAAAAGGTAGGCACTTAAACTTTAATGTCCTTACACAATGTAGAACAATGAATCTCGAAGCAAATGGTACTAACCAAAGAGGGTTAGTATCATTTCATTGTTCTTTATTCAAATTAGGTACTTTTCAAGAAGGTTTAGTATTTTCTGGTGGCCAGCCTTGACATGCATCGAGGCTGGCCACCAGGTGGTTTTTAGTGGGTCGCCAACATGGTTACCCCACACTGCCCAAACCCTCTATCGCGTTTGGACGTCTGCTAGCAGATTTTCCACCTCCCAAAAAAAAATGTTTTCTTTTTTGAACACAGGTGTGAATTATCTATTTTTATTTATTTTGAACATTGTCCGTTGCGCGTGTTTTTTCCAAACATTACACATAAACATTGAAACAAAGAGGCGTGGACATTTGTGTAAGCAAATACGATGTTTTTGTTGTCCGATCTGCATGAAAAACATTCCCCGCGCGGGTGAAGAAGGGAAGGGTTTGTTTCATTTTCAATGGACATAATCCGGCTCTTGGTAGTCAAGATTGTAGAGCACTTAAATAGCTTTTTAAAAATAAAAGACAATTTAAATGAATAACTAGTCGTGTTCGATACACAAGAATTAACTAACCTACGAGTAGCTATGGGAAAAAGCCTCCTTATAGCTACGGCACGCTGAACGATCACCGGCTTCACGGTGGCCGTCCACCGTGAACACCGCTGAGAACCGCTGACGCATGGTCAGCGGAATGTCCGCCTAAGCCTGTATGCGTATAGTATCAGTATGGCGACAGACGTACATAACCAGGAATTGCAGAAAACCAACAAAGTACTTACTTACTATAAATAAATAAATGAAGAAAAAGTACTCCCTTACAAATTAATAAAATCGCGTACGAATTATAATTTTCCATCCCCGGTCAAAGGATAGAAAAATACAATCGGAATAAATGCTTAACTAACTGGGCTCAAACCACTTAAAATAACTTAATTAGGGGAATTTTAAAATAAATAAATAAATTCGGGACTTTTCCACACAAGATCGCCTGACCCCAAACTAAGCAAAGCTTGTACTATGGCTGCCAGAGACTGATAGACACACATATATATTTTTAAATACACACTTAAATAGATATTTAACACCCAGACATAGAGCAAACACAAATGTTCACCTCATAAATGTTTGCCCTAGGTGGGAATCGAACCCAGGCCCCCAAGCTCAGAAGGGTAGAACTAATTTTGATTATTTACTAAAACAAACAGTAGGTTAAGTACATACAAATATAATAATATGTGCATTGATGTGTATGTCATAGAACAGCGTTCCTTTTGTTCAAACTACCCTCATCACTGTCGTATTCCCATCTCAATCACAACTTTGCAATATAATGCAAAGTAGCTATTATTTACGTAGCTATTATCCCGCGGCGTCGCTCACGTTAGTATATGGCCATCAGTGGTTTAACTGTCTACTTTCTATCTTGTAAATAAAATGTAAATCCGTAATTAGCTGTAAGTTTATCTGTAAGTTTATTTCATGTCATTTTTGTGAGCTGTGGATTTTGTTTACATAAATGAAATAAAAATAAATAAAATAAAGAGCTTTTAAATCGGACCAGCAGCAACCCCCCCCCCCCCCCCCACCCACTTCGCCCCTGTGATGGAATGAAAATGAAAGTAAGATATAGACATACATCACATAGTGTGAAATGTGATGTGGCGTGAATTGTGATTAACAAAGCATCGTTTGAAATCATTGACGAAGTTCAGTCTGAGACCGAAGGCTGAGTTAACAATATTTACTATGCCTACATAATATCTTGGTAAGGAGTTAAATCAGTTTTTCTTATGATTGAGTGGGCCCACGTTTGACCACGACACACCTGATGGAAAGTGACGATGCGGTCTAAGATGGAGCACGCTTGCCCATGAGGTGCCTATTCACTCTTGTCTTGAAGAGACCCAGGTTGTATCTATTGCTGGGGACCACCGAAGCAGGAAGTGCGTTCCACTCCTCGGCAGTTCTGACTAGGCTTTTTCATTTTAATTTTCATGACGATTGTGAATAGGGCTGACAAGTTTTCATGTGATATCTTTAATAAGTGTCATACTTAGTGACAGACGAATCGTTTTTGTATACATAACTGAAGATTGCAAATAGGTAAAATCTCAACAAAAAAACTTAATTTTTTAAAACTTCTGTGAGATGTCTGAACAATGTTTCCAAGACGTACCTACTAATCCTACGTACGCAATATGCATCCTAACTTTACTGCTTTTGTCGGTCTGTGTTAATTTTAGTTTCAGGACGTGTTGGAACCTCAACCTCTACAATGGTATTTGTTTGTTTGCTCCCTTGCTAGAGAAATTTGGCGTCGCACGTCTTGTGCATTTGCCAGTGTCAAGTTAATAATAAAGTATTTTACAGATGATGGAGTGATGATGGAAAGATGATAATGACGATGATGGATCTCGCTCTTCACCCTATTTAAATAAAGTGATGGATATTTTACAGAAACTTTAAGTAAAGTTTTGTAGAGAACATTATAAAGTCACGTTTTGCAATGTTTGTATCATTTGCCCACACTCGTGCACCTTGATGAACCGATAAAGGTTAATAATCCACCACTTTAACACTCGAAGAATCACAAGATTTAGAGAATAATACAAAATTACAACAGCAGTATTTAGCTTCTCGCCAAAAAAACCACAATGGTATTTACTTCAGTTAATAACTTTAATCTGTAAGCACTGTATCTTTTGTTCAATAAACTATTATTATTATTTCAATAAATTATTATTATTTAAAATTAACTGGCATCTTGTCAACGACATTAGCATATTTCAAGCCGACAGCAAGCCAGGACAGTATTCCGAGTTTCTAACTTGCTATCCTAGCTTGAAAAACTAGCCTCGTGTTCCCCGGGCATCAGTCCAGCTGTCATATTGACTGACAGAAAGCCCTTATGAAGACGACGGTGCGTACGATTAACTACATAATTGCGTACTAAGAACAACTGGCAAAGTTTTCCAATGAATATTATATTTGGTTTATATCACGGGCTAATCATTTTTTTCAGCTTGGTTTTTGAAATTAAAAGCTATCCCCCCTAGCAATAAACCTTGTATCGCCCCTCAGATCAATCTAGAGGGAAAGATGGAACACTGCTTTATATCTCGCTGAAGCCACTTCTTTTTCAATGTGTGTGCGTGATAATGTTGCCATGAAAAACATTTACAATTGCACGAGAACTAATATTAATTCCCAAACTCTACGTTAGCCATTTCCGTTCAAATATACAAACTTAGGAGATTTAATATTTTAAAACTGCACATATTTGCAAGAGTTTAATGTTACGGCTTTTTCAAAATAGACTTGTAAAAAAACTGCACAGTTTTAAAAAGAACCTCAAAATGTAGTCCTGGCCACACTTTTATAACGCACTATGTATATTTAAGTACACGAAATTATACCATAAATCAATGCACATAATGTCGAGGTAAGAATGACCAAGCAAGTAGCGTAGTTTTTTGCGTCAATGTGTGAGTGTTGTGTACCTATATGATAGTAGCGTAGTTTTTGGGTGGTTTTTGGCTTCACTTAGATCAAACGCCGTGCGCCATCTTATTCTCTAGATTGATCTGAGGTAGGTACGAGTATAACCCCGGAATAGTTTCACAGCTTTTTTTCTTTTTTATTCGAGTTTAAAAATGTATAAGAAAGAAAAAGACAAAACATCATATAACTATTCCGAGGCTATACAATGTTTATTGCTACGGGGACATATGTTTTATTGTTTTTGCTTCGATGTTCACTAACAAACGTACTAAACATCCATTCCAACTTTCGCATTTTTAATGATATTGAGCTACTCACACAGATAGATCATTATAACCCGTAGTCATTGGCTACTCATGTACCTATCTAAAGTATAAATGCAAGACCACTACCACACCGCCTTTACACCGTTGTTGGTATAGACCACTGTTTTTTATTTAACTACATTCCACCAGCTTTTAAACTCCATACAAAAAAACGTTACAATACCTAATGAATTTTTAGAACACTTAATTGTATTTCGCGCTCGAGTTTGTAATCCCATGGGCAGAGAAAGTTCGAGAAAAATTTCAAAGAAGCTACCAGAACAAATTAAGATTGCACTAATTAAATACTTTATTTCAGTGAACACGGAGCAGATAAAAAGATGAGTTGGTATTCGTTTCGTCACAGTAACTGAAAGTGTTACATTGCTTGGGATGAGAGGCTTGCAACGCTTCTATTTAATACAGGGCGAGAGCATCATGGTATAGTTAGGTAGGTACCTATATCAGAAATGGAGTATATATTTGTTCAGATTTAACATGACTAAATGTATGCATAAATTAGCTTAAAGTATTGACGTCCTTGTCTAATACACAGCACTCGCAGCAATAACAAAGACAGGTACATTCTATATTTTTTTTTTTTTTTTTTTTAATTCATGTAAAAATAATTTAGGGATTTTTGCCAATATTGGCATGCTAATCCCATCATACCCTAAACTATACACTTCAACGAAATCGAGAAAAAATAAATAAAAAGAAGACCTCGCCGCGCCCACGCAGTGACGATCGGCGGAGACGATCACCGATGCATTCTATATTTTCAAACTTGTAAATATTTTCCAATTTCGCATTCTGAATATCTAATAGCGGGCCTAACATAGCACAATCTTTTGTTACATAGATAGATAGATATACACTTTATTGTTCACACCAGAAATAACAAAACAAAAGAAGAGAAAAAAAACTTAAGCAGTAGTGTAACAACTGGCGGTCTAATCACTAAGAGCGATCTCTTCCAGGCAACCTCAGGATGGAGAGGATACGTATTCAAGCGTGTGGGACAGGCTGTGCAAAAATTAACAAAAAAAATTGATATTATTAACAAAAAAAAGATTGTTACGAGTATATACCTACATCTACGTTTGTTTCTTGTTTGTGGAAAGTACTATGTTAAAAATTACGTCACGGCTAAAAACCTGTTGAAATCACGGTGTATTCTGTACCTACCTATTAGTGCTAATTAGCCTATGCCATCTCCGCCTTTTTTCTTCTCCGTTCTAGCAAAGCTTGCTTTTTATAGCGCTGTATTGAATAGCTGTTTTAATTTGTTCTTGATGAGCTATAAAAGATAAGTGATTCTAGCTATTAACTAGCCGACCGCCGACGGTTACAGATCGATGTGGTTACATCATTTCTTTTAGACTACGTTTTTATTGCCAGCTCTTAAAGCCTAGAATAACGTGACATTCTCGGTAATAAGAATTAAGCGACCTATAAAATTGTGAGGTCTGTGCATCGCATAAAAATAAGCGTAAAAATAATTGATCTGACCTGTAGCTTGTGTAATGATCATCACTAAAATCCCTGTTACATTGAGGCTGCCTGAAAGAGATCGCTCTCAGTGATAAGGCCGCCAGTTGTTACATTAAAGATTAAGTTAATTATCTTCTTAATTTATGTTAATTCTGATGTGAGCAATTGAGTGTTTTCTGCCTCGGTGGTTCAGTTGGTAGTGAACCTGCCTTCTCAGCTTGGGGGCGTGGGTTCGATTCCCACCTAGAGTAAACATTCATGTATTCATGTGGAGACATTTGTGTTTGTTCTTATGTCTGGGTGTTAACTTATTTAAGAACGTAATTAAAATATAAATCTATATAGGGCGACTATATAAGGCGTGACGACGATATGTTATGTATGTTTATCAGTCTCTGGCCACCATAGTACAAACTTTGCTTAGTCTGGGATCAGGCGAACGAGTATGAGTATGACATAACGCGATTTATCGGACCTTGCCCGCAAGAGCAGGGTAGTCTAATAATACAGGGAGTCAAGGTCCCGAAATCGGACGACCGAGCGCTTTCGACCTGTGCTTCAAGCAGGGACACGACAGAAAGCCCCCGAGAAATTGCGTAATGAAATAGGCACTTTATTCGTTCTTACTGCAGGGACCTACCCTTAATCGAGGGAGGTGGAGCCGTTATCTACCACGCTGGCTCACTGAGGGTTGGTTGATTTCACATGTCTTTCGGATTACTTATTATTTCTCGTGCATGTCGTCCTCATGATGTTCTCTTTGTATAAATGAACGAAATAATGTAAGAAGCGGCACGTCTCTTATTTTTAGTACACATCGCGTGGACCTAAACTAACTACAAGCAAACCGACACTAGACAGTTCCGTTGGTAGTATTATGTTACGTGTATCAATAACAAAGATAGAGAGACGTACAAGAGACTATAGCGGGAACGAGACAACAATAATTATCACTGTAGCGACTTGCGATTGCGTTCGTTTGTGACTACGGTGAATTGTGTGCAGCACCTAATTTATGCGGTCAAAGTCAAAGTCAAAGTCAAAATGTTTTTATTCAATTTAGGTATCAAAGATACACTTATGAACGTCAAAGGTAATTAAATTGACTCGACCGCCTTGTTCGGACAAAAAGCCTCTACTCAGAAGAACAGGCAAGAAACTGAGGGGCATTATTTTTTCAAAGAATAAATAAATTACAGTCTCACAAATTTTGGCTTACAACTAGGTAATATCTATAAATACTAGTGGCTACTTGGCGGAAGTGGAAGGCTCCAGACATCTTTATCTTCTAAATAATTCTTAACCTTATAATATCCTCTTTTCATTAATGTAGTTTTTACATGTGATTTGAATTTTCCCTCGGTCCATTTTTAGGATCTCGTACCATTTGTCCCCTAAATTTGATCGAAGGTTTAAATACAAAATGTTTGTTCCTTGATTTTGATTATAACTCGAAGCCAAATTTAAATAACTTCTCATTTTTTAAAATCTCGAATAAGTTCGCGTTTATCTACCAACTTGTCTAAGAAATCCTACCACAAATTTCTACGAGATCGTTTACTCAGTTACTTGTAAAAAGTAGGTAACAAACAGACAGACACACAGATACAGATAGATAGATAGAGAAGCTGAGAGGTAGAGAGTTTATTATTGTAATAATACATATCGTCACGCCTTTCCCCCGAGGGGGCTGGCAGAGGTGTAATACAACACCTACACTTCACCGGACAATATTCAGTTCCAAATGTAACAGGAGGCGAGCCTGTCGTCATGCAACGGGCTCAAGTCAAATAGCTAATGACATACAATACGCACATATACCGCGGGTGTATATACGTATACGGGGGTTTGAACCCGCTCCCTCTGGCTTGAGAGGCGGGCCTACTCCAACTAGGCTATCAACCTCATAATGATCACAAATAATATCACATTAGAAATTTAGCCACACCTGCCGTATCCAATAAATTCATATACATGTCTCTGTTTCAGTTTCAGCAAATATGCTTTCGTGTGTCCGTTTGTCTGGCGGGCATCTGTCCGGCTGTTCCCTTCTTCAGGTCGCATTTTTCAAATGATTCTCGTAAAAAATTGTGAACAGTGTAGATAAATATATTTTTTTTTATCGATTCAGTCTTTGTTTTTTTTTTCAAAATGTCTGAGAAATGGTAGATATAGACTTGCGAGTCTTCAGTACAAAATTACTAGTACGAGCAAGACCTAATATTTTTACCCGACTGCGCAATAAAGAAGGTTATGTTTTTCGAGTGAGTGTATGTATGTTGGTATGTATGTTTGTATGTATGTATGTATGTTGGTATGTATGTTTGTATGAGGTTTCTTTGGCACGACCTACAGCCTTAACAGCTTGATGGATTTCGACATGTGAGGTGTCATTTGAATCATCTTGATAGTAGTGGAAGGGGCTATAGAGTACAAATTTTTGCAGCCGGTTTTTTTGCTTTTATTTTAGTAATGTTACTTGTTTTTGAGTGAATATATACTTTACTCGTAATTCACAATATTTAGACGCAACTATCTCAGTTTTCCTTTTGAGAAAGCGACATTTGTTCAAATTTAAGTGTTTCGTCGCTTTAGCCAGTTAAATTAAAATTTTGTACAGAGTTTTAAACCGCACGAGAAAAATTACAAGTTAAATAAAAAATGCTTTGTTTTGTTGGAGGAGGAATTCTAAGTAAAAGCTTCTGCGAAATTTTTCGCGAATTCTTTTTCTTCATTGTGGTTAGTCTGAATAAAAAACCCTGTTTAAATATTTGAGGTTATATCTTATCTTCTTTGTGGTTTTAGCAGATTTCTTGTACGCATATAAATTAACTAGTGATCCGCCCCAGCTTTCCCTACCTTCCGTGAAAAGTTCTCTAAGTAATCCTCAGATCTAGCTAGAGAATAAGATGGCGCACGGCGTATGATCTAAGTGAAGCCAACGCTAACTACGCTACTGTCGTATAGGTACACAACACTCACACATTGACGCAAAAAAATACGCTACTCGCTAGGTCATTCTTACCACGACATTATGTGCATTGGTTTATGGTATAATTTTGTGTACTTAAATATACATAGTGCTTTATAAAAGTGTGGCCAGGACTACATTTTAAGGTTCTTTTTAAAAACTGTGCAGTTTTTTTACAAGTCAATTTTGAAAAAGCCGTAATATTAAACTCTTGCAAATATGTGCAGTTTTAAAATATTAAGTCTCCTAAGGTTGTATATTGGAACGGAAATGGCTAACATAGAGTTTGGGAATTAATATTCGTTTTCGTGCAATTGTAAATGTTTTTCATGGATAACATTACCACGCACACACATTGAAAAAGAAGTGGCTTCAGTGAGATATAACGCAGTGTTCCATCTTTTCCTCTAGATTGATTTGAGACCTAATCTTATGTTTGTAAATACGGGGGTTTGTAAATATGTGTATTATCTTCACACAAAATGTACTTACCTATTAATTCCAATCATTATTAAACTAGCAGCGTCCCGCGGTGTCACCTGCAAGTGAAAAGTAGCCTATGTGGCCTATTCTAGATGAGATTCTGAGGAAATTTTGTCCTACTAATATTATAAACGCGAAGGTTTGTAAGAATGGATGGATGGATGTTTGTTATTCTTTCACGCCAGAACGGCTGAACAGATCTGGATGAAATTTGGCACATAGATAAATTATAGTTTAGAATAGCACATAGGATACTTTTTAAACGCGGGTGAAACTGCGGGGCGCAGCTAGTTAATAATAGATAACAACATTTCCTTAGAATCCTAGCCTATGTGTTAATCCAGGATATAAGATACCTGCATACCAAAGTTCATCAAAGTCCGTTAATTCGTTTGAGCTCAAGAAGCAGTAACAAACGAAAACATTTCTCGTTCTTCTCTATTGCTTCCCTACATCTTCTCTACATAGTTTAAAATAAAGTCGCTTTTCGCGTCTGTCTCTTTAAATAACATTTGAACGGAGTGTTTTATATACCACGCCACGTCACTTTTAAACAGCTTGAGAAAGCAATATCATATCTTAAGTAACACATACTTACCCCGACAGATAGGGCACTTACCCAGCCCACCCATTAGCGGCGTACAACTTGTCACTAGAGAGCTCTTTACTAACTGTCAGGGGTAGATTAATGACGTCACAGCATCCCTTCGACGTAGGTTAGGTGCTAGTCTGTATGGGATGCGCCCTTGCGGTGAAGGACGGGGTGATAGGCGCATTTTTGCTTGTACTAAAATGAAATCAGTTTTAGTGGTGTTCAGTTTAGAAATTGATGGCAAAGAATCGATACCATTGATGTCTGTTTACCCGACTGCACAAAAAGAGGGTTATGTTTTTCGAGTGTATGTACGAGTATGTATGTATGAGGTTTCTTTGGCACGCCCTACAGCCTAAACAGCTTCATGTATTTCGACATGTGAGGTGTCCTTTGAACCGTCTTGATAGTGGAAGTGACATAGGGTACAACATTTTGCAGCTGGGTTTTTTTGTTAATCTTTTAATAATGTCACTGGTTTTTCTTCTCTACATAGTACTTACTTACAAACAAAAAATGGTTTTCGCGTTGAGGAACCGGAATGGATCGCTAGTTAGAAAATAAAATAGACTTGCCTTTGATCGCCATCTCGCCTGATGTTAAGCAATGATGCAACCCGCGATGGTTGCACGAAACGAAAGACGTCTACAAGGTGCTGGTTTTATGTGCATTAATAGGTATTAATATTATGTCATGTTTGCCACAATAATTTAAGGTCGCTGCATACATGACGGGATTGTACTCAGCCCGGTCGGAACGAGCAATTTTTAAACATTGTTACATACAAAAGTAGAGTAGTAAAATATACGCGACGGGATCTCGGACGAGACGAGGCCCGCGCCGGACGGAGCGTGAAAAAACATCGTCGTGGACGATGTTTACCACGTCCCGGCCGGCGCGGGCCCCCGTTCGCTCCGGAGAGTTTACGTTGACTATGCGGAATTCTCACGGTGCGTATATGTTACAATCCCGTCCGGGCATTCACACTGTCACGTTCCGTCCTCGTCCCGTCCGAGATATTATCCCGTCCCATATGTACCTTTAATTTAACAATATCTCGAAGCCCCTCGAGACGATAGTAGATATTAATGATGTTCCTTTTCTGCCATCTTCCTTTGCTGGTCTGCCTAGTTATACTTAAGGGTGTTGTTTTACCGGTCAACTACTTTTATAACACAAGCTTGAAAAACTCGCGAAAAAAACCCAAATCTTTATGCAAATTTGATCACGTGAATAGTTATGATTAATGAAACAAGAATTACTCACGTACGATTTAGTCGATTATCCTGACTATAGTTTCAACCGCATTCGAGAAAATAAATCATAATGTGTGAAAACCACAACGTTCCGAAGACGGGTCTGAGCAGTAGCGCACTTGTAGCGCCTCACTCAACTGCCGTCTTTGTACTTCTTCACTCTACAAAACTTCAAGGCTAGAGTGAATAAGTACCTTATAGGTCGTCGTGCTCCATCTTAGACCAGAACGTCACTTAACATCAGGCGAGTTGACGACATTCTATATAAAAAAATAAAAAAAAACCACGTCGGTTTCCATAATAAAACGTAAATAGTTATTTTGTATAGAGACTTGATTATTTTTTGTCGTAATTTGCAAACTTATGTTCTAAAAGTAGCTAAAAGTACTTCACGTTCTTGGGAAGAACAACATTCTTAAGTTTTACTACAACCAACACCGGCACCTTGTACATTACACGTACAAATAGAACTTGATATCCAGTGTGAGGTTACCCTACTCCGGAAAAACTAATAGAGACGAATTCCTCAGTAAATCGCTCAACGAAATGGGTCCTTTATTTTCTCTCCTATAGAGGCTCTTGGAAATCTTATGACCATTTCGTCTTTCGTCTGTACTCTTATATGAGAATTTATCGCTCTGAAGGAACAGTATGAAGTGATATGGGAGGGACGAACGATTTCAAGAAAATTTGAGACGAAATGAAACTCAAATGAAATCGTAGAATAAAAGGGCCCTAGGCTGGAAAGTAACAGAAAGTCTAGGGAATTTATTAGGATCAGAATGTTTGGGAAAAGGTGTGAAGTATTGTGACCTTTTTGAAAGTAGTTCAATTTGAAAATACGAGTTGAGCCTTAGTGTTTTGTTTTGTTTGAATGTGTGAGCGAATAAGTTGTGGGTTATGTGTTGATCGATAAATTGGGTAGAAAATTTAAGGTTTGTTTCATAAAACTGGATACTTTGAAACAACAGATAACTTAAGGTAGATACTACTTCATCATCATTCACATTCTTCTCTCTCGCACTGGATATATGGATAACTAGCTGCGCCCCGCGGTTTCCCCGTGCTTAAAAAGTATCCTATGTGCTATTGTTCTTAGTGTAGGTGCTACAAGACAACTACTAATGTTACACTTATATTTTTAAGATTTATCTATAAGTAAAATAAGTAAAGTAAATTTTTAGATTTCTGTTGATATTTTAAAAACCGCTTAACCAATTTCGATAAAATGTATATGGAACTATTTCTGAAGTACGATCCACCAAAAAATAATAAAATAATAATAAAAATATCTTTATTAAAAAAAAAAAAAAAACTAGACTATAATCTATCTCTGTGCCAAATTTCATCCAGATCTGTTCAGCCGTTTTGGCGTGAAAGAGTAACAAACATCCATCCATCCACCCATCCATCCATCCATTCTTACAATCTTTCGCGTTTATAATATTAGTAGGATTTAGTCTAAGATACGCAGAAGAACGACCCTCTCCCACGTTTTTACTCAATGGGATGTTTTGAATGTTACTTATAGCTCAACGTTGCTCATGGCGGGAAATTTAAATTTTAAACAGTATTTTTTTGTTATACCGGGTATAAAACTCAGTAATAATTTCATTTGCGGTCATCGTAGAGCATTTACTATGTTTGCTTTATGATATTTTGTGGAGATGTTGAACAGGAATGCATCAGATGGTCAAATGAACAAATGAACCGATAAACTGACGAACCTAGCTTTCATGAGTAATCAGGTGCGTATTTCTCAAATACTTATGTTTATCTGTAACATAACGCGACGAACAATCTAAGAAAGTAAATCACAAATTCAATTATCAAGTATCAAAAGTTACCCGATCTAGCTCCAAAAACAAAAAGAAAACTGTTTAAAATGTAAATTTCCTAAAATAAACCTTAATATTATGTATAACACATCTCATTGTGCAAAAAGATAGGTGAGGGTCGTTTTTCTACGTATCTCCTACTTATTGAAGAAAGGTAAGATTAGGTCATTAATTGGCTGGTTAGCATTAACATAATAATGTGTACCTAAGTTGTTTATTTAGTATGGACAATACACGTTGAATCTAGTTAACTTTCGGGAGCGATAGTTTGGTTTTTTAAAACCTACTTTTTAATTATAAAATATATTTTAATACTAGTAGAGTCGATGAAGATTATATTCAGACTACTCTTAAATCTAACTTACAAAATAGAGGAGGGCTTTGCCGGACGTCGACGCAGCATTTTTTTTATTTGTTTGCAAACTGGCTGCAACAGCCCATTTCAATAAAAATACTGACACATACAAATATAACCATGTGGCTGAACAGATTTCTAAGTGCAAACATAGCATGTACACAAATATTACACTTAACATTATGAATAAACTAAAAATTAAAAAAAAAAATTATTTATATTTATATTTATAATTATTATGAATGATGACCGAGGCTACGAACGCTTGGACAACAGCTTGCCCTGGAGAAAGCCTCCCCGAAAAACCTCATTTGCAGAAGCTTTGGGACGAGCCCTTAAACAAAAAAATTCAAAACGACCTTATAAGTTAAACTACTTCACCATTCGATCGTGCTCGTCTTCTAGCCTCTGCAAAGCGGGAATCGGGGTTCTGGCTTCAAACTTTACCATCCAGAAACATTGGGACGCTACTGGATAACAGTACGTTTGCTCTCTCTGTCAGCCTGCGAATTGGGGCTAATACAAACGAGCCCCATCATTGCCATTGTGGAGCATCCGTGGACCGTCAGGGACATCACGGTCTTTTTTGCCGCCAAAGCGCTGGCCGCCAGTCCCGACACGCCTCTCTGAGCGATGTCATTCGGAGGGCTCTTACCACCGTCAACGTGCCGGCCATACTTGAGCCGAACGGTATCGCACGCGACGATGGTAAGAGACCTGACGGAATGACATTGATTCCCTGGAGTCATGGTAAGCCACTGGTGTGGGATGCCACATGCGTCGACACACTGGCGGCATCCCATGTATCATCTACCTCCAGGACGGCGGGAGCGGCGGCAACATCGGCGGAAACCCACAAGAGGCAGAAATATGAATCCCTCGGTGATGGATACATATTTCTGCTTTTTGGGGTAGAAACTTTGGGCCCTTGGGGTCCAAGCGCATGGTTGCTCTTCAATGAGCTGTCAAAGCGTCTGATAGAGAGAACAAACGACCAAAGGGCTGGTGCTTACCTCGGTCAGCGAATTAGCATTGCTATTCAGCGAGGTAACGTTGCCAGCCTTTTGGGTACTTTACCCGCGGATACTGACTTGAGCTCTGTTTATTATTTGTAATTTGTTATTTTTGTTTGGTTTATTTTTTGCTGCAATTATGTCTGGTAAATGATTAAACAATTATTAATTAATTAAAAATGTAGCTAATACTAAAGAAGGCTAAGACAAAGGTAAAGATAAAGGTTCCAGATTGGACTACAACAGTTAAATAATATAATAGGGATTTCAGGGTTTTTGAATGATTTTGTTTGTCTTAATATAAAGCCTGCCAGTCTCGACCCCTTTTTAACGATATGATCGATATGCTTTCTAAAATCTTACTTTTGATCAACAATAACTCCCAGGTCTCGAGTTGATGTCACTTCTTTAAGTAGCTCTCCGTTAATATGATATGTGGCAAAGAGCATGTGGCATTCCCGCAACTGTGGCGTGACTCTGCGTAGGAGTGCAGACGCTAGGTCAGCACCCACCGCGTCGCTCGGTGGCCATAATAGCGATAATATAACGATCTACGTAACAATCGACTGGGAATCGAGGTGGGAATCGACTGCCTCGGTGGCTCAGTTGGTAGTGAACCTGCCTTCTGAGCTTGGGGGCGTGGGTTCGATTCCCACCTAGGGCAAACATTTATGTGATGAACATTTGTGTTTGTTCTATGTCTGGGTGTTAATATCTATTTAAGTATGTATTTAAAAATATCTAAGTATGTATATCAGTCCCTGGCAGCCATAGGACAAGCTTCGCTTAGTTTGGGGTCAGGCAACCGTGTGTGGAAGTGTCCCGAATTTATTTATTTATTATTTATTTATTTAATTTCGAATAGGAATATTTTCTTGCTTCATACTGTTTAGAGCATTTTTCAGTAGTCAGGTTTTAGTATTTGAAATTATTTTTATATTTAATTCATTTGAATTTTTACCTTTAGTTCCTTTAAATTAATTTTGATACATGTATTTCAAATTGTAACTAATATTATAAATGCGAAAGCAATTTTAAACAATTCAACCGACCATCATGAAATTTTGCATGCACTTACAGAAAAGGACATAAGGTACTTTTTATCTCGAAAAAGCGGATAAAATAAGCGTAGCTAGTCTGGAATAAAAACAATTTCATTTCATAGCTCTCTATCTTACGCCATCTGACTTATTAAAACCCCATTATTTTCTTTGACATCTATTTAAATTTGTCACAAACAACTCCAGCCAACTTCTCAACTGCCACAAAGCTTCCGACTCCTATCTTCGCGAAGCTTTTACCACAAAACAAGGAGTGAATAGACATCTGTACTTTGTCCCATCCCTAATGAACTTTGAACGTCTGTTGATTTGTAATTGTTCTAAATGCTTTGTTAATAATTCGTGGAAAATGATATTACGACGCTTTGAAGTGTTTATTTTCTGTTAGAAATAGCTAAATCCAGGAATACGCAAAACGCCAGCATTTGGTCTAATCACGTTTTCGTAGTAGTTTACAATGACAAGGTTCTGCTACCAATGTATTGCAAAAAACATGTACATAATGGCTCCCGTACAAAAAAACATGGCCGCTATACAAAATTGGAACGTAGCTCGGACCGACACGACCTGGATGGGGGGGGGGGGGGGTTGGACTCGGGGGGGGGGTGCTACGAATGAGATGACGATGATGAAATAGCGGAGATTGTAGGATGACGAAAATAATGAAGAAACAGCCCAGTGCTTTACAACTCTTAGGTGCTAGTGCTTTACAACTAATGATAACAAACTGCCAAGCATAAGCGCTGTATCTTCACAGCCTGATTTGACGCCACAGAGATTTACCATCACAGAAAAAAAATGGTTTGTATTTACCATCATCAGAACCACTTTTTTTTCGTTAAGAGGTTTGTCACCATCTCGCCTGATGCTTAGCGATGTCGCGGCCTAACATGGAGCACGCTTGATTAGTAGAAACTAATTCATTTAAGGCTTGAAGATATCCACAGAATACTCTCGGAGAACACCCACTCAGGTACAGAAGTAGGAGAACTATGACGTCCCTAAGTGTTCAATCTTCAATACCCTATTGAATAAAGTTATTTGACTTGAATTAGAGCATTTCATACAAGCTGTCCGCACAGTAGAAGGAAGAAGTCTAATCCTAACCAATATTATGAGTGCGAAAAAAAAGTTAGATTATTCGTTTGTTTGTTTGTTTTGTTAGACTTTCACGCCATAACCTACCAATAACAATAACTGAACATAAAATAACAATTAACAACCAATCATCATGAACTTTGAATACACATTGCCAGGAGGACAGAAAAAAACCATTTATGCGGTATCGTTTCCGAAAAAAAAACGGTTCCTGTGGATCAGGTAAAACCGTGGAGCACAAGTAGTCATAAAAAATCTTCATCAGGAAACTTAACGCCAGTGCAGTACCAAGAAGTTTTTAATTAGGGTCAGTGAAAATAAACGAGCGTCTTTGACTGCAAGCAGCATCAGGTTATCTTTTACTGCTCAGTGCTAGCAAGAACCTACTAATTAAGATTATAATTAGAGAACTCAATATCTCCGCCGCCGTCTCGACCCGTACCCTCGTCATGGGCGCGCTAATTCGACGGTAAATTAAGCGTATTAGTCACAACTTAGGGATTTTATACGAATCAGCTATCGTGGTGTTTTGATTATAGGGGAAAGATTTATGTTTTTATGCTTTTGGATTTACTTTCATTTATATTTTATGCGCCTCGCGGTTTACGTGGGATTTCACAGAAACCATTGCTTTTTTCGGGATGAAAGATACTCTATTAGCTTTTCGTTTTTCCCGGACTTTTTTTGTTCCCGGGAACCGGGAAAAAACTCAAAAAATTAAAAAAATGTTCCTATTTTTAATTTACACTTACTAAAAGTGAAATAAAACGCGTTATTTGATTTAAAATATATTTGCTAGTCGTTAATTAGTTACAATTAGAAAATCAGCCTAAATATTAAAATTGTTTCTGTTCACTATTTCTTAAAGTAAAGCTTTAGAAATAATAAAGAGCTTAGCGGTTAATCGCTTACGTGTTTCTAATTTTTATCGCGAAATTTCCCAATACAGAAATTGCACGTTCGCTTCCGGTGGATGCAGACATGATTGTTCGTATTTCATTGTAAAGATGTTCCAAGTTAGATGTCCGTTTACTAAAAGATATGTTTACGTCAAAATCTTTCTTGAGTTTTGTAAATTGAGTTCTTGGTGATGGAGCTCCCTTGAAAAACGTTTTGAATAGGATTTTGAAGCACTTCAGCGAAACAAGAAAAAGAGCAGTTGACTCACAAAAATTGGGTAAGGTAATTAAAGGTGAGGTAATTAAAACAAAGAGATTAGGATTAAGAAAGGACAGCTAAGCATTAACTATGCTAGGTATGATTTCCACTGAAGCTGCGTGAAGACAAATACACACAAAAAATCTGAAAAATTCCTAAAGTGCTTTACAAAGTGCTGGCTAGCCGAAGGATATTTTATTTTTTGAATTATTGTATTGCTCGTCGAAAAACGAAGGGGTTTTCCATATATTTTTCACGTTTACAGTTTTTTAGAAAATTAAATCACTTAAAATGTTCCCGGAAAATCGTATTTTTTCCCAACTCCGGGCATTTTGTATTTCCCGGGAATTCCCGATCCCGGGGTCCTGGGAACGAAACTCTATACTCTATGTCCATTTCTGTACATCTGAAAACGTTACACAACATCTGAAAGCGTTAAAACTCGGGTAAAATCACTCTCGGGTATTTATTAAATCACGTTATTAGGATTAATCCTTTTTGTTTGTCCAGGTTTGTTTGTTGCAAGATGAAGCTGCAGTTTATAAGCTGGGTCATTTAGAAACAAACTAACATTAATCAACTTTCTTACTTACGATATAAGTAAGTAGGTTAAAAAGTATTATAAAAAGTGAATTTTCTAAAAGTGAAAATTCTTTTTCTAAAAATTATCTAAAATCTAATTATATCTAAAATTATCTAAAAATTTTTTTCTAACTTGTGAATTTTCTAAAAAGTGAAAATCCTTTTGGGTCTGTCTGTGACTGGCTGTAACATTAAATAAATATTTCTGATTTCTGATACATTCCTTCGTAAAACATTACCGCTCTTTTTGTTCAGTCGGGTAAAAAAACCTTTCCTTTTAGAGCATAGCGCAAATAGCAATGTACGCTACCGTACGTTATAATAGTCGTAATATGACTACACCGAGTGAAAATTGCATTCTTGAAGACGGATCGCCGAATTCCGTGACCCGCGGCGCTATTTACAATAATTCGGAAATGTTTCCGATCGGATCCCACATATTTCAAACTCTAATTATTCGAATCTCAGTGTACTTTTATAAATTTTGGAATAGGGAATCGAGGTTAAATCCGATCGTAAGAATGAATCACGTATCTTTAGTTATGAATACGGAATGAGATTCGAATAATTTGAGTTTAAAATGTTTGGGATCCGAACGTTTTCGAATGATTGTGAATACCTATCACGATACGACGATACGACGATGTTACTGCAGCTACTAACTTGCAATCTTTTAAAATAAGACTAAAAAAATGGCTCATTGAGCAAGCTTTCTATGATTTTCATGAATTTGTAAACTCGGACATGTGATTTTATTAATAATTTTAATTCATAATATTTTTATTTTAGTTATGTGTTCTTGTGTTGTGTAATTTTTGAATTTGTCACTTTTGCTGTATTATTTTATTATACATTGATTGTATTATTATTTAAATTAACATGTAAAATTACATTTTATGAATAAAATGAATATGAATATCACGATCTCGAATTTTTATTCCTATTTCTTGTAAATATTTTCAATTTTCACCAGTATTAAATTTGTTGACATCAAAATGAAAGAAAATCAGCACTCAAAGATAACCCCTGTCACTCACAGCTGATGGGAGGAAATTTATTAATTTATCGTACCTACCTGCTAATTAAGTATATTTCCTGCTAAAAAATGTTGCTCCCCAACTTTGTAAAACCAGGTCCAATATTTCAAAAGGGCAACTTGAAAAACTTACACAGAAAGTGGAATAAAGAAAAAGTCGTTTAGACGCAATTTAGTGCGGCAATCTCTCTCCGCATCGCCTGTAGTACACAAGGCGACTTGCTAGTCGCAAGCTGCTGCTCGGTTTCAATCAGATAGAATGTAATAAGTAATAGTAAAGTAGGTCTAAATTTCTGTCAAAAAACATTTTTGGATATTGGATAGATAAACTTGCGAAAATTTTAGTTTCCATTTCCACCCGATACGGGCGCTGTCTCACTTCTCTTATGGCCACTTGCCTAAGTCCTTGCTTAAGCTTAGATCACTTAGTGCGCTTTGGCGGAATTTCCACCATAAGAGGGTGGCTCTTACTAGTAGGCACATTTTAAAATCAAAGTCAAAGTTAAGAGGAAACACAAGGGTCGTTTTTTCATACAAACATAGTCCCCTGTTTTCTCACTGGATAATACCGGTAGAGTCATGTATTTTTATTTATCTGAGTATCTATGGTTACTATAAGCATGTTCCTATGATTTCCTTTTTTTCATAAATTAATTATTAAAAAAGATACAAACGTTCAAAAACTTAAAAAAATGGCCGGTTTTTCCGCTTAATTCAAACACCCAGAAAACAAATTTGACTAGACTAAATCAAAAACACAGTTCAAGCCCTATTTTAATTTTTAATAAAAAAAAGTATTTAAATCGGTTAAGTTTTGGAGAAGGCATCAGGGGACTACGAATCAATGATTTTTTGTAATTTTAATAGGTATTTTCAGTCCAAGCTGCAGTTGGCTCTATCGCACTTGTTCGGGCATTGCGCGATGGCAATAGATTTTAGAAATACCAATTTTTCAATTCTCTATTTGGGTATCAAAGATACACTTATGAACGTCAATTTTTTTTTAAATAGATTCGAACGCCTTGTTTGGATAAAGAGCCTCTACTCAGAAAAACAGGCAAGAAACTGAGGGGCATTATTTTTTTAAAGAATAAATAAATTACAGTCTCACAAATTTTGGCTTATAACTAGGTAATATCTAAAAATACTAGTGGCTACTTGGCGGAAGTGGAAGGCTCCAGACATCTTTGTCATCTAAATAATTGGTATTAAAACCTTATTACACCCTCTTATGATTATAGAAAAACGCTTTGAAGCGATTACAGCTTGTCGTAATAGATCAGTCGTTGCTTCACATTTGTGGCGTCATGTACGACAGGCCTAAAACGTACCGCTCACGCGTCGCAAGGCGTCCGCCATTAAACCGCAATAAAAACGCAGCGATTTCGCGAGATTTATGCCCCTTATACGTCAGTATAAAGGCGATATAGAGATGGAGGGCCGCGGAATGAATAGTGATATAGGCCATAAACTATAAAGGAATGGTCATGCTCTCTAGCATAATATAGTCTGTGCTATGATTGGTATGTGATCTAATCAGATCTTTATAGGGCTGGTGTTCTGGCCGCTACTGGGAGGCGGCACAGGGAACAAAATCGTAGAAGAAATAGTTATAATAATTTATTTTTATGTTATGTACTAGCTATTGCCCGGAACTTCGTTCGCGTTTATTCAGAAAATAGTATCCATAAACCCTCCTCGTGATATACTGTAACTAATTATCAAATATAAATAGTAATCCGTTACCAAAGAGGTCAGAGTCTAACATTAAAAAAAATACTGGCTGGTTTTGAGCGGAGTTTTAATTTTAATTGTCAATTTTAATTTTATTACCAAGTTGGTACTATTCTGTGATTAGCATTATATGTATTTTAGTGTGTATGTGAGTGGCGCATTATTTTTTATTAATTAATCTTCATCTTTATCTCTTTATCTTTCCTCGTGACATACTGCAACTATTTATCTAATTTCATCAAGATACGTTCAGCCGTTTAGCCGTAAAAAGCCTTCAAACAGACAGACAGAGTTACTTTCGATTTTGAATTAGTAAGGAGTAAGGATGTTAGTCTCTAAGGTGTTTATTATTATGGGCCTATTCAATCAAATCAAGCGCTAATCTTGACTATAACATGGATGAATTTTGTAGTGTGTTACTGTAACCTGTATTGTTTACAGTTTCGTTGGGTGGGAACGGGAGGGAAAGATAATGTGCAAAGCAAACCCTATGATATCCGTTCTAATACTGGTTTATTTCCTGTAAATTATGTCAAATATAATGTATGCAGTTACACGAGGTGACCTCGATTAGCGAGTCATTGACACTTGCTTTAACCCGTACACATATACATATAATCACGCCTCTTTCCTATAGGGGCTGGCAGAGACCACTTCTCTCTGCTTGCTACGATCCTGGTATACATCTTTCGCTTCTTTCACTTCCATGAGTCTTTTCATACACGCTTGTCGCTTATGGGTACTTTTGTTCGTCCTTGTTGCTCTCGTTTGAAACGTCATAGGTGTGAGAGTAACCAAGATAAAATATCATCTCGACTACGAATCAATGATTTTTTGTAATTTTAATAGGTATTTTCAGTCCAAGCTGCAGTTGGCTCTATCGCACTTGTTCGGCACTGCACGACAGCAATAGATTTTAGAAATACCAAATTTTTATTTCTCTACGTCTTGATGTTTCCTTTTAAAACGTTTTTATTCAATTTGGGTATCAAAGATACACTTATGAACGTCAAAATTATTTAAATAGACTCGAACGCCTTGTTTGGATAAAGAGCCTTTACTCAGAAGAACAGGCAAGAAACTGACGGGCATTATTTTTTCAAATAATAAATAAATTACAGTCTCACAAATTTTGGCTTACAACTAGGTCTATACATACTAGTGGCTACTTGGCGGAAGTGGAAGGCTCCAGAGATCTTTGTCTTCTAAATAATTCTTAACCTTACAATACCCTCTTAATATTTATATTATTATTATTATTATTATTATTTTTATGTTGAATAGGTCGGCGTTTGACCACCAACTCGCCTGATGTTAAGCGACGTTGTGGTCTAAGATGGAGCACGACGACCTATAAGGTACTTATTCACTCTAGCCTTGAAGTTTTGTAGAGTGAAGAAGTACAAAGACGGCAGTTGAGTGAGGCGCTACAAATGCGCTACTGCTCAGACCCGTCTTCGGAACGGTTACACCGGACGACATCCCGAAACACGACTAGGTCATTTCACGGCATAAATAATATATTAATATATTAATAGTATATTTTTCGAAAGTCTACTCCACACTATAAATTTAGCTAAATACGAGAATATCTTCATATGGTACAAGTATTTACTTAAGGGCACTTTCATACTGTGTGCGTTCTTCTCCTTTGATCTGCAATCAGTTGTCTCACTCGACGCTCACCGCTCAGCCCGCTTTGACGTGCCGCAACGGGAGGGGTGCGGCCATTTAGCATGTTTCATGATTCAATAAAACAAGGTTTAGCATCCCGGGAGCAAACACACAATGACGTCACTTGTCATCGTCATCCGTCTCTATCGAATTATTTGTAAACTAGCAGCGCCCCGCGGTTTCACTCGCGGTTAAAAAGTATCCTATGTGCTATTCTAGACTATAACCTATCTCTGTGCCAAATTTCATCCAGATCTGTTCAGCAGTTCTGGCGTGCAAGAGTAACAAACATCCATCCATCCATCCTTACAAACTTTCGCGTTTATAATATTAGTAGGATGACTTATTTCGGTCTTGCTTAAGCATCGATTGACGTCACTATGCGTTGGTCACGTGACCGGAATGCAATACCTGGCGGAGTATATTATTATACCATGGTATGTTTGTATTGTATAGTTCACACCATCTACGACGGTACATCTCTCTCTTCATAATCGTTTACATTACAGAGCCCAATCTACGCGATAAGGGAGGAGAAGGTTATACATACTATAAGCCACTACATTGGCACTAATTATTCCCTTATGAAAATTTCAGTGACTTCACAAATTATAACTCAGAACGAAGAAGTGACTCGCCATCCTGAAAATATTTCGTTTATTATAAAACTAGCTAAGCAATAATTGTCTCATAGTGGGCACCAAACAGAAGCAATTGGGGGGTCAATTATTGGCCATTATTGCAACGTTAATAAAACAAGTAACATTATTAAAAGAAGTCCAAAAACCCGGCTGCAAAATGTTGTACCCTATGTCACTTCCACTATCAAGACGATTCAAATGACACCTCATATGCATACATATCGTCACGCCTTTCCCCCGAGGGGGCTGGCAGAGGTGTAATACAACACCCACACTTCGCCGGACGATATTCAGTCCCAAATGTGACAGGGGGCGAGCCTGTCGCCATACACCGAGCTCCAGTCATGTAGCAGATGATATACAATACGCACATATGTTCACACAATTAACGTATTGGCGCGTGCCGTCGCGCGTCGGCTGGGTTCGAACCCGCTCCCTCTGGCTTGAGAGGCAGGCCTTCTCCAACTAGGCTATCATCGCTCCTCATATGTCGAAATCCATAAAGCTGTTTAGGCTGTAGGGCGTTCCAGAGAAACCTCATACATACATAACAAACATACATACACTCGAAAACACGTGTTCTGACGGACACTTGTTAGCCAAGAGGTATAGTCCGCGCAAACCACGAAGGTACGCCCCACTCCTCCCAATCAACCCCACGAGAGGCGTGAAGAAGCAGCGCTAGCGCGCAGCGTTGACCAGTTTCTTTGATCTGTGGCGCTGACGAATGCCCCTCAGTTTCTTGCCTGTTCTTCTGAGTAGAGGCTCTTTATCCGAACAAGGCAGTCTAGTCTATTTAAATAACTTTGACGTTCATAAGTGTATCTTTGATACTTAAATTGAATAAAAACATTTTGACTTTGACTTTGACTTTTGACGCTGGTCAAGCGGAGGTAGGCGCTCTTCGAACGCTTGTCTGACAGCAGCCTTACATCTTCACATGGGGTGCTAATTAAGCCATGTCTTATTATACAATAGTACCCGACCTTGGTGCAAACATGGTTTGACACTTAGATTAATGAACGCCTTGACATGTTCATAGTAGCACACGTCCTAGTGCAAATGTTTGAATTGACTTACTTAGTTATTAAAGCTCATTGAGGGCTCATTAATTTATGATTTAGAAGGTATAGAGATTTTTGGACGTAGTTTCTATGGAAACATGTACTATTTAAGGACCAGAGCAATGTCATCGTTACGTATTTAGGCGTAGACTTAAAATATTACCCATACCTCTCTCTGTAAGATTTATAAAATTCCTTTCTTTAAATTTGTTTTCACAAAAGATAATAACAATATACGTAACTTTTGCTTGATATTTTAAGCTTCGTCCTAACTAAGCAAACTGTGAGTGGTTGAGTGTTGACCTCCAGCTAGCTACCCTATATACTTTAAAATGGAGTGTCCGAGCAGCGCGCACTGTGCGTAGTTTGCAGCGTATCGCTTGCTGACTCATTCAGTGAGCGACTGATTGAGTTTGCCCAATACACGACTCAGAGTCTGCCAGGGTACAACAGCGAAGACAAAGATGTCTGGATCCTTCAACTTCCGCCAAGTAGCCACTAGTAAATAGATATTACCTAGTTGTAAGACAAAATTTGTGAGACACAATTTTTTTTTTGCTATGCCCCTCAGTTTCTTGCCTGTTCTTCTGAGTAGTGGCACTTTTTCCGAACAAGGCGGTCGAGTCTATAAAAAAACTTTAATGTTCATAGGTGTACCTATCTTCGAGTATCTTTGATACCGAATTGAATAAAACTTTTTGACTTTGACTTTGAACAGTCACTTCAGCTGCTCACAGTTCACCTAGTCAGGACGAAGCCTTATACGCCACCAACTTTTCCAACAATTAAAAAAATTACAGCTATGTGTAAGTAATTTTTTATACTACGATGAAACCGTAGTATTAAAAATAATTACTTAAACGTAGTACTTATAATACAAAAATGAATAAACTAGCAAATTTCCCTTCAATTTGATGGAGTCCAAAACATCTGTCGTTCCTTTGATAGAAGCACTTCACCCGCATTACTAAATTAAAGCCATCACAGAGTTAAACAATGCAACGTTATCTCGAAGAATAATAACTAAAGCAACTAACTTATCTCTACATTAAATTGAGGAGCCACCATCGAATTTTCTAAATCAAATTTTCCACATCCTTGTACAGGTTTTAGTTCTTATATTTCACCACCACTAAAGAAAAGTTTGTAGCACTGTAAAAGGCAATGTTTTTCCTCTTTCATTTTTTACGCGTTCTGCCTTCAATCCGGGAAGATTAAAATCAAGGCTCCTCGAATCCCACATAATTTCCAACAATAAACAACCTTCAATTCTCGATACTTTCCGAACCTTCTCAGTAAAAAAACTCAAGTAGGAAATGTTTCGTCAATAATGCTTTAAGTTCGAAATCTTTAACACTTACACTGGTCAACAGTGATTTTGTTGGTCTTGATGTAAGAGTGGTTTCGAATGCTTGCTTCTACTTCAACAATTGAAGAAAATATGGGTGGTTTTAGAATATTGGCTCTAGTTTTTTTTTTATCTTCATTTTCACATTGCTCTATAATAATAGTACATTGTTCCAAAGCAAGGGAGAGAAAGAGCAGTAGTATAAATTTTATTAAGCAAAACCAGTACTGTACTTTCATGAATATACTCGAAAATTGGCCACTTGAAAACATAGAAAAAGCGATGATAGCCTAGTTGGAGAAGGCCCGCCTCTCAAGCCAGAGGGAGCGGGTTCGATCCCAGCAGACACACACCAATTTGTTCGAAAAAGACGGATGACGATGACGAGTGACGTCATTACGTGTTTGTGCACGGAATGCGTCCATGTCCAATATATTGGCGTCCATGATTCAAAAAAACAACGTCTATTTTTTGGATCATGGACGCCAATATATAATTATACCATGGTGGCGTCCGTATAAAAAAACTTTTTTCGGGAAACATACTTTACTGATTATACTTACACTGTGTATTGTAGCGGTCCTTCTTGCGGCGGAATCGACTTTCCAATTCACTAAATATCCAGTAATCGAATTTCGGTTTTATTGAAATCCTATACCTATCTATATGAAAAAAAAGTATTCGTAAAATGATCGAGTAAAAAAAAACAGAATATAATGTAACAACATAATAATAAGAAAATTGGTTGTTTGTGAAGTCGGTTTTTGGAGGAGGCCTATGCCAACTGGCAAACGGACTTACAGAAAGCAAAGAAGCACCAAATACGCGAATAATTTCAAATGTGTAAAATATACTTAGAAATAAAAACAGTGCAATAGTATAAAAAACATAATTGGATATCTGTAATCCGAATAAAAGGCTTTATTATTATTGTTATTATTATAAAGTCTAACGTGATAACGTCATAACAAAACACTGATGAAATCTCCTCGGACGCATAGGCCAATCTCGAACGCCTTCAAGATCGTGCCTTTCTCTCATGTAGCGCTCTCGCTCCGATCACCCGAGCGTAACGGGACAATGAGTCATCCATTTTCGTGCGTGCAGCCGCCGTTCATCGATTTATTAGGCGTTGTCAAACAGACAGAGTGGTTACGCTTTTTACGGCTAAAAGGCTAAACGGATCTTGATGAAATTTAATAATTACTTATTAAATTAAATTTCATATAAATTTAATTATTATTTATTAAATTATTATTAAATTTAATGATTACTTATTAAATTTCATCAAGATCCTTATTAACGTATTTTATGAGGAAGGTTTTTGGATACAATTTTTTTTTCTGAATAACGAACGCGAACGAAGTCTACAAGAAAATATTTACCTTATTAAGATGTCAGTAACAGATCCAACAAATAATAAACAAAATAAATACAAATAATGTAATAAATATGGCGCAAACGTACACCTGTTTCTATTTTTGGAATCCTGCTATCATACTTTTATATTGGAAATATGATCAATCAATCAATATTTTTTTTTCAAACATAGCTAAGATCACCCCCGACTAATTCACGTTTCAAACACACACACACATACACACACAACCACGTCAAACTTATAACACCCCGTAGATTTTACGTCGGGGTTTAACAAACAGCAAAACAAATTGTGATTGAATTTGCTATGGAAGCAGGCTGCCCTAATAATCACGAATGTAGATAGACTACTTTTTCATAAAAAAACAGCTTCTATAACCCTGTAAGGTGCCTATTTCCTAATTTCCTATCAATCTTCGAAGCTGATGGTCCGATTTACATCAATCCTACTATCCTACTATCCTATCCTACTATCCTATCCTACTAATATTATAAACGCGAAAGCGTGTAAGAATGGATGGATGGATGTTTGTTACTCTTTCACGCCCGAACGGTTGAACAGATCTGGATGAAATTAGGCACAGAGACAGATTATGGTCAAAATAGCACATAGGATACTTTTTAACCGCGGGTGAAACTGCGGGGCGCAGCTGGTATTTTACTAATAGAATCACAAACGAGATAGATTGATAAATAGATAAACACTTTATTGTTCACACCAGAAATAACAAAACAAAAGAACAGAAAAAACTTAAATTATAGTATTTTTTCACTGCTTAAAATTCTTGCACCGAACCCCAAGATACCGGCTGTGCCGAGTTTGGGGTTCACAGGTTTTACTAAATGTTTTTGTAATTTTTTAGCTTAAATAAACATTTTGATTTGATTTGATTTGAGTAAAACAACTGGCGGCCTTATAACTAAGAGCGATCTCTTCCAGGCAACCTTAAGATGGAGAGATATGAAAGAGTATGGACCAGGGTGTGCAAAAATTAACAAAAATAAAATTTGATCCTATTAACAAAATAATTGTGCTATATACACCTACTTAAACTATTTGAATTATGCTTACATAAACAAACATGTCATACTAATTGAACGAGGTGAACCGCGGGGCGCAGCTAGCTCCAAGCTCAAGTTGATGAGCGCTCTGAGCTGGTCCCTCCGGGGCTCGTGTTAGGTATCTCCATTTATTTCTGAAAAAGAAACACTATCCCATATTCAGACGATGAGCGAAACGAACTCTGTTTTGGATTCGATTGTTTCGATTTAATGGCGCTTTAACGGATGGTTAAAAGTTTTTCGTTGCATCGCGTTTAGGACATCCGTTTAACTGGCTTGGTTTATTTGGGACACAAGATTTTGTTACTTCCACGATGTTGTTTATTTCCACTGCCATTTCGGACACAGAATGGAGCGAATTTTAGCGAAACTGAAGGGCGTATAATGCTTGTGCGGACTACTCTTAAATTTTGTCAAAGCTCGTCAAAATAATTTCAAAATATTGGTCCTAAGAAGTCCCTAAATAATAATGAGACTAACAGAGATAAACTCCCTCTCTTTCTAACTTGTCTCTCTCTTGCAATAGAATTTCTGGAGTCATTATTATATAATTTTCTATCTCTCTATCCTTTATTGATATAAATCTCCTAAGATTTATTTAATCGGCTGATTAAACCCTCGATCTGGTTAACGTGGTGAAATCGAAAGCCTAACAAGTATCCCCCGCGTCAGATAGCGAGATATTGTATTTCTCCGTAATGGAGGGCGCGTAAATCTATTTTCTATCCGCACCGTGAAATAGTACACTCAGAAAATGTATTGCGTCGGAGATGGAACCCGAGATTCGCTTGTCAAATTTCTTGGAAACTATTTGTCATAATATTATTATGATGAAATTTGGCATGTACAATTAAATGAACTACATCTTCGCGCCTACAGCTTTTTTTTTTTAAAAAAAAAAACGTCCTCAAGAGAAAATAGAGCTATAAAAATATCCGCATTTTTAAGGGGTCACTTTTGACTGTTTTTTTAATAGATAGACAAAACAAATCAAAAATATCTTTACATAGGGAAGTTGTCTACATAATTAGCTTTTAAATTAATCACTAAAACAGTGGAAATTTTAGTGATTTAAGAATGATTAGAAAAGTACCAAAGTCTTAAAATATGATACAAATTGCACTTTGTCACTCTGTAGATAACTTTAAAGGCTCGTCAGTATCTTTACTTGCTTTCTTCGCTTGTCGTATTCTTCTAGACAAAATGGCAATAGAAAACCAATGCGAAGTTAGTCTAAAGTGGTCGTCGGGCCCTTAATAGTACTACGGCTTTAATAGCGCGCGAAAATTCGTGTTGCGTTGTCGCGCTAAAACTATATAGTCTACATTAGCGGTCAACTCGTCGCCTGTCTGTGGAGTTGACGTGGGCGATAATTCGCCCGATACATCGTCGAGTGACGAACTAACCGGCTACACTTGTCGCGATAGCTCGAGGCCGCTAATGTATATAGCCGTAGCTTAATAGTAGGTTAACAAAAACTTATTTTATTTCCATTTGACGAGTCCATTATAGGAGCATCCTTAATTAATTTTAGCTAAAATCTTTAAGGAACTGTTACTTAATGACAATAAAAATTATTCTATTCTATTCATTTCAGGGGCAATTCAGCTAACCTTAGCCGATACTTAACCGTTGATGTGTTACATTGCGTTGGCTGTTAAATAACGGGGAACGACTCAGTAGGTGTCATTAATGTTTTTTTTTAATTACACTCCACGGACTCCGGGGACCGTCACTTTTGTTGACATAAATCTCTAATTATTTATTATTTAAGGGGAATTCAGGTAGAGGGGGGTTAGTTATTAAAAGTCTTTAATGTTTCACAAATGTAACACCGCCCACCGGTAGTCCAGTTCACACGTTTGTGTGACATTAGTGATACGAGCCGTTTTTACTTGCTTGCTTGCTTGCTTTTATGACAAACGCATGTCGACGGTTCAGCTGAGCATCGGCTTTTATTTGCTGAATTGCCCACCAGTAGGCGTTATTGTAACCTCATAAGGTCGAAAAAATTGCTTTTTTGTTATAAAGTTTATTTTGTTTAAGAAACAAGATGAATGGAGAGGCAATATTTATTTTTGTGTAATAAAAGTTTGTGAAAATAAGGCCTAGTCCAGACTATTGTTTGATGGATCGAGCGATGAAAGCAATGGTCTATCATGGTGACAACGAACGAAGTAGCTAAGTACATGTAGGTAGTATGTGTTATCCTAATAAATAATAATATTATAAACGCAAAAGTTTGTAAGAATGAATGGATTGATGTTTGTTACCCTTTCACGCCAGAACGGCTGAACAGATCTAAATCAAATTTGGCTCAGAGATAGATTATAGTCTAGAATAGCACATAGGATACCTTTTAATTGCGGGTGAAACCGCGGGGCGCAGCTAGTGTGTTATATAAATAGTATGTGTTATTGCGATGGCAGCCTAGTTGGGAGAAGGCCCGCCTCTCAAGCCAGAGGGAGCAGGTTCGAACCCAGCCGACGGCACGCACCAATTTGTTAATTATGTGAGCATATGTGCGTATTGTATGTCATCTGCTACATGACTGGAGCTGGTGTATGGCGACAGGCTCGCCCCTTTCACATTTGGGACTGAATATCGTCCGACGAAGTGTCAGTGTCGTATTACACCTCTGCCAGCCCCCTTAGGGGAGAGGCGAAACGATATATTTTAGGTTTTTTTTATAAGCGTGACGCTTAACCACCACAACCGTTTCCTTGCTTTAATGAAAAAATAAATACGGGTTTTATTTGGTAAATCAACGCAAAGTCCAAGAGTATTGCCACAATTTTTAATTTCCGTTTTGAATATTTGATTTCAACTACATTGAGCGACTGAAAACGTTCGTCCGGTGTTTGCTAAACTGGCTTGCATTTCATCCGACAGTTTTAAAAGTACCTATTCTCTGTCCGAAATTTAAACTGACGTGGTGAAATGTGATAAAAATAAATTAGCAATACTTAATGTATTTTATATTTATTTTGTATTTTATTCTTATCCTATCCTACTAATATTATAAACGCGAAAGTTTGTAAGAATGGATGGATGGATGTTTGTTACTCTTTCACGCCAGAACGGTTAAACAGATCTGGATGAAATTTGGCACAGAGATAGATTATAGTCTAGAATAGCACATAGGATACTTTTTAACCGCGGGTGAAACCGCGAGGCGCAGTTAGTATCGTAATATTTTGATATTAAAACTTCCATTTTTTTTTTACAAAAAACTAATTTTATTATTCAAATAAATAGGCTTTTCACAGCTAAACGGCTGAACGGGTATTAATGAAATTTAATAATTAGTTACAAATTATCATATCGTCACGCCTTTCCCCTGAAGGGGCTGGCAGAGGTGTAATACAACATCCACACTTCGCCGGACGATATTTAGCCCCAAATGTGACAGGGGGCGAGCCTGTCGCCATACACCGGGCTCCAGTCACATAGCAGATGACATACAATACGCACATTTGTTCACATAAAGAACAAATTGGTACGTGTCGTCGGCTGGGTTTGATCTCGCTCCTTCTGGCTTGAGAGGCGGGCCTTCTCCAACTAGGCTATCATCGCTTTCATCACAAGGGACATATTAAAAATTACTGTTCCACTTATTTTCTGAACTTGATTTTAAACTGCCCACTGCTATAGTCGTTTAAATATTTGAAAAGCTCCGTAACATCGCGTCGTTACATAAATTGTACAGCGAAATTCCTGAATTTACCAACGTTGAATTCCCAGTGTTTTAGGAGTTTACTGTGACAGCGCATGAATTAAGATTTTCGCGGACTAAGTACAAAAGTAGTCTTTGCACAAAAACTTTAAGCTTGTCAGGGCATTTACTTCGTTTAATATTTACTGTCAGAACGGCTAAGGATTTATTATACTTACCTACTGTTATTTAACTTTAGAAAAATAATGATAAGGAACTCTACTAAGTAAACCTCAGATCAACCTAGAGAATAAGATGCGCACGGCGTATAATTTAGGTGAAGCCAAAAACCATCCATAAACTACGCTACTATTGTATATGTACACAACAAGCACACATTGATGCAAAAAAACTGCGCTACTCGCTTGGTCATTCTTACCTCGACATTATGTGTATTGGTTTATGGTATAAATTCGTGTACATTTTGTGTTTGTGTGTGTGCCCCGCAGACGCATTTGCCCCAGTTGACTATGGTATTTTTATCCCAAATAAAATTAAAACTCGGCGGCTGTGGGCGACTTTGGGTGTTGACAGCCTTAAAATTTTATTGACAAATGGTTTATGTTTGTTACGTACTCATGTGGTCTGAAAGCCCGACAGGTTCAATTTAAACTAGAGGAATGGAATTACCTCATTGTCAAATCAGTCAAACATCAAATTAATCTCAACGTCCAATTTCTAAACTTTCAAGGTCACTGAAGCTCGAAGCAAACATCGTTATGTTAGTAGTAGTTAGTTAAGTTGGTTATTTATGAATTTCATTATAAAGAACTTGATTTTGCTTTATCTACTTAGTATTCAGAATAATGCGATGCAATTAACAATTAGGTGTACGTGGAAAACTCTTAAGTTGTAGAATAGCAATCTCCTTACTGTATGCATAGTGTAGTGTACACTCTTGGTGAGTGTCCATACTGATATGTTGTGACATGGAAGGACACCGATATAGTGTGTTTTTGAAATGTTGATGTCATACTGCGACCGTGTTTTGTTTTTTTTTTTTAATAACCATTCTGTTGGCCACTGAAGGCTCGACAGCGTACCGGGCATTAGGCAAGCGCAGATGGCACAGGGTCTTAAATAATGCTTATCACTATGGGCGACGAGCACAAATGCCTCTAAGGTACGGCCTCGGCTTAGGCGGTCACCGAGGGCGGGGCGTGCTCTAGGACCCTAATTGGGACGGTTGAAGTTAAAGTTAAAAAATGATTTTTAACATTGACTCGACCGCCTTGTTCTGAAAGGGATTCTCACCTCTGAAGAACAGGTAAGAAACTGAGGGGAACCATTTTTTATTTTGAAAACTGACGTGGTTTTCACACATTATTATTCATTATTGGTGTATTATGACACGGGAATTACTCACGTTTGATTTAGTCGATTATTCCGACAATAGCTGCAACCGCATTCGACGGTCTTCATCAGGGCGAGTGCGCGCGCGCGGCTGCGTCTCGCATAGCACTGGCAGCCGCGCGCGCACTCGTACGTGAGTAATTCCCGTGTCATAATCATAATGAGGAGAACCATGTCTCGTATATAGTCAGTAATTCTATCTCATTGAGTACCAGCAAGATACTATTCCACGAGAATCGGAGAAGAACAAAAAGTAACCCTTTAAAAAGTACATTTTTGAATAATATCCTATGTCGATACACAATTGTATATTTTTGTGTTTATGTCTTTCCCATTCTGGCTATTAACACAAATGTATTCAGAGATACATCATATTTTATTCATCCCTGTCCCAAACCAAGAGTGGACCACAAAGCGAAACCTAGCTTATTTTTAAACTAGAAACAGCAGAAACGAAAATATGATATTCACCGATGGCCAGTGCTAGAATTAAATTAACCCGAATGAGAATTTGCAACTACGGGATTTTGTACTTTGTGAATTTAAAATTTAAATTTATACCAGCTTGGAATGTTTTGCGGGATGAGCGAAAAATTGGGATTATCTTAATTAAGTTAAGTCTTGTGCGATGGAGAATTAATTTTTGCCGTCAGAGGCAGCTTTGGTTGAGGCGATAAGATCTGGGTTTGTTTCCTGTTGCGAACTTTGTGAAATCGGATTTGTCGGTAAGCTCGACTGAATTGTTATTTGTTGTCTATATACAACAACAACAACAACAACAACAACTCTTTATTAAAAACATAAAATAATTACAATAGTACTTAAATAAGGCTTAACTAAGTTTTAATGGGCGGCCTTATCGCTCAAAGCGATCTATATCTAAATAAGAAAGTTAATTTAAATAAATGTTTTGGTATGTCTCTGGCAGCTATAGTACAAGCTTGGCTTAGTTTGAGGTCAGACGACTTTGTGTGTGTGTGTGCAAAAACGCCTCGAAAATATCTCTGATTATTGTTATTTTAGTAGCTACGTTCTTAAGCCCGCATGCTATGACGATTATATGCTAGATTTAAAACTGGTTTTACCATTTATAAAAACAGTTTTAAATTGAGACTCATGACTGAGCGCGTTTTTGAATACGGCCCTCAGGCCCGCATGCTAAATCTATGCTCAGTCTTGAATCTTAATTTAAAACTGGTTTTACCATGCATAAATTAATTTAAAATCGAGATTCATCACTTCATTGCTTGTGTTTTTTAGATTAAAAAAAAAAGAAATACTGATGAAGATTATCCGTGCTTATGAAGCGCCACTCCTTCCCTGCCCCACTATTGTCCAAAATAAATCGATTGGTATATGGTGACTAAAAATTTGCTTTTTAATCCAGCCCGCAGTTCGTCACAGCCAAGCCACGGTAGATTTTTCATGGATAAGAATAAGAATATACTTTTTTTTTGGGACATTGTCACACACGGTATTGTATAACTGTGTACAAAAGATGTTCCACGATGTAAATTAGTTTCTATTTACGAAATATAAACTATATAGTACTTAGTAATACACGTACTTAAAAATCTAATTTATTAAATGAGATTAATTTCCGCTCCTCAAAATATTCTTTAGTAGGCAAGAGTAAAAGTTTTATACATTTTAAGAGCCATAACTTATACACTTCTAGAAAACATGCTATTACTATGTTAGGGTAAACAAACCACAGACGTACAGACGTGTAGCTATATTAAATTCAACAGTGGCCTACTTCTTCTTGTTTTAGGACCAGTTTGGTAACTTAAAACTGCGCTAAATTAAAAAAAAATTGCCATATCTGCATTATATTCTAAAATGACTGATCCCAAGGAAAAGACGGAAGTTTGGCTTATGTTTTTAGTTAAACACTCTCGGCTAATTTACCTTTTAAACAAAAATTAACGAAATCAAAATCGGTTCATCCGTTCACACACACACACACACACACACACACACACACACACACACACAGACACGTCAAACTTATAACACCCCGTCGTTTTTCGTCGGGGCTAAAAACAAAACTAAGAAATTGTTTGACATTACCAAAATAACCATTGCAGTAAACCAAAAAACCAAAATTAGAAACAAACTTGAAAGCTTTTTCTTGTTATCACTAAATGATCGATGCGTTGACAGCCTTTTAGCAGAAATACGTACAAATATTTATTGAACTAAACTCACGCTTTCAAAGAGATTTATTTACAGGCTTTGGTTTACTGACACGAGAAATATGATACAAAATGAATTTTGTATCATATTTATATTATTTAACTTTGATTTATTAGTGTTACCGTTAGTATCTAAGCAGTACTTACGCCCGTTTTCAGCAATAACTCCTAAATTTAGAGAACTAAATTTAGGTGTTCCCTTAAATTTAGGGGTTGTAGGTGAAAACGGGCGTAAAAACTGTTTAGATAATAACAGTAATACTAATAAATCGGAGTCCACCTAGGTCCACTTCATTTATGGACCTAGGTGTTCCCTTAAATTTAGGGGTTGTTGGTGAAAACAAGCGTTCCTGTATTTTAGTAAGCACTGAAAAACAATACTGTGTTAAAAAAACGTATAAACGGAAACTGAAGTTTCCATACAGTTTCTTTTTAAACGGAAATTGTGTTAGTATTTAAAAAATGGCTGGTGAAAGTATGCTTGTTCCGGCCTGTTCCCAGCCTGTTCTGGATTGTTATGGCTCAGTATCACAAAAATGTGCCAGCTGAACGTTTGTGACATATTAGTAATACTGAGACTTTCCCCGTTCACTTTTTAACCGACTTCTAAAAAGGAGGAGGTTCTCATTTCAACTGTTTGTTTTTTTTTACCGACTTCCAAAAAGAAGGAGGTTCGACTGTATGTTTAAAAAATGTAAGTATGTTACGCGATTACTCCATCAATTCTGAATCGATTGTAATGATTCTTTTTTTGTTTCGTAGATCATACTTTAGAAGTGGTTCCATATAAATTATATGGAAATTGGTCAAAGTCAAAGTCAAAGTCAAAATGTTTTTATTCAATTTAGGTATCAAAGATACACTTATGAACGTCAAAGTTATTTAAATTGACTCGACCGCCTTGTTCGGACAAAAAGCCTCTACTCAGAAGAACAGGCAAGAAACTGAGGGGCATTATTTTTTCAAATAATAAATAAATTACAGTCTCACAAATTTTGGCTTACAACTAGGTAATATCTATAAATACTAGTGGCTACTTGGCGGAAGTGGAAGGCTCCAGACATCTTTATCTTCTAAATAATTCTTAACCTTATAATATCCTCTTTTCATTAATGTCGTTTTTACATGTGATTTGAATTTTCCCTCGGTGAGCCCTGTTATATTTTTCGGGATTTTATTGTAAAAACTAACGCAGTTGCCTTAAAATGACTTTTTTGACTTAGTCAGTCTAAATCTCTGTACAGCTATCCTATCCTTATTTCTAGTGTTATAATTGTGATAGTCACTGTTCAATTTAAATTTATGTAGATTTTTGCGAACGTGCATAATATTTTCAAAGATATACAAAGAAGGTAAAGTTAATATATTTATTTCTTTAAATAAATCTCTCAATGATTCACGGGGACCCATTCCGTAGATAGCGCGGACCGCTCGCTTTTGCAAAATAAAAATGACCTCTACTTCAGCAGCTGATCCCCACAGCAAAATGCCATATGACATTATGCTGTGGAAGTAAGCAAAGTAAACCATCCGAGCTGTAGCTATATCCGTCAGTTGCCTAATCTTGCGAACCGCATAAGCAGCAGAAATAAGTCTCCCAGAGCACTAATATGTGGACCCCATTGCAGTTTGGAATCAATGCTTATACCCAGGAACACCGTCGCCTTGTCTATGTTAAGTTTATCGCCCTCAAGCATTACGTTTGGTTCTATATATCTAACATTAGGCATGGAAAACTTTAAACACTTAGTTTTTTTTGCATTTAGTAACAAATTGTTCGCAGCGAACCATCTCGAAATAATAGTCAATACGTTGTTCACATGCACAAGCTCACTATCTTTCCTATCTGTTCTAAAAATAAGAGATGTATCATCAGCAAATAGAACTATGTCTGTAAGGTCCTTAACCATATACGGCAAATCATTTATATACGCTAAAGCAAGTCTTAAGCAAGTCATAAGCAAGTCTTAGTCAAGCAGTGTTAAAGAAATTTACAAAAGTCTAAAATTGTTTACATGGATGACGAATTACAGGATGGGAAGTCGGTTTCTTAAGCTATACTTTCTATATTATTATTAGGTTAATGCACTTAAACGGTCCAGTTAAGCACCGGCTACTGTTAGCTGTATCACCTCCTGGGCTAACAAGTCCGCCCAAACGTACCTACGTGCTCTGCAAAACTAAAACTTCCTAAAAATTGTGTATAATACAACCATTCCAACTCATAATGATAACCCTTCAAATCCTTTGAAGTAACATCACATTTGTCAACCCCGAAAATCCTGCTAAAGCGAGACTATGCCACAGCATATCCTGAATATTTATTCAAGAAAAGGCCTTTTCTCGCTTCTTGCTAAAAATATATGAAAGTGTCGTAAACGAAAATCGAGACAGGGACGAGAAGGAAACGTCGTTTTGAATGCCTAATTTAGGTCTAGGTATACTTACACCAGCTAACTACGTACCTAAGTTTAAATTACTTATATTTTAACAGCATAATTTTTCACATTAATATTATAAATATGATACAATATTATAATAGCGATGATAGCCTAGTTGGAGAAGGCCCGCCTCTCAAGCCAGAGGGAGCGGGTTCTAACCCAGCCGACGGCACGCACCAATTAGTTCATTGTGTGAATTATGTGCTTATTGTATGTCATCTGCTACATGACTAGAGTCCGGTGTATGGCGACAGGTTCGCCCTGTGTCACATTTGGGACTGAATATCGTCCTTCGAAGTGTGGGTGTTGTATTACACCTATACTAGCGAAAGTTTGTGAATGTGTATGTTTGTAACATCTTCACGCTGAAACGGATAGACGAATTTTAAAGAATTTAGTATTCTATTACTATAGAGGTAGGTTAGGTATACCCTGGATTAAAACTGGCTGCTTTCTAACCGCGCTTAAAACCGTGGGGAGCAACTATTTACATGTAAAAACTTACGCTTTTTTTGCGTCTAATTAACCGCAGAATTCGTCAAATTAAATTAACAGCATTAAGCCACCACCACTCGCTGCGACCACTACCTCTACAATGACATTTTATCTTAGCCCCACACACTGCTTACCCCGATGGCTATAAGTATATTCATAGGTACAAGATCTAGATACCTAAGTATCTACTAGATGGGGCAACTTAAAAAATCTAGGCTGTTTACTTTAAGTTCAGATAATCTAATTGGTTATTTGAACTAAGTTTACTTGCAACTAAAGTAAAAAGCCCACGTATCATCGAAGTTATAAAAATTTGTTTAAGGCCCGGTCGTACCACGATTTTTCCACCCGCACACATGTTTATTTAAGCCGCTTCATTTAGAGTTGAATATCGGATATATCATGTTTGTTGGTAAAATGAGATCGGCGCCTAGAATTACATTTTCATGCAGTGTTTAATGATATTAATATTATATTATTTATATTATTACATAATATGGCATATTTAAGCTAAATAAGGGTGAGAACTGTTTGTCCTAGACAAACCACATTGGTTTTATGGGCATGTTTAGTTTAAGCTGTACTTGTATTTAAGTTAACAATAATAATAAAAATAAAATCGTAATAAGAACACAAATAAGAATATGTTACTCGGTTAATCTTTAGAGATCTAACCTTGGGGCTGAGCTACCCACGTCCGTAGGAGTGTACTCTGTTCTGATTCCCTACACGTGGTCCCCGGGTAGTGCTAACCGGGTAGCAAACTCTGGTGGGAGGCTTCGGCCGTGGCTAGTTACCACTCACCGGACCAAGCCATGCCGTGAAATGACCTAGTCGTGTTTCGGGATGTAGTCCGGTGTAACCGTTCCGAAGACGGGTCTGAGCAGTAGCGCACTTGTAGCGCCTCACTCAACTGCAGTCTTTGTGCTTCTTCACTCTACAAAACTTCAAGGCTAGAGTGAATAAGTACCTTATAGGTCGTCGTGCTCCATCTTAGACCACAACGTCGCTTAACATCAGGCGAGTTGGTGGTCAAACGCCGACCTATTCTTCATAAAAAAAAAAACCTAGTTTAGTTAAATAATAATGAAAAAAATGTGTTATTATTGCTGAAAATTTAGGGAACCACGCTCAAACAGTTTTTTTAAGGAGATAGATATTGTTTTTTTTTTTCCAAAATCAGAATGTAAACAGATTGTTTCAAAATTTTACTCCGGTTAAACTGTTTTTGGTTGTTGGTCATATGTATGTTTTTTCGCACCTGATCATCACATTTCTGACATCAAACTATGCCAAAACAAAATACTTGTTTTCATTGATGTTATTATAAATATATAAATAAATAAATTCGGAACACTTCCACACACGGTCGCCTGACCCCAAACTAAGCAAAGCTTGTACTATGGCTGCCAGAGACTGATGTACATACTTAGATATTTTTAAATACATACTTAAATAGACATTAACACCCAGACATAGAACAAACACAAATGTTCATCACATAAATGTTTGCCCTAGGTGGGAATCGAACCCACGCCCCCAAGCTCAGAAGGCAGGTTCACTACCAACTGAGCCACCGAGGCAGTCAATACCAGGCCTTAAATTTCCAATGTCTCAATTCTCAAATAAGTGTTTATTGCATACTAGCTGCGCCCCGCGGTTTCAGCCATGGGTGAAAGTTACTCTATGTCCTTTTCAAAACCAACTTCTCATCAATCTCATGATCATCTCGGATTTTGACAATGGGACCAATCAGTAAGTATTAAAATACTCGACCGATTTCGATAAAATTAGATCGATTTCGATAAATATAGGACCACATGGGGAGTAACCCCTTAAAAAACACAAAAAGCTTTTTCCAAATCAGTTCAGGCGTCTTCGAGTAATCGCGTAACATACATACAAAAAAAAACATACAGTCGAATCAAAGTCAAAAGCAAAGCCAAAATGTATCAAAGATACTTTTGTAAACGTCAAAGTTGTATAATAGACTTGACCACTTTGTTCGGAAAAAAACCGAACTCTGGAAAATTGAGAGCCGCCTAATTTTTCAAGTCGATTATTAAAAGACTTTCTTCTGTAGTCTCTTCTTAATGTACCTGTAGGTATGCATGACATACCCACATACCTGCATGTTACCCCCAAAGGTACCGTCACATTCGTACAAGAAATGGGCGATCAGGCGATTATAAATCTTCTTGTTACGTGCCTGAAATTGAGAACGAGAGAACTGTTTCATACATCAACATACTATAATATATGAAATGGTTATACGTGCATTAAATTACGTTTCAGAGCGATATATTATTGATTTTGATCCCGATAAGTAGATAGATAAACTCGTAGTATAATAATATACTCTGCCAGGTAAAGCATTCAGCAACATGTAGTGACGTCAATCGATGCTTAAGCAAGATCGAGAAAAGTCATTGATAACAAGTTCGAAAGAGACGGATAACGATGACGTCATTACGTGTTTGCAGAATGCTAGACCTTGTTTTTTGGATCATGAATGAACCAACCATTACTAATAAGCGTTCTATAGGCTCGGAATAGTTAAACAGTGTTTTGTCTTTTTCAATAGAATTAAAGATTTATAAGAAAGAAAAAAGACAGAACACTGTATACCTATTCAGAGGCTATACAACGTTAATTATTCAAGGGGTAAGTCGACAGCCAAACAATAGTAATCCTTAAACACTTACCAGTATAACAACATCGAAACAATTTGTTGGAAAAGTAAATCAAAAGCACTCATTACGAAATCCCAGTAATTAGTGTAACAAAATCTGAACCAACATTAAATTAAATTTGATACTAAACATCCACGATTTAAGAGTTCCGCCACGCTCTGAATTTTCCATCCAAACGCGCTTGTAAATTTTTTTTGGAAACCATTTGTCAGATTATGACGAAATTTGACATGTACAACTATATGAACTATGTATATCTCCGCCCCTATGTTCTTGGTTTTTTTAATGTCCTCAAGAGAAATTAGAGCTATGAAAAATTTCCGCATTTTTAAGAGGTCACTTTTGACTTTTTTTTATTTAAAAGATAGACAAAGCGAATTGCGAGTAAAAATCTCTTTGCATAGAGAGGTTGTCTTCATCATTAGATTTAAAATCAATTCATAATACAAAGGAAATTCTTAGTTATTTCAGAATGATTACAGAAGTGCAAAAGTCATTAAAAAAAACTGAAATTGTACTTTGTCACTCTGTAGGTAACTTTAGAGGCTCGTCAGTGTCATTACTTGCTCTCTTCGCTCGTAGTCTTCTTCTAGACGAAATGGCTATAGAATACCTTAAGCCAATACGAAGTTAGTCTAAAGTGGTCGCCGGACTCTAGAATGATGAGAAAAGTGCAAATGTTATAAAACTTATTGAAATTGTACTTTGTCACTCTGTACATAACTTTGGAGGCTCATCAGTATCTTTACTTGCTCTCTTCGCTCGTCGTCTTCTTCTAGACGAAATGGCAATAGAAAACCTTTCGCCAATCCGAAGTTAGTCTAAAGTAGTCACCAGACCCTTAAGATTCACCATAATTTACAAGGAATTTGCGCTGTTTGAAATTGTTTTACTAAAAGGATGGCCCTTAGACAAAGGCTATTTTTATGTAAAGGACTTAGGTACGGGCTATTCTGATTTACTTTGATGTAGAGTATTATAAAGGGTTTTAGGGCTCGTGTATTTTTGGATTGGTATTAATCTGTCCAGTGCCAGCTTAATTAGGGACGTGTTTAAATTAAAATGCTTATTAATAGTCAGATAGGGTAAACGTTTGTAACAGTTTGTTTAATAGGCATGCCTATTTTTAACTCTTGTAGCAAACGAGTAACATTATTAAAAGAAAAAGTTCCGTACCGAAGACGGGTCTGAGTAGTAGCGCACTTGTAGCGCCTCACTCTACTGCCGTCTTTGTAATTCTTTACTCCACAAAACTTCAAGGCTAGAGTGAATAAGTACCTTATAGGTCGTCGTGCTCCATCTTAGACCACAACGTCGCTTAACATCAGGCGAGTTGGTGGTCAAAGGACAACCTATTCTACATTAAAAAAAAAAAAAACCCGGCTGCAAAATGTTGTACTCTATGTCACTTCCGCTATCAAGACGGTTCAAATGACACCTCGCATGTAGAAATCTATCAAGCTGTTTAGGCTGTAGGCCGTGCCAAAGAAACCTCATACATACATACCGACGTATATGTACACATACATACGTACATATACTCGAAAAACATAACCCTCCTTGCGCAGTCGGGTAAAAAGGGTTGTCGATCTGTGGCATCGTAACTCTCAAACGGACTTCCCGATTTTGGTTTAGTTTTTTTTCTTTGAAAGGTGACTTGATCGAGAGTGTCCTCCGACTGCACGCATGAAAAAGGATGACTCATAGAACGAGAGCGCTACACGGGCGAGCGAAAGGCACAACTAGCTTGAGCGTTCGGCTTGCGCCGCATCCATCTCTCTCGATTGGCCTATGCGTCATGTTTAATGTTTTGTTATGACGTTGTCACGTTAAACCATCATCCGTAAACCGACTTTACAGACAACCAATTTTTTATACTTGTTCTAAGAAGGGACAAAAATATTGACAGCTCCGCCTTTATAAACGTTTCATTTCGGTTTTTTAAATTACTTGCATCTGATCAGATGCAAGTAATTTAAAAATTTCTCTTGCATACTGGGTCATGATGCAAGTCTTTATTTGCGAGGGGATTCCCTCGCAAATAAAGACTAAACAATAACATAATTTGTAGCTTCCAAACAGCGAGTCTCATTCCCCTTTCCCGATTCAATCTCATTCAGGCCACATAAAGTTTCTACACTCGCTGCAAAATGAATGCAGCTTTTCTCATTTCCCGCTGAGCTGTGATCACAGTGAGATTTATGTCTTGTTGCGCCGAAATAATGTTTATACTGTAACGTCATAAATATATGTTTACATATATCGTCACGCCTTTTCCCGACGGGGCTGGCAGAGGTGTACAACACCCACACTTCGCCGGACGATATTCAGTCCCAAATGTGACAAGAGGCGGGCCTGTCGCCTTGCACCGGGCTCCAGTTACGTAGCAGATGATAATTCACACTTATGTTCACACAATGAATAAATTGGTGCGTGACTTCGGCTGGGTTCGAACCCGCTCTCTCTGGCTTGAGAGGCGAGTCTTCTCCGACTAGCCTATTTAATTTATATAAGGAAGAAGCGGCACGAGTCTAATTTCGAGTACACAGCACGCGGACCAAATACAACGCAGCAAACTGATACTACGCATCTCCGTTGACAGTTACAGTTGATGTTACGTGTATCAATAACAAAGATAGAGAGACGTACAAGAGACTGTAGCCAGAACGAGACAACACTAATTATCACTATTGCCACTTTATTTGCCACAACAAGTTTAGATTAGAGGCTACAAAATTGTATGTAGTTTTTTAATTGGCTAAAATACACCAGTTCTGAGCTGCTTATAGAAATTTACGAAGTCCTAATTTCTAAGGCTTCGTTTCCACCTGCAAGAAAACTTCCGAGAGAAATGTCCGACAGTAGTTTGCAAATGTGGACACCGTAGCAAGTGCTATCGCGAAAGTTGCTGCTCTTGAACAGACAGTCGTACATTTCTCATAGATGTTTTTATTTTGTTTAACGACATTGGTAACATCATATTGCGCACCTATCTTGGGTCTACTGTTGAGACTATATTTTGTTAAGACCTTATACCTGCGTACGAGGTCTTAATAAAATACTGCAACACATTTTCTTATTCTATTAAAGAAATGTTTAAGATCAGTATGTAAATAAAAAATCAGAGACTCTTGCAAGCCATTCTTCAAAGATTTAAAGATATTGACATTACCCTGTTTGTATGTTTTTGAGATGGCATTAATTATAAGAAAAAAATTACAAATGTTCTCATGTCTGTCGTCCACACGTCATCAGAATAAAATCAGCATGCCTCGTCACGGTACTGCATTTTTGGTAAAAGTGTTGGGTATGGGCCCGAAAATATATAATAATTTGCCTGAATCTGTGTTTGAATCGGAGAGCGTTGCTGTATTTAAAGTAAAATTATTTATTATTTTGATAGAGAAGAGTTATTATAAGGTCGACGAATTTCTTAATGACAAATTTAATACTTAATAAACAATTTGAGTAGCTCTGACATGGTATACGTTTGACAAATTAAAATATTGTATGTCTACTATGGACGAAGCTGTTGATCCTAAAATTATATTTTAAGATCTTAGAACACATAGTTGAACAATAAATTATTCTGATTCTGATATTCTTATTAGTATTTTCTTGCAAGTGTAAACGTGGTCTAAGTCTAACTTTTGAAGAACAAAACAAAAGGTTAGATAATTGACAAAAGAATGAAAATTAAAAAAATATACACACGAGCACATGAGCATAGAACCTCATCCTTTTATTTTAATTCGGTATAAGGACAAAAGTTTGTTTAAAGCTCATAGTCTGCGCCACAGCCTCGCTTTCCATCCGACCTGTATAATTTCCGCCTAACATGATCGTGTTTCCAAACAAAGACTCCATTCTTCGTAAACGTCCTATATTTACTGGCAATATACTCCCGCTCCGGGAACCGAAGAGTTGCTTTTATATTGTATGCGATACACATCTTGAAAAAGATTGTGCGTCGAAAAAATCTTATAAATTTACAATGTGATGAAAATCTTTCGCTTAGATATTCCGGTTTTTGTTGCCTTCTTCTGAACAACACAAAAAAGGACAAGAAAGGGGTAAAGAGGTTATTATAAATCATTTGATGCGCCTGGCCTCCTTGTCTAGAATTTTCTGGAGTATAAATCTTAAGTTCTGTCTTCATGGTGCAGGATTTTTGCGTGTCCAGTGTACAGGTGTAGTTACATAACGTAGTTAAAAGACTAGAGTTTGTACAAAACAAAAAGAAATCGTGTTAAGAGGCCGCGACGCTCTGAAATTTCCATACAAACGCGCTATTCAAATTTCTTGAAAACCATTTGTCAGATTGTTATGAAATTTAGCATGCACAATTAAATTAACAAAATCTGCGCTCCTATGTTGGCTTTTTTTAAAAACGTTCACAAGCGAAAATATCCGCATTTTTAAAGGGTCACTTTTGACTGATATATTCAATAGGAGGTTGTCTACATCATTGGCTGTTAAATGAATCCATAATACAAGGGAAATTCTTAGTTAATTCAGAATTATTACAGAAGTGCAAAAGTCATAAAAAAAACTGAAATTGCACTTTGCCACTCTGTAGGTAACTTTAGAGGCTCGTCAGTATCATTACTCGCTCTCTTCGCTCGTCTTCTCCTTCTAGACGAAATGACTATAGAATACCTTAAGCCAATGCGAAGTTAGTCTAAAGTGGTCGCCGGACTCGTAAGTTGGAACGACATGATAGGCATAATAATATTTAATTAGCGTAAAGTGGTCACATTTTTTTTTTGTCAAGTCAAACCTGTCCCCCGATTCTACTAGGCAATTGTTTTTAAATTGTCAATGAATTGCCGTGTCAAAAGCTTGGGGGCGTGAGTTCGATTCCCACCTTGGGCAAACATCTTATGTTTTGAGCATTTGTGTTTGTTCTATGCCTGGGTGTTAAATATCTATTTAAGGATGTATTTAAAAATATTTTATAAGGATGTATATCAGTCTCTAGAAGTCATAGTGCAAGCTGTGCTTAGTTTGGGGTCAGCCGACCGTGTGTGGAAATTTCCCGAATTTATTTATATTTTTTGTTATCTATCGGAAAATTATATGTTGGTACTTAGTAGGTAGGTATGTAGGTAAGTACTCGTAATAACAATTATGGAATATCTAGTCAAAAAATATTTTAATCATGATTTAGTAACAATTTCTCCATAGTTACAATAGCTTACCAAATCCGATTTTTATTGCCAAATGACAATGGGTAAAAATAAATGGACGTTGGTACAAACACCCGCAGGGTTGACACTATAGCCAATTTGTAGGTAAAGTTTATAAGTTTTCGCATAATAAATCTCGCTGAATTCGAACCCACAGTTTTAGAGATATTTTGTATTGTAGTTGTGATCTAATAAACTTTGTGAAAGAAATATTAAAAGTTTTATATAGCCATTTACATAATATTCACCCACTGCACCCACCATACAGGTCTCGTCATCGTGATTCACGTCATCACCATGGAGGTTTTGCTTAAGATTTCGGATAATAAACATCCTACTAATATTATAAACGCGAAAGTTTGTATGTATGGATAGATGGATGGATGTATGTTTGTTACTCTTTCACGCCAGAACGGCTGAACAGATCTGGATGAAATTTGACACAGAGATAGATTATAGTCTAGAATAGCACATATGATACTTTTAAACCGCGGGTGAAACCGCGGGGCGCAGCTAGTATTTTATGTTTTACTATTCTTAAAAATAAAATATGTTGATTTCTTGTTGAATGTTACCGGTGTCACACTTTTTTTTAATGCATAATAATTATAATCTACCAAATGCCCTATATGCCAACCCTGCGGGCAAACTTATAGGTACATTTTTTTAGACCAATTTGCTCATTGTCCTTTGTGCTATAAACACAGATCTAGGATGTAAAAGATCGACAGTGACAATTCGATAGTGATACAAAAAAACATTTGCGCATGCGTGAGTAAATTAGTGTTGTGAAAAGTACTTATTAATTTATCGATTGACCAAAAATGGTCCTCCGGGTGCTTGTCGATAAATATAATCTTTCGCATACCAATTGAGTTGTTTTTTGTTCCAAGTATAACACCGCTGCTGAGCTAAAATGAATATTAATCACTAAACGGGTGTTAAGCTAGGCGGAAGAGTTAGATATCAGTGTCACCATGTATCTAAATTAACATAAGAAAAGTAAATAATAAGATCAACATAATACTATCCTAGTAATTCGCTTCGATATGTGACCCTTGACCAAATTTACTCGTATATGGATTAGGATAAGTAATAATACTTATCTCATTGGTTTTGTACATTTATTTATAATTTACATATATATTATTTAATTTAATGAAATATAATTAAATTAGACTTGGATGTAAGACACCCAAAATGTGTAAATTGAATTAAAAATGATGATCAGAAATTGAAGGTACATACTTATATATAATACAAAAATGTTTTACGCCTCATCATTCAGTACAAACTCATAAGAATATCAATTTACTTTTGATGGCATTGATTCAAAAATGTATGCTTTGTTTATGTATTGCACCCATCGCCTACCTAATGAACTTTGATAAAAACTATCGATAATAATGACGTCATCTTTTTATCCATCTCTAGTGAAAATCGAGCGTAAACTAACTAATATTTTAATGCTGATTTTTATCACCAATTCTGCTTTCATCTAGGAAATATAGATGTTACGAAGAAACGACAACAACATACCGCTGGTAAATCGGTTTTTGGAACCAATTTATGTTATGTTTTAGACAAAATTTAGACAAAAACATCACAATGGAATTTTCATATTTACCCATGAAACGACAAATTTTGTGGGTTGAATCTTGAATTCACATCACAATCGCTAAACGCACAAGATGGCATAACTGCATACAATTTTAATTGCTCTCTTTTCATTCAATTTATAATGATACTAGTAAAAAATAATAATCATAGGAATTTTCGCGTGCTCAAAGGTGGCGCGCTGTCATTAATGACACAAGAAAAATTGACTAAGATTTTATTTGTAGGCGACCTCTTTCTCTCTTGTGGAGTTTACATTTCGATGGAGACTTCTCTGTCCCACGCTTCGTTGGTCTTTTGCGAAGCAAAAAAAATCTTAGGTCTGTGGCTATAAATAACTTCAAACATTTCACCGAATGTCTGTGTTGAACATGCGTCCAGCCTTAATTGTGATGTATAGAGGCTTATGTTATTATTTATGCTGTGTACCTTTTAAATCACTTTTATAGGACTACAGGCTTACGCTAATTAATGTTGTGTTGCTAAAAATATGCTACGGTTTATTTCTACATATGTATTATGTAATATAATTTGGAACTCTACATTTTTTAAATAGGCTTTGTAGAAAAGAATAATTATTTAAAATTAAATATCTGTCTCTCTATTCTACAGGGTGCTGGTTTTGGATAGAAAGTTACGGATGGAACCATACCCTTGAGTATTACTGTGTTACTACGTTTACGTATACGTTGAGTATTACTGTAGTAGTACAACAGTAATACTGAAGGGTATGGTTCTATCCGTTACTACGTCATACTACTATACCCTACTATATAGGTATATAGGTATATAGGTATAAGGGTATAGTTACTACTATACCCTTGATAGAACCTGTTCTATCAAGGGTATCTTTGGTTATATCCGTCAAACTAAGCAATTTTCAAAAGAAAAAAAAAAAAAAACTAAAATGAGTGAAGCGGCTATTTGTTACTGATAGTAACACAAGAATGTAACAAGATTAACTTTTGTGCAGTGAAACAAGATGGAACTGAGTTTTTCATACAAGTTTAGTCGATAAACAAGCAGGAGCCGACTAAAAATTTGTTGTAAGTGTCGCTTTCTAGTTAAAGTCGAAGTCAAAAGTTGTATTGAAAAATACCAATTTACACGTCAAAAGGAATGAAAAACCCTGTTGTATACAAGAGTAGTATACAGGGTGTAACATAAACACTGTTATATCCGCGATGTGCACATAAAGTATCGACTGGAGGATGCAATTATGCTAGTTTAAATTAATTGAAACTATTTTTTTTAAAACCAATATTAAGAGAATTTGAAATTGATATAATAATAATAATAATAAAGCCTTGTTTATTTCCTTAATAAAATTGAATTTTAAACATTTCATGCAATATTTTAAAATACATAAAATTGGATTTCTTTTTTAAATTATAATTTAGTTCATTCATGTAAGTAATTTTATTTTCATGCAAAAAAAATAATCTAAATTTAATTATATCTATTTCAAACATATTAATATTTATATAATTATGCAGGTATATTAATTCTTGTATTTATTTATTTATTAAGGACCTCCCTGGAGAGTAAAGGCCTCCTCCATCTCCGAAATTGATATATTGAATCAAAATATTTTGAACACACATCGCGCTCCGCCCTCTTATGAGCGCGAACGCAGCTACTAATCACGTCGGTTTTATCTGTAAGCCTTTCGCGTCGCATATGATACAGATTTTTGTTAACATTTTTGTAAGATTTAATTTTTTTCTTGCGTTCCTAGCCGGTCAAAACTCTTGCTATTAATAACGTGCACTTTTTCGGTATTTTTGCATGAATACCAATTATTTTGTACATGTCCTTCAATTATACAACAGGGTTTTTGTAACAGGCTGTATACAGTCAAAATATACAGGCCCGCATCTAGGATTTTGTTGAACCGGGCAGAAAGTTGAGAGTGCCCTCCCTCCCCATTTTACATTATGTAGATCATACATATAGATCATTATCCTGATTATGGTTTTGGCGCCCCCTGAATCTCTACCACCCGGGGCAAGCGCCCCGTTTACCGCCCCCCCCCCAATTCGGGCCTGCTTAATTATATACGGTACATGTGTTGCCTAAACCTAGAACTATGCTTAGATGAAACCTAATCACTCAGACTTATCTATTTTTATTAAGTAAGTTTCTGAAGGCCGAGTGTGTCAGACTTTTTAGGCTGACAGCCTCTGACAGGCTTGACAGGGGCTTACAATTTAACGTGTCATCTCTTTATATTAATACTTAACTGTGCTTAGTGCGACCTTTCTCAGTACGTTGACTTTTGACTGCCACATTTACACTCTGTGCATTCGAGCGCACTGAGCGCATGAAGTCTCACTAATAGTAATGTTTGAGAATACGTCGGGGTGTTTGGGGGTCTAGGGTAACTTTATTTCACTCGTTCGTTTACCTACTTTAAAATATAGACAGAACTATTTGTCTTTATTTTAAAGTAACGAAAACAAACGTAGGTAAAATTTTAAAATTAAAAAAAAAATTCAATCATTCTATATTTTAAGGAACATTCGTCCATCTTCATGTTGAAGAAGAATAAGAATAAAAATATTGCGTCGGTTTTCAAGACTTTTCAAAATCTTGGTATCAGCCGTATGTTCGTATATCGTAGTATCGACAGATATACCGACACTTCTTCTGTTGAAGATCATAAGAGATCGGGGTGGCCGCGTGGGATGAGAACTTCTAAGGCTGTTAATGCTGTTAAAGCCAGAATTCCCAAAAAACCCAATGAGGAAACAAAAAATCTTATCGCGAGAAATGATAGGAGAAACCCGCTAGGACTCTGTCGCGTATAATAAAACAAGACCTGAAGCTTGGTGCTTATCGCCGATATACAGGACATGCCCTTAATCAATCGCTGCAGTTAAAGAGAGTGGATAGATCAAAACGTCTTCTATCCCGTTACGCAGGTGAAAGTTACAGAAATATTATTTTTATCGACGAAAAAAATTTCACGATAGAAGAGCACTACAACAAGCAAAACGACAAAGTGTACGCTCACAGCTCTAAAGAAGCTACGAAAGTGGTCGGAAAGGTATAGCGTGGTCATCATCCTGCGTCAGTCATGGTTTGGTGGGGGGTATCCTATCACGGCGTCACAAAGCTTTATTTTTGTGAAAAAGGGGATGGTGTTAGATGGTGTTGTAAAACCCCTTAGCAATACACTTTTAAAAAATCTACCGTGGAGTTTCCAACATGACTCTGCACCTGGTCACAAGGCGCAAACTACCGAAGCCTGGCTGGAAGCCAATGTTCCGGACTTTATAAGGCCTGAAGACTGGCCCTCCTCTAGCCCAGATCTAAACCCCCTAGACTACAAATTATGGTCAGTTCTAGAGGGCATGACCTGCTCTAAACGACACGCCGATATAGAGTCACTTAAGAAATCTTTGAAGCAAGCAGTGGCTAAATTTCCCATGGAACAGTCCGTAAATCCATAGATTCTTGGCCAGACCGACTAAAGGCCTCTATCAAGGCCAAAGGTGGTGGTGGTTTTGAATAAAATAATAGTTATGTTTTTGTTAAGACTTCAATACAAGTACGTATAACTTTAATTAACATTACATTACTGTATACAAAAATAAATGCATTTTCATTTGTAACAGAACTTATGGCTAGGCTAAGTATATATAATGTTTTACACTGTGTGAATGTGTGTATTTGAGAAAAATATAGTAGCTTTTATAAGTTAAGTTTCCTAAAAGTGTTGTACTTAATAAGATCCTATAAATATAGGTTGAACGAAGCCAATCAGTGGGCTCTCAGTTTATTGAGCCGTAAACCGCGGGGACTTCGTCTCGTGAGTGATTTTATGTAACTACTTAGGCTACTTTCTCTATATGCTTTCATTAAGAGATTTATTTCTTACGTCCAACTTGGTGTTGATTAAAACTAAATAAAAGGTTTTAGTGCTCCTTCACCGGAAGCATTCGATTCCTAGATTGTATTTTCCCTTGCCTTTCCTTAATTACCACTAAAATGTAACATATTGTTATGCGATGATAGCCTAGTTGGAGAAGGCCCGCCTCTGAAACCAGAGGGAGCAGGTTCGAACCCAGCCGACAGCACGCACCAATTTATTCATTGTGTGAACATAATTATATGCATATTGTATGTCATCTGCGACATGACTGGAACCCGGTGCAGGCGACATGCTCGTTGCTCGCCTCTTGTCACATTTGGGATTGAATATCGTCCGGCGAAGTGTGGGTGTTGTATAACACCTCTGCCAGCCTATTAGGGAGAAAGGCGTTATGTTATGTTATGTTATGTTACATATTGTATCATACAGGCAGCGAACTGCTGCCTCCCTCACTGTTGGTGATGTTCGAATCTAAAATGTTCCATTACTCCCGAATATACCCAGCAAATTCCCGCTCCGTTGGTTAACAGTCTTACGTTTATTTTATTTCTTAAAACAAATGACATATTAGCAAGAAATAAACGATAACTTAACCTTCTTTTAACACCTAATACGAGTATAATAATACTTTGTTTTTTGAATCATGGGATGGACCGAATTTTTTGACTCGCTTGCAAATCTTTTAACTGATAAAGCAAAAGTGTGGTCTCAAGATTTCTGGCACAATTTGGAATTATTTGTTTGTCCGACGATAAGTATTGATACGATGTTCATGAAATTTCGCAGGCAAGTAGTTCATGGGAGTACAAATTTTAAGTCTGAATATGAACTAAGTCGGACCAAGAGTTATGTAGAAACAAGATTTATTTGTGAAGTCTCCGTCGAGGCAAAATACTAGAAAATGTTGTTAAGATTGTATGCCTCAATGTATAGGAGCACGGAAATAAAATAATAATAAATTCGGGACATTGTCACACACGGTCGCCTGACCCCATACTAAGCAAAGCTTGTACTATGTCTGCCAGAGACTGATATACATAAATACTTAGATATTTTTAAATGCATACTTAAATAGATATTTACACCCAGACATAGAACAAACACAAATGTTCATCACATAAATGTTTGCCCTAGGTGGGAATCGAACCCACGCCCCCAAGTTCAGAAGGCAGGGCACAAGGCGGGTTCACTACCAACTGAGCCACCGAGGCAGTCATAAATGGGTCATTAAAGCAGCGTTCAAAAGGTTAAGTACCTACTATTGTCTTATTAATTTCTTGGAGTTATATAGCCCTAGGGTCGTCAACTACTCAATATCGCGGCGAGCAGACATGCAGGCATTTAGCCTTCCTATGAGGCTTGGTGCTTCTCAACGCGATAAGCGAAGAGCGATTTGAATTCGCTGCATTTCAAGTAAGCCTTAAGTCAGAACTAGATTCAGATTGCCGGGAACGCCCGCATAAGTGTTCCTGTAGGTTGTTCAAAGTTATTTGACCAATAGAAACCATGTCAGCGCTTTCGCGGGATTCGTGGGAATAGTCTGCCTAATAGTAGCCTAATTTATATTGGTAGTAAATCGAAGAGAATTTGAAATTAAAAAAAAGAAAAATTGAAGTTCGCTTGCGTTGCGCGTGGGGCCCGTCCGACCTTTTATTTTGACCCGTATCTTGTACTTTACATAATTGACGTAATAGCTATCATATTTTGATTTACACTGTGTATAATATCGGTCAATTCTCCTTGATTCACTGGTAATAAAAAGTTTTACATGTACCTTAGTACATGTATAACTTTAGTAGTTAGCTTATTACCATATCCAGTGTAATTTTACAATTATCCCACCGTGGTTTGGAAAATTATTCGTGTTAGACCCATGGCCATGTTCATCAAAATTTGACGTGGCCTACGTGTTAATCCAGGGCATCAGATACGAGTATCTCTGTTCCAAATTTTATCCAAATCTGTCCATTTGTAGAGCGTGAAAAAGAAACAAAGAAACACTTTAGCATTCATAATTGACCGAGCGCAGCAAGGTCTCAGAGTATCCTGGGACATACAGGCATTTGTTTGCTGACGATAACTGGAATACCGTTGTTCCGATCTTCATAAAATTTTGCAAGCAAGTAGGTTATATCAGTAGAATTTTTAATATCGGATATGAGTTAAATCGGACAAGGGGCTTGGAGATATGTGAAGTCTCCGCTTAAAGCGAGTTTAAGTAGAATTGTAAACACCGTGAGTCTTTAAACAACGAACATATCCTAGGATATCATTGTACTCATAATGTGAATCAACTTTTACTACGGGACCAACCCTGATGAACCGAGAAAAAAAAACAGGTGTTTGGCGATCCTCCCCCTCCCTACTTAAGTAGCATTCCTCAATTTCCTCATGTCTGAGGGTCGTGACCATACCACCTCCGAGTACTCTCTCTCTCTTATGATCTTCCGCCGAAGATTATGTTTGAAGATGAAGTTTCCTATCTTCTGCAACATGAAGAGCTTCGTAGATCACACATCACAGACGAAGTGTTTGGACACTGAAGTTTGGACACCGCTTTGGACACTGAAGTGTCCAAAGCGGTGTCGACGACCAATTCGCGATTTAAAGTTTGGCCCCATATCGAAAAATAGTCAGAATGATACAATAATAAGTCAAGTACCTCGACCACGTCATGACTCCTGACCTATCGGACCACGCCGACATCGAGAGGCAGATGCGAGCTATCGTAGTGCGTGACAATATGCTGGCGAGGCGGTTCGCCCGATGCAGCGAACCAGTGAAGACGCAGCTCTTCATCAGCTACTGCACCAGCGTCTACACGGTTGAGCTGTGGTAGAACCACACCAAAGCCGTGATGAGCGAGATGCGCGTGCAGTACAACGACGCGTGGCGCGCGATGTTCTGGTGTGCGCGGTGGTGCAGCGCGAGCGGCATGTTCGCCGCGGGGCGCGCGCCCTGCTGGCGGCGCTGCTGCGGAGCCGGTCGGCCGCCGCGCGCGCCGCCCTGCACCGCTCCGACAACGCACTGGTGGAGGCAGTGCGCGACTGGGACTGGGACTCCATGTGCGATGTAGAGGACTGGCCCTCTACATCGCACATGGAGAGCAAATCACGCGCCCATTGCCTAGTTTAATTGTTTTAATTATTCATTTAAAAATTTAATTTAATTTCATTATATTTTACCCCATTTATTTAATTGTTTAATTTTATTTTATTCGATCTATTCAATTTTATTTAATTCTTGTTTTATATTTTATTCTTCTACTTTAATTTTAATCATTAGATAAATAATTCATTTAATAATTAACGAAATAATTTGATGGATGCAAATCTGGAAATAAACAATTTCATTTCATTTTCATTTCATAACCTAGAATATTTCCGTCATTTAGAAATATATACTACATATATACTTACCGCTCGCAGTATGGCCGCACCTTTACTGATGGACAGTGACACAGCAGGCCAAGGTCTCTTCACAATGGGGACGGCTCTAGTGGCCGCCTTTCTCCAGTCATTTTCAGCATCGTTGGAGCCGCAGAATACAATTTATATTGCGTTTATCTATTGAATTGGCTTGTTTATGCTTGTAAATGGATAATAATGGTGTCGAATTTGCTTCACCAGTCTCTTAACCAAACGAACAGCGTTCAGATTATTAGATAAATATTATTATTATTTTATTTATTACGGCTTCAAAGTCAAAGTCAAAATGTTTATATCCAATTTGAACCTCCTTATGAACGTTAAAGTTTTTTTTTTTAAATAGACCACCTTGTTCGGATAAAGAGCCTCTACTCAAAAGAACAGGCAAGAAACTGAGGGTTTTTTTTAGTAAAGAATAAATAGTTTACTGTCTCACAAATTTTGGCTTGCAACTTCTCAGAGATAACTACATTAATACTTTTATAATTAAAACTTACGAACTTTTTCAAGGAAGCACAGCATGCAATTTATGGTTACATGATAATATTTCATCATGTTAAAGAATTTTACTAACTTAAAAAAACAAATTATATTAGGTTGGACTTAAAAATTAGTTTGAGTTACTGTGTACAATAGAAATAATAACAAAGCAAAAGGATTTTATTGCATAAAATTATGATTCCTGAATCCTATACGATATCTCATCGTTGAAAAGAATAAAAATACTTGCGAAACTGGGCAAGCCTATCCAATAATTTTTACTTAAAAATTGGTGCAAAATAACGGCGCGTATTTCACGTAAACCCTACTCTACGGTAATTGTATTTATTTTTACTACGGAGACAAACTAGATGTGTGTTTCATATTGCTTTGTTTCGTTTTATGCCGTATAGACAGTAAATAAATTGCAAAATTGGATCAATTTTGACAAGTATGTAGGTAGAGGTATTTAGAGGAGTTTTCGTAGGAATTCTTCGTTCGTCTGTTCATAAGAATAACGAAGTTAATTTACATTGAAGAAGCCCTTTGCGCTAAAGGCTTCTACACACTGTTCCAGTTGCAAAGCTAGTTAGAAGTACTTATTAGAAGTACCACCTCATCCAGTTGCATTTATACGATATGCCCGGTACGCTGTCGAGGCCTCAGTGGCCAATAGCATAGAGTCATAAAAAAAAACCACTCAGTTTCCGTTCCACTGGCATGGTATATAAGAATCTTTTGATTAAATTTACTACATAAAAATACATCTAGACATGTCTGTCTACTTTTTTGTCTGTCTTTTTTTTGAAGTCGATTTTACCTTTTTATTTAAGACTTTTTTGAAGTCGGCTAATAATGAGGATATTCATGTTCAAAAAAGAAGTGAAAAAAAAATGTGATACAATTTTACAGTAAACAAACTCTCGAGATAACGAAGCACTTGTTTCCGAGTGGAACGTTCTTTCCATGAATTCTCGCGACTGCAACGAAGTACGCTAAGCTAATAAGCTTGCAATCATGACAACTCCATAAAGCCGAGGATAGAAGATACGAAGCAGGATCTCATGACGAAAATAAAAGTTTATATTCTCCTCTCAGGCAGGCTTACTTTATAGCTCGGCTTATTCACAAGTGTGAAGCAACGACTGCGTTTTCGCTAGACTAGATTTTTATAAATAAATTCACAATATAGAAAGTGGACTGTGATGTGACATGACTTGTGGTAAATAAACTTAACTTATAATAATATAACTTGAAATAATTGAACTTTTAAGAAGACAAATGATCAGATGACATGATGATGACATGATGATCATGAATGATCAATGACAGATGAATGACAAATCAATGTATAGAAATCAATGTTTGGATGTTTATTTACCTTAAAATACTAAGTAGAAATAGAAACGAAGACGATATCTATATAGTTTCACTTATGACTACGATGATTACAAGCCATGTTTAACTATAAATAAGAACGTTGTATGCTGATTGGTTCGCCCAAAGTATGCTCCAAGACCTTGCAACTGGTGTGCCACTGGAGAGTAGAAGGAATTAAGCACTATTTTTTTTTTTTTTTTTTTTTTTATAACATACTAGGCATGCGTTTGACCACTGACTCGCCTGATGGGAAGCGTTGCCGTGATCGAAGGTGTAACACGCTTGCCTAGGAGATACCTATTCACTTTACTCTTAAACACCCCCGGATTGTATTTAGGTGGAAAGACAGACGCAGGCAACGAGTTCCACACCTCTGCAGTTCTTACAAGAAAAGTTGACTTGAAACGCTTAGAGCGTTTTGGCGGAATTTCCACCATGAGAGGGTGTCTCTTACTGGTGCGCCTGGTACAATTGTAAAAGAACGGTGATGGCAGGATCAGGTCGTGCAGTTCCTGTGCACACTCGCCGTAGTGTATTCTGTAGAATACCGTCAGACTAGCCACTTCACGCCGGTGTGACAAGCTCTGAAGCTTAGATTCAACCAACGAGTCATTGTTTATGAGCCGTTTGGCACTATTCTACTAATGTGTTGTCTTAAATTATTTGCCCTACATTAGGTGTTCATGAGATGAGTAGTAGTTGTCATGTAGGATGTAGACACATGAAATGAAAATAACGCCAATCACTTTGCCTTTGCGTGAGAGACGGCCTTTGCAGAATATTTATCAGCATCTGCTAGACGTAAAAAAAAATAGTTTTAATTTATTAGGTCTCTTAAGAAACCTCTCTGAGCGGTTTCCTTTTTTAGGTAAATTGTTATTTGGCTAACTTGCAGAAGATACGGAGTTAAAGTATTAAACGTAAAGTTAGTTAACTCAGAGTAAAGCTGTTTTAAATATCAAAGTCAAAGTCAAAATCTTTATTTGCATGCTATTGGTACATGGTCTTAAATATTACGTCCATCCATTAACAGCCGTCAGGCGTGCAAATTAAGACACTAATTATTAGATTCAGAAGAACCATTAATACATGTCAATTATCACTATCATATCACTCTAGTATTGTGTTAACTCAAAGTTAGGATGTAGCTCTTGGTGACGCAAGACGATTTATCAGTTTAACCTCTGAAGAGCAGTTAAAACCGAGTTTAAAAGATAATTCAATTTGCAAGTGGCCTTTAGACCGCGTGCATACGACACGCGTTCGCTAAGCGCACGCCACGCACACAAGCATTCTCGTCCAACTAGCTTTTAATTTTTTTGCATTTAATTTCGAAAATTGTTACTTGAACTAATATCTAGTGTACTCGTATTCCTGCTTTAACGTCGCATTAAGTACATCAAGGAATATGAATTTTTTATTTCCTTTTTGAAAATGGAATAAAAAATTAAAATTCCTTGATGTACTTAATGCGAAGTTAAAGCGGAAATACACTAGATATTAGTTCAAGTAACAATTTTGAAGATGAACTTCCGCAAAGTAACGCCTGATTCAATCAACTATTTAATTTGAATTTTATTACACATCAAAATAGCTCAAATTGCATTTATCTCGTTTTATTTAGTCATTAATCTCGTTAGTATGTGTCCTGTCCATGGTCAGCGCGGGTCTTCTGAACCTGCCCTTAGAGTAAGTAGATGGAGCAACAACTGCTTGCTGTGGCGTTGTCCATACATCATGTTACTAGATAAAACAATTCATAGGTACCGATGTAAATGAATTCATTATTTTCGACTTTCATTTTGAAATAAACTCTAATATTCCCGAAGTGCTCCTATCTAATTGTAATTATTATAATACCTATCCTAATTTATTATTGAGCGATGATAGCCTAGCCGGAGAAGGTCCGTCTCTCAAGCCAGAAGGAGCGGGTTCGGATTCAGCCGACGGCACGCACCAATTTGTTCATTGTGTGAGCATATGTGCATATTGTATGTCATCTGCTACATGGCTGGAGCCCGGTGTATGGCGACAGGCTCGCCCCCTGTCACATTTGGGACTGAATATCGTCCGGCGAAGTGTGGGTGTTGTATTACACCTCTGCCAGCCCCCTCGGGGAAAAGGCGTGACGATATGTTTTATTACAAAATATTTGGAGAACACATTTTCAATTATTTTATTATGCGTTCAAAGTCCTAAGCATTTATTTATTTATTTGTTTTTAAATGCCATATACCCTGTAAGGGTATCGCATTATAAAACTAAATTAGACATTAACTCTTACCTAAAAAATAAAAAGAATAACAATTTCTAGGTTATAACAATAATTTACGCGAGATTAAAATGCTTATCCTCTAAGTAATATTCAACTTTGTAATAACATTTTTGTACATTTAATAATATTACAATTCCATAAAAATGTAGATTGTCAATACAATCACATAAAAGATGCATAAAAGAAATGCCCTTATCTCAGGTTGTCAATATAAAACCACAAACAAAATACAATTCTGCTTTATTAAAGAAAATATTACATTCAAACGTTCTGGAGCGAAAAATGCGATGAGTTACATATGGCGTTTCTCTACAAAAAGATTGTTAGGGTCTGTACAGACATATTACAACATACATGTATACATGCAATGCCAGCCTGGTTTCACGTTGTTTTTTAAATTTGTTATTATGGTGCTTCAGGCGGCAACACTTTTACATCTAACTTAATGAGTGTGAAAGTGACACAGTGATCACTCTTGCCTTTTCGCACGCATTGCGCGTCTGCATGTATTAATCGCAGGTAGTTGGTATAGATTTCTGTTCTTGTAATAGTCATCTGTTTCTAGTCTGTAATGATAAACGATCGTGGACCGTAGCGCGTTCGGCCGAACGGTCTACGCGCTACGAGCTACGACTGTAGCTTGTAGCACGAGCTCTACGTGAAACTACAAACGTCTATATTACAAAGATATAAAGCTTTTTCCAAACTAAACCTTATTTGTGCCAAATCGGCTACAAATGCTAGGAGTATTACCTTTAGCGAAATTGTTATACCTATAGAGTTGTGTCTAATTACTACTAATATCTATCCCTAGACTTGGATTGAATACGAATTTCTTGGAGACATTGAATATCCTCGAACGGACTATCAAACTATATAACTCGTATCAAAGTCGATTTATTTTATCATAATAGTTAATGATAATATTTTTAAATGAGAAAGTTTGAATGGATGGATGGATGGATGTTTGCTATTCAATCACGTCAGAACGGCTAAACGAATCTGGATTAAATTTCGCCCAGAGATATATTGTAGTCTGAAATAGCACATGGGGTACTTTTTGTCCGCGTGTAATACTACGGGGCGCAGCTAGTCTATCATATTCATGCACATTTGTGACATGCAGACCATTTTTCAAAAGTTACATTACAAATAACACAATGTATCCGAACCTTTACATGGCTTTCAAGGCGTGTGGAATTGTAGAGATCTCTAGAGCGCAGTTACAGAATGAGGACGAATATATAGTCGAAGTGGATGGTTTAAACTTTATGAGGATGTAACCTACTTTAGGTTCAATTTATGAGATCGTTTTCAACACGTCCTTTGGTTTGATTGAACATGACTTTAAATGGGAATTTTATTTTATTTCCAGATATATCTTATTATCAGAAGAACCGTTTATCAAATTATTTCTAAGCACCTGATAGATATCGTTTTATTAACGAATTTCATAGAATTGCAGATTTCTATCTTTCTAATTTTTTAAACCCCGACGCAAAAACGGCGGGGATCACCCCATCAAACTTATATCAATAAGTTTGACGTGTCTGTTTGTGACATCGTAGCTTCCTAACGGATGAGCCAATTTTGATTGTGTTTGTGATGTTTGATGAAAATCGGTGTCGGGTATTTTTTTGATTTTCATTTTGTACTTGTTTAATGTGACTTTAGGAGGAGGTTCTGTTCGTCGGAATTATTTGTACTTTTTTATGTTTGTTCCTCGATTACTCGAAGACGTCTTAACCGATTTAAGATAAGATAGATAAGATAAGATAATTTATTTCCAAAAATACGAATTATTACATTTTAACACAAGTTTATTCAAATATTAAATACAAGTTTATACAAAGATTTAAAAATCCCTGAAAATTAAAGACAATTCCCAGATATACCTGCGGTCCCACACTAGGCTCAAGGCCCGTAACGTGGCAACCAAGAGGACGAAAATTTATTACATTAAAGAGGTGTCCTAGCGAATGTCTACAGTTATCAAAATTTGATAAAATAATTTTGTTTTATAGGGTATACTTTCACATTTAAATTTTATCGAAATCTGTAGAGCGGTTTATTAATACTTACAGCTTGGTCTCATTGTCAAATCTAGTTCTGATGAGACGTCGTTTTTTTAAATTATTTGATAATAAATTAAAAAAACGTTTTTTTTAATTTATATCAGACACAGGCGTTTCGGCCACAGATGTTAGCTTTGTTTAGAGATGTAGCAGGAGCTAAAAAGAGCGTTGCCAAGTTTAAGAAAAGTTGCCAAGTCTACTAGAAACGAGTAACTACAACATGGGGTTCTTCAAAAGAGCTGTCAATAGAGTCCTTAAAGGTTAGCAACGTACTCGTATCTGGGATGCCCTCTTTTTTTGACAGGTGGAAAATCTGCTACCATACGCCCAAACGCGATTGAGGGTCGCGTTTGGGCAGTATGGGATTGCCATGTTGGCGACCCACTAAAAACCACCTGGTGGCCAGCCTCGATGCATGTCAAGGGGTTCCCAGATCTCCATACGGAACGCACCGTTACCCTTCTCGCATCGTGCTCAGAGCACTGTCCCGGGAATGGCACCCACAGCCACGCACCGGCACCCTCGCGTGCTACAGCGACACCTGCCACCTGGGATGTTCCTGGTGGTGGTGTGTGATGCGATCTGTGATCGCTTACCATCAGACGGCTTTTTAGCTTGTTTGCCACCAATGGCATTTAAAAAAAATACACTTGTCTTGTACCTACTATAAGTAAAATTTGGCGTCATGAAAATTCACTAAAAACGCATAGCTACATTATAGCAGACTAGCTGTGCCCCGCGGTTTTACCCGTGGTTAAAAAGTCCTATGTGCTATTCTAGACTATAATCTATCTCTGTGCCAAATTTCATTCAGATCTGTTCAGCCGTTCTGGCGTGAAAGAGTAACAAAAATCCATCCATCCATTTTTACTGACTTTCGCGTTCATAATATTAGTAAGATTTACGTATATGTACCCTAATGTAGGTAAAATATAAGGCAATAGAAATATGCCCCTACTCATTATAATATAAATCTGGCCGCAGCTGTGAGTAAGCCATGGCAACACCGCGCCATAAAGCGAGATGAGCGTTTAATCCAATCCGAGCCATCCCTTGTGATAAATGCAATTATCTTCTTTACGAGGTCGAGTTAAATGAATCCTGGAGAAGATAATAGAGGGTGCAGCTTGCTTAGAAAGTACTGCTGGAGTCCTGCGATTTTACACACAGTGTTTCGGTTGCTCAGTTTTCAAAGTTAAGCAGTGTAGGTTTAGGTAACAAACTAATTAAGTTCAAATAGTACTTCAAAGTCAAGGTCATAATGTTTTTATTAAATTTGGGTATCAAAGATACACTTATGAACGTCAAAAAGTGTCAATCAAAAGTGTGAAAGAATACATGATATAAATATAGTGTAGATAAATAGTGTACAATGAGTACGTCAAAGAGTTATGCAGCCGCGTGCATGCATTCTTCTTGAAAAAGATAGCCGAATGTGGTTGTCAGTAATAGTTAAGTTGGATGGGAGTAATTCCCTTATTTTATAAATAAAATGCGTATTCAAACTAAGTATGTATTTTTACTTGCGTATGTATTCATACTCGTACTTTTAGATTCTTAAACACAACCCAGTTAATCCACATCCATTTAGATTTATTAAAAAATCGAAAGCAACTCTGTCCGTTTGTTTGTAACTGGACTGAAAAAATACGGGCCAAAAAAATACAGCCAACTGTTAGGTTCTAAATTAACAAAATGTATGGCGCAACCCTAGTAAAAGTCGTACCTGTCACGTACACTAGTATAAAAAAGTTGGCCTGTTACTTTTAGTTCATAAACAGCACGGAACTCTCTCTAGACATATATGTACTCATAGACAATACGTTGGGTACCTATTTTTATCGGAATAAATGGGTTCGGACATTTTTCTAGGAAAGTTGGCATGTCTACTGACCCCGGTACCTAGATTTTACGAACACGATCAAATTATGAGAATATGATATACCTTATATCCCTATATCCTATACGTATATGTATTCACTTTGATCGTGCAAGGAAACTTTAAAAATTTGGTTGTCTGTAAAGTCGGTTTACGGACGATAGTTTCACGTGACAACGTCATAACAAAGCGTTGATGAAATCTTCTCCTTCGGACGCATAAGCCAATCGAGTGGAAAAGAGATAGATGCGGCGCAAGCCGAACGCTCAAGCCGATCGTGCCTTTCGCTCGCTCGTGTAGCGCTCTAGCTCCGATCACCCGAGCGTAACGAGACAATGAGTCATCCTTTTTCGTGCGTGCAGTCGGCGTTCATCGATTTAAAAGACGTTGTCACGTAAAAAAAAAAGGTACCGAATTTTCGATGCGTACCATGTCACGGGCAGCAGATGTAGTCTAGATTAAATAGGATAAGCATCTTATTTCTAGTAGATAAAATTCTATTTTCTGTTAGCCCTAAATCTTTACCCTAAGTATAAGTCGCGGCACGAGAGTTTAGCGCTGAGGGTAATGTGGAGGGGATATCTGCGCATGGGTATAGTCGTGAACATAATACAATTGTAACTTTAATTAAAAACACATTTGAATAAATAGTAAGTCTATCACTAAGCAAAATCTGGAGGATATTACTGTCACAAACATTAATAAATAGTTAGTGTTAAAGTTTTGCATAGCTTGTAACAGGTTGTTTTACTATTCAAGACACAAGTTATTTTAGGCATATTCAATATCACTAAAAATACACTAGTATAAAAACTTTCACTAAATAAGAAAGGAACAAAAAAAAACAATAACAATGAACGGCAATAACAATACACTTTAGAACGCGACTGTACAGTCAGAAGTCTGCGGAGCGTCGTATCGGGGCGGGGGACGGAATACGACTGGCTAGCCAATCGGCGCTACGCACGCGCAACCTTCGTCCCTGTAGCCCCCCTGTGATACCTAATTTTTTACTTCTGCGCAATAACGGTCAGCGCTAGACTTTCGTGCCGCTACCTATACCTAGAGCCGGATCGGATCAACTGAGAAGAGATTATTTTGGAGAGAGTATTAATTTTTAACCTATTATAGGTTAAAATAAAATGCAGTAATTTATTTGAGAGATTTTATTAAAATAATTTTCATGCTTATCTTATTTCTTACAAAATAACTTTAACACTAATTATGCTACTTACTTAATAATTAATCAATCAACTTCATAATCATAATTTATAACTTATAATTTGTTTTATCATAAAGTTGTCTTAACCAACGATTAGATCAAACTGGTGCTGTCCTTGTCTAATAGACTGAAGTGACAGAGTTAATTTTGGAACTATTAGGTTTAGGGAATGGTTTAATACAATAACCTTCACTAAAATTAATCAATCATAATAAATAAAAGGCTTTGTTTTGAGTGACTGACGGAAAACGTGCATCCCAAACCACTTTACTCAAAGACTTGGATAGGGTTGGATATTTAAAACGTGTGCTTATATAGGGTTTATCCTTTCTTACCCCTAATTAATGAACGCTGTTTAGCCTCAGGGTAATTTTATAGTGTTGTAGTTTTCTTTGTTTTAAATTTGTGAACTCAAGCGAAAAAGAAAAAATACTAAGACAATTCCGAAGCTATACAAAGTTTATTTGTAATACACTCTAGGGAACTTGGATAACTTGGAATTTGGATAAATCGCACTGTAAATGGTTCAAAAACCAGGTGAAAGGTTTGACAATAAGTTCTATTTTGCCGACGTCGTTCACGCTATTATAGGAAGTAGACATTTTGAATGTAGACTCCCGAGGTAAAATAGATATTTTAGATGTTCTAAAAGTTATCGAAATTTGATTGTTTTATAATACTTTTTGGCTTAAATTTTAATTTTTGAGACCATTTGAAATGTATGGCACCAGAGTCTGATAATGAGATCCTAAGACTGTCAATGGAACTTGTCATCAATATGTTATAATATTTTCGAGGTCGAACGCCAAACTTTGGTCCCAAGTTCTAAATAAAATTAGACAAAGCTGCGGGAATTGACATAAAAAACGGGTTTACGCGGGCGTTCAGCCAGTATTCGTATCATTCATAAAATATGTTAAGATAACGAATAAAATAGCACATCAAATTTCTTGTCATCTTATTTGTTTTCACGAAGAAGGGCAAATAAGCGGATAAAAGGATCATTCGACCCTTTCTTGACCTTATCCCACCCCGAGGGACATCTCAAAAATGGATGCACAAAATTGTAATCTGTGTCGGGTTGGACATTTTTCAAATTGACTGAAAAATAAGGCTTCGACGTAGTTTAACGTCAACAATAATGTTTATTGGAGTTGAAATCGAAATAATCACACATTATTTTAAATAGATCCCATTTCGATTTTTTTTGGTGTCTTTACGTTTTTTTTAAAGTATTCCATGACTACCAGACTCTTTGAGAACTCACACTTTGAGAACTGGCACAATACACAGTTGTTTGATAGCCAATGAAGAAAGAAAAAAAGCATTTCTACTTTTTTGTAACTTCGGGGAAATTGTACCTAACTGTCAAATTGAAACAATTGCGTAATATTTTCAGTAGTTACACTATATTTTAGACAGGTAAAAGCTACGATGTTTTCAGTAAAACTTTAATTGCACAATTGACCGCATTTTGAACTGACTTAAAAATTGACGATGAGTTTGAAACAGCAACTTACCCTCTGCTTCTATTGTGTAATATCCCAAATTGTTGATTAATAGGTCAATTTATCATGATCATCATCACCATCAGCCCGTAATCGCCCACCGCTGAGCATATAGCTCTTTACCAGTACACCTCTCATCCCAGTCCTGTGCCAATCTCGACCAAATTTGACCCACAATATTGTAAATTTACAATATCGTCGACACATTGAGCTGGTACTTCGACTAAAATGCCACGTTAAAAATTAGTTAAGCTAAAATACAAAGTTCATCTCGTGAAGGCTAAACAGATACAAACTCTAGGAATGGTTGGACAATTTTAACACAGGTGACCGTTACTGGGTCAACAGCGGTGCGACTGTGGTCCAATATAACCAGTGAACTTTCTCAATTTAGAATAACGACCTTGTGGTTGTGTTTATATTCTTGTCTTGAGAAAATTTTTGAAATTAAATAACTTTGTTTTAAGTTGTGTTTTAGTGCCATTGGAGTTATTACGCTTGAAGTTTGCAAATCGGTGGGGACGGAATAGTTATTAATTATGTTGATATTTTTCATGTCGAACAGCTGTTTTAAAGAATAAAATAAAAGTTTTTCTTAATAAGTAATTAATTGTGATCAAGTCGAATTCAGTAGAATTTACAATACAATACAATACAATACATCTTTATTGCACACCAAAAATACAAAGTAAAACAAACATAAAGAGAATATTAAAAATAAAATATCATTCGGCAGTACAAGGGCGGCCTTATTGCCTAAAGCGATTTCTTCCAGGCAACCCTTGTATGGACAGGAATTAATTAAAGAATTTAATGTTTTAAAATCTGTTAAGTACAACAATTTCTTACTTAAATAAAATAACTATGGATAAGTATTATTTAAAATTACAAAATACTTTGTTACTTTCACTAAATCTTTCCAGTAATGATAATTCAGAATCATCATCTAGCCAACGGACATATTTTGGCATAAACATTAGTATTATCATAATAGGCCCCAAGATCAAGTTTTATTTTAAAGCTTAGTGTTCGAGTATTTTCATAATTATGTACAAAAATCTAATATTTGGCCGTTATTAACTACATTCCTAAAGAAGGTATTTTACAAAGAGCAAGGAGATTGACAAAAAATACTTGAGCTATTTTTATTAAACTAATATATGGGTCGCTGGAGCAATTTTAATTAGAACATAATGAGACCAAATTTTCGATAGAATTGCTTTAGTTTCTAATAAAAATAGCCCACAGTATAATTATGAAGATTGGGACGTACTTGACAGGGCTAAATTATTGATAGTAAGTATGTACGTAATTACATCTAATGCTATAACAATCGTGATAATAGAGAACCTTGAAAACTTCAAACACTCAACGACTGGATGGCAAAGAAAGTTGTTATACTAAATTAGAAGTAATTAGATGTTAAAAATGAAGAAGAGAAGTCAATTATTTTAATTCTAGAAGTAGCACCACACGTCTAAAGTTTGCGTAACACGCCTATTAATTTCAAAATAACTATACATAGTGATAGTTAGATATGACAAGGAGAAAGAGAAAGGGAGAAGAAGTATATCATGCTATAACTACAAGATTATGGTTTATTTACAAGTAGGTATTAATTTTTAAATCGCAAAGTTTATTTACAAACATCAAACCTTAAATTATAGAAAATATGTCTTGAAACACTTAAAAGCCATGATTATAATGTTTATACGGTGTTCCTTGATATTTAGAACAAAAATCATCACATCATCGATAAACACCAAGAAGCAACAAAAGTATTTGGTCCATTACACCAGATTACATCACTTTACCTGAGCAATGCATTTTTATTGTTAGATTATCACACATTTGTGATAGTAAGTCGTCTAGGGCTCCTGGGCCTGTTTATATTGGACCCTGAACCTCTCACATGTACTTGGACAGAACCTGGAGGCATGTCCACTGTAGAGTGAAGACTTGCCGCTCGCGATGTTCTAGGTGAAGGCACACCGACTCTTAAATCTACAGCGCTGTGTAAGCTGGCAGCTCTTGAGGATCGTGCTGTGGAGTGGGGATGGTCCGAAGGTGGAACAAGAGCGGGTAGGTCAGCAGCTGATCGCGAGCGGCGTGGCGGGCTTTCTGGTATGAGAGCCATGCCACCCATACTGCCGACGAATACTGAATTCTGTGAAGAAAATAAGAATTTTTGTTTTATATTTACATTAACTCGTCAATAAACGTTGACTGCCTCGGGGGCTCAGTTGGTAGTGAACCTGCCTTCCGAGCTTGGGGGCGTGGGTTTGATTCCCACCTAGGGCAAACATTTATGTGATGAACATTTGTGTTTGTTCTATGTCTGGGTGTTAATATCTATTTAAGAATGTATTCAAAAATATCTAAATATGTATATCAGTCCCTGGCAGCCATAGCACAAGCTTTGCTTAGTTTGGGGTCAGGCGACCGTGTATGGAAGTGTCCCGAAAAATAGAATAAAAAAAGTTCATGAAATTATCCTGCAATATTAATGAGTATAGGAGAAGTTGTTTTAGCTGGAAAACAAGTTGTTTTAACTGAAAAATGGCACATTCACTGATGATGATATTTATAAATGCTGAAAGTTTGGAATAACGAAATGTTTCAGCAAAGATGAGACTGTATAAATTGTGGAAGTATGGAGCAAAAAATAAAAGAGGAAACAGTTAATGAAAAACAGTTATTGTTGTTAGTAAGTTACCTGGCGGGGTCGGTGTGCGAGGTATCCGCATGGTTGGTATGCCGGGAAAGCTGCTCCGCAATCATAGGAGACACAGCCTCGTGATAATGACGCGCGGTGCTGCACATTATCACAATGGGCTTAGTGAAATTTTCAGTTAAACGAAAATTTATCATGGAAATCAGGTTTAAAACGGCTGCTTTTTTTATTCAAATGTGATTCTATTGTTATTCATTTCACTGCATGTTTCAATGTTATGCAATTTAATCAACCAAATAAATAATAAATTAAAATGAGCATGATTTGCCAGAATTTATTGACTAAGTCTAGCAATCTACCAGGAAATATGTTAATCGTTGTCAGAAGAACAGTTAAAAGCAGCCATTTTAGACCTGTTGACTATGTGAATTCCTCTAAGAATGTTAGTAAGTATTAGTATAAAAACTGTACAACAACCTTACTGAGCTATTTAAGTCAAAATGGAAAGGAGATTCTGTAAATAAGTTGAAAGTATTTTTATGTGCTGTATTACGATTAAATAAACTTACATGTGGAGGTACGACTACAGAGCTTTCTATGGCGCAGCTCTGTCGATGCGCTTGCTGAAATTTTGGTTGATATGGCTCCAACATTCTAAAAATAAACAATACCCTAATATTCAAATCAATCTTTTGTGTATTATATCCACTGACAAAAAACTGGTACAATACTCGAAAGTGTTGTAATAATTACAGGTACAAAAGAATATTGTATGTTTTGGATTGAAAATCGGTGAATTGGATTTAATCTTGATACTAATATGGATGTGATCAGATAATTGAAAAAGTTATTTCTTAAATTTGATGTAAAATTTAGCATTAACAAAGTAGCTAACATTACATGTAGAAACATAAAAAGAACATTAGATCTACGTACAGCTTATAGACGCACCTGATCTTGCCCCAGCGGTTGAAGAACAGTGCGATCGCCGCCACCCACAGAAGCAGCACAAAGGTCACAATCAGGGCCTCTTCTGCTCTTACTACTACTCCACCGCCATCTGAGAACAAAAGGAATATTAAAGTGAGTAAGCAATTAGTAAGCATACTACAAGTATATAAGTAGTAATCGTCCCCAGACTTTTGATAATCAGAAAATCAGAGGTTTTGAAAATCAGGGGTGGGGCAGAAGTAAATGAAATACCTCCTTTTTGTACTTGAAAAACTTAAATCTGGAGCTTTGAGTTAGGGATCAGGGTGGGACAATTGCTTGGGACAATTGGACCTTGCTTCATTCTAGGAACGCCTATGTGAGTAAGAAAGTTCGTGTAGGCCAAGTGGCTGCCCCTGATGTCAGAGTTCCTAGGCTGCTCGAGAATATTTATTAGTTTCATTAATTCGTTTTTTTATAGGCTGTATATATAACAGGACGCCTGATGGTAAGCGATTACTGTTGCCTATGGGACCTGTTATACCATGGCATCACACCCACCAGCTAATCATAATGAATTATTTCATAAAGCCAATTTACATGTCGAATTAGATTAGTTATTTCGTAGATAAATTAAAATTAAAAAAGAAGGATAACAATTAATACAATTACAATTACTTATTATATCGAGATTGCCTGGAGGAGATCGCTTTTAGTGATAAGGCCGCCAGCTGTTACATTTTAGTTTAAGAAATATTTTTTTTTTTCTCTGTGTTGCTATTTTTGGTGTAAACAATAAAGAGTTTAACTATCTATCTACTTGGTTTAGTTCTGAGCAATTGAAGCCAGATGACGGTATTCTGATCGGAGGGATTTATAAATCCCTCCGAATATATCATATATAAATATATAAATCAGAATACCCCCACTTAAAATAATAGTGATTGTATTTTAAGCAGTATTTATAAGTCAACTATCATGTTTAAACTGTCCTGGCAAAAACGCTACTTGCTAACTATAGCTATTCGATTAGAAATTTTAGAAGCTAAGCCCCGAATTAATTATTAGATACCAATCTCAACTCTGACATTTTACATGAAACTCTACTTCTTTTTTTATTGCCTCGTTATATTATTTCAAAATCTAATCAATCAATGCTTTGAAATGACTAGTCGCACGGTGAAAGTCGACTCGTGTAAACCCCTCAATAGACACTTGCTCCGTCTTGTAATAGGCAAACTATTCCATACCCCGTAATCAGATTTCGTATTTGCATAATCGGTGTACCCTTTGAGAAATTAATACTATCGTGGCCCGTATTACAAGCTCTAGTTACTGGATTGGGATAAAATTGAATTTCGTAGGTCTGAGATATACATTGATCTACACTCTAAACTAATAGAATGAAGAGGTGAAGTTTGTATGTTGGGAGTTATCTACGAAACTATTGGTGTGTTTGTATGTGTGTGTTATTTATGATAATGTATGTTTGTGTGCGCTTGTTGTAATGTATAGTTCCAACTTCAGATACTTCGCCACAACGAGCCCACTTACTGTTAGAGGAGGAGGATAGGATGAATGGCATTATTTATCATACATACATAGCATACATTACATATCGTCACGCCTTTCCCCCGAAGGGGCTGGCAGAGGTGTATTACAACACCCATAACAGGGCTCACTGAGGGAAAATTCAAATCACATGTAAAAACTACAGTAATGAAAAGAGGGTATTCTAAGGTTAAGAATTATTTAGAAGATAAAGATGTCTGGAGCCTTCCACTTCCGCCAAGTAGCCATTAGTATTTTTAGATATTACCTAGTTGTAAGCCAAAATTTGTGAGACTGTAATTTATTTAATATTTAAAAAAATAATGCCCCTCAGTTTCTTGCCTGTTCTTCTGAGTAGAGGCTCTTTATCCGAACAAGGCCGTCGAGTCTATTTAAATAACTTGGACGTTCATAAGTGTTTCTTTGATACCTAAATGGAATAAAAACATTTTGACTTTTGACTTTTGACCCACACTTCGCCGGTCGATATTCACTCCCAAATGTGACAGAGGGCGAACCTGTCGCCATACACCGGGCTCCAATCATGTAGCAAATGACATACAATACTCACAAATGCTCACACAATGAACAAATTAGTGCGTGCCGTCGACTGGGTTCGTACCCGCTCCCTCTGGCTTGAGAGGCGGGCCTTCTCTCAACTAGGCTGCCAACGCTATATATTAAGTGAAATTATGGAGCTCTTAGCCTCTCGGTAGCCCAAGGTCATCAAGTAGCTATGTAGTTTCCGTTTGCAGGTATACCTGGAATCATTTAGGATTCTCAACTTTTTGTCCAGCATTTGGTACAAGTACGAGTAGGCCCCTTTAAACGCAAAGGAGCGTTTTGCAAACGAGGTTTTAGGGAATGGCAGTTTCCAAGAGCGTTGGCGTGAGAGACCGGTTGGCTCCGCTATGGTGTTTTTTGCAGGTTTGTGGAATCTTAGTACAGTAACCATAATATACAGATATACGTTTGTATGGTTCAAATCCTGATACAAAGAGTCGCTAGGGTACCTACGAGTATAAGGCGTACGGTACGCATCTTATAATACGGCTATTTGTGCTTGCTCTAGCTTTAGAAGTAGTGTTTTAGCGGCAGAGCGCTAGAATACGATTCCATATCTGATTACTGAGGTTTAGATTTTCAAATGTATTATACAAATTAAATTTAATTAATAATATTTCATAAATGTATGTACATTATGTAAGTTTTTTTAACTGACTTCAAAATGAAGTGGGTTCTCAATTCGGTTACTATTTTTTAGGGTATGGGTACTTTTTATCCCTTTTTTATCTTATTTTTATGAAAAGTATCTTTTTAGGGTTCCGTACCTAAAGGGTAAAACGGGACCCTACTACTAATACTCCGTCCATTTCCGTCCGTCTGTCACCAGCAGGCTGTATCTCATGAACCGTGATAGGTTAGACAGTTGAAATTTTTAAGGATGATGTATTTCTGTTACCGCTATAACAGCAAATACCAAAAAAACAGAATATAAACAAATATGAAAGAGGGCTCCCATACAACATATAGCTTCTTTTTTTGTCCTTTTTTATAAAATGATATGGAACCCTTCGTACGCGAGCCCTACTCGCACTTGCCCGGTTTTTGTTTGCTTATACCTCATTTGTTACAGTTCTGTTTGCTCAAAAATAAAACTTCGCAAGAAAAAGGTAACGTAGAGTAAACGTGGTTTTACGGAAAATTGTGAGTTAAAATAAACATGTCCCTATTATATCCATTGTTATCTTTCTTGCCCTAGTTTGCTTATTTATTATTAAAACAAGGTAAATTGTCGGCCATTTTCTTCTAACCTGAAATTACGTCGCAAGCTAGGCAAGGCTATATGAACATGGTTTGTTTAGGACGTAATCTGTTAGTTCCCAGGAGGGCAATTCAAACTGAACCGTTGACGTTGCGTTAGCCTTAAAAAACGGACGAAGAACGGCTTAACACTAACGTTTCACAAACGTGTCACCGGGACTTTTGTGAGACGTCAGTGAAACTGAGGCGTTCCCCGTCCGTTTTTTTGTGCCAAACGCACAGTTCAGCGGTACTAATCACAATCATTTGGAAACGTTTCCAGTCGGAATCCATATACAAACTTAAATTGTTCGAATTTAAGTCCACTTTTATGGATTTTGGAATAGGGAATCGAGTATAAATCCGATCAGAAGAATGAGTCACTTTTAAATACTTATGAAAGCGAACAGAGATTCGAATAAATGAGTTTAAATTTTTTGGAACCCGAACGGTAACGTTTCCCCGAATGAATGTGAATAAATAAATAATAAATAAATAAATTCGGGACATTGTCACACACGGTCACCTGACCACAAACTAAGCAAAGCTTGTACTATGGCTGCCAGAGACTGATATACATACTTAGATAGATAATAACACCCAGACATTGAACAAACACAAATGTTCACCACATAAATGTTTGCCCTAGGTGGGAATCGAACCCACGCCCCCAAGCTCAGAAGGCAGGTTCACTATCAACTGAGCCACCGAGGCAGTCATTATACGGAATATTATACAGAATACCTATGATGTATCGGCTATGGTTACCTGAATTGCCCCCAGGTCTGCTTTTGCAAAGTAAGCATCGTGCTAAATCTACAGAGGGGCTAAATACGGTACAGTAAATCTGTCTACTGAGTTTAACAGTACAGAAGTGCGGTGTGTCATTTGTCAGCTGTGGCGCATTAAATTGCTGGTTGTAAACCACAACACCTCGCTGGGAATTGTTTTGATTACCTACCGCTTTATTTTAGTACGTACTCGTATGAGTTTGGTGTGGGAAGGAACATTCGATATTACAAGTCATAAAGTACTTACAATAAGGCATTGTTTTAAGTAGATAAATCTAGTATTTAAAAAAAATCTTGTACAAAAGTTAACCGGATTCATTCATTCTTATATTCTTAATTGTTTGATAGCAGTATTTCTAAATGTGTTTATGATCAAAATATTTTAGAAGATGAACATAGATAAAATAAGATGGGATTAGAAAACTAAGTCAAAAAACACATATTATGTGGGATAATTAAAAAGTGATAATATAAAAAGCATAAGATGCAAATTATTATATGTATTTGTAGTGTATTTGAAAATCTCCTTCCTTTTGGAAGTCGGTTAAAAATAGATAAATACTTTTCGGTAAACCGTTCACCAAGTAACTATTATGAATATTTAGAAAAGGTGCAAAATAGATTAGACTAGTTTTTCGTTCCTGGCTTCGCTCGCATTTAGCAACACGTAGTCACATCAAACGATGCTTAAACAAGATCGAAATAAGTCATTTACAACAAGTTTGAAAGAGACGGATGACAATGACGTCATTATGTGTTTGACTAGCTTGCTATATAGACCTTGTTTTTTTGGACATGGGATAATGTAAGTTTCTAGTAGACAAATTATTTTTAGAATCGGTCCAGTAGTTTTGGAGATTACGCAAGGCAAACTAACTTATAAACTCACAAATGTTACTTCTTTATAATATTAGTAAAGACATACAGTGTGACTGGTTGAACACTTTAGATATTCTAGGTTATCATAGTATCATTTTGTCGAGTGTTATTGACATTTTTCTATGGAACAGCTGATTTTTTTTTCGCGAATTCCGCGTTGGTCCCATAATAAAAGTTGTTCTTAATGATGAGTACTATGATAATCCAGAATATCTAAAGTGTTCAACCAGTCACCCTGTATAAGGGCGATGGCAGCCAAGTTGGGAGAAGGCCAGTCTCTCAAGCCAGAGGGAGCGGGTTCGAACCCAGCCGACGGCACGCACCAATTTCTTCATTGTGTGAACATATGTGCGTATTGTATGTCACCTGCTACATGACTGGAGACCGGCGTACGGTGACAGGCCCGCTGTCACATTTGGGACTGAATATCGTCCGGCGAAGTGTGGGTGTTATATAACACCCCTGCCAGCCCCCTCGGGGGAAGCCGTGACGATATGTTATAAGTACCCCCTCATGCGATATGTCACACCTGTTGATATTTAGACGGGAATAGAACATAATATCTAGTTACCCTCATTCATTGATCAGAGGAAATTGAGATGTCAAGGAAACTGCCTCCAGCGACGCTAACACAGTTAAATCCGATACTGTTCCATGTTAATAACTAACTAGCTGAGCCCGCTGTGTTACCCACGGTTAAAACGCTTATGTGTTAAGGCCCAGTATTACACGAAATCAACGAAAACAAGTATTTTTTGCGCCTAGTTTGTTATGAAGAGGTGTGTTGATCAGGTGCAAAAAAGTACAGTTGGTAGAAAAAACAACCAAAATCAATTTAACCGAAGTAGAATTTTGAATTTTTTTCACATTGTGAAAAAAATAAAATAAAATCAAGTATCGTCTTAAAAAAAACTTTTTGAGCGTAGTTCTCTATAAATTTTCAGTCATTACAACATTTTTTTTTCGATTATTATAAAGCCAGATTAGTTCTCAAAAATTTAACTGAGCAGCTTGCTCTTATGTATATATTTTTTACGATGAATACCACCAAAAACGGCAAAAAAACCATTCTAGGCGCCGCCGATCTTACCATCAAATATGATACACGATTTTCAACTCTAAATGAAGCGGCTTAAGTAAACGTTTGTGTGGGTAGAAAATCATGGTATGACAGAGACTTAATCCAGGGTGTTAGCTATCTCCGCACCAAATTTCATCAAAATCCGTCCATCCGTTTGAGCGTGAAGAGGTAACAAACAAGCACACACACAATTTTTTACTTTTATAAAACCTTATCATATTAAGTATATTAAAACCTTTTAATCTTAATATATATAAATCTCGTGTCACAATGTTTGTCCTCAATGAACTCCTAAACCACTTAACCGATTATAATAAAATTCGCACACCATGTGCAGTTCGATCCAACTTGAGAGATAGGATAGTTTAAATATATATATATATATATATATATATAAATAATAAACGCGAACGAAGTCGCGGGGTGACAGCTAGTTATTTTATAAACCTGCGGCTCGCGGTATTACTAGCAATCAACATATAGCATAAGCAATTTTTTAAAAATTTGTTTTAAAGCGAAAACTATGACTATTTTAAAACGCTTCATTGGTTTCCCTAGTTCTCTACTAAAACATAATAATATAGTTGATGAGAAATTCTCACCATCTAAAATCCATATTTACTAAAGTATTAAATTGAAAGTGCAACGTGCCGGCCATACTTGAGCCGAACGGTATCGCACGCGACGATGGTAAGAGACCTGACGGAATGACATTGATTCCCTGGAGTCATGGTAGGCCACTGGTGTGGGATGCCACATGCGTCGACACACTGGCGGCATCCTGTATCATCTACCTCCAGGACGGCGGGAGCGGCGGCAACATCGGCGGAAACCCACAAGAGGCGGAAATATGAATCCCTCGGTGATGGATACATATTTCTGCCTTTTGGGGTAGAAACTTTGGGCCCTTGGGGTCCAAGCGCATGGTTGCTCTTCAATGAGCTGTCAAAGCGTCTGATAGAGAGAACAAACGACCAAAGGGCTGGTGCTTACCTCGGTCAGCGAATTAGCATTGCTATTCAGCGAGGTAACGTTGCCAGCCTTTTGGGTACTTTACCCGCGGATACTGACTTGAGCTCTGTTTATTATTTGTAATTTGTTATTTTTGTTTGGTTTATTTTTTGCTGCAAATAAAATTTAAAATTTAAACTGAAAGTAACTTTGTATGTCTGTGTGTTTGTAGGATTTTCACGGCTAAACGCCTAAACGGATCTTGTAATTTGATAGTTAGTTACTGTATTTCAACAAACAGATTTTTGGAAAAGTGTTATTTTTAACCGACTTCCAAAAAGGAGGAGGTTCTCTATTCGACTGTGTGTGTTTTTTTGTATGTATGTTATGCGATTAATCCGCCAATTTTAAATCCTTTTTAGAAGTGGTCTCATATAAATTTAATCGAACTCGGTTCAGCAGTTTTTAAAATAAACAATAGTCTAAAAATTGTTTATATGGATGACGAATTACAGGATGGGAAGTCGGATTTGAAGCTTTGATTTCTTATACGTTTAGCTGAATAACCGCGAATGAAGTCGCGGGTTACAACTAGTATAATTAAATTTATTAGCAAATATTAATGAAATGACTACTCTAGTCTCTACGTACTCGTACTTATAAACGTTCTCTAAATCAAGAAACATTTCTAACCAAACCTACATTTTGTAGCATATCTCGCGGTGCGGTTAGTTTCATCCTGAAACGAGACCACTGCTCTGCAAGCTTACCGCAGGACTGAATTAGCCTTCCAAATCCAACGTTAGGAATTAGAAACAATTGCATCGTGCTCACCTTACCTACCCTGAAAGTGGTATTATCCTAGAACTGTAGTGGTGTTTAGAATTAGGATTTCTGTCGTTTCGTTAGTAGGAATACATAAAATATCGTCACGCCTTTCCCCGAAGGGGTTGGCAGAGGTGTAATACAACACCCACTCTTCGCCGGACGATATTCAGTCCCAAACGTGACAGGGGGCGAGCCTGTCGCCATACACCGGGCTTCATTCATTTAGCAGATGACAAACAATACGCACATTTGTTTAATTTGTATTATTTTTAATTAGTAATGTTAAGATAAGGAAGAGCGGGTCTACCTGGCACAGGTGTTAATTTTTTACCTAAAAGGTAGTCCCTACCTCAAAATGTGTAATACGTTCAGAGAAAAAATAAACGATTTATTATTATTTAAAAAAAAGATTTATTATTATTTGTTCACACAATGAACAAATTGGTGCGTGCCGTCGACTGGGTTCGAACCCGCTCCTATCTCCTACCCAGAGACAGGACAGAATGTTAACGCATACTAATATCTATATAACAAAATTTAATAGCTATACGAGTACCACAGAATACTTCCATACTACTATGACGAGTACAGGGGGCTTACCATATATTATGTCTCATTACCAGATGATAACGTTTTGGTTTGAACGCCGCGCGACCATGAACTATATTGCGCGGCGATACGATTTGCGGTCGCTTAGCTTCGACAACAAAACGTAACCATCACGGTAATAATAACCATCATGGTAGGCCCTCAAATCTATCTCAAGAAGAGAAGAAAATGTTTTCGGGATAAAAAGTACCCTATGTCCTTTTCCTTACCCCAGACAACGTGTATGCAAAATTTCAAGACGATCGGTTGAGACGTGATAGCGTTACAAACAAACAAACGAACTCACTTCCGCATTTATAATATTAGTTAGGATTAGGATTCTTCTTCTTTAATCGGTCCCTCATTACTGAGGATCGTGGTCACTGGACCCCTTTAAGCGGACAATCTGCCTCCATCGATTCCGGTCCAAAGTTGCCATCACCACCTGCTGGAATTTGCTTGAGGACGTAGCTTCTTTCACTTGGTCAGACCATCGTGTTGGCGACCGGCCTCGTGCTCTTTACCCTTCGGTATTGCCTTCTTAAGATTAGGATACCAGTATGGATTATCCGTCAACTAGTCGAGATAATGCGAGTTGGGTTTTTGTCCATTAGTCTCCACGTTAGAGAAATTGGAGTTACCAATGAAAAAGCATCACACTATATCCATATCAACCATAGGAAGGTTCCGCGAATCTGCTTTTATAAAATATTTTTCCATTTTATGTGTAGAATTTCGAATATTTACACCTCTTTTTTATTTCTTCCCGTAGCTGTTAGCAACTGCTTTATGAAATAACGTCACTGCGAGCTTATTGCTGGATGAAATTACATTTCGTTTGACGTAATTTGTAATTGAAATATTTTATTCAAAATAAATTGTTGTTTAAAGGCTCATTGTTCAAAGGTTCATTGGCTTTAAAGTACATCTCACTACATTATTTATTGACCTATTAACTTATTTTCTCAATTAAAAAATTATGCAAGTTCCCGGACTCTGGTGAACTGACCCGAATCACCATTGGGAAAGTTATCTAAATGAAAAAATGTACCCACGTGGTGAGAGTGATGCCAAGATTGTACTACGTGAGCGCGGCCGTCCTTGGGGAAATATACATGATTATTTAGTCTGCGCAAGGTTTTAGGCTTTTAATGTTTTACCATATTTTTTGCAGTCTTGCAATTGAAAATAATAGGGAACTTTCATGAATTTTTTTTTAGCTAAGGTACTGTAAAGAATAATATCTAAAATAAACCTATCAAAAACAAAAATAAAAAAAATATGCAAAAACTTACAATCCTGATTTAAAATTTGAATTTCTAGAGTCCGCGCCAAAAAGCAGAGTCACGTGACGAGCACAATATCTATGGCATGACGTCAGTCCTTGCATTGTCAACATTTAGGGCTGGGTCACAATGGCGGGGCACGGGACGACGCGGCTAAGGACGTTTATCGCGTACAATTTTTTTTTTACCTTATTTCAATGAAGTGTGCACTGTAATTTCTTTATGAATTTACATGAATAGACCAAAACGTCTTACGTGATTCCGCGGCATATCGCTTCATCGTCACGTCCATGGGCTTATCTTTAGAGCAGCACAGCGCTAATCTGAATGAGTGAGCGAAATTCGGTTGCTTTCGTGACGACGCGGGATGCCATAACACAGGATCCTTCGACATGCCGAAGCGTGCCGTGCTGCACCTTCAGTGTGTGCCGGCCCTTATCGTATGGAGTGACGTCACTACGAGCTTATTGGTGGTTCAAATTACGTTCCGTTTTATATAATTTGTAAAAACAATATTTTGTAGACATGTCACAGTAGTACATTTCACTATATTCTTAAGTGAATTATTAACCTAATTTGGCATTAAACTTTTGGTGCAAGTTCCCTATTCAAATGAATGTGACGCTCTAATGTTAAATTAAATTAATTAAATGTTTAATGGGAAATGGGAGCTTTCTAAAAACCTAAACGTAGCTATTTCTAAGTGTAAGTAGCCTCCGACGTACACCTCTCACGACTCGTCAAGTCGGAGAGGTCAGTATATGTTTTAGGGCCCGCAATGTATGACCGTGTACCGGCTACCATTCGGGATGCACCTTCTACCGCGTGCTTCAAAGTCAAAGTCAAAGTCAAAATGTTTTTATTCAATTTAGGTATCAAAGATACACTTATGAACGTCAAAATTATTTAAATAGACTCGACCGCCTTGTTCGGACAAAAAGCCTCTACTCAGAAGAACAGGCAAGAAGCATAAGGGAAGCAGAAGCAGAAGCAGAAGGGCATTATTTTTATCAAATAATAAATAAATTACAGTCTCACAAATTTTGGCTTACAACTAGGTAATATCTATAAATACTAGTGGCTACTTGACGGAAGTGGAAGGCTCCAGACATCTTTATCTTCTATATAATTCTTAACCTTATAATATCCTCTTTTTATTAATGTAGTTTTTACATGCGATTTGAATTTTCCCTCGGTGAGCCCTGTTATATGTTTCGAAATTTTATTGTAAAAACGAATGCAGTTGCCTAAAAATGACTTTTTTTGACTTAGTCAGTCTAAATCTCGGTACAGCTATCCTATCCTTATTTCTAGTGTTATAATTGTGATAGTCACAGTTCAATTGCTTCAAAAACAATCTCAGAGCTTGGTTACTAGATAATCCGTTTTATGACCTTGAATCTTATTTTAAAATAAGAGACTTTAAAGTATTGTTATTTTATACTAGCTGTGCCCCGCGGTTTCACCCGCGGTTAAAAAGTATCCTAGATGTGCTATTCTAGACCATAATCTATCTCTGTGCCAAATTTCATCCAGATCTGTTCAGCCGTTTTGGCATGAAAGAGTAACAAACATCCATCCATCCATCCATACATACAAACTTTCGCGTTTATAATATTAGTAGGATAATGATGTTTATAGATTATTAAGTGTGCAATGAATTTTTTATTGTATAAATATTTAAAAAAAAAAATTTCAGGATTGTCTAATTTTTATATTTTTTTAATTTTTCAGGTAAATTCGTTAGTTGAAATACATTGTATAACGTTTAAAATTAGATTCAAATATCAATTTGTATAATTTTTCTAGTAAATTTCATTAAATTTGTTTTTTTTTTTCATTTAAAAATTAAAAATAGAATAAAAAATTCATATTCCTTGATGTACTTAATGCGACGTTAAAGCGGAATTACACTAGCTATGGTCCAAGTAACTAGTTTGAAGGTATAAAGATATACTTAAATAATGTTCCCAATGATGACTAAGATGATTTTACACCAGTAATGTATACTTTTTACCCGCGGGTAGCACCTATGTTTTATTTTGGTGTACTTATGTTTTATGTCGGTGTTTGTCGAACTAACTCTAATTTTATACACCTGTAATGTTTACTGTAGATGCTGTCAATAGAGTCCAACGTATCTGTGATGTACTTGGAACAGGTATCCATAGGCAACGGTGATCGCTTACCATCAGGCGGCCCGTTAGCTTCTTTTCCATATATGGCATACAAAAAATGAGGCAAACGTCAGTTTATGTGTAACAGATCCCCTACTCACCCATGTCAGCTAGCGAGTAGTTCCCCCTGAACGTGGGGGAGGGGGGATGCAGCCGCAGCACCACCTCCGCCGGGGGCCCTCCGGACGCGCCGATCCATTCTGAACAATACGGTTCGTTATTAAAACCTGCTGCTGGCATTTTGGCTGAATTTTCGTAAACATTTTTAGGCTGAAGATTAAAACATTAATTTCTCTAGCAAGAGTGAAATCCAACAGACATGAAACAGTAGCAAAACATCAGAAAACTACTTTTTTTAAATGGCTATCGGCCTACGTTTGACTGCAACTCATTGATGGAAAGAGACAATAGGGACTAACACGCAAAACACATTCCAACGGACACCTTTCTGGTGTGCGGTGACGCGGACTTACTATACTTTGACTGTAAAATTTCGATTTGTATACCTATACAAAAACTGTATACACCGCGTCTCCGTGCGAAGAAGCGCCATGCGAATTTCCGTCGCTCTGCACACCGCAGCAGGATGCGGTGGCAGTGTGATATCTGCCTAACATGGAGCACGGTAGCCCATGAGGTGCCTATTCACTCTTGCCTTTTTTTATGTAGAATAGGTCGGCGTTTGACCACCAACTCGCCTGATGTTAAGCGACGTTATGGTCTAAGATGGAGCACGACGACCTATAAGGTACTTATTCACTCAAGCCTTGAAGTTTACTAGAGTGAAGAAGTACAAAGACGACAGTTGAGTGAGGTGCTACAAGCGCGCTACTGCTCAGACCCGTCTTCCGAACGGTTACACCGGACTACATCCCGATTGGTCATTTCACGGCATGGCTTGGTTGCCTTGAAGAGTAACTAATGTTATAACTATTATTAACTAGTGGCTCGATTAGCTGTAGAACTCGTGGCTAACGTTAGTCTTCCTCTTTAGGTCGCTTTCTTCACCGATAAATAAAAAGTAATAACTCCGCAATTTTGAAAATTTTCCAAAAAGTACCTCGACAAAAACTGTTATATAATAATCTAACCTACTCTCAAAATTTCAAGAGAATCAGTTGAGAAATGCGACCTGTTGAGGAATACAAAGATCCGGACAGAGATCTGGACAGGAATCCGGACGGACATTCGGACAGAAATCGGACATTCGAAAGCATAGAACTTTCGTTCGCTATCGATTGCTCGGTCCATAAAAGAGGATAATATATTTGGTTTTTGATGTCTGTCCTCCCAATATTAATTGTATTGGATAGGGTAAATTATTAGTTTGATAAGTAAACATGGGTGTGTCAACAATGTCTCTGGGGTCAGAAATGTGACCTCGACACTATTTTTGGGGTGCGTTACAGTACATAGAGCAAGTGAGTACATACTTTGGTGTTATTTAAACTTTGGTAATTTTCTGTATAATTCTAAGTGCATGCAACAATTGTTTACTACAATAACGAAATAGAAGAAGAATAGAAGCTAATATTGTTTGCGCGGTTTTTACGACTATGAAGATTGAAAATGTCTTTTAACTGTAGACATATTTTGATCGTATAATTTAATTTGACGAAAGGGAGAAAAACTATTAGGTATCTTCTATGTCTTGCGTCAATTTAATTAGTCAGTGGTTTCTTGTTTTCAAAAACGAAAATGTGCGTAAAAGATAGCTCTAGCCAGGAATTTTTTGGTCAAATAAATAAATACCACTATTTTTTTAAAGTACTATAAATAAAGTGCAGTATAATAATGGTGTGCAAAAAATATAATATTAGTATGAAAAAAAGTGCAATAAGTCAAAGGTACTAGACATCGTAAATATGCCGTTAAAATAAGTACAATTTTGTTCACGCCACATTGATTGCAATTATAATGTTTAGAAACCTGTAACAATATTTCTCTATGAAGACTGTGCATGTAATCATTACAATTTTGTTCACGCCACATTGATTGCAATTATAATGTTTAGAAATCTGTAATAGTATTGCTCTATGAAGACTGCATGTGAACATTATACTGAATAGCAAAGAACTAGATAACAAGTGCTTTTAAAGGCTTTATGTGCTAAAAATGCATAGTAAAAATAACTAATTTTCCACTATTACCGCTCTCACCGGCGGAGATCCGCGACGGGTTGGAGGGCTGTACCCGGCGCGTCGTGCCGGGCTCGGCCTCCGCCGGCTCCGTGGCCGTCGTCGGTGCTTCTGTTGACAATGAAGATTAACATTATTAACATTTTTTTTTTTTGTGAATGTCTAATGCTGTTGGCCACTGAGGCCTCTACAGCGTACCGGACGTAAGGCAAGCGCGGAAGGCGCAGGACCTTCATAGATTTTAGTTATGGCTGGCACGACTGGCACAAGGGCACCACTAAGGTACGGACCTGGACCGTCGCCGGGGGGGGGGGGGGGGGAGGGGGGGAGTCGACTTGCCCAGGCAACCCCAGAGGGGGTTTGCGCTTGAGCCCTATTAGGTTTAACTATTAGACTATTTGGAGAGAATCTAACCAATCTTCTAACAGATCCTGGGAGTCTTCGACCTCGCCGGCGAGGTCGGTGTTTCGTGATCGTGTTCCTTTAGTAACCGGCGCCTATACCAAAAACTGCAAACTTCCTGTTGCGGGGAGCTGTCGGGTCGGCACGTTTTGTTTTTATTTTTATGCGTAATAGGCTTGCGTTTGGCCGCCAACATGCCTGATGATAAGCAGTGATGCGGCCTACGATGGTGCATAAGCATGCACCATCGCGCTTATAAGAAACCGATTCGATCGAGACTTGAAGACACACAGATTATAAGTGTGAGGAAAAACACACTCTGGCAGAGCATTCCACACTAACATATCGTAACTTTCCACGAGGGGCCTGGTAGAGGTGTAATACAACACGCACACTTAGCCGGAAGAAATCCAGTCCCAAATGTGACAGGGGGCGAGCCTGTCGCCATACACCGGGCTCCAGTCATGTAGCAGATGACATACAATACGCACATATGTTCACACAATGAACAAATTGGTGCGTGCCGTCGGTTGGGTTACAACCCGCTCCCTCTGGCTTGAGAGGCGGGCCTTCTCCCAACTAGGCTGCCATCGCCCTTATCATACTCCTACTAATATTATATTATAAACGCGAAAGTTTGTATGTATGGATAAATGGATGGATGTTTGTTATTCCAACTTCTAGGCCTTCTCCAACTAGGCTATCATCACTTTTAAGATGATGCAGATGACATGACCATGAAGATTGGTTGTTTATTACTTTTAACATTGAGATACAAGTACTAGGTACCGCGTGGATTGACTACAGGTTTGCTGTCTTAGTTGTAGTTCTGCTACAACTAAGCTTCTGCTGTGTGATTTGTGTGTTCTGCTCCGTACACAACCGCACGGCGTGCGTGTCAAAATCACACTGACGCGACGTAAGGTGTGCAGATTGCAGTACAGTTCAGAGGACGAAAGTCAATGTTCGGATGCTGAAATCTAGTAAGTATCATTACTCGTATGTCCATGAGTCTTATGCTCGTAGAATTACAAAAACTGACAGGTCTCAAAATTAATGTTAAGTTTTAACCTTACACTTCCTCAACTATAAGCTCCTGATAAAATCAAGTAAAAAATACTTTTAATGGTTTTAATTAAGTGCTTGGTTGTATAAAAGACAAAGGGTTCGCTCTAGTTTGAAAGTTCTTGGACGACTTAAAAGTTATTGTAGAACCAATCAACCAAAATGCATACATACTTATAGACAAGTCTGTCTCATCCACGATAAGGTACGATTGCCTTTTGGTGATTTGCGAGCTTTGAGGCTACGAGCGAAGAGAGCAAGTAAAGATACTGACGAGCCTCTAAAGTTATCTAGAGACTGACAATTCTGACAAAGTGCAATAATAGTAAAGTTATCATTCCTAAATAACTAAAAGTTTTCCCGTGTGTTATGGATTAATTTAAAAGCTAATGATATAGACAACCTTCCTATGTCAAGGGATTTTTGATTTGCTTTGTCTATTTAATAAATAAATCAGTCAAAAGTGACCCCTTACAAATGCGGATATTTTTCATAGCTCTGTTATCCCTTGAGGACGTTTTTTAAAAAACCAAGGACGTACATAGTAGCGGAGATATAGTCAATTTAATTGTACATGCTAAGTTTCATCATAATCTGACAAATGGTTTCCAAGAAATTAGACGAGCGCGTGTGCATGGAAATTTCAGAGCGGACCCCTTTAAGACACTAGATGCCTATCCATTATTCAATACCAATTACCCAACCAGTCAAACCGCCTTCAGATTACTCCTTCTATTCTTATAAATACTAAAGCACAAAAGAAATCCCTCCAACAAATACCAGGGCAGCAGAGGTTAGATAAAGCTCTTTATTCCTTGAATCTGTTAATTACTATATTGCCTCCTAATTCTAAGATTGATGGGGTACGAGGCATGACGGGGCAGCCTCATCCAGACTTTGTTGAAACGATTTTTCTTCATTCCACTCTCTTTGGCTTGGAAAAGAAATTAGTTTAGGAGAATAGCGATTTGTTCCATAAATAGGACCGTATTTGTAATGAGTTAGGGAAGGTAGGAAAGCGTTTCTAATCTTTAATATATATAAATCTCGTGTCACAATGTTTGTCCTCAATGAACTCCTAAACCACTTAACCGATTATAATAAAATTCGCACACCATGTGCAGTTCGATCCAACTTGAGAGATAGGATACTTTTTAACCGCGTGTGAAACCGCGGAGCGCAGCTAGTAATATATAAATCAGGGTATCCAGACATCCAGATCATTACTAAAAAAATATCTATCACACTAATATTATAAAGGCGAAAGTTTTTAAGTGTGTAAGTGTGTATGGTTGTTACTCTTTTACGTTTAAACGGTTGGACGAGTTTTAATTGAAATTTGGTATGGAGGTAGCTTATACCCAGGATTAACACATAGGCTTCTTTTTAACCGCGGCTAACACTGCAGGGCGCAGTTAGTCTGTGATAAGTATTAAGGATATATAGGTAGTATTTTCAAAACATCTGCCAGAGAATATCTGTCTTGAGATATAAGTCAGTGTACTCACAGGAAAAGCATGAAAAAATAAAAGAGTTATATTTATTGCAAAACAAGGAGAGCCTAGCAGTTGCACCCACTGTGCTACAGGAATTACTTACTGTTCATTTTTACGGAATAAAAGTTTATAAGTCCGAGCAATGCTATGGGCATGGCCATACTTGTGTATGTTCGCATAAGTATATAATTTGTATTTCCTGCCTTACATCAACCGCATTTTCCCCAAGTTCCTCCATTTTCCCCACTCTCGACATTCGTGGCTAATGACAGACCACTAGCTGCTATTGATTGACCTCGACTCACCCTGAGAATTAAATTGCCTTTATGAATATTTGGTTACGAGACTTTACGTCATGTTGCTTGAGCCTTCGTGCTACCTTCAAGGACTATTGGGCTATTGGACCTGCTGTTCGGACCTATTTGATTGCCTCGGTGGCTCATAGCTCTGGTGGTATTGAACCTGCCTTCTGAGCTTGGTAGTAGTTGAGTAGGTTCAATTACCAGCTAGGGCAAACATTCATGTGATGAACTTGTGTTTGCTCAATGTCTGGGTGTTAATGTCTGTCTAAGTATGTTTTTAAAAATATATAATGATGTATGTACATACATTTATTGTTTAGCAATCTCTGGTAGCCATAGTACAAGTTTTGCTTAGTTTGGGATCAGACGTTCCTCGATGTGCAAAAATATCCCGAATATTTATTTAAATTTCTATGATTATTTTGGAGTAGGTATTTCACAGTTAGAATAAGGACCAAGAATGTATTATCGAGTATTTCGGATATCAGCCAAAGGATGAAAATAAAAATTTTTGTACCATTTGTTTTTTTGCTTCAAATAAATTATTGTCTATATTGTCTATTCGGTATTTGAAAACCAATATTGTAAAAAATATTCCTGTATTCTGAAATTAATTCTATTCAATAAGTTTACGGCATTGTCTTGTCTTGGTCTCGTCTTTAGAACTGTGACTTGGTAACAACAGTATCGATTGCTGTGCAAGTTAAGAATATTTTTAGAACAGCTTAAGACCGCCCATTGCGCCTATATTTTTACATGTTTAGTTTAGATTTATTTTGTATTAGGTGTCAATAAAGAGTTTTTGTATTGTATTGTATTGATAGCCTAGTTGGAGAAGGCCCGCCTCTCAAGCCCGAGGGAGCGTTTTCGAACCCAGCCGACGGCACGCACCAATTTGTTCATTGTGTGAACATAATATGTGCCTATTGTATATCATCTGCTACATGACTGGAGCCCGGTGTATGGCTACAGGCTCGCCTCCTGTCAAATTTGGGATTGAATGTCGTCCGGCGAAGTGTGGGAGTTGTATTACACCTTTGCCAGCCCCCTCGGGCCAAAGGCGTGAAGATTATGTAAAATGTACAAATAAGTATAAGTATTCGTTTTAAAAATGTAAAACTGAAAAATAAAACAGCGCCAATCAGATATAAATAGAAACTGCATTTTCACATACCTACCCAATTCTAAATAACTAACATACGGGTTAGTTATTGTACGATACAAGTTATGCTAGATATCCAATATGACCACTAGGCATCTGTTCCACGTATATAGTCTGTTTATTTAAACGATGCACATATTCTAGGATATCACTGATTTCTTTATGTGTTGTGACATTTTATTATTATTATTTTATTTTTATTAATTTTAGACATTTTTGAATTTTTTTTTATGTTAATTTCAATCTAATAGTTAATACCTCATTTTAGTTTTAATTTAATTATATTCTACATATTATTATATTATTACAACGTTTATAGGTAAAAAAAAGGCCTGAAATAAAAAAAATTGAATTTGAATTGAACTCATTAATAAAACCAACTTTTTCTATTGGCCCAACTTAAATCGAGATAAAAAACAGCTGTTCCATACATTTTATCGACGGTCAATGACTGTTTTGTATAGAACACCTGATTTATTTTCCGCGATTTCAGTATTGACCCCATAGTAAAAGTTGGTCATAACGATGTGTACTACGATATCCTAGAATATTACCTACTAGCTGCGCCCCGCGGTTTTACGCACGGTAAAAAAGTAGCCTACGTCCAGGGTATAAGCTAGCCTCATACCAAATTTAATCTAAATTCGTCCATCCGTTTGAGCATTTTTTTTTTTATGTATAATAGGTCGGCGTTTGACCACCAACTCGCCTGATGTTAAGCGACATTGTGGTCTAAGATGGAGCACGACGACCTAGAAGGTACTTATTCACTCTAGCCTTGAAGTTTACTAGAGTGAAGAAGTACAAAGACGGCAGCTGAGTGAGGCGCTACAAGTGCGCCACTGCTCAGACCCGTCTTCGGAGCGTGAAGACGTAACAAACACACACACTTACAAACTCACTAAATTTCGCTTTTTAATATTAGTGTGATGTGTACAGCTATATACCTACTATGGTGTATTTCGTATAGGGCATGGTATAATAATATACTCCGCCAGTTATAGCTTTCCGGTCACGTGGGCAACACGTAGTGACGTCAATCGATGCTTAAGCAAGACCGAAATAAGTCATTTACAAATAGTTCGAAAGAGACGGATGACGATGACGAGTGACGTCATTACGTGTTTGCTCCCGAAATGCTAGACCTTGGTTTTTTTTATCATGGTATAGTGAATAGGTATGGTCTGATTAGGGCTAATGAAATGGATGCCTAATACAGGTACAGCCATTTGATAAAGTACAAATTACACTACACCGACTCCAACCAGGGAACGCCACCAGAACATGGTAAACAAACTGTATTGTGCCAAGTCATCTACATAAAAAATTAGGTCTGACGTACAGCAGTAGTCTGAAATAATAGGCTAGAGCTAGACAGATAATGACAATATAAATTCTATCTAATGTAAATATATTTTTATTTGTGTTTTTCCTTTGATTTTTTTTTTGTATTCTTTTAATTGTACATTGTAGTCCCGTTCGTCTCTTAAGGTCAATGCTGAAAATCAGCGCTGGGATGAAATTTTCAGCATTATAGCTGAGCATTGACCTTTTTTGACGTACTGGACACTACAGTGACAGCACTGTTTTGTTAATTTGTGTATTGGTATTAAGTATTGTCATCGTCTTTGTAGTGTCTTGTGTGTCAAAATAAATGTATCTTTCTTTCTTCTTTCTTTCTAATGACACACCCACCTACAGTAAAATTTCCAATGACATGCATTACCATCACTCGGCACTCATCCAATCCTACTGGATGGATGGATGGATGTTTGTTACTCTTTCACGCCAGAACGGCTCATCAAACATAGCTTAGAACACTCCCGACTACTTCACCTTTCAAACAAAATGAAAATGGGTACATCACACACACACACACACACACACACACACACACACACACACAGAGAGAGAGAGAGACACCTCAAACTTATAACACCCAGTCGTTTTTGCCGGGGGTTAAAAAATGAAAACGGACAAACAGATAAACTTGCCAAAATTATGTTACAGTGTAATAAATAAATAAATTCGTGCACTTGCACACACAGTCGCCTGACCCCAAACTAAGCAAAGCTTGTACTGTGGCTGCCAGAGACTGATATACATACTTAGATATTGTTAAAATCATACTTAAATAGATATTAACACCCAGCCATAGAAGAAACACAAATGTTCATCACATGAATGTTTGCCCTAGGTGGGAACCCACGCCCCAAAGCTCAGAAGGCAGGTTCACTATCAACTGAGCCACCGAGGCAGTGTGATGTTTATTTTTATTTTAATAAAACTCTACTACCAAGAAGCCATGCAATCTTTTGCTGACTTTATATTAACCACATAAAAAATATATTATCTTCCTTTTCAAATTTTAATTTAGTAACACGTGTTATGTTGGTACTTTTACCAACGAGCAATTTCTTTGCATTGCTAAGGAATCACAAAGGTAAAGGAAAGTTTGTTCAAACTTCAAAGGTCCCTCTGAATTAAGTTCGCGGGTCTTTATTAAAACTTTTTCTCGTTAAAACGTAAAATGGAATATTAACATAATAATATTTATTATGCTCAAACACGCTTTGATAAATAGCTCCGATAGGCGTCCCTGAACCGTGGTCAATTTCGTTATTGTATGGATGTCTCGAATTAAAACCAGTGTAGAGCGAGATAGAGTGAGGAGAGAGAAAGAAAGATAGAGAAAAACCCATGATCCAAAAAAAGGTCTCGCGTTCCGCAAACACATAATGACGTAACTCGTCATCGTCATCCGTCTCTTTATTAATGACTTAATTCGTCATTTGTTAATGACTTAATTCGATCTTGCTTGAGCATCGATCGACGTTACTACGTGTTGCCCACGTGATTATACCATGGGATAACTTGGGTAATCTCTAGCAGCCATTGAACAATACAATACCCCAAACTAAGTAAACTAATACTCTTTATTGACACCAAATAAACAATTTAAACTCAACAGTCAATTCTTTGTTTAATTTCATCTTTCTCCTTCTCTCATCATTACTATCTCAACCGGAAGACGTCCACTGCTGACCAAAGGCCTCCCCCAACAATCTCCACAACCACCGGTCTTGCGCTGCCCGCATCCAGAGGCCACGGCTTCCCGTCATGCTGCGTTTAGACATAAAAACTTTTTAACAAAAAATTAAACCGCCGAAAAACTGAAAGCTGATTTCTGAAACAGCTTTTTACATTTTCTTCTTCAAACACCTGAATTATTATTCTAGATATTAGACAGTTTAAAGTTATTGTGATAAAAATTATTTCATAACCAATCTTTATGTTTTAGAGAAAATATTAAATAGCAAAAAATTCTATGCTTATGTTAAAGTTTCTACGCCAGTTCAAATTTCAGACTAAATAAAATAATTACAGTACTTAAACCGTTTCTACATACTTTATGAATGTTTTGAAAATGTGTACCTAGTAGTTACGTAATGTATACTTTAGTTTATTCTATAGTAAAATAACTACAATTTTCATAGACAAATACCAAATGCTTTATTTATTATTACTAGCTGTTCCCCGCGACTTCTTTCGCATTTAGAAAAAAAATAGGATTCAAAAACCTTCCTTGTGATATATACTGTAACTAATTATCAATTTCATCAAGATCCGTTTAGCCGTGAAAAGCCTACAAACAGACTGAGTTATTTTCGATTTTTTATAATAAGTAAGGATGTACTGTTTAGCTGTGCCCCGCGGTTTCACCTGCGCTATCACAGGGACCGTTAATTTTTTCGGTATTAAAAGTATCAAGTAGCGATGATATCCTAGTTGGAGAAGGCCCGCCTTTTAAGCCAGATGGAGCGGTTTCGAACCCAGCCGACGGCACGCAGCAATTTGTTCATTGTTTGAAAATATGTGTATTGTATGTCATCTGCTACATGACTGGAGCCCGCGAATGGCGACAGGCTCACCCCCTGTCACATTTGGGACTGAACGTCCGGTGAAGTGTGTTGTATTACACCTCTGCCAGCCCCCTCAAAGGAAAGGTGTGAGGAAATGTATAAAAAGTATCATGTCCTTTTCCGTACCCCTGACAACATGTATGCAAAATTTCGTGACATACGTCCAACCTCCGAAAGCGCGAAATTATACATTATTTAGATGTATTCTTATAAAATATTGTGACGATAAAAAAATCTCAAAAACAAAATAATTTAAAAGACAAAGCCTTATATTTTAACAATCGTTTTGTTGTGATTTTGACATTAAATCAAGCTGTTAAAATTCTTAAAATGTACATAGTTTACGTCGATATTGCCTATGATCTTAAATATTATTGAGGTACTTGTTCAATATTTATTAAAATTTTGATCAATCATGATTTCTAATACAACCATTTTTATGTATATCACCATTCTTATCAAAATTTTAATTACTTCCGTTAGCTCAAAATACTCGAAATTATTATTCTGCATTGAAAACTTCAATTTATTATATATATTACCAGATATTTTAAACCGAGAAATAACGTATTTTTGGTATTAAACGCTTTACCATGCGAATTTCCTCTTAAAGGGAAGCGTTACAAACGAACGAACAAACTCACTTTCACTTTTATAATATTATAATAGTAGTAGACTGCCTCAGTGGCTCAGTCGGTAGTGAACCTGCCTTCTGAGCTTGAGGGCATGGGTTCGATTCCCACCTAGGGCAAACATTCATGTGATGAACATTTCTGTTTGTTCTATGTCTGGGCGTTAATATCTATTTATGTATGTGTTTAAAAATATGTATGTACGTGTTTAAGTCTCTGGCAGCCATAATACAAGCTTTGCTTAGTTTGGGGTCAAGCGACCGTGTGTGAAAATGTCCCGAATTTATTGTTATATATATTATTATTATTAGTATATGTTCTGTGATATTAGTTATGATAAAGTAAGTAACATGTCATGTAATAGGTTATGTTAGTAAATTGGTTGCGTGGTCGCTTGGTTCATTTACACCGAGCCCTGTCCGAGGCCGAACAGATTTTATAAAACCCATTTTTTTCGACCTCATGCAATTAATTGTGATCCATATAACAAGTAGCATACAGTACACAGTTGTATTATGTATTGTGTGAATAAGCTTCGAATGTCATATTTTGAATAAATAACGAATTTAACACTTTATTTTACACTTGCTGCGCCCCGCGGTTTCACCTGGGGTTAAAAATTATCATATGTGCTATTCTAGACTATAATCTATCTCTGTGCCAAATTTCATCCAGATCTGTTCTGACGTGAAAGAGTAACAAACATCCATCCATCCATTCATTCTTTCAAACTTTCGCGTTTATAATATAATTGTAGGAAGTAGGTCTTGACCACATTATCTCAAGCAGCTGCTGTTTCTAACAAGATTTTTACGAAATACATTTTGTGATTCTTAGAAAACGAGTCGTCCGTTCATTTCTCAAATTGTTTTCGGGCCTTCAAAAGGAAAAAGCGGAATTAAGGACACCATCCTTGAAAGTCTATTATAAAAGCAGATTATGAAGTTAAATTATCTTGCTGGATGAGACGAGGCGAATGAGTTGATAGAACACCGTATAGACGAGACATCGAACTTGCCAGCCGCTGCTGTTAGGTAAAGTAATCAGTTTAAGAGTTTCTCTTACACGACAAAACATTATGATTTATGGAAAAATGTAATATTATTAAGCCTATAATGCTGATACTAAATGTGTTAGCTATTTAAAAAACTCATTAATTGAAATGTATTACATTTTATTTATACTGATTTTAACCTATTCTAACATATACAATTTCCCGGGTTTGTAGTCTGCATGTCACATAGCCTTCCAGTATTTCTTATAATGTATATTAAAAAAAAAAACAATTTAAGTTTTAGATAATATTAATCGTATTTGCCTTACAGCCTTACCAGTATTGGAATAATTTTAAGTGGGTTAAAGGGGAAAGTAAAAGAAACAAACAACTTAGTGAGATCGTCACGACATCCATCCATCCTGTCGAGCCAATGGTACGCAGAGAACTTAATAGCAGCAGTTATTGTGCGACAATGTGTCGCCTGCAAGTGCTCATCTATGTTAGGTGTCTTTGGGGTAAGATGTCGTTGTTCGAAGCCCTTGACCGTGGTGTTTGATAGGAGCTTTCTAAGGGCTATTTAATTAAAATGTTCGTGTCGGCGTCATTTGTCAAGCGCGTCCCTCGGCGAGTCCTGCCTACCATTTGTTGTACAAACTCGTTGGATCCGATCGACGATGCTTGCTTCTAATTTTGGAAATTTATTACAGAGTTCCAATGAAAATGGATGAAATTAGCCTTTGAGGTATTTTAGCTGAGCTACGTCGATACATCCGATTTACTAGTGAAATGATAACATCGGTTTGTCACATACTTACTAGTAATAAAAATTATATTACTTATAGGATAAACATTTCAATCTCGCGTAAATTTTAAATTTGTTATTACCGATAAATAGTTATTTTTTTAGTTAAAAGATTTAAATTGTCCTAATTTAGTTTTATGATGCAGCACCCTTACAGGGTATATGTATCTAATAATAGTTACATGTAAGGCATTTACAAATAAATAAATAATATTTGCATAGCTATTGTGTGATAATATGTGTGAACTTTACCGGTGTGAAAGTATGGATGAAATACGTGAAAGATGACATGAATGAGAAGGGAGTGAGTTCTAGGATGACAAATAATAGAGAATGGAGGAAACGTACTTACTGTAACGACCCCATTTATGAGGAATAAGGGTAGGAAGATGATGATAAATTTGTCAAATTTGACAATTTGTTTCATAATATTTCTTATAGCTTAAGGGTCCGGCGACCACTTTAGACTTACTTCGCATTGGATAAAGGTTTTCTATTGCCATATCGCCTAGAAGAAGACTAATAAAGATACTGACGAGCCTCTAAAATTAGGCCAAAGTGCAATTTCAATAATTTTTATGACTCTTGCAATTTTCTATTCATTTGTAAGTAACTATACTATTTCTTCTAATTTTCATTCGAGGTGAGGGCGATAAGTCCTGCTCTGACGTCCCGCTTGGAGTGTTTTGTGCATTATTATACAACTAATATTCCTTGCATTATGAATTAATTTAAAAGCTAATTAATTAATAATTATAATAATTAATTAATTGTATTGTATTGTATTGTATATGTATTGTTGACATAGATGTTAGTGGATGTATCCGTTTTTATGTCATTAAACAATTTGAATTTGAATTTTGAATTTGATGTAGACAACATCCCTATGTAAAGGAATTTTGATTTGCTTTAGCTATCTATTAAATAAATCAGTCAAAAGTGACCCTTTACAAATGCGGATATTTTTCATAGCTCTATTTGCTCTTGAGGAAGTTTTTCAAAGCCAAGAACATAGGGGTGGAGATATAGTTCATGTAACTGTACATGCCAAAGTTCATCATAACCTGACAAATGGTTTCCAAGAAACTTGACAAGTGCGTTTCAATTCAATTCAGAGCGTCGCGGAACCTTTAAGCTGTCGATTTCTCTTAATTATATCCAAGTCCATTTGTTTACTACACATACCTAGTTGAAGATATCAAGACACGAATTTTTAAACTCAACAAAAACGGTAGCATTAAATTAAACTTTAAGTATGAAACTTGGCGCCAGAATCTCTACTGAAATGCTTTCTAAAGCAAATACAGGTCACATTTCAAGACAAGTAAATTCTATAAGGAAACAGAAGGCTACATGCCAAACAATATAACAAACCAAGTGTAAAATGTGAACCGGGAATGCAGCTTGTCATTGCCAAAAACATAGAAATAAAGCCAGCCAAAACCTGGTGCCAAGTGATAGTGTAATAAAAACATAAGGATGGACGGAACACTGTAGCTTGGCAATATTGTGGACTAGCTGCGCCCCGCGGTTTCACCCGCTTTCCCACAGGAACCGTTTATTTTTTCAGGATTAAAAGTACCCTATGTCCTTTTCTGTACCCCAGAAAACGTGTATTCAAAATTTCATTCTGATCGGTTGATTAGTAAGGGCGTGAAAGCGTTACAAACAAATAAACAAACGAACGAACAAACTCACTTTCGCCTTTATAATATTAGTTAGGATTAAATATACTAAACAAAACCAAAAATTAATTACATGCCAAAGAGCCATGGAGAGGAGTATTCTGGGTTACACAAAAAAAGACAGGAAAAGAGCTGTAGACATAAGACACATCACGAAAATTGAAGATGTCTTAATCAAAATCAAGAAACTTAAATGGCGGTGGACAGGCCACATGATGAGAGAGAACAGCAATAAATGGACAAAGGATATAAGGACACCTAGATTCCAAACAAAGAGAAAGAGAGGAAGACAAAGAAAACGTTGGTCTGATGACATCAAGAACATTGCGGGTCCGCTGTGGTACAGAACGACTCAAAAAAGAATACACTGGAGAGAGCTGGAGGAGGCCTTCGTGTCGCAAGGACACGCCGACACCCAAAATACTTAATCATGAATTGAATAAATAATAGCATTGTAGTGAAATTGAAATAACGTCGGCAATAAAGGCTTAATAATAATAATAATGTTGTTTACTGATAACTGTTTATTAAATGACGAAAAACGTTTTGGCCAATTCATAGCAGACTATGTGTCAGCCATTGTATAGCATTTCGGTCACGTGAGCAACTCGTAGTGACACGTCAATCAATGCTTAAGCAAGACCGAAATAAGTCATTTACAAATAGTTCGAAAGAGATGGATGACGATGACGAGTGACGTCATTACGTGTTTGCTCCCTTGTTTTTTTGGATCATGGTGTAAGCGTAATCTCGTTAAACTTTAGAACAATTTTCATGTTACAGTTGTGTGGATGGGTAGAAATAAAAGTAATAGTTTATTTTTCGCAAAACTTTTAGTTGAACTTGAGAACCATGCGACTTTATAGCGGTGTCCGAATCACAAACGGATGCTCGTAAAAAAATAGTTTCGCACTTCTGAACTCTTGACATTCCACGCTCGCATCGACTGATTGAAGCTTTTTTAGGCTTACGAGTATAAATGAAATGGCTGAAAAAGGTTTTCCGGTGGCTTGCGCAATGCAGTGTGGCGATGCGCATGACTTCACCATACTACCATATGTACCATACCTACTACTTAGCTATATGTTGGCAATAGAAAGTATAGTGTTCTTTGTTAATTTGAAGTTTTTGGCAACGAACATAGAAATGAAAATGTTGGCAAACTAAACATTTATTATGGCATAGTGGCAAACGAGCTAAGGGGCGCCTGATGGTAAGTGGCGAATGTAAGGTTTATTGCTTAATCTAAATCTATGTATATGAAATGACCTAGTCGTGTTTCAGGATGTAGTCCGGTGTAACCGTTCCGAAGACGGGTCTGAGCAGTAGCGCACTGGTAGCGCCTCACTCAACTGCCGTCTTTGTTCTTCTTCACTCTAGTAAACTTCAAGGCTTGAGTGAATAAGTACCTTATAGGTCGTCGTGCTCCATCTTAGACCACAACGTCGCTTAACATCAGGCGAGTTGGTGGTCTAACGCCGACCTATTCTACATAAAAAATAAAAAAAAAGTGACGAAACAATTGATAGATAGCTAAATAAACTCTTTATTGTTCACACCACAGATAACAAAACAACAAGAGAAAAATAATCATAAATAGTGTAACAATTGATAAGTCAAACTCAAAATAAATCTTACAATAATTTTATAAACGCGAAAGCACATAGGATACTTTCTTAACCGCAAGTGAAACCGCGGAGCGCAGCTAGTACTTATATATAAGTAAGTACTCATAATAATTCAAAATGGCACCTACAAAGGTATATTTGGGAGATGATCATATAAGTTTCGAACACTACAACCCTGATAAAAACCCACTCGACAAACCTATAAATATTTAATGGTACGAGTAACTAAGGTCTAGCCGTGCGTAGGATCGGCTCATAAAAACTTCGAAAAAACTAGCTTTCAAAAAAACAGAAAAAAGTAAGTTTTATTCAAAGTTGCGGTCGAACCAAGTCAACTAAATCCTGAAACTAAAGCCTCAGCTCAGGCAATTTCAGCTAGAAATTGAACTTTATCCAAATTTTTCCTTTCCCCCTTTAACACTCTTTGTCTTCATACACAGAAATCACGCGAATCCTTAACCCGACTCCAGTTTAGTGTATTTTAAATACAATTTTGTGCAAATTTTCGGACATTGATGTCGCCTTTTAGCACTCTTTGTGCTCGCAGGCCGCGAAAGTGGGAAAAGAATGTGGAATGCCCATCCCTTAAATCAGACTGGTGTCGAGGAGAGGCTCTATTTTACTACCTGGTACCTAAAGCCGGGACCAGACATTGAAATACGAGTAATATGTGACCAAAGAAATTTACCATGTAAATTTAAAAACAAATTACGTACTTCAGCGGTCCCTCTGTGCAGTGCCCAATTTTTTTTTCTTTTGTACTACAAACAAAAAAAAATTCACTACAATCAACTACTAACGTTTTAGTATATGAAACCGCAAAAAAAATTTTTTTTTTAAATGTTTGGGCTGACGTTTTGAATTTTATTTTTTTGGCACAACTACTGAAAAAGTTAGCATCACTACTATCTTCTATTTACCGAAATCTATTAATTAAATTATAAAATTTTTTTTTTTTCAAAGTCGAGTGCCAAGTTCACACAGCCCCCATATACGAGTAGGTGCACGAAAATCAGCGGCTCAACCAACCCAAAATACAACCAACCTCAACCCAAATACTCCACTTCAGTGTTTTTGAATAAAATTTTGTGCAAAGTCTATTTCATAGAACGAGATCAAAGGCAAACATTTAATTAACTTTTCCATTTCCCAAGCTTTGTTTCAAGGAACTTCCGCGAATAGGTACCAGAGTTCTGCTTCGATGCGGTCTACCTTATAAATACATTTAGAGTTATAGCTATGTGGTACTAACAAGAGAAAGACTGAGAGAAAACATACAACGTGTATTCATTAGGATGTAGAGTATATTTATTTATTTATTGCCAATATACAGTGCTGCATAGTGCTTAGACTAATTAAAAGTACAAAGATCCTGTAAGGGCGCTGCAAAATAGGTTTAAGTATTTATAACTAGATGCACCCCGCGGTTTCACCCGCTGTTAAAAAGTATCATATGTGCTATTCTAGGCTATAATCTATCTTTGTGCCAAATTTCATCCAGATCTGTTCAGCCGTTCTGGCGTGAAAGAGTAACAAACATCCATTCATCCATCCATTCTTACAAACTTTCGCTTTAAGTAGGAAGTAGGAAAGTAGGAAGTAGGATCTTACAAATAGTAGGTATAACATCAAATCTTACACAGTATTATATCTATCATAAATAAAAATAAATAAATAAAAAAGCCTTTTATTTCACACCAAAATTTAACACATTTTTTACAATTAGTTTATTATAAAATACTATTTCTCTTCACTTTAATCAATAAATATTATATTTTTTTGTATTACATAGATTTCTTTACATTTCAATTTTTATTATGTTCAAATTTTTTAATTAATTAATTTTTTAGTTAAATCAAAATATTATACTATAATTTCATACTATATTTTACTATTTATTTATATATATATTTTATTTTTATTTTTTTAATTAGCGTGAACCCCTCATTTGAGGGTGAAGGCCTCCTCCAAAGATGTCCAGGATTCTCTATCTGCGGCGTTTTCTTTCCACCGTTTTCCAGCCGTCCCTTCAATATCGTCAGCCCATCTGCTTCTAGGTCTTCCTCTTTTTCTATTTCCCTGGGGCCCTGGCCATGACGTCAGCCGAGTAGTCCATCTATCGTCGCTCATTCTTGCTACGTGGCCCGCACATCTCCATTTCAATCTCATAGCATAGTTTAGTGCGTCTATTACCCCTGTTGTTTTTCCTATAGTAGAGTTTCGAATTTTTTGAATTCTTCTAATTTTCATAATGCTTCTTTCCATGCTCCGTTGGCATGAGTTTATTTTGTTTTTAACATCGCATGTGAATTTCCACGTTTGGCAAGCGTATGTGAGTGATGGTAGGAGACAGGTATTCATAACATTTCTCTTGATTTTGACTGACATTTGACTTTTGAAAACTTCTTTTAAGCTCCAGTATTTTTTCCATGTCCCTCTTATTCTTCTTTCAACTTCCAGTTCGTTATTTTTATGTTCGAAAGAAAGTTGTTTGCCAAGATAAATGTATGAGGTGACGAATTCTATCGACGTATTTTCAACTTTTATTTCATTTTTCAATGAATTAGTCATCACTTTTGTTTTGTTGAAGTTGATTTCTAGGCCTGACTGTCTGCTTGATTGTTGTAGTGTAGCTATCATGTGCTCTAGCTCTATGCTGTTCTCATATAGTAAGACAAGATCGTCAGCGAATTAAGATTCGCTGACGATCTATATCTATCATACTCAACACTTATCTAGTTTATAACATTATTTAGAAAAATACAACGCATTCTTGTTTATGTATATAAATCTACACTATAACTATCTATCCTATACCCTACATACATATATTGTATACAAAGTAAACAATTTCTAGAACACAAACTTGCTGAATTCGAAAATGAAATGGAAATTCCAAACAATTAGCCACGTGATCAATTTTGTACGAAAACTCGTTTTTTTAACGGATTTAGCAAGACTAAGTTCTAGTGTTGTCCACTTTGTCAAGAGAACAATAACACCCTTTATTAACTACACGTTACAGTATGTTTATGTATTTAAATGTTATGTGTCGGTAAAAATGACAGAAAGTCCTATTTAAATTAACTTAGCTTTGGGGTGAGTTTTGACCGAGAAAAATGAACGGTTTCGAATCTACGATAAGTAATTGGTGTTAAAGTGCCTGCGTAAATTTTTATACATTGTGTGTGTGTTTTACATACCTATAGGTCAACTGGGGCAAAAGCGTCTGCGAGGCAATTGCGTCTTTCGAAAATTACTGACGTACCGTTCACAAATTAGGTGCCACCTTTAGGTGTACCTTGTACAGTTTTTTTTTTCTATCTTTCGTTGCAATAATGTGTACTCGATGGCGTTAGTTGCCTAACTTATGAAGGGTTTGTCAGTAAATCTCGAAATACGCAATTGCCCCACAGACGCATTTGTACCAGTTGATCCTGTTTTGCTTTTTTTTTATGTAGAATAGGTCGGCGTTTGACCACCAACTCGCCTAATGTTAAGCGACGTTGTTGTCTAAGATGGAGCGCGACGACCTATAAGGTACTTATTCACTCTAGCCTTGAAGTTTTGTAGAGTGAAGAAGTACAAAGACGGCAGTTGAGTGAGACGCTTCAAGTGCGCTACTGCCCAGACCCGTCTTCGAAACGGTTACACCGGACTACATCCCGAAACACGACTAGGTCATTTCACGGCATGGCTTAGTCCGGTGGGTGGTAACTAGCCACGACCGAAGCCTCCCACCAGAGTTTGCTACCCGGTTAGCACTACCCGGGGACCACGTGTAGGGAATCAGAATAGAGTACACTCCTACGGACGTGGGTAGCTCAGCCCCCAAAATGCAAAAGCCCCAAGATGCTTATTGTTATAACGTGCTTATCGCTAATGCAATCTTCAAGGGAAGCAGTTCAAACAAATACAAATTCCAAAATTGTATATGAACAAAATCGGTCAAGGCGTTACAAAGATATATAAGCCTAGCAAGGCCACAGTTCATCGCGAACTACCTACAGTACTATATTTTATGACCCGTGCGTGCTGTTACCGAAACCAAAAAATAGTTTGATATTTCCACTTCAATGCCTAGGTAGCATATTAAGGTTATAATCGTTATTTCTACACAGTTTGCGCTGTAGTACAGTGCGGGTGACATCCACATTTATTTCATTTGTTATTCAGCTAGAGCTGCGCCCCGCGATTTCCCTCGCGGTCTCGTATTGGAACCGTTAATAATTGCCTGGTAACGGGACCGGGCTAACGGGCTAGATGAAAACAAGCCTAATTTTTCCGGAATTAAAAGTACTCTATGTTCTTTTCTGTGCCCTTGACAACGTGTGTGCAAAATTCCATGATAATCGGTTGAGTATAGTTGAGTAAATAATCAAAAGAACAAACGATTTCCTACAGTAATTGATGATTCCGTGTTTTAGACACATAAGTATCTACCAAAATTACTGCAGCTGTATAGTTACGAAAAAATATCTGCCTCTATGTTCCCTCGTAGTTACTAAACGGCTGCACTGGTTATTTCGTTTTGGTCGATTTCTTTTTATTGCGCGAGTCAGTATGGAAGTTAGTGAGAGAGTGGTCTTAAATAAATAATAAATTCAGACACTTGCACACACGGTCGCCTGACCCCAAACTAAGCAAAGCTTGTACTGTGGCTGCCAGGGACTGATATACGTACTTAGATATTTTTAAATACATACTTAAATAGATATTAACACCCAGACATAGAACAAACACAAATGTTGATCACATAAATGTTTGCCCTAGGTGGGAATCGAACCCACGCCCCCAAGCTCAGAAGGCAGGTTCACTACCAATTGAGCCACCGAGGCAGTCTTAACTACTCAAACCTGACTTTTTTAAGAGTTAGTGTTGCAACGTCGCTTCGGAAGAAGGAGATCTCCAGGAGAATTCAGCTGGGATGGCATTCAACAAGCTAAATGACATCCTTAAATGCGTCGATGTTCCACAATGCCTGAAAACTCGCCTTTATAACCAGTGTGTCCTGCCCACCATGACGTATGGTGCCGGGACATGGACGCTTACACAGGAGGCTGTGCGCAAAATGCAAGTAGCACAAAGAGCCATGGAGCGTGCCATGCTCGGCATCAAGTTACAAGACCGAGTGAGAAATGTCGAGATCCGACGTCGCACCAAGGTTCGTGACATCGGGATGATAATCACGATGCTCAAATGGAACTGGGCAGGACATGTTGCCAGGCAGAGTGATGGCAGTTGGACTAAAATGTTGACGGATTGGCGGCCGCATATCGGCAAACGAAGCGTTGGTCGGCCTCCAGCACGTTGGGTCGACGATATTGTAAATGTCACGGGGCGAATCTGGACAAGATTGGCACAGGACCCGATGAGTGGCGTACGAGAAGATGACGATTATGATGTCGCGTATATATGAATAAATTATGCACAGGTCAAAAACACAACCCCCCTCATTTGGCTTCACTGCAGTTGGGTAAAATGAACTATGTCTAATGTCAGTCGCACCACACTACAGCGTAAACAGTATAGTTATAAAGACATGTGTGATGAAGGGTCGTTACCGGATCATCTCCCGGGAGCTGGCGCTGATGAAACTTTCCTGCCAATAATGAAGTTACCTTCCCATTGGTCCAGCTGTGTGCGTGTTCCAATAAGCTATCGTTTTGGTTCCATGAATAAACTTATTCCTTAACAATAAAGGTTGTATTGCCTTGCAATAGTTATGCAGTGTTTTATCCTCTTCGTTCTTTTGAATTTTTGAACTCGATCGAAAAAGACAAAAGCTTGTGTAACTTTTCCGAGACTGTACAACTTTTATTGCTACGGGGGATAAAATGTCAAAGTCAACATTTATTTTATTTATTTATTTGTCCATTAACATTGTGTACACTAAAACATTATTAAATTCAATAAAATATTACTTAAAATAACTAAATGTTACAATAATTATAAATGGATACGGCATGCATAGGACTTATGAGCGAAAAAAATATTATTAATGTACATAATAATACATGTTTTTAATCAATTGGGTATCAAAGCTATACTTATGAAAGTCTAAGTTTTTTAATAGATTTGACCGCCTTGGCCTAAAGTAGATTTAAATATACTTACTCTATGTATGTTTCTTTTGCAGCTAGATCTAGGTCTAGAAATCTAGGTGGACATTATCTTAAGCGAACAAAGCATTTTCTAACCACTTTTCTAACAATAACAGCAGAGGTGTTAGATGGAGGTATAACTCGTTACCTGCGTCTGTCTTCTCAACCAAATACAACCAGGGGTGTTCAAGAGAACAGTGAATGGTATCTATATAGTAAGCGAGCACGTAAAGGGCGCTATACACGTCGGACCGGCATCAATCAGTACAGCCCGCCGACAAAACTGAATAGGAATGTATAGATGAATGCTTGCAAAAAAGTCCGCCTGGGTTAGCCGCATAATATGCTGCTAATATAATATTTTAAATACAAATACATTCGGGTAAACAAGCTGGTCAGCGGCTCGGTGTCCTTGCATAACATATATAATTAAAACAAATCTTCACGCCTTTCCCCCGAGGGGGCTGGCAGAGGTGTAATACAACACACACACTTCGCCGGACGATATTAAGTCCCGAATGTGACAGGGGGCGAGCCCGTCGCCATACACTTGGCTCCAGTCATGTAGCAGATGACATATAATACGCACATATGTGCACACAATGAACAAATTGGTGCCTGCCGTCGTCGGCTGGGTTTGAACCCACTCCCTCTGGGTTGAGAGGCGGGCCTTCTCTAAAAGGCTATCATCGCTTAGTGTCCTTGCAGTGAGACGTAAAATACTGTAATGACGATGATTAAGCACAGTGGCTGGGCTTTAATCGGCAAAGCCCGGAAATTCTTCTCATCGTATGTAAAGCCTTTATTTATTTATTTTGGTATCAAGTCGTTTATTGTACCAAAAATTATTCAAGAACAGATTTTAATGCAATTGCATCTATGTAGCATTAATCATCTGTCCGTGTTCGTTTGTTCGCGTTTTATAGCCTAGCATAACTATTGTGTTGTTTTCGATTAGTTTCTTTTCAATTAGACCAGTTTTTCCTCACCAGCCATGCCCCTCTATAAGCAAATTTACATATAACCTTTTTTGACATTAGTAGGTTTCGTTTTTAGTCCGACTCGCACTTGGCTGATTTTTCATTTTATTAAATTTTTGAAGTCGATTGAAAAAGATTAAACACTGTACACCTATTCCGGGACTATACGACATTGATTGCTAAGGATGTAAGTGTGTAGCGCCCCTTACACCTCCGATCACTTCAATTACGTTAACGCTTCCCATCAGACGAGATGGTGGTCAAACACATGCCTATATAAATAAATCAATTAATCAATCAATCAATCAATATTCGGGACACTTGCACACACTGTAGTCTGACCCCAAACTAAGCAAAGCTTGTAGCATGGCGGCCAGAAACCGATATACATACATATAATATTTAAAAACATACTTATACATATTATCAACACCCAGACATAAAACAAACACAAATGTTCATCATGCACACAAATATTTGCCCTAGGTGAGAATCGAACCCACACCCCCAAGCTCAGAAGGCAGGTTCACCACCAATTGAGCCACCGAGGCAGTCAATATATTCCGATGAATGCAATAAGTAAGTTTGTACAGGCCGAATGGCTAGCCCTAAAGTTAGTTTTCTGGCCGCCTAAAGGCCTCTGACCTGGCTTAAAGGTTGTTGTTATAGGACAAACAAACGAGGCCTTTAATTAAGCGACTCATCGGATCCACACGGCAGCAATTATGTGCGAATACATTCGTATAGTAACATTTTAGAATGTGAGCGTGAGGTTGAGTAATTGCATGACTTGTTCCCATTTCTGCAATTGGACAACTAAGTATATATTTACAGCATTTACATATCCAAACCCTAACTGATAAAATGCGAATGAGTGTGTTCGTTTGTTTGTTACGCTTTCACACCTTGACTACTGAACTGAACTGGACTTACATCATGAAATCTTGCACACATGTTGTCAGGGGTAGATAAGAGAAAAGGTCATGGGGTACTTTTTTTCCCGAACAACAAAAAAATTGCGCTAGTGAAACCGTGGGCCGCGGCTAGTTTACTAAAAGCAACCAAGGAATCGACGGAACGAATCAACGACGGACGGACGGACGGAAGGAATCAAAAAGGACTATTTGTAAATTTGCTTGTGGGGCAGGGCTGGTGAGGAAAAACTGGTCTGATGGACTGTGTGTTGAACGGAATGCGTGCTGGACGGATTGAGGAATTGAGGAAGGAATGCGTTTTGGACGAATTACGTGTTGAACGGCTTGCGTATTGAACGATTCGCGTCTTGGACGGATCGCGACTACGATTTAGGAATTGGACGGACTGCGTCTAAACGAAACAAAATACTTTTCAAAAACTACGCAATAATTATGCTAGGCTATAAAACCGCGAGCAAAACCACGGACAGATTATTAATGCTACATAGATGCAATTCCATCTGTTCTTGAATAATTTTTGGGCACAATAAACGACTTGATACCAAATAAATCAAAAATGGCTTTATTTACGATGAAACGATAACAATAAATAACATACTACTTAATTTTAATATATTTTTTCTTGTACTAAATTTAAGAATTGCCTAAGTCCTTGCTTAAGTAGTTTAATCTACTCCTAGCTAGGTCGTACCTAAGTTTTATTACGAACGTAAGTCATTCCTTAGGAGATACTTTATGTACCCGATAAGCGAAAATTTGGCTAAGAGTAGTCAATTATTTTACAGACAATAGACAGAATTATTTTTAGATTATGTTTGTGAAATTTTATGAATTTAATTATTGAGAATAAAAGCGATTTGTTTTTAATGTTCCCAGTCAGCAATCATTTATTAATCTCGATCCCTAAACGCTGAAACTCCCCTCTCTAGAGACTAATCAATCACGTGTTATCTTGTATTTTTGCAATTTAGCGCCGTTCCTGCTAATTGCTATACAAGCTATTTTTGTCACTTGAAAATGAATAAAATAACACTTAGACAAACCAATCGATATGTTTGAAGTTATTTTGAAATAGACGTTACATAATCAAGCCGAACTGAGTTATAGTAATGTTTGTAAATACGGGCACATCACATTTGGGACTGAATATTGTCCGAGGAAGTGTGGGTGTTGTAAGCATAAATTAAAAATTAAAAAACCCGTGACACCTATTTTCATCAATAGTTCAACACCGATTTCCATCAAACGTAGCCAAGAACATTCCTGACTAATTCACCTTTCCAACAAAAAAAAACAAAATCGGCACACACACACACACACACACATACACACACATACATACACACACAGACACGTCAAACATACAACATCCCGTCGTTTTAGCGTCAGGGGTTAAAACCATCATCAAGATAAAAACGTCAATTAAAAATATATATCGTATCTTTCAATTCATCGCTCTATAGTCGACAAAACTATCCAATTCCCTAGCAGCTCTATTCTCGATACAAGCTAGAAAGTCTAGCACTAAACATCGAGTTCTATTTCAGTAAACAAGTCAAGTTATAAAACTCGGTTGAGTGCCAGCAGAAATAGCACGTCCGTTCTTTTCAGGCGTTGTCCACAAATTTCTCATTTTCGTTGGCTTAGCACGAAAGGCACGTCTGTAACTTGGGCAAGAATGATTTGTTACAAAATGAGGCTTTATGAAGTGCTGCTGTAAATCGTGAAATTACTCGTGGAGTGGACGTTGTTACGTCATATGTTGGTCGTTTTTGAAAATGGAAAAGTGTTGGGTTAAATGTAATTTATGCATCTGCATAGACTGTGAAACGATTCTATATTTGCTATAAGTCCAAAGTTACAATACACTTTTATAATTATTTATACTAATAATTCGCCTCATACTCAGTCCTATACATGGTTACTGGTAATCAATTAGCAACCTTTTATGAGTATGTTCATTAAAACAAACAACTTTTATTGTACAGCTTTTTCCCAAAACTCAACAAATTTCCCAATTTTTTGCTACCACTCGCTTGTCGGCTTGCAGGCACGCGTCGCAAAGTGAGTGCGATATCATTCAGGAAGCTAGTTGAATGACGCCATTTAATAAAATGGCTGGGCTGTTAATTGAACGGCTGATTAAGAAAGTTGGGTGCGACATATCCACTACCACATGACTCATATATTACACACATTCAATCTTGAAAATTGTATTTGAAATTAAATGGAGCTGCTTCCCTGCACAACTTCATGAAAGATCGGATTAACGGTATTCAAATACCCGTCGAAAAAAATTAAAACTGATTTCTCCCAGTAGACTCTGGGACCTCGGTCACTAGTCTAACAACTTACGGCCTTATCGCTAAGAGCGATTTCTTTTAAGCAATAACGTAAACTCACTTGACATCAACATGAAAAAAATTGGTGCTGAATCCTGACATTCCGATCTGAAGAACCGGAAGACGGAGCGTGGGAAGGTCACCCACAAGGTAGGCTGATGATCTGGCTCGGGTCGTTGGAAGCCGCTGGCTGGATGCAGCGCAGGACCGGTCTACGTGGGGATCATGGGGAAGGCCTTTGTCCAGCAGTGGACGTCTCCCGGGCTGACATGATGACTGACATTCACTAACTTGTGTGTCTTACTTGCGCTAGGCCAGTAGGCCTAGCATGCACAATGCGACAACGGTATGTTGACTCTATTTATCGAGACAGACGTATGTTTACACATAGCCTTGTCACGTTCTCACACGACAAAAAGTGACGACTAGAATTTTGTCGCGCGCGCATGCTTTGAGTGAGAGACTAATGAGTGTTCGAATCCTAATATTACCTAATATTAAAAAAGGCAAAACTAAATTCGTTCGTTTGTTTGTTTGTTACGCTTACACGCCTGTCGCTGCTAAAACTGCTCAACCGATCATCCTGGAATTTTACGTACAGGTTGCCAGATAGGTACAGAAAAATAGATAGATAGATAGATAAACTCTTTATTGTTCACACCACAAATAACAAAACAACAACAGAATAATTATAATAATACCTATTATATAGTGTAACAACTGGCGGACTTATCACTAAAAGCGATAAAATACATATGGTAACATGAAAGGTACCCTAAAACCTTTCATCATGAAAAAAATTACCTTTCCTATAGGACCGCGGTTGAAACCTTGAGGTGCAGCAAGTTATTGAATGAAAGAAATGTAGCGACAAAAAAAGTAAAAACACATACAGATGTACAATAAAAGTGCTGCACCGCAGGCTGCAGTGCGTGGTTTACTGGCACCGCATGCTGGCAGCGAGCGATTTATTGCAGCCATTTGTCAATGCTTCAGCCCTGACCGAGGGTTATCGCCGACGGCTTTTTACACGTGCTTTTAAATGGGCCAACTGAATAAAGGATTTCTTTTTTACGAGAGAAAACGAGCAGAGTTCTACGGAAGTGCTGTGATCTCATTGTATGTGGAACTAGCTCAGACAGCAGGCTTCAGCAGCGCGCAACTTCCTTCAATGATTGTTAAAATAATTTTAAAAATCAAACCTACATTACCCCACATACATTATTACAAATTTATCTTTTCTGTATCTTTGTACATACATGTACATATCGTCACACCTTTCCCCCGAAGGGGCTGGCAGAGGTGTACGACACCCACCCGTCGCCGGACGATATTATGTCCCAAATGGGACAGGGGGCAGGCCTGTCGCCATACACCAGTTGGTACTAGTTACGTAGCAGATTACATTAAATACCTACGCACCAAATGTATCTTTATATGTAGGTTTATAAAATAAACCCCTCTTTCACTTGGTCACCCCATAACTCTTGAGAATGACTTTACCGAATTCATCAATCTTTTTTTTAAGTTTTCTAATACTTTGTAGAAAAAATAGTTGTTCAGAAAATTAGTTACCGGTTCCTGTGGGATTGCGGACAGGTAACTAATTTGTTTTTAAACATTTTTAAAGAATTTATATTATATTTATTTCGTCTACTTATTAGTATTTATTTGTGTATTTTTATTATTATCTTATTATTTTTTACTTCTTGTAAAATTATGTATTAGATTATTACTATTGTATTAGTATTAGAACCTTCAAGGCCTCAACTTATATAAATGTTCCTGTCCATTCAGGTTGCCTGGAAGAGATCGCTTTGAGCGATAAGGCCGCCCATTAAAAACTTAGTTAAGCCTTATTTAAGTACTATTGTAATTATTTTATGTTTTTAATAAAGAGTTGTTGTTGTTGTTGTTGCGGATAGAAACCGTAGGGGGAAACCGCGCAGTATTTAATATAACATATTAGCATATATTAGCAAGCAGCATAAATTTATAGTATGAGTAAGTATACTTATTAAAAATAATGGAGCAGAAAAATTCTCGAGTGACGACCTTGAACCGGAAGACGCAGCGTGGGAAGGGGTTATTCCTAGAGTACTCCAAGAAAAGGTTTCAAAATGCTAAAAAAATATCTAAATAATCATTGATAATGTTGATTTCAATCTGCACGATGGCATTTACAAAGTACTCCACGCAACTGGTTTCGTAAAACTAAATATGCCATTCGTTTTTATGTTTCATTTTACTCCAAAACGCTGCCGTACAGTCAGGCTCAAATCAATCTAGAGAAAAAGATGGAACACTACGCCATATCTCGCTGAAGCCACTTCTTTTTAAACGTGTGCGCGTGGTAATGTTGCCATGAAAAACATTTACAATTGCACGGAAACTAAGATTTATTCCCAAACTCTACGTTAGCCATTTCCGTTCCAATATACAACCTTACTAGATTTAATATTCTAAAACTGCATATATTTGTAAAAGTTTAAAGTTACGGCTTTTTCAAAATTGACTTGTAAGAAAACTGCACAGTTTTTAAAAAAAACCTCAATATGTAGTCCTGGCCATTCTTTTATAATGCATTATGTATATTTATGTACTTACACGAAATTATACCATAAACCAATGTACGTAATGTCGAGGTAAGAATGACCAAGCGAGTAGCGTAGTTTTTTTGCGTAAATGTGTGCGTGTTGTGTACATATATGACAGTAGCGTAGTTTTATTATAGTTTTTGGCTTCACCTAAATCATACGCCGTGCGCCATCTTATTCTCTAGATTGATCTGAAATAGTCAGGTGCAAAAGTTGTAAGTATACAAGGCCTGCCACAAGGTGCGCTGACGATCTGGTGAGGGTCTCGGGAAGACGCTGAATGCGGGCCGCACAAGAGCGGTCGTTGTGAAGATCATAGAGAATTTAGGAAAGCCTTTGTCCTGGAGTATACATTTTCCGGCAGAGATAAAGATGATAATGAGGTATAAAGAAATTTGGGAAATTTTCACACAAAGGCGCCTGACCCCAAACTAAGTAAAGCTTGTACTATGGCTGCCAGAGACTGCTATAGGTACAAACATGTTTATATTTAAATAGTACTTAAATAGATATTAACACCAAGCTCAGAAAAAACACAAATGTTTGCCGTAGGTGGGAATAGAACTCACTCCCCCAAGCTCAGAAGGCAAGTTAACTACTAACTGAGCCACAGAGGCAGTCAATTTAGTAAGTTTATTATAGATGTGAAAGTGAAGAACAGCCGATTCATTAATTTACCAAAAGTAATGTGATGTGGTATATTATGTTCAAAATAAAATTAACCCAAAGGAATGTACGCGCCCACTCGGCGTCGTTCTGTGGCCCACGCGAGTCAGGCCGCCGGCAGCAGCGAGTGTAATCCATTGGCCAAATTACACGTACACACGCCAATTAGATTTATGGCTTACTCCAATTGATTAATTGCATTCTATGAATAAGTAAGTTCAATTATTTTAAACTGTTGTTTTGTCGGTTATTGGACCTAACTTCTCAGGGGGATTAAGAGGACCGCGACGCTCTGAAATTTCCATACAAACGCGCAACTCACATTTCTTGAAAATCACTTGTCAGATTATGATGAAATTTAGCATGTACAATTAAATTAACAATATATCTGCCCTTATGTTCTTGTATTTTTTTTAAAAACGTTCTCAAGCTAAAAAAGAGCTATGAAAAATATCCGCATTTTTAAGGGGTCACTTTTGACTGATTTATTCTATAGATTTATTTATTTATTTATTAAATAAATAAATAAATAAATAATATTTATTAAATAAATAAATCTATTGATTTTTTAAATACAAAGCAAATCAAAAATTCCATTACATAGGGAAGTTGTCTACATCATTAGCTGTTAAATGAATCCATAATACAGGGGAAATTCTTAGTTATTTAAGAATGATTACAGAAGTGCAAAAGTCATAAAAAAAAATTAAATTGCACTTTGTCACTCTGTAGGTAAGTTTAGAGGCTCGTCAGTATCATCACTCGCTCTCTTCGCTCGTCTTCTTCTAGACGAAATGGCTATTGAATACCTTATGCCAATGCGAAGTCAGTCTAAAGTGGTCGCCGGACTCTTAATTGCCGCGAGTTTTGATGGTTTAAGAAAACTTTTTTTTGTTTTCGTTTGGCTACGTACATTTAGCCTAGTTCGCTAACGTGTCCGCCAGGTGCGCTTTATTGAAACGTATGTATGGAGCCAAACGGAAACTTAAAAAGTTTTTGTAACCGTCAATACTTGTGGTAAGGTAAGCCTCCAGTTCAGCTAGTAAGAAGCGTTCAGCAAACTCATTACTTGCAATTGCAATTGTACCTACATCCAATCTGTAATCTTGTGACTAAACACCCTAAAACTAGATTTATAGCAACACATTCGGCACCTAACGCTTAATGTCTTTACAAAATTCACTCAAAAGCCAACCTTACATGATGACCATAAGGTGTAAAGTCGGTGTAAAACCTGTTTGAAGTCAGGGACATTGACAATCGATTGTTAAACCAGAGACGCGTAATGTAGCAATTTATCTGAACCGAGCTTTGTAAGTAAAAGTCCCCTTCGTACTTCGCTATAATGAACAAGTCAAAGACTGTCAAAAAAATTAAAATCCTTATTTTCTATCTATTTAGGCAAAGCATTCTGTTTTTACCCGACTGCGCAAGAAGGAGGTTTATGTTTTTAGAGTGCATGTATGTATGTATATGGGTATGTATGTATGTATGAGGTCTTTTGGCACGCCCTACAGCCTAAACAGGAAAGATTTCGACATGTGAGGTGTCATTTGTGATGGAAATGACATAGGGTACAAGATTTTGCAGCCGGATTTTTTGTTGTGTTCCTTGATTATACACACACACACTATACTATACCTACCATACACTTCATAATAGTTAATCATTTTGGCTGTGGTCTAAGTACAAAATTTTCTTTTTAATTCTACACGACTGCCAAAAAAATGTTACTTACTTATCTGTGTATGTCTTAGAGTTTCTTAATTCGACCATACATACAATAGATTTTATTTAATTTGTTTATATTTAAATAGGAACTTACTATAAGTTTGTTATGCATCTATCCCTTCATAAGGTTGTCTTAAAACAAATGTGTATCTTAAAATAAATATGTAGCAATGTATCTTTGTATGTGTTTGTTTGTTACTTCTTCACACTCAAATGGGCGCAAACGGATGGATGGATTTGGATGAAATTCGGGAAGCAGATAGCTTATACTCGTTGGATTAACATTCAAGCTACTTCATAAAACGACTAACACCGCATGGCGCAGCTAGTGTACCTAATATAGAGTTATCAGTGTCTGTTTGTCTATGGCTCTGCTCAGACAGATCGGAAATATTTTCGCGAACTTTTTAAACGTCCTTGATAAATAAACCTTATCGTAATAGAATAAAATACAAAATGACATAATATCAACCGATAAGTCAGCGTCGCCTCGATACTATACGATTTTGATTTTTTAATCCCTGACGCAAAAACAACAGTTTCTTATAAGTTTGAGAGTCGTGAGTGTATGTGTGCGTATGTGTGTGTGTGTGTGTGTGTGTGTGTGAGTGTGTGTGTGTGTTTGTGGCATTGTAGCTCCCGTCTTAGCTATGTTTGGTGAAAAACAGTGTTGGGGGTTTTTAATTTACACTTATGTATATGCTATGGTTCATGTTTCCATGATCCAAAAAAACAAGGTCTAACATTAAATAAATAAATAAATAAATTCGGGACACTTCCACACACGGTCGCCTGACCCCAAACTAAGCGAAGCTTGTACTATGGCTGCCAGAGACTGATATACATACTTAGATATTTTTAAATACATACTTAAATATATTATGTATATTAACACCCAGACATAGAACAAACACAAATGTTCATCACATAAATGTTTGCCCTAGGTGGGAATCGAACCCACGCCCCCAAGCTCAGAAGGCAGGTTCACTACCAACTGTGCCACCGAGGCATTCCGGGAGCTAACAGTGATGACGTCATACTCGTCGTCATCGTCCGTCTCTTTGGAACTATTTATAAAGGACTTATTTCGGTCTGTCGACGTCACTACGTGTTGCCCACGTGACTATTATTGACTCGGAATGCTATACCTGGCGGGGTATGCATTTTTCAATGACTTCAAAAGCTACGCAAGTTTTTTCAAGTTCTGTCTGAGCCGAGCCTATAAAGTAGTATAGTCTGTAGCATTCTGTCGGTAATTGACAGAAGGCAGGTAGTTAGATCGCCTGAGTTTGCATAATGCTTGAGTTATTGGCCTACAGGGAGGAATAAATGAGATAAAGATAATATGATACTCTATTACGGAACATGATGGTCCATTTTCGTAAATCAAGGTTTTACAGGACTGGTATTTTGCTTTTCAAGGCAACGTAATGCGTAAGTACTTACTTATTTTAGTACTGGGTCGTCCGAATGAAAGTACTCTGCGGTAACGGAATACAAAACGTTTGTTAAAAGAAATCTGAATATATGTCCTTAGTACTTACCTGGATGACCGAGCTTTGCTCGGTTTTTTTTTTTATTGTGTTTTTTGAAAAATAAACAATTGATTTTAGTCTAACCTCAAAGCAAACACTCATTGACTTCGTGTTACTTAACAACGCCATCTGCTGTTGTGTCGTTAAAGCAATTAGTTGCTCACAAAAAATAGTATTATTATTCGCCAATAGATGTCAGGAAGAGTCATATTTTTCAGTTGAGACTACTCAAACGCCTCCTTTTTGTTATTTTTCTTCCAAGATTATGTTTAAGTTGATTATCGATAAAACACGAATAAAATGACATTTTCTAAAAATGATTCCTAGCTAGATCGATTTATCGCCCCCGAAACCCCCTATACTAAATTACATGAAAATCATATACTAAATTGTATGAAAATCGTTGGAGCCGATTCCGAGATTCCAATTATATATAATATTATATATATATACAAGAATTGCTCATTTAAAGATATAAGATATATAAGTAGTATTTTCATATGTTTCACGCCGACGCAAAAACGATGGGGTGTTATACGTTCGACGTGTATGGTGTGTGTGTGTGTGTGTGTCTTTCTGTCTGTCTGTGGTATAGTTGCTCCTGAACGGATGAACCGATTTTTTTTTTTTTTTATTGAACGGTATTATTCGGTCGAGAGTGTTTTTGGCTATGTTTGATGAAAATCAGTGTCGGGAATTTAAAAACAAATTTAATTAAGACTTTTTTTTTTTATTATTACTTAATAGGCTTGCGTTTGGCCGCCAACATGCCTGATGATAAGCAGTGATGCGGCCTACGATGGAGCACGCTTGCCTAGAAGAAACCGATTCACTCGAGACTTGAAGATACCCAGATTATAAGTGTCAAGGAACACACACTCTGGCAGAGTATTCCACACTCTAGCGGTCCGTATGAGAAATGAGGAACCAAAGCGTTTCGTGCGTGTTGTAGGTATGTCGACCATAAAACGATGCCGCTTTTTTGTACTCTTGGTTGTTTTATAGAAGAACGGGCTAGGGAGAATAAGGTCATGCAAACCAGATGCACACTCGAAATGTATCCGATAAAACACCGATAGACTATCAACCTTGCGCCGATGATCCAAACTTTGAAGTTTGGTCTGGACAAGGGAGTCGTTGCCAATGAGCTTCTTCGCACGTTTCTCGATGGACTCCAACGCCTCGAGCTGGACTTGTTACTAGGTGCGCCCCGTGGTTTTACCTTTAGTTCCATAGTAACTGTTAATTTTTGGGTTTTTTTTACTCTGTCATGGGGCCAAATTAAAGTTTTAAGGCTCGGTCATTCGACGATTGACCCATACGTAAACCGCTTTATTTAGAGTTGAAAATCGCTAATCACATTTGATGGTAAAATGAGATCGGCGCCTAGAAATACATTATTTTGCCGTTTTTATTAGTACTAATCGTAATAAGAACACAAATAAGAATAAATAATAATAAATTGCTCGCTGAAAATTTAGAAAACTACGTTCCGATAGTTTTTTTAAGAAGATAATTTGTGTTTTTTTTTCCAAAATGAGAATGAGTTTCAAAATTGTACGTCGGTTAAACTTTAGTTGGTTATTTCTTCTACCAGCTGTATTTTTTTTTTTGCACCTGATCATCATAATTCTTCATATCCATTTCGTGTAATACGGGGCCTTAAATAGTTTTTTTGGTTATGGAGTTAGACCAAGTAACTATTGTACCCTTTGTATTGTATCTTAGGCTATAGGGTCAATTGGGGCAAATACGTCTTTAAGGCAAGATTCAAGATTCAAGATTCAAGATTCATTTATTTGTGAGAACATGGTTTAGTATACAACATACAGGATAGCATACAGATCTTAAAATATGGTAGTACACATGTCCTGGCCTGGTGCGGCATACAAATAATAATTTAAAATGTCAGAGCTAATGAATATAATAATAATGAATAATTGAGTTAAAGGTATTTCATGTCAAAGTATTTTACAAGTCAGTTTGAACACAATGCATCAAATTTCCTGTCATCTAAAAAGTCAGTAATTGTGTAGTAACACTTGTCAAGTAATAATATTTTCAATTTCTTTTTAAACATAACACTATTTAATTCCCTAATCGGTCGTGGTATTTTATTAAAAATTATGGGGGCCATACAAAATACACTTTTGGCCATAAGTGCCGTTTTAGATTTTCGTACACAATGTCTAGTATTATCCCGTCTATTACGTATGTTTACATCTGCCAGCCGTGTAAATAAGTCTGGATTTGCTTTTACATATGTTGCAATTTCGAGTATATATAGACATGGTAGAGTTAAGATCTTATATTTTAGAAAATAAGGCTGACAGCTGTCTGTCTTTTTTAAGTGAAACATAGCTCTAATGCATCGTTTTTGGGCTTTGAAAACAATTTCTCTATCAGTGGAGTTTCCCCAGAATATAATGCCATAGCTAAGAGCTGATACGACCATACCGTAGTATGCCGTTATCAGGGACTCTTTATTTATTATTAGAGATAGTTTAAATAGCGCATATGCTGAAGAATGTACTCGTTTGCTGAGAATATCTATGTGTGCTTTCCAATTGAGTTTACTATCAATGGTTAGCCCAAGAAATTTGGTTGACTCGACCTCTCTCACTACTGTACCGTTAAACTGTACCATAATCTTATCTTGATTAACACGTTGCCGAAAGTGCATCACACTTGTTTTTTCTAAATTTATTTTTAATTTATTGTCATCCAACCATTCAATTAATGATTTTAAACTATTATTTATGTCAGATTCATATGTCAATTTATTTTCACATTTAATTGTCACTGTACTATCATCTGCAAAGAGAATCGTCGGATGGTCAATTGATTTTGGTAAGTCATTAATATAGATTATGAACAGGATGGGTCCCATTACGCTACCTTGAGGGACACCGGTTTTAGGTGATCGCTCTCGTGATTGGTAAATCTTTTCTTGTCTTGTTCTTAGGTCAATTTTTGCAACTTCTGTGTATTGTTTCCTATCAGATAGGTATGAACGAAATAGTTCTAATGTGTTGCCTCTGATACCGTACGCTTCCATTTTATTTAGGAGTATATTGTGTTGAACATAATCAAATGCTTGCGTCATGTCACAAAATATCGCGCAAACAGGCTTAGTTTTATCTACGCTTGTCATAACATTGAGTAAAAAGTCGTAAATAGCCATATTAATTGTCCGATTCTGTCTAAACCCCTTTTGCTCGTTGCAGAGAATATCCATCTTCTCTAAATATTTGTAAAGTTGTGAGGAGATATACTTTTCAAACACTTTAGATAAAATAGGAATAAGAGAAATCGGCCTATAGTTGTCTATACATTCTTTGTTATTCTTCTTAAATATCGGTTTGATAATCGAAATTTTCAGCGCGTTAGGATAGATACCTGAGCATATAGACTGATTTATAATATAACTTAAGTGTCCACAAATATATTTAGAAACACGCTTTATTACCTTAGTATTAATTCCGTCGTAGCCTACACTATTAGTATTTTTTAATGAATGTATTATTTTAAAAATGTCATATGCAGTACAGGGTGAAAGAAACATTGAATTTTGTCTACCTGGTATCAGTAATTTAAATTTTTCACCGTTATTTGAAATTGACTTAATTTTATCGATAAAATGATCATTAAAAGCATTACATATTTGAGATGGATCAGTAATTATTTCACTGTCGACTCTTATTTCACCGATAGATTCGCTCGGTATCCTATGCTTGGTGTTATTGATTATGTTCCAAGTGCACCTAGACTTGTTATGTGCCGTCTTTATTGCATAATCATTTTGTGCTTTTTGTGTTAGCTTAGTGACCTTTTTATACACCTTTGAATAATTTATTAGGTTGGCTTTGTTCGATGCATTTGGATTCAATCTGTATTTCCATAGAAGTGAGCGTTTCTTTTTACTGCATTGTCTAATACCTCGTGATATCCACTTAGGCTTTTTGATGGATTTGATTGTTTTTTCTATCAATGGGAAACACAAATCGTAGAATAATTTAAATAGTTCTATAAAATAATTGTATGCCTCATTTGGATCGGCAATGTTATACAGTTCAGCAAAAGAAAGAGACTTTATACATGATATAAATTTTAATATATTATCATTGCTGTAGTCACGCCGTAAGACTCGCCAGCTATTAAGAATACACTTATTTTCTACAGGACACTCTAGCAATTGAGCTGTGTGGTCAGATAACGCGTATTCAATAACTTCTACCTTGGTACTCTTAAAGTCATGAGCAATATTATCAATACATGTTAGGCTACTCATTCTAGTTGGTTGTTTTAATGCTAATTTAAGGTTAAAGTTTATTAAAAGGTGCTCTAGTTCTTGAGTGTCAATATTGGGTTTTAGCATGTTTACATTGTAGTCTCCAGCTACTATTATATGTTTATACTGTTTCCTACGTATTTTTTGAAGTATGTTATCTAATTCAGTAAGAAATATTTTCATATGCATAGGCCTTTGCTTTGCTTTCGGTACACGGTAGATACATACAACCACAATTTTATAGGCTAACAACTCTATGGCACAGCACTCAAAGATCCCGGAGATAGATGAAGCTTTTATTTCTGGAAGCTCACTAAACTGTTGCCCATTTCTAACTAAGATAGCGGCTCCCCCCTTTGAGACATTCGATCTACAAAAACTAGTCGCTAATTGATAATTCGGCATATGGAAATTGTTTTCAAAACCTGATCTCATGTTGTGTTCCGTTATACAAACAACATCTACATGAATGTTTTTTTTCTGATCGCAACTCATTTAAACAAATAGTTAATTCATCAGCTTTACTGATCAATCCTGAAATATTTTGATGCATAATGTGAATAAGATTATTGACGAAAAAACTCCGCATTAGGCTGAGAGTTTGAGAGCTTTGAATCTTTACAGTTTCTCGAGTTAGAGTCTGTTATGATACTACATATATTACATTTCATGTCTTTTATCATATAAGAGATATTGCTTAAAATAGTACGCCGACCGGCATTTTTTAACATTCCTGAACGCATATAATACACTTTATTGTCAAACGATAGGCATGAGTTTGAGTCGAAAATGTGGGCATAATTATGTGTCAGATTATCTAAATACAGTAGTTTGTTAAAAGTGTCAATTTTGTTATTGTATACATTCATATAGTTCATTGCCTTCGTGTCTATAGTATATTTGTATGTGGGTAAGCAGATGATAAAGTTCGTATGTTTTAGCTTACTTAGTGTGTCACGTATGTGACAGATAAGGGTGATATGGTCACTGGTCTGGTTTAAATCGTCTTCGCCTAAGAGTATAACGCAAAAGTCAGTATCAGTTAAGTCAGTAACTTTTGTGTCTATTCCCTGTAATAGCTCTGGGATCCCTCCATTCGGTATAAGGTAGTGTCGTTGTAGTGTGCCTCCATTAGATCCGTCTAGTGTGTCTTCAGCTACTTTGTTTTGTGTATTTGCGCTTATAAGAATGATATTACTTGCTTTTTGTAGAGTATGGGGTTTCTGTGTGACGTGTACGGGTATTTTGTGAGTGTAAGTGGCTTCATGATCAATAATTTTCTTGTATTGTGTTTGTTCTTTCTCTTTACGTTTGCTAATTTTCTTCTGAGTCTGATTTTGTAACAGGTTTATTGTCTCAACTTGTTCTGTCTGTATTTCTTTGTCCAACGTTTGTTTAGTGTGTGCAAATAGTTTTTGTGTTGGTGTTTTACGTGGTGTGTTTATTTTAATAGGTGTTAAGCTTTTTTGTTTTGCAGGGCTATGTGTGATTTTCTTAAAAAGTTCATTTTTCTTAGTCAAGTTTTCAATATTACGTTTCAGTTCAGTATTCTCAGTCATAAGCGTTTTGCAATTGCGTTTGGCAATTGCGTCTTTCGCGAATTACTGACAAATCCTTAACTCTGGGTTAAATAACTTAAACTTAAATTTTAGTGGGAGGCTTCGGCCGTGGCTGGTTACCACCCACCGGACCAAGCCATGCCGTGAAATGACCTAGTCATATTTCGAGATGTAGTCCGGTGTAACCGTTCCGAAAACGGGTCTGAGCAGTAGCGCACTTGTAGCGCCTCACTCAACTGCCGTTTTTGTACTTCTTCACTCCACAAAACTTCAAGGCTAGAGTGAATAAGTACCTCATAGGTCGTCGTGCTCCATCTTAGACCGCAACGTCGCTTAACATCAGGCGAGTTGGTGGTCAAACGCCGACTTATTGTCCATAAAAAAAACTTAAGTTTCAGAATTTAACTTTGTTGTTTTGCAAGTGTCACTTATTTAAATTAAAATTTTACTAAAGTTAAATTACACCGATTTTTCTTTTAAACAAATAGCGTGTACCCTAATATTGTGTAAGCTCTGATAACCTTCATGGGGGCCTACCATGCCATCTAATTGCCATGATGGTTACGTTTTGTTTTCAATGCTGAACGACGTGAATCGTATCGCTGCGCAATAAGGTTCATGGTCGCGCAGCTATCATGGCACGGTAGGCCCCCTAATGGCGTTTTGAATTCAACATCTAGATCTAGATTCTAGGCTTCCGCTTCAAGTTAAGTCATCTAGTTAGCCTTTAACTAATTGCCAAGTAGTTAGTGACTCAGCCTATACATACTAGGTAATCTGGAAAGGGTGTAAGCCGAAAAGGGGTTTTTGCACTCATCATTATGAACAACTTTTACTATGGGGCCGTCCCTAATACAACTGTTTCACACATTTTGTCGATTCGGCCAATTAACTTTTTGTGTGGTAACAAATGTTTTTTTTTTATTGCAAAATAGGCTTTCATTTGGCCGCCAGCATGCCTAATTATAAGCAGTGATGCGGCCTACGATGGAGCACGCTTGCCTAGATGAAACCGATTCACTCGAGACTTAAAGTCACCCAAATTATAAGTGTCACACTCTGGCAGAGTATTCCACACATTTTTTGTCGGAAATTACAAACAAACTTATACACTCAGATATTATATGCTACCTCTTTCTAATATTTGTATATAAGTATAGATGAAAAAAGAACTACTAAAGACGTATTATGGAAACTAACGTGCTTTCAAACATTATGATTTTATGGAACGGGAATTGCTCACGTCTCGCATAGAATTGAGAGTCAATGTCATAGCAGCCGCGCGCGCGAACTCGCCTTGATAAAGACCACGGTTGAAACTACAGTCGAAATAATCGACTAAATCATACGTGAGTAATTCCCGTTCCATAAAACCATAACACTAAAGACGTGTCGCTCTTCCTACGTCCTGAGAAGGAGTGAGGCGTAATGCGAGCCCGTAGCCCATAACAGCTTCAAAAAATGCGCTTCTTGTGGGCTCGTCTTTTCATTTCATTTTGGTCCTATGCTAAAATATTTTTTAGCATACCTACATCTTGATTTATGGGCTATCGTTAGGAAGTGGAGAGGGATGCGTAATTGGACGTTTGTAACAAAAACCGCTACATATGTGCGAGGAAGGAAACAGCTATTATTTTGTATGTGAAGCATTTTTGTGTTTTTCTTTTTGGGAAGCTTTGTGACCTTTTCCTTATGTTGTAGTTTATTGTATAAATTTTAGTTTAGAGACAAATATAGGTAAAATATTTTTGCCAATACCTATACTTCTTTATTATGAAAATATTTATTTAGATCTTGAAAGAAATTAGTTGAAAGTTAACTTTGACAGTCTACTTAACTAAGTTAATGTATTGTATAACTTAGCGTTTTTTATACTTTTTAGTTACATACCTACTTACATAAAAATATTAAAAGTGTAATCCTAGACATTCACACTATAGTAACTTTCAGAAGTTTCGTTTTTTTTTAATTTGTCATGGTTTATCATATATCTCAACTGGCCTTACTGACCGACAAATGCTGCCGAACCGACTGTGCCGGCCGGATTAGTATGTACAAAGTATCCGCTACATACTTAGTTGGGCCGGCTAAAGCGACACGAGCCCTGATGAAAACTAACAAGATAGGTTCTAGTTCAAAAGATTTTCCATCTAATGTGTTTCTGAACCAAAAGGGTAGGAATCCTAAAGCAGTTAGCTGGAACTTTTAGATGAATGGGTTAGTAGGAGACACAAATGAGTTTTAAATAAATTTTGGTTAGATCAACTTTTTTTGGCTCTTTAGAACAAAAGCTTTTTAAGGAAACCTCATTTAGGAACTTTAGAAGAAAGAAGGCTAGATATATAAGTTTATCAGCAAATAGGTCTGTCGGCAATGAATCACACTTTTTTTGCTAAATACAAATTCGAAAGTTTGGATGGATGGATAGAATCTGATGTTTGTTACTCAATTACGCCAGAACGGCTAAACGGATCAGGGGGGCTATTCCTGCGCGTGAGATGAGATGAGATTTTATCTTGGTCACTCTCACACCTATGACGTTTGAAACGAAAGCAACAAGGACGGAAAAAGGTGAGATGAACATCTCAAATCTCCGAATAGGGCCACTGGATGAAGCACAGACATAGATTGCGGCTTGGCATAGCACGTAGGCTACTTTAACAGCTAGTAAATAAGTACCTTAGCTAGAATTAATATAGGCAAGTACCTACTTCAAAAAGTTCAAAATCAGATGATTAATTTTCGTTTGGAATGTTAATAATACTATTTTTACCGTTTCTAGTTTTTATATTAAATTTTGTAAATCAACTACGAGTTTGAATAGAGAAAATATGGAAACATTAACACATTAGATTTGATCAGTGACAAAACTCTAGTTTCTCGTATAGTATAGAACAGCCAAAAAACGCACATCTACGCCAGCCAACTTTTAAGCTAAAAATCTTACCTATTTGTCTTCTTCTCACTTTGTGTGGTTCTCGTATCGCGCGGGCTTTCATCGCGCGAAAAGATTCTTTCCTCTTCGACCAATATTCCTCAGTACCTGAAATTAAAATAAAGAAGTAAAAATTAAAAATCAAAAGAAAAACCCCGACTCCTATTGTCATTAACACCGATTTCCATCAAACACTAAATTAACCATACCAACGCGCTTGTCAAATTTCTTGGAAACCATTTATCAGATTATGATGAAATTTGGCATGTACAATTAAATGAACTATATCTCCGCCTTTATGTTCTTGTTTTTTTTTTTTTAAAAAAATACGTCTTTATAGGAACATGAGATATATCCGCATTTCTAAGAGGTCACTTATGACTGATTTATTTAATAGATAGACAAAGCAAGTCAAAAATTCCTTTACATACAATGGTTGTTTACATCATTATTTTTTAAATTAATCCATAATACAAGGGACATTTTTAGTTGTTTTAGACAGACACACACACAGACACGTCCAACTTATAACATCCTGTCGTTCTAGCGTTTGAAGTAAAAAATACATACAAAAGAAAATAGAGCCTTCTACTTTTTTATCTAGGTTACAGATTTACTAGAGTCGGACTATAATCATTCTTACAGTATTTTACGTCCCTCTGCAGGGACATGCACCGACCTACCCTACCTGGATGACGTGGACCCTCCACTCCAACTGAGCCGTTTTTCACCACAGCGAGCTGGCTCAGTGCGGGTTGGTGGATATGTATGACGATGAAATGTAAATGTTAAATTATTTTTTTAAAAACCTTGACAGTTTGACATTTTTATTACCAACCGATTTTTACATTTTTTCATCAAACAATCAAACATAGCTAAGAAAACTCCCGACTAATTCACCTTTCAAACAAAATAAAACTAAAATCAATATCGGTTCATCCGTTTGGGAGCTACGATGCCACAGATAGACACACTCAAACACAAACACACACAAACACACAGAGACATGTCAAACTTATAACACTCGCTTTTGCATCGGGGGTTTAAAAAAAGACGACTGGACAAAAAGTATTTCTTTATAATTTTCTACCCATTAAATTACACAAATAGAAACCTTAACTATTTTTTCCTAAAAAAAAATTGGTTGCCTGTAAAGTCGGTATACGGGCGAAAGTTTTACGTGACAACGACTTTTTATGTCTGTCTCTCTCGCTCTTAGGCGGGCTAACCATGCCCGAGTGGAAGGGACGCGTGCCTCTCACTCGCTCTCATTGTGAGCGCATAACGTGAGCGGAGCGTAACGCAGTTTCTTGAAGTGTCACCCGGCAAACCAATTTATAAGACGTTGTCACGTCAAAAACTAAATCCATCTCGTAACTGCTTACCAAATAAAAACTGACGCCAAATCCTCACACATTTTGTGGACAAAAAACATTATTTCAGTCCTAAATCCAAAAGTCAATTGAAATAAATTCAATTCGATTCATTTTAGACTTTCCACAACCTCTACTACTTTTACACTAATACTTTTTAGCTCTTATGAATTCTGCAGACGTTCAGAGAAAAGATTTATAGGTTCTCACGCGAAAGTTTAAAAGTTTTAAGGCTATAACTTTAAATGATCTAAATCAAGCCGAGACGGGCAGGTTAGATCGTTAATTTTTTTGAGAGCGTAGTGGCAGCGCACACTGTGCGACAGGTGTTTGCGACAGGTCGACGACAAGACGCAACGAGAGGTGGTTTCCACCGATGTAGTATTTAAGCAACATTATTTTATATTTAAATGTATGTAAACAACTTTTTTTTCATGTTCGTGATCATTCGTAAACATTCGTGATTCGTGATGTATCGATCGATGGCTGCATCCGATCAGTTTTTGGCGATGTTCTTGTCATTACATTCTCTTGTCATTTCATCTTGTCATTTAGCTAGTTCTGAATAATGTACTTGTCAGTACATTATTCAGAACTAGCTGCGCCCCGCGGTTTCACTCGCGGTCCCACAGGAACCGTTTATTTTTTCAGAATAAAAAATAGCCTAGGTATGTCTTTTTCTGTACCCCAGACAACTTGTATGCAAAATTTCAAGATGATTGGTTGAGTAGTTGAGACTTGAAAGCGTTACAAACAAACAAATGAACAAACTCACTTTCACATTTATAATATTAGTTAGGATAAGCAATCAACTTGTTCAAAACCCTTTGATGCATGCCAGTTTACCGACAGTGCCGCGATAACCATTCGCGTTGCCCGAATACAAATATTATAAACGCGAAAGTTTGTATGTATGGATGTTTGTTACTCTTTCACGCCAGAACGGCTAAACAGATCTGGATGAAATTTGGCACAGAGATAGATTATAGTCTAGAATAGCACATAGGATACTTTTTAACCGCGGGTGAAACCGCGGGGCGCAGCTAGTATACTATAAATGCGAAAGTGAGTTAGTTCGTTTGTTTGTTTGTAACACTTTCACTTCTCAACTACTTAACCAATCGTCTTGAAATTTTGCATACACGTTGTCTGGGGTACAGAAAAGGACATAGGGTACTTTTTATCCCGAAAAAATAAACGATTCCTGTGGGACTGCGAGTGATACCGCGGGGCGCAGCTAGTTGGAATATAAAGATCAGTAAGTAAAAAAAGCATTACTTTTCCAGCAAATTTACTTCTGTCCAACCCCTAAAAAATCTGGGTACGCCCCAGGTTGATCCAGATCAACCAGATCCAGATCAACTGCTACTACTACCAGTAGTAGCAGACGTAATTTAGTTTATCAATATTATTACTATTAAAATACATTACTTGCGGAATTAGAAAACAGAGCCACAGGCTAAAATAATTTCCTTGGGCATTATCTGTAACTCTATGTGGTAGATCCACAAGAAACAAATGGATGTGATATTGTGGATGAAAGTTTATGCGTAAGTGTATAAATAAATTTTCGGCACATTTTTGCACACACGGTCGAGTGACCCTAAACTAAGCAAAGCTTGTACCTACTATGGCGGCCAGAGACTGATATACAAACTTTTTTTTTAAATACATTCTTAAATAGATAATTAACACCCAGACAGAACAAACACAAATGTTCGTCACATTAATGTTTGGCCTAGCTGGGAATCAAACCCACGCCCTCTAGCTCAGAAGGCAGGTTCACTACCGACTGAGCCACCGAGGCAGTCTAAGCTATCCATATCCACACTCTATTATTATAAAAACCGAACTCTGTCTGTCTGTCTATCCTAATGCCCGGTACGCTGTAGAGACCTCAGTGGTCAATAGCATTAGTAAAAAGACTGTCTGTTTGTTGGTTTTCACGGCTACACGGCTTAACGGATCTTAATGAAGTTTGATAATTAGTTACAGTATTTCACGAGGAAGGTTTTTGGATACCATTTTCTGAATAAACTCGAACGAAGTCTCGGGAAACAGCTAGTCAGAAATATATGTTTTGATTTATTAGGTATTAGGTACATATCAATATTAAAGGATATAGGATACAGTTGATGTCAATGTTACAAGATACAGTGACATTGTTAATTTCAATTGTTAGTTCCGATTTTGGGCACGTGCCAAAAGATCTTTGTAGATCTGTTACTTAACAATTAACCGAAAAGTAATTACCTACTTTTTACCTGACTGCGCAAGAAGGGTTGTGCTTTTAGAGTGTATATATGTGTGTTTCTATGAGGTTTCTTTGAAACGCCCTACACTGCAACAGCTTGATGGATTTCGACATGTGAGGTGACATTTGAATCGTCTGGATATTGGAAGTGACGTACTCGTAGAATACAATGGTAAATGTTACTTGTTACGAGTACTTTCCTTTAATTATGGAAGCTACATGAACAGTCTCCTTGCGTTTTGTTTTTAGAAGTTTTTGTTTTTTTTTCTGGGGTTATAGCACGCTTATTTTTGTACTGTGTAAAGTTGGTAACTGGTCGAATAGAAAGTATCGGAGGCTTTTATACGGCCTGTCCACGATGGCGTGACCCGCGAGTATTACCTCAAGGCACCTATTGCTCCAAATGAAATGTGCATGTGAATGAAATCGATCGTTACTTTTTATATGGTTTGATTCGGGGAATTACCTTCTTTGAGGTCGCCTATTTTCAGGTGTCGTCTGAAGGCTAGAAATCACACACACTCTTACTCACTAGTGAGTGTGAGTGAAGCAATCAAGTATGTATGAGTGGGGCTCTCATACATACTTGACTGCTTCAGAGGCTCAGTCGGTAGTGAACCTGCCTTCCGAGCTTAGCTTGGTGTGGGTTCGATTCCCATTCAGGGCAAACATTTATATGATGAATATTAGTGTTTGTTCGATATCAGTGCTAATATATTAGAATGTGTATTTATGTTCATCAGTCTCTGGCAGTCATAGTACAAGCCTTGCTTAGTTTAGGGTCACTCGACCGTGTGTGCAAAAATGTGCCGAAAATTTATTTATACACTTACGCATAAACTTTCATCCACAATATCACATCCATTTGTTTCTTGTGGTTCTACCACATAGAGTTACAGATAATGCCCTAGGAAATTATTTTAGCCTGTGGCTCTGTTTTCTAATTCCACAGGTAATGTATTTTAATAGTAATAATATTGATAAACTAAATTACGTCTGCTACTACCAGATCAACCTGGGGCGTACCCAGGTTTTTTAGGGGTTGGCTAGAAATAAATTTGCTGGAAAATTAAATTAAATTAAAATTAAATTAAATTAAAATTCATTTATTTCAGATAACTTTAGATCCATACAATTATAATAAAAAAAAAAAAAAAAAAAAAAAACAAAGTAATGCTTTTTTTACTTACTGATCCTTATATTCCAACTAGCTGCGCCCCGCGGTATCACTCGCGGTCCCACAGGAACCGTTTATTTTTTCGGGATAAAAACCCCTATGTCCTTTTCTGTACCCCAGACAACGTGTACGCAAAATTTCAAGACGATTGGTTAAGTAGTTGAGAAGTGAAAGTGTTACAAACAAACAAACGAACTAACTCACTTTCGCATTTATAATATATGTTAGGATTATAACCTAGAGTTCTGTCTAAATTGACCACAACCATTAACTTTTTACTTAAAAACCTAATGTTTTAGCCTTGGGGTTAGGGACGGTGGGACAGATACTTCACCATGCGTACGCCAATGAGTAGAACTATACGGGCAATCAATTATCACATCATACTTTTCACTCATAATTTTCCAAACAGAAATTTACACAATCTCCGAGTAAAATAAGCTTAAAAAGCAAACGAAGCCGCGGGCGATTCTATTATAAAATAAACCTCAGTCCACACTGGCCAATTCATCTCCCTCTTTGTCGAACGCCCACAAAGCGTTTGCTTTGTAAGGCTCAGTACATACGACATCTACTATAGTCAGTTGTCCGGGGGTCTGCCCGACTGTCCCCCGGCTAGTTTTTACTGCCCGCTTCCGGTTTGTTTCCGGATTTTGTTTTTTTAGCTTTACAGCGGGCATAATTAGTGGTTTCATTCATATTTAAATGGTAAAACATGTCATAGACAAGCCTTAATAGTTTTGCGGTAATGGTAAACGACGTTAAAGTTTTATAGCGAAGATTTTTTGGTTGGTATAATTTGTATATCTGATGAAATAGAAACGAAGCTTCCAAAAATAATTTTTGTTTTACTACTTTTACTTACTTTTTTTAAGATGAAGTAGCTAAAGACCTGCGAGAACTGGAAATTGATGCCTGGCAGGAACTAGCTCAAAACAGAGAAGAATGGCGCGTCTTAGTATCGGAGGCCAAGACACGGTTTGGGTCGCTGCGCCAGTAAGTAAGTAAGTTTACTAACTGCGCTCGCTATTATTTTTAATCGCTATTTTAAAGTTCTTCAGTGGGTACATTACTAGAAAGAAATTAAATGAAAAACACTATCTGTGCCAAATTTCATCAGCTCGGCCGAAAAAGGGTACAGAATCAATAACTTTGTGTTCATAAACTTATTATCGAATCAAAAACATTTTAGTGAAGATGTTTAATAAACAATAAATCAGCATGTCTGCTCTCGGACTTATCTGTTCACGCACCTACTAACGCACTTATTTATCATATTGAAAAACCACAGATACCTAATCTTCTGATAGTTGATTGAATCAGGCGTTACTTTGCGGAAGTTCATTTTCAAAACTGTTTCTTGAACCAATTTCTAGTCTATTTCCGCTCTAACGTCGCATTAAGTACGTCAAAGAATATGATTTTTCATTTTATTTCCTAGTTCTAAACTCTCCGAGCGCTCGGAGAGTCAACACGTCCCAAGGATGCCTCGTGGAGAGGCGAAACACGTGTCGACGAAGTACTTGAAGAATTAGGAAATAAAATAAAAAATCATATTCTTTGACGTACTTAATGCGACGTTAGAGCGGAAATACACTAGAATTTGGTTCAAGAAACCTAATTTTCTTACCTAAGCACGTCATATTCCAGCTGAACACAGACAATAGTACAAAAGCATTAAGCCAGACAGACATGTAAGAAATCACAAACGAAGTAAGCAGTGCAATAACATGCGCCCCGCGACGTTGAGTGAAGTGTACTGATTCATAAATAGATCGCAGCATTAATACAGAATAAATAATACTTACTCCTCAGATATGTACTGATTATTGTTTATTCTGTGGTATTGGTTTGTCTTTAAAGATCATGTCCGAAATAGACACGTGCATCTCCGCGCCAAGAAATGTGGAAACTCGAACAGATTTCGATTTAGGTTAACAAACGGGTAGAGCTGCTAGTGTGGAATGTTCTGCCTGAATGGAAGTTCCTCGATAGTTATAATATGGGTATATATATCTTCAACTTTCGAGTGAATAGGTTTCTTCAAGGCAAGTATAGTCCAACGTATAGGTCGCATCATTGCTTAGAAATTAGGATTATATGGATTTATTAAAACGTAACATAACATATCGTCACGCCTTTCCCCCGAGGGGGTTGGCAGAGGTGTAATACAACACCCACACTTTGCCGGACGATATTCAGTCCAAAATGTGACAGGGGGCGAGCCTGTCTACATTACATCGGGCTCCAGTCATGTAGCAGATAACAAATAATACGCACACATGTTCACACAATGAACAAATTGGTGCGTGCCGTCGGCTGGGTTTGAACCCGCTCCCTCTGGCTTGAGATGCGGGCTTTCGCCAACTAGGCTAACCAACCAACGCTTTTTTATTTATTAAACAAACTGAAAATCAAAGAATGTCTAATTAAGTAAATTTTAAAATAAAATTAAAAACTTAACCAAAATGGGTTTTTCTGTTCGGGAGTTACTATGCCACAGACAGCCACAAAGATCACCTACCTAGATAGGTGTGTGTGTATGTACTCGTATATACACACGTTAAGCTTATAACAACTCTGCGTCCGAGGTATAAAATATTAAATAGGCAGGTACTCATTTGGGTTTTATAATAGTGAGCGGATTACGTTGAGTATTTGTTTTTAAATCAATTAAGACAAGTATTGTACATTAACCTTTCACCATCTTGACATTTACCAAAGTTAGAATAAGCTAATGGAGATCTCAGATATCACTGAAACCCACTCAAACGAGGCTTGCTGTCAACTGATTGGATTTCTACAAAAAGGTTAACACAATTATAATTTGACTTAAAAAGTCATCTTCAGGAAAATTGTTTCTTGAAATATTAAGACGTAAGTACCTATTATGTTCTAGAAAAGCTTTTCCGAACAAAAGCCGTCACGATACATGATAGCACCGGGGCCTGTCCTGTGGACGGACTTCAGGTTACTATAAGCAGCGCTAAAACATTAGTAATGCTGTCATATCAAACTAATAAAACATGCAGCACTAGATAGTAAAAATAATAGTTGTCGCGCTTGGTACACAACCACAACGCATGCGTCTTTAAGCCAAACCAACCACTAAATAATAAGTAAGTCACTATGTAACGTGTTCGGATTGCAAGGCCCTACTTATCATGAGTTTTGATCGTTACCTAAACTTTTTTCGTTTCCATTTGACTCCATACATTTCAATAAAGCGCACCTGGCGGAGAAGTTAAGGAACTAGGTTAGATGTATGAATATAGATAATGAAGATAGATAAAAATTTTTCGTTAACTTTCGAAACTCGCGGTATGCTCCCAGTTCAGTCGATCTTAAAGCAGCGCTGCAAAGTCGTTTCACTTACATAATAAAAAATTAGGTACTTAAGTAAGCTATGTATTGTTACTAAAATTTTTGAATTGTAATTGTAATTTAATCTTATATCTTTTATTGTTATTATTAATATTACTTATTGTTATCTTTTAAATTTTTAATTTAGTTTTATGTACACCACCTACCCTTTTCGTATTTCTGTAAGTTCCTGTCCATCCAAAGGTCTGAAGGAATCGCTTTACCTGGAAGAAATCGCTTTAGGCGATAAGGTCGCCCTTGTACTGCCGAAAAATGTAATTTTAGTTTTTAAGATTTTCATGTAGTTTTTGGTGTGCAATAAAGATATATTGTATTGTAAAATTTTGTCATTTTATTTTAATCTGACATTTAGGTGACATTGATTATTACTATTCGTTTATAATTAGTGTAATTCGTTTTATAGGTGCTTATTTGAAATAAATAAATTTATATATTTTAAATTAATAAATAGTAATCTTGAAAATATCGGTGTTCGTTTTTATTTTATTTTATGTAGAATAGGTCGACGTTTGACCACCAACTCGCCTGATGTTAAGCGACATTGTGGTCTAAGACGGAGCACGACGACGACGAGAAGGTACTTATTCACTCTAGCCTTGAAAATACCCAGGCTGTAGTTAGTCGGGAATACAGATGATAATTATTAAAGTTCGTTAATAATATACTCTTGAGTTGAGACTTTGAGAGAGATGTATTAAGATACCTACACTTTGCTGGACGTTATTCAGTCCCAAATGTGACAGTGGGCTAGACTGTCACCATACACCGGGCTACAGTTAAGAGGACCTTACGTTTAAGAAAAAGGATTAATTCAGAAATATCAGCGTGAAAAATAACAAACATACACATTACGATGAAAAATAACAAACATAAACATACATATACATCGCTTTAGGCGATAAGGCCGCCCTTGTACTGCCGAATGATATTTTATTGTTTAACATTTTCTATAGGTTTGTTTTGCTTTGTATTTTTGGTGTGCAATAAAGATGTATTGTATTGTATTGTATTACGCACATCCTCACAAAATTCGCATTAATACGTCAGCTTCGGAAAATATGCCTTCGTATGTCAAGGCCTGTCCGGCTGTCTTCCTCTACAAATCGCATTTCTCAACTGATTGATGTCGAACCTACTCACAAGACTTCACGAGAATCGGTTGAGAAATGCGACATGGGTATAGAAGAGGACAGCTGGACAGACGCCGGCCGCGAGGTCTTCAGATCACAGATCTACTATACTATAAGCCTGGTTCACACTTTGATTAGTGCGAGTACAGGTGATTAGTGCAGGTGCTTAGTGACTAGGAGTGGACAGCGACTGATTAGTGCAAGTGATTAGTTGGCTGTGTAGTAAAGTGAATAGAAGCGTGTTCTATTTTTTTGCGAGTGGACTGCGAGTAGCCACGTCCCGCGCGCCCTCCCTTCCCCCTCACTCGAAGCGTGCCTGCCACTAAACACGTCTTGGACAGAAACAGTGAATTGGACACTACTCGCACTACACACCTGCACTAGCACTAATCACCTGCACTCGCAGTGAATTGGACACTACTCGCTCTACACACTTGCACTCGCACTAATTACCTGCACTCGCACTAATCAAAGTGTGAACCAGGCTTTAGTAATATTAGTGCGATTAGATTCTAAAGTGTTAGAAGTGTCAGTGCTTTTACTGAAACAAGGCCTGAATGCTAAAACGATACGAGTAGATAGATAAACACTTTACTGTTTACACCAGAAATAACAAAAGAACAGAACAGAAAAACCTTAACTGTTGTGTAACAACTGGCGGCCTTATCACTATGAGCGATCTCTTCCAGGCAACCTTAGGATGGAGAGGATACATATGAAAGAGTATGTCGATTTTAAATGGTTTTTATGTATCGTAAAACCAGTTTTAAATCGAGATTCATGACTGAGCGCCTTTTCTGAATACGGCCCTCAGTTTCTGTTTGTAGAACTTGTATTGTCTAACCAAACAAGTTCGTTCTATAATTCTATACTAAAGTTGTAGTTTGCAAGTTCGTAATCTTTCTTAGAAGGTGCGATTAGCAAGTAGTAGATTTCTCACTAAGTAATTAAGTAGCTGGTAAGAAGGACTTAACTTAAAACTTAGTTTGTGAACTTAGAATATAGTTATTCTAAGTTTGTGAAGGAGTTTTGCTATTGTCTGTAAAGTTTCTAAAATAGTCTTTATGCATTAAATTGCTCTTACTAACTGCACTTTTATAAAATCTATAACTAAAATATAATTATACCTACTTTAAATTAAGTACGAACCCCGACGCATAAACGACGGGGTGTTAAAAGTTTGACGTCTCTCTCTCTTTCTCTCTCTCTCTCTCTCTCTCTCTCTCTCTCTTTCTCTATCTTTCTTTCTCTCTCTCTCTGTATGTGTGTGAGTGTGTGTATGTGTGTGTAAGGCATCGTAGCTCACGAACGGTTGCTTCGATTTTTAATTTAGTTTTTTTAGAAAGGTAAATTATTGGAGATTGGTCTTTTAAAGCTATTCTTGATAAAAAACGGTGTCGTGAGTTGTTTAAATTTTTAAATTATACTTGTACGAATAGCGCTCTGCGGTTTCACGCGCTGTTTGCAAGTACAGTACTGTAAATTGTTCTTCCAAACCCATTTTTTTATCTAAATCTATCGTGAAGAAGTCACAAACATACTCACAAACTTAGGACGTAACAAGTTTCAGCTAGGTCTCAGGGACTCTATTTTGACACGTGAGATATTTTGTTGTCCCTCTCACTCTTATGACTTTTTAAACGAGAGAGACAATGACCAAGATAATATCTTACGCATCAGATTAGGGCACCCACAGGCCTAGCATGCGCATTGCGACAAAGGTATGTCGACTCTTTTTATTGAGACAGACGTATGTTTACATATAGCCTTGTCTCGTTCTCGCATGATATTAGGCTTTAGTTAAGCATTACATTTTCCAATTTGCAGTATGCAAACTTAGTGTGACAATGACTGACCAGTAGAAATAAATTGGATTTTTAATGTAAAATATAATGAATTATTACTATTACTATATAATACACATTTATAATATTAAATGTCTAATACAATTCTAATTTCTAATATAATAATTCACACTGACAATGTATAATCAGATTCTCAGGACGGATATGTTTAAACATATGTATTAATTTGCACGCCTTTCGGCTGTAATACTTAAGACCATGTACCACTAATATGCAAATAAAGATTTTGACTTTGACTTTGACTTTGACTTTTAACTGTCTAACAGCCATTACACTATCTAATTTTAGCACGCTAGCTCACCTAGTGTACTGCAAATTGAATAATGTAATGAAAATTTTAGCCCTATTCAGGCTGTACCAAACAGAATTTAGTTTTAAAAATCTTACATTCCTTAAAAAAAGACAATTGGTAAACTTAGCTGTGCACTGTAAAGCCTCTTGCCTCTAGCCAGTAACTAACTTAAAATAAATTAATATGATTAAAATAAATATTCGGGACACTTGCACACACGTCTCACACACACTCGTCTGACTAAGCAAAGCTTGTACTTTGGCTGCCGGAAACTAATAAACATACATATATACGTTTAAATACATACTTAAATAGGTACATAAAACCCATATACAAAACAAACACAAATGTTCATCACATAAATGTTTGCCCTAGGTAGGAACCGAACCCACGCCCCCAAGCCCAGAAATCTGAGCCATCGAGGCAGTCAAAGTCAAAAGTATGTAACGTTGACTGCCTGGGTGGCTCAGTTGGTAGTGAACCTGCCTTCTGACCTTGGGGGCGTGGGTTCGATTCCCACCTAGGGCAAACATTTATGTGATGAACATTTGTGTTTGTTCTATGTCTGGGTGTAAATATCTATTGAAATATGTATTTAAAAATATCTAAGTATGTATATCAGTCTCTGGCAGCCATAGTACAAGCTTTGCTTAGTTTGGGGTCAGGCGACCGCGTGTGAAAGTCTCCTGAATTTATTTATTTTATTTTAATGTTAAAAAACAACATTTCCCAAACGTTTTGAGTGTATATATGTACATATATATACAAGGTGTAAGCCTCACATGCTCCCAGTATACATCATGAAACGTCGCCGGCTTCCGATACGTCAGCGGAAACGATACGCCAGCTACGCGCGATATTGACGGTCAAAGGAAATTGATTTACGTCGGCTTTAGCTTTGACTAGCTGCCGAGTACCTATGCAAACATAGACATGTATGTAAGTTATACGTAAGTATGACATACTATTACCGTAATAGTATGTCATACTACTGTATGTGCTGTACAGCAATACAACACGATGTAGGTATATATATAGATGACTACTCAAAGCTGTGATGTACTCGTATTTATTGTCAGAGACCGCGGAGGTGGGGGCAGAGCAGGCCAAATGACCCCCTTTAAATCAAACGAGGGGCTCCAATTTTAGGGGGTCGCCTGGTAGGTACCAAGCGACCAGATGGTCATCTTCTTTAATAGTAGAAAGAAGATGTTAAAGTAGAAGTTTAGAAGTTTGCCCTCCTCGTCATGGGGTAATTCCGCGGTCCCTGTGTACTGTTATGTACAATAAATACGTTACTCCCTGTCACAGATTACCAGACAGTAGACGTTTAATTTGCTGTCCTCCTCTCCCGCTCACAAATATTTAATGTTCAAAAGAGTAACTAGACTCATCAATTGCTTAGATTGCTTATTTTATTTTATTTTTATTTTATTTATTAGACACACAAACAAATAACAATCGATATACCAACACAATATATACATCTTAGTTTTGAACTGGATTGTCATCCAAAAATAGTGTGTACAGAAAAACCAAAAATTATACATAGGCAAATGTGTCATGAGACTGAACTCAAGGATTCTGAACTGAATTCTTAATATTCCTAATTATGTATTTACTAAAACTATATCTACTGGTACAATATACTACATAATAGACTAATATAATAAGATGGGTTATAGATGGAGGATACCTTTAATGGTTTTAACATAACTGAAATACTTGCGATCAAAAATATCTACTTCGAAATTATTTTTTAATAAATCATTAAACTGACGGGCCATTCTCACTATAGGATTGAAGTAGGAGGTATTATTCTTGTAAGCTTGAAGCGCAAAGAGTTTGGTAACTTTGGCTCTACGAGAACTGAATTTAATATTAAAAGAAATATGGGACAACAGGTCAGGGGAATCTATTAAGGAATTGACAATCTTATAGAGGTAAACTAGGTCAATATATTGTCTGCGTAAGTTAAGTGGCTGAACATTGTATTTTTGTAATCGGCCTTCATAATTTAAATTAGTGCGTCCTACGTGGTGGCGATAACAAAGTATTCTCAGACACTTTTTCTGAACACGCTCAATGCTGTCTGAGTGCACTTTATAGTGCGGAGACCAAATCACACTACCATACTCCAAAACACTTCTCACTAGCGAATAGAATAAATATAAATAACTGTTAGGCTTTTTGAAACCTTTTGTTGACCTTAATACAAAACCAAGAAGCTGATTAGCTTTGTTAGTGATATGTTCGTAATGTGGCCTAAAAGTTAACTTATCATCGAAAAGGATACCGAGATCTTTAGCGATGTAGGAGCGTGCCAAGACTTGTCTAGGAGACATTGACAAGAGAGACGTTCGATGAGGTCATTAATGAAGATGACAAAAAGAAGCGGACCTAAATGGGACCCCTGTGGGATCCCGGATGTAACCTCCACTGGAGATGAGAGATATCCTTTCAATGCGACAAGCTGATTTCTTTTATTGAGATAAGAACTTATCCATCTAAATAAGCTGCCGTGAAACCCGTACTCTGCAAGTTTGCCACATAGTATTTTGTGATTAATTTTATCAAAAGCCTTAGAAAAATCTGTGTAAATAGCGTCCACTTGACCCGTAGTAGCAAAGCTTTTGCACAGATAATTCTTAAATTCGAGAAGATTTGAGATTGTGGACCTTCTTTTTACAAAGCCATGTTGTTTGTTGGAGAGCATGGGCTTTATATGATTGTATAAGTAATCGTAAACTAGGGATTCAAACAATTTTGCAAAGCATGATAGAATGCTTATAGGTCTATAATTTTCGCAATTAGATTTATCGCCGCTTTTGAAGATTGGTATAATGATAAGCTTTGCTTATGATTGCTTATGATAAGCTGACTCTTTGAGCTAGCTGGATTGCATTAATGAATTTTGAGCCACTCAGTCATAAACGCAATTTATTACCTCGTCTCGCCGATGAGTAGTTTTCGAAGAGTTTTTTTTTTGCATGAGTGATGTACTTTGGTTTTATTATTTGATAGCTGCATAGAACAGTATACAGGGTTACTGGTAATCAAGTAGCAACCTTTTAAGGGTATACTCTATACTTCAAAACAAACATCTTTTGTTCTACGACTTTTAAAAATTCGTATTTATTTTCTTCCTTACAAAATTAAATAAAAGTTGGTCACATTGATAAGTACAATGAAATCCTAAAATATTTCCGGTCGTTTAAAAATACACAGTGTATAGTTTATCCATTACACTGTACAGTGTACACAGCTCGTACATCGTACAGTTCACTAGATACATCGGTTGTCAGACTAGAATCCATCAAGCCAGTGCCTGTACATGATTCTCGTATATTGATTTACCCATCGGTCGGACAGTCTGGTATTACCTACAACATACCTACTTTGATAGCAATAGATAGAAATTGATATTGTAGCTAGAATGTCTAATAAGGGAGTTTGTAAATATACCGTGTCTAATAAACGTTATAGGTTAAGTCAGAATAGTTATACACCGTTTTGTCTGTTTCTTTCTTGTAAATTTAAACTGGATTGAAAAGACTAAACACTGTATAACTATTCCATAGGTATTGTATTATAGATTACTAGTCTTACCCCGCTGTGCTGCGGTCAAAAAGTAGCCATGTGTTAATCCAGGGTGTCAGCTACCTCCATACCAAATTTCATTAAAATAGGTCCAGTCGTTCGAAGGTGAATAAGTAACAAACATACACACTTACACTGTTTATATTAAACACTGTTGACTATGTATATGTACATTGTTTAAATTTTACATAATACTAGCGAGTTCGTTCCCGTTTATTCAGAAAAGACAGTATCCAAAAAAGTTTATCGTGAAGTACTGTTTCTAATTATTAAGATTCGTTCAGCCGTTTAGCCGTGAAAAGCCTACAAACAGACAGACAGATAGATGGACAGATACAGCTACTTTTATAATATTAGTATGGATTATGGACTGCCTCGGTGGCTCAGTTGGTAGTGAACCTGCCTTCTGAGCTTGGGGGCGTGGGTTCGATTCCCACCTAGGACAAACACTTATGTGATGAGCATTTGTGTTTGTTCTGGGTGTTAATTATCTATTTAAGTGTGTATTTAAAAATCTAAGTATGTTTATCAGTCTCTGGCAGCCTTAGTACAAGCTTTGCTTAGTGTGGTGTCAGGCGACCGTGTGTGGAAGTGTCCCGAATTTATTTATTAATTTATTTATTAGGGTAATGATAAATAACATTTAATAATAAAACGAAGACTAGGCATTCAATAAATATTATGATCTGCCGGTATTTATTCCATATAGCAGATGACACACAGTACGCAGATAATTATGTTTACACAGTGAACAAATTGGTGCGTGCCGTCGGCTGGATTTGAACCCACTCCCTCTGGCTTGAGAGGCGGGCCTTCTCCAACTAGGCTATCATCGCTTTTTTGTAAAAAATATTAGAAGCATTATTTTTTATTAAAGTTCAAAGGCCTCTGACATGCCCTAATGATTGTTATGTTAGAAAACATGCCTCAGGCACGGAGCTCACTAATACAGCCGATATATAGCAGGTAATCAATACATTTAGAGTTTTCTATTTAAAGACTCGTGTCCAAATGAACCCTGAATCAAAGTAGCTAGTAGCTCACCTCGTACTGAGACCCTAAAGCCCGCCATTCATTAGACGATTCAAGAGCCGTACGCTACGCCGTACGAATCGGTGGACAAGTCCGTCAACGCTCACATACTACACGAGCGCTCAGGCGCGCTAGGTGACCAAGGGCTCTGCGCGGCGCTCGCGGCTTCGACGGCGAGCGGTCGGATTGGTCCGCGGATTTGTTAACGTAACATACACCATCGCCGTACACCGGGCTCCATTCATGTAGCAGATGACATACTATACGCACATATGTTCACACAATGAACAAATTGGTGCGTTTGATGGCTGGGTTTGAACCCGCTCCCTCTGGCTTGAGAAGCGGGCCAGCCACAAATGCGTGCCGTCGGCTGGGTTTGAACCCGCTCCCTCTAGCTTAAAAGGCGGGCCTGCCACAAATCCGGAGGATTGGTACGCGTGTGAATGGTGGCCTTAATAAAGCAATTGACTAAAATTCGCCTTAAAAAACTGTATCTGGAATAACTTGCCCGTCAAGTTTTATGAAGATCGGATCACCGTTACTCACTCAAGTTTGTTGTCGGACAAACAAATGCCGATTTGCCCTAATAGATTAAACCTCAAATCCCTCAATCAACAACTTGCCTTAAAAATTTCATGAAAGTCGGATCAACGGCTCTAACAAGCAAGCAAGTTCGTAAAGGCCGAGCAGCTAGCCCTCATGTCAGAGTTTCTAGGCCGCCCGATGGGCTCTGACATGGCTTGACGATTATTGTCATAGAACAAACAACCGGGGCCTACAATTTAACGTGTCATCCAAGCCACGGTAGCGCTCAGTTGTAATGTTGTAACGGTGATTACTCACTGTATTATCGGACAAACATTATCCCGATTTTTCCCACTATTCGAGATGACAATTTTTGTTAGCTAAGTAAGTGAGTTCCAAATGAAAGATCGCTAAGCGAGATCTAAGCGAGATCTCAGTAGTTTGAGAACTCGCTTTCTGGGTTAATTTTAATTTAACTGGGTTAATTAACTCAGCACAGTTAAATATACGTTGTAACTCAGTAGATGAGTAACCAGAGCACGTCAGCGTCGGAATATAAAGAAAACAAACGTAAAATCTGTCTGAACAAATTACTCACTCCGGCTGGGCCAGTAAAAAGGTAATCTAAAGAATAATTTGCATAAACGTATTTCAAATATAAAAATTGCTTCCCTCTTAGGTCTGAAATATACAGGCTGGACGTTAGGCGCGGATTAAAGTTTAGTTTAAAATAAGATATTTTTGAACTATTATTATTTTGTATATTAATAACTATACATAATACCGGGTGTAAGGAGACCGTTCTCGAAGCCGAAACGCCGTTATTATACTATCTATACACAACCCGAAACCACTAACTATTAGCCATATAACTGTTATTTTAAACTTTTAGAAATTTGCAAACCAGCAATGTAACGCGTTTATATCGCGGGGGTCAATGGTCGGCGCCAGTACCTACGGAAAGTGCGACGACGCGCCGCCGCGGGCCGCGCGCGCGCCGAGACAGCGGAGGGCGCGGGCGGCGCGGCACCTAGGTCGCGACCGCGCGCAGCTGTGTGCGGGCGTTCACCTCTAGCGTCAGCTGTTAGGCATTTAGTATTAGACTGCCGTTAGGGTAAATTTTTTTTTTTTTGGTAATTGGTGTTTAAACTAGCTTTTTAAAGCTTGTATAACTTGTGTCGATGTTAAAATATCAGATTTTAAGTTTAAAAAAAAAGTCTTTTTTTCGCGTTTTTTTTAGTCGCTTTGTATTAGTAATCCCCACCACTATTCCCAGTTTTCGTTTTCGAGAACGGTCTCCTTACACCCGGTATATAATTATTTACCATTTGACTATTCTTAATTGTATAATGACAGTAATGAATTTTTTGTCAAAAATATCAATTATTATTGTTCTGACATCCATTTTAAATTATAAATATTCATCTGTGATGTGTAACTAAGCATAGCAGTAATCAAAACAATCTGATTTCTCATTTCGGATACGATTCAAGTGTAAAAACTGTAAAGGTACCATTCCACACCCGACCGCAGACGGCAGCAGCAGACGACGACACTTCTGGTTTGTATGTATTTTTATGAGATGCGTTCCGCAGCGAGCGACATGAAGCTAGCTGCATCTGCCACTCGCTGTAAAACGAATCTCAAACAAATACATAAAAACCAGAAGAAGCATGGTACCTTAAAGAGGCCAAGAGCCTGAGCCGCGTGACATGATTCCGAACTCCGCTACACGCAGCAGTGCTGCTGCAGCATTACTGCTCCCTATTTAGTCTCTATAAGTTTATATTGTTACATTACAAGCTAAGCAGCAATGCCGCGTCAGCAATGCAGCGGCAGCACTGTTGCGCGGCAGTTACGCCACATCGCCGCGACATACCAGTAGTGTCGCGTCTGCCGCCGCAGCGATCATACCTAGGTACATGATAAAGATGAATTTCTCTTCCAACAATGTAAATAAAAGTTGGTCATCAATCGACATCTTGTCAACTCAAAGCAAATAAATGAATACACAACAGTACATCACCACGAACAGCGCAAAACTGCCGCCTTACTATGGATCAGCACGCTGCAGCAGCACAGCGGCACCACTGCTGCGTACAGCGAAGTTCAGAATCATACCTTTATAGACGCTCTACCCGCGTCGTATCCTCGCCTTACGTCTGGCCTGTATGTTTCAGGCCTTTGATTTCATGATCCTATTGAACCTACAACGTAAATAAATGAATATAGTTTTCTGAAATATATTTTTTAAGTATTTTCGAGCCTGTTTTTGTACAAAGAATCAACACATGTCATCATCAAATCACAATCAAAACATCACATAATGTAGGAACAGAGAATCAAATATTTTGATTAAAGTTTTTGAAAGAATGAATTATAGAGTCAATGAATAAAACATTGATTGAACAATTTAAAATGCAATAAACAAAATGTTTACTAAATCTTAGTAACTAAGGGTTATGGTTAGTAAATTATAGAGCGGTAAGTATGAAATGATACAAAGGAAAAAACAGGTGGCAAAAAGCAATTATTGTACAAGCCGAGAATTTTATTGTACCTCGCATCGTCATCAAGTTTGAACTCTATTCCAACGTGTTTGGGCCTATTTTTAAACAACTAGCCAAAAAGAGTATATTTTCGTGCAGAAGGTTTTCGGACCACAATTAGGCATTATTTCAGGTTTATTACATTGCTTCTTGTTTTGTTTTGTTTTGTAGGAAAAATAATGGAGTTCCAGCGACTGAAAAAACAAACACAAAGAAGATGTTTGGTTCATGCTTTAACTTTGACAAAGTTTGACTTAAATTAGGAAAACAACGTTTTATTTTTATTTTTTGGTAGAACAGTGACTCCAAAAAATTATAGTTCACAAGGGCCACTTGCCAAAGCTCAAGTTATCTTGTTAACTCAGAGTTAACTGCTCACCAGAAGTTAAACTATCCTAGTTAGGATATAATAATATATTAGTTAATATAATATTACAAATGCGAAAGTGAGTTTGCTTGTTCATTTGTTTGTTTGTAACGCTTTCACGTCTCAATTACTGAACCGAACGTCTTGAAATTTTGCAAACACATTGTCTGGGGTACAGAAAAGGACATAGGGTACTTTTTATCCCGAAAAAATAAACGGTTCCTGTGGGACCGCGGGTGAAACCGCGGGGCGCAGCTAGTTCACTATAAATTGATAAATCGTCTTGCGCCACCAAAAGTTGGAAGATAATTAAAGTGAGTTTTATAACATTTGATGGCCTAGTCGAAGCAGACTCGCCTCTCAAGCCAAAGGGAGCGGGTTCGGACGCAACCGAATGCGCGCACCTATTTCTTAATTGTGTGAACATATATGTGCATATTTAATGTCATCTGCTACATAACTGGAGCCCGCTGTATGGCGACAGGCTCGCCTCCTGTCACATTTGGGACTGAATATCGTCCGGCGAAGTGTGGGTGTTGTACACCTCTGCTAGCCTCTTCGGGGAAAAGGCGTGACGTTTTGTTATGTTTAACATTTTAACTCTGAGTTAAGAAGTTAACCCGGGCTTCTGCAAGTGGTCCTAAGGGGTTAATCTTTAACATTAGGCTTTTAAAACTTAAGCTACCACAAATTCAGCTAAACTCCACGTGTTAATAAGCTGCTATAACTTTTACCTAAATCCCGTATTACTCCGTAGATTTACAAGACAAACAAGCCGAAGTTTCCAAACTTTCCGAGCATTGTTCCCAAAACGTATTACATTATAATTCTATCGCCAAGTTTTGTCTGCGTGAACGAGTTATTGGCAAGAAATAACATAAAAATTGCAAGAAAAAACAACCAATTTAAAAGCTTTTCCGTGCGTTTGTGTTATCCGACTTCCTACTATAATTATAAACGCGAAAGTTTGTAAGAATGGATGGATGGGTGGATGTTTGTTACTCTTTCACGCCAGAACGGCTGAACAGATCTGGATGAAATTTGGCGCAGAGATAGGTTTTAGTCAAGAATAGCACATAGGATACTTATTACCGCGGGTGAAACCGCGGGGCGCAGCTAGTATCTATATAATCTATATAATAAAAGTGAAAAACCAGAACGAGATAAAAACGCAAGACGGAGCGAGATGGCGCTCTACAAAACTTCCATAGCACGTTTCTCCTAAACGGCTACCTGTTTCTCGGTAATTCGCATGTAATTCGATTCCTTGACCTCGGGAATCGCGACAAACTTAATATTTATGGTTTTGGATGTGTAATTTTTGTATAATAAGCAACATAAAATCGCAAGTTCAAATTTCGAGCCAATAGAGATTATATTAGAGAGCCAATAGAATCGCCGGCTTGCTCGAGGTCGGGGTCGGGGTCGCGTTCAGAGGATAGGCTCTCAGCGCACCCCGTGTGCAACTCTGCCGTTCAAAGTGTAAAAATTATTAAATTACATTGAATAAATTTAAACTGTATTACAACTAAAAAAAAACATATTTTCAAGCAAAGATATAGAACAACTTAGTCGTTTCGTAAGGCGAGTGAAACAACGGAGCCGTTAGAAAACAACGGAGAAACAGGTTTCTATCCTTTGCATAGAACGCACCCGTCTAGAACGTCTATGTCAGTGTTGCACGTTATTGCTCTATCTGCCTCAAAATGGGCAAATGTTATGCAAATTTACAAAAAAAGTCGTATCTTAGTGGATTTATTTAAGCCAGTGGCATGTCAAGTATTTTGATAGTCACAATCAAAGTTAAGTAAGTATTGTATTCAGAGTCAAGTCGAAGTCATGGTCTTGCAAAGAGATAAGATTTTAAGTAGAATAATCGGTTTAATACGCTGAAATATTAGTTTGAGAATATTAAATTACTTAGGAAAACAATAACTTCTTTTTTGTACAGGTGTTTGTTTCATCAAACAGTGTACTTTTCTCGCTAAACTGTTTATTAATGAAGACAGCACTACGTTTTCGAAAATATGATGTGGCAACACTACTTAGAGAAACAAAAAACAATTTCGATGTTTGTTTTGAATTTTAATTCATCTGTTAAGCCTTTATTTGAAAGTTGGTGCAATTATTATGTTACTGAAAAATTTTGGTAATAAAAGAAGGTCTTTGTAACGGTACCAGGCTTTTCGCAATTGAAATGAAAGAAATCAACCAATTAATCATCTTACAGGAAGATTATATTATTATTTTAACCACCTAACCGCATTACGTCTGCTTCTGTGTGCGTGATAAGGCAAATAAATACAGCACACTTAGCGAATTTGTGGCTTGCATATTGAGGTGTCATTTGGAAACCTACCTTCTCGATGTAGTTATTGTGAGCTACCGATAATTGTGAAATAAACATGACATAACATAGCGTCACGCCTTTCCCTCGAAGGGGCTAATGTATTATATAAGGGGGCGAGCCTGTCGCCATACACCGGGCTCAATTTATGTAGCAGATGACATAGTTACAATACACACATACGTTCACACAATGAACACATTGGTGCGTGTCATCGGCTGGGTTTGAACCCGCTCCCTCTGGCTTGAGAGGCGGTCCTTCTCCAACTAGGCTATCAATATATTTTAATTTCTTAATTATATTTTAAAATTTACCTACATATTGTGTACGTATTCGTTTCTTAGATGTATTTGTATCATTTTAAAAACAATAAACAAGAATACTTATGTAAAATGCAAAATTTAAACTGTTTTAGGCTTAAACTTAGAATATTTATGTTTATACATCAAAAAGGCGAAGAACTTATGAAAAATGATACAAGTGCCATCTAATCAATAAGTCGACACTTACTTTATTATATAGTCAGCCGAATTTCAGAATACTTACCTCATTATTTATCTTTCTGTGTAATTTTCTTTGTAAAATTTTTGTTTATGTTGTTACATTTTAGTTCTAGTTTTAGTTTAGTCTTAGTAGCTCCTGCTCGTGTGTGACGTCACCGCCGCCCGGTCGCAACGGAAGACCAGCGCTGGTTGGACACAACCAGCACCATGCTGAGTTGCGGCTGGTTTGTGGCAAAAAGCCAAACTACTGTTTTTACCTGTTTACTATTTTATTTTTATTTTTTGTTTAATCTATATTCTGTGTATATATTAAATTCCGTGTGTTTTTTGCCACAAATAAATGTCTGTCTATGTCTATGTCTATGTTTTTGCTGAACATTTTATTATTTACATCACTGTACTTATAATATAGTAGGTAACTGTTACTTAACCACTAAAACTAGTGAATGGATTTACATAATAGGTAATTAATTGCTATGCAATAGATTCCACGCGGGCAGAGCCGCGGGCAATCTCTAGTACAACAATACTACAGACGTTAAAGTTCACTGCTAAATGATTAGATGGCGCTGTTCGGCTTATAACTCGCACGCGTTTCATTCGTTGTAGTCGCTTGTTCGCTCTGGAGTCTAATACTTAGTTATATTATAAATGCCAATGGGTGGAAACAAAACGGGTGAAAAGACCGATTTTGATGAGATTTGCTGTTTTTGAATCGCTTTCAGAGCTTTGCTTTTGAAGCGAATTATAATAATATGTTACTATGTATCAATGGACGTTACTTCGTGAAGTAACGTCCATTGTAATAATTAATAATCCTACTAATATTTTACGAAAGTTTGTAAAAATTGATGTATGGATGTTTGTTCCTCTTTCACGCCAGAACGGCCGAACCGATCTGGATGAAATTTGGCACAGAGATAGATTATAGTCTAGAATAGCACATAGGATACTTTTTAACCACGGGTGAAACCGCGGGGCGCAGCTAGTAATAATATAATACGCCAGATGCAGCATTCCGAGTCAAAAATGGTCACGTGGGCAATACGTAGTGACGTCAATCGATGCTTAAGCGAGACCGAAATATGCCATTTAAAAATAGTTCGTAAGAGACGATGACAATGACGAGTGACGTCATTACGTGTTTGCTCTCGGAATACTAGACTAATAGAAGTATTGTGTGGCTAGACTTTGTTTTTTACCCGAATGTGCAAAGGAGGGTTATGTTTTTGGAGTGTGTGTATGTAAGTATGTATGTGTGTATATATGTATTTATGAGGTTTCTTTGGCACGCCCTACAGCCAGCTTGATGGATTTCGACATGTGAGGTGTCATTTAAATCGTCTTGATAGCGGAAGTGACATAGTGTACAACATTTTTCAGCCGAGTTTTTTGTTTTTCTTTTTAAAATGTTACCGTCTTGTTTAGATTATGTTCCGTGCCTAATAGTGTGGCTTGTAGGTAAACGAAATGTATGATTCAGTTGGACAGAAAGCCTGACACTTGGCATCCGTGTATGTTTCGAATATGTGCTTCTATTCCAAGGTAGAAATCCACCTCCACTGTTTACATGAATATAAGAAAACTGATATTATAGCGCAAACAAAAAATAGGGATTTTTTGAGCTTTCTTTAGTTTTCTTAGATTCATGAAAACAGTACAAGGCTAATACGAGAATTGTTATTGCAAACAAGTCGCACTAATAAGGTTTTTTTGTTTTGTTTTACATGGCCTATATATTTTAACCGCACGGGTAACACCGCGAGGCGCTGCAAATTATAAATGACTACCATCCTACTAATATTATAAACGCGAAAGTTTGTAAGAATGGATGGATGGATGGATGGATGTTTGTTACTCTTTCACGCCAGAACGGCTGAAGAGATCTGGATGAAATTTGGCACAGAGATAGATTATAGTTTAGAATAGCACATAGGACTTTTTAACCGCGGGTGAAGCTGCAGGGCGCAGCTACACCCTAATTTGAGAATTGATTCCTGAGAAAACTCTCAATATTTCGCTGGAAATGCCATTATTAATATAGTTAAGCAAGTCTAAGTAAGTTAACGACTTAGGCAATTCAGTGCAATTGGGCATAAGTGGTAGAACTACGAGCTTACGACAAAGTTACAATTTTTAGAATCTAAAAATCTCTGCAAGAATCTAGAAATCTTTTCTTCAGTATCTTGTCACAAAACTTGTTACACGGAAATAAATAGTAACACTGAATAGTAACACAAACACAACTCGTAACTACAAAAGCAATTCTAATCTAATAACAGAGTACTCTTAACGCCGGAGTACCACAAGGCTTCATATCTTCCCCTTACATGTAAGAAGTAGCCAAAAACCTAATAAAATACTAGTAACCCTTCAACATAATAGTATTAAGTGCGTTCATTATACGTAAATATACTACAGGCATGGCTCAGTTTCATTGGCCGATAATTCAGTCCCTATCCCGCAGTTTAGAGATTCCTCGCATGCAGGACAACCACTAACGAAGCATCTCGGACGATATGTCGCAGCCAACTTGCATAATCAGCCGTTCAATTAATATCCTAGTCATTTTACTAAATGGCGCCGTTTAACTAGCTTCCAGAATGAAAGTCGACTGTAGCGTCTAATACAACATTTAATCGTATTACATCGTATGACATCGTATTACTGATTTACAAACATAAGCTCGTAAAAACGTATAGACAAAATATGAAAGATCAGAAAGTCTCTCGCACACCCCATGCGAGCTCCATTGACTAATAAAAAAAATTGGTTGTCTGTAAAGTCGGTTTACGGACGACAGTTTAACGTGACAACGTTTTAACAAAACATTGATGAAATCTTCTCCTCGGCCGCATAGGCCAATCGTGTGAAAGAGACTTAGATGCGGCGCAAGCGGAACGCTCAATCTGATCGTGCCTTTCGCCCGCTCGTGTAGCGCTCTCACTCCGTTTGACCGAGCGTAACGGGACAATGAGTTATCCTTTTTCGTGCGTGCAGCCGGCGTTCATCGATTTATTAGACGTTTTCACATCAAAAACGGACCTGCGAGACCTATGGCATGTGAAAACTCGCATCACGCATGCGGTTCATATCGACCACTAAAAATGAGCCATTATACGTAAATATAACACAGGCATATAAGACCCACCTGGCGCTCTTGTAAGGAAATGAAATAATGTTTTGTTCGAAATAATATTAGGTTACGCCAGGAAAGAATTCCTCCCTATAGCATGACGCAATATAAATATCTTATGCAAGCAATATCTCAAAAATGAAGGAAATGAAGACAATACCTCTGTAATGTTCAAGGAAATTATTTCGATAACAACAATTTGTTATCATCAACAATTACATAACAACACAATTCAACATTTTCTTAACCTTTTTTTTAATTTTTTCACGTTCAATCCCGTTGTAAATAATATCGATGTCTAGTAAAATACGTAGGTATTGGCCGAGTGGTTAGCCCTAGTGTTAGAGTTTCTAGACCGCCCAAAGGCCCATAGATCCCTGTTCAACTCATGTCAGAAACTGCATGAAGGCCTCTGACATAAGTTAGGACCCACAATTATTTAACGTGGCATCTGTACCACGGTAGCGTTGTCATTGATTTATCGTATAAGAAAAAAAAAACATTAGCTGCCATCTTTATGTAAGGTATAGATGCTCAATTCAGAAAGCTACATTGAAAAATCAAGATAAAAATATTATACCTGTCTTTATTATAGCTGCGTATTAGACAAGGACATAAATAGGATTTAGCAAATTTACAATATAATAACATAACAAATCGTCACGCCTTTCCCCCGAGGGGGCTGTCAGAGGTGTAACCCACACTTCGCCGGACGATATTCAGTCCCAAATGTGACAGGGGGCGAGCCTGTCGCCATACACCGGGCTCCAGTCATGTAGCAGATGACATACAATACGCACATATGTCCATACAATGAACAAATTGGTGCGTGCCGTCGGCTGAGTTCGAACCCGCTCCCTCTGGCTTGAGAGGCAGGCCTTTTCCAACTAGGCTATCATCGCTTTTACAATACAATACAATACAAAAAACTAGTTATTGACACCAAATAAAAATATAAAACTAAACACTTAAAATATGCAATGGGCATTCTGACCAAAGCCTAATGTGAAGTCAGATATAAATTAAAAATTGGATAAACCCTCGACACCGATTTTCATCAAATATGGCCAAGAACACTACCGACTAATTCACATTTCAAATAATAATAAAAAATTAAAATCGGTTCTTCCGTTCGGGAACTACGATGCAACAGACAGACACAAACACGTCAAACTTATAACACCACGTCGTTTTTCGTTGGGGCTTAAAAATAGAACAAAAACAAGGACTATATGTCCTCGAACACGGTGAGGATGGAAATAAAACAATGACACAAAACTCACACAACGAATTTAAAATAACAATGACCTTTTTCCATAAATTATGATTTATCAAGCCGACTAAGACTGTATGTCAACTGAAAACCAGCCGAAATTATGGAGAGTTACCCATCAAATAATATAAGGTGTAATGTACTTTTTTACAGGTTAAGGTTTTTTCATTAAGAAGAGAGTTTTAAGAAACCACTACGTCACTATTTTCTTTTTCTTATAAATGTTATATGTTAAATATATATATTTTTGTTTTACGAACGAATAAACGATTGCATACATTTTTGTAACCTGAAATTTATGAAACTAAAGTCGTTGGATATAATGTAGGGAAGCTGCTTCCTACTATAGCCTATTACTACTAGGTAAACTGACTCTAGAAAGAGAAAGCGAAAGTTTGACCGAAATATCAAAAACCGGCCAAGTGCAAGTCAGACTTGCGCGCGAAGGGTACCAGTATTTATTAAAACTGCAAAAAATAACGTTTGTTGTATGGGAGCCCTCTTAAATATTTATTTTATTCTGTTTTTTAATAGTATAACAAGAAATACATCATCTGTAAAAAATTCAGCTGTTTAACTACTTATCACGGCTCATAAGATGCAGTCTGGTGACAGACAGACTTAGACAGAGACTTAGTAATAGTGTCCCGTTTTACCCTTTGGGAACAGAACCCTAAAAATACAAATACATACTAAAAATACACTTAAAATGGTTTTCACAATGATGTTAAAATAATGATGTACTCGTAGTCTTCTATATTAGCGAAAATCAACTTCTATAAAAATCTACTATTTTCCTGTTTAAGTAAGTTTTAAGACGTTAAGTCCGTAGCACCCAGCTCCTCGCCTACATCGCGTTACAGAACCTTATCAATGGCTGTAGGCTGTATTGATTCGTTGAATAAAACATCAATTTGTAAGCCACTACTATTATTGGATACAGACGACATTTACATTGATTGTTTAATTTTAAAAAATATATTCTAAAATAAAACAAATTGACTGCTGATGGCTCAGTTGGTAGTGAACCGCCCTTCTGAGCTTGGGGGCGTGGGTTCGATTCCCACCTAGAGCAAACATTCATATGATGGACATTAGTGCTTGTTCTATGTCTGGGTGTTAATGTGCATTAAAGTATGTATTTAAAAATACATAATGTTTTTATTCCATCCAAAGGTTGTCTGGAAGAGATCGCTCTTAAGCGATAAGACCGCTCATTGCGCCTATATTTTTGAATGTTTAATTTAGATTTATTTTGTATTTGGTGTCAATAAAGAGTTTTTGTATTGTAAGTATGTAAATCAGTCTCTAGCAACCATAGTTCAAGCTTTGCTTAGTTTGGGGTCAGGCGACCGAGTGTGAAAATGTCCCGAATTCTTTATTTAAATTATTAATCGTTAATAACTATGTGCACCCCGCGGTTAACTTGCGTGGAAGGATTCACTTCCGGATATTATAATAGCACATTTGGTGCTAAAACATTTTACGTATTTGTTTATTTTGTGTTAATTACACGGGACAATTTATTGAGTCGGCTTCTCCGACTAAAATTTCAATTACAATTGGTTATTGTTTTTAAGGGGTGATTAGGTCAAATTTTCCGTTTTCTTAGTACCTAAATGCTATGACAGCCTAACTAAAGTATTAATTTACAGAACGCTCGGCTAGGCAATGTTCTAACCTAGCTATCTTAGCATTCTATATTCAAACAGTGTTGTAAATAAAATAAAATTGTGTATTAGTTAAAAATATTATTGTTTATATTTTTATATCGTATACTAGCTGACCCCGCGAACTTCGTGCCACCTAGCAGTCGATTCTTTACTTTTTTTTCAGGCCTTTTTTTAAATTTTTCGCAGCGTAAGAACCATCCTCGTACTTCAAGGAATATTAAAAAAAAATAGCGAAATCGATTCAGCTTTTCTCGAGATTTGAGCTTAGCAACACATTCAGCGATTCATTCATTTATATAAATTTAATTTACATTTTTATTTATTCGTTGTATCATAATATTGTAAGCACTAGGTGCAAAGTTCGCTGTAACATTTTAACAGAGAACGTAATTTTTAACACCTTTTTTTATTATAGGTGTTTAGCTGTTTTCTCGCCTGTTATGTTAGCACACTTGCCTGGATTAAACCATTTCGCTTAAGACTTAAAGACCCCTGGATTATAACGATAGGGGAACACACCCATTCAAACAGAATTCCTACGAACTTTTTTGCACACACGGTCGCCTGCCCGAAACCAAGCAATGCTTAAGGTGTACACACCCACACTTTGCCGGACTATATTCAGTCCCTAATGTGACAGGGGGCGAGCCTGTCACCATACACCGGGTTCCAGTAATGTAGCAGATGACGTACAATACGTACATATGATAACACAACGAACAAATTGATGCGTGCCGTCGGCTGGAACCCGAACCCGCTCCCTCTGGCTTGAGAGGCGGGCCTTCTCCGGCTAGGCTATCATTACTTCATACATACATATGAATATACATTCATACATACATACATTTTTATTGTTAAATACATACTTAAGTAGATACTAACACCAGACATAGAACTGACACAAATGTTCATCACATGAATGTTTGCCCTAGGTGGGAATCGAACCCACGCCCCTAGTTCAGAAGGCAAGTTCACTACCCACAGATCCACCGAAGCAGTCAAAATTAAAGCTGTATTGCGGTAGAAAAGGTTAGTAGTTCGTCGAATGAATAATGATACAAGTAGGACACGAATGTGATGGGTAGCTCTGTAGATTGTAAAGCAGAGTGCTATAGCATCGATCGTCTGAATAAAACATCCATTTGTAAACCATTGCCATGTGCCGTGTTTTACAGCTGAGGTGATGTGTCTATCCATGTAATCCATGACCAACATAGATTCTAGCTATAGACAATCGAAGGAAAGAGATTTTTGGGTTCTTTTTTCTGCCTTCAGCAGGGCTATTCACAACCATTCGGAAACATTTCCGATCGGATCCCAGAAATTTAAAACTCAAATTGTTCTAATCTCAGTCTACTTTTATACATTTTGTTATAGGAAATCAAGTATAAATCCGCTCGGAAGAATTAATCACGTTTAAAAACTTATGAATTTAGACTGAGATTCAAATAATTTAGGCTTAAAATTTTTGAAATACGAACGGAAACGTTTCCGAATGGTTGTGAATAGCCCTGCAGAGCTTGATAAGTAAAGTACAATAAATGAAAATCCTATCCTACTAACATTATGAACGCGAATGTTTGTAAGAATGGATGGATGTTTGTTACTTTTTCACGCCAGAACGGCTGAACAGATCTGAATGAAATTTAGCACAGAGATAGATTATAGTCTGGAATAGCACATAGGAAACGTTTTCACAGCGGGTGAAACCGCGGGACGCAGCTTGTATGATTATAATTTAAAAGTGCTTAAGATCGTATGAACACTTCTGACTAATTTCGCGCTGGCTAACGGTTTACTTGACATTTCGTCTAGAAGAAAACGACGAGGAAAGAGAGCAAGTCAAGAGCTAGTACTAATAATCCTCTAAAGTTATCAACGTGAGGGGTTACAATTTAAAAATATAAATTACTTTCGCACTTGTCTAATCATTCCAAAATAACTAAAAATTGCCTTCGTATTATGGATTAATTTAAAAGCTAATGACGTAGGCAACCTCCCTAAGGGAAGGCTTATTTGATTTACTTTATCTATCTATTAAATTAATCAGGTAAAAGTAATCCTTTACAAATGTGGCTATTATTTAAAAGCTCTTTTGGTCTCTTGAGGACGTTTTTAAAAAAACCTAGAACATATGGGTGGAGAAGTTCATCCAAATTTTATCATAACCTGACAAATGGTTTTCAAGACATTTGACAAGCGCGTTTTTCTGGAAAATTCCAAGCGTCGTAAAATTCTTAATTGATAGCGCGTCTGCTAAACAAGCTAAGGGTATCGGGTTCGATTCCCGGCACAGGGAATCCTAGTAGGGAGCTATAACAGTGAAGCGCACTTATATATAAGTGGACATACTCGTATCATTCCTCAATGTCATACAATTTTATGATTAATTTGAATTTCGCATTTTCTTTTTTTCAAATTGAGGGCGGTTTTCTTTACAATATATTACAATAAAAAAACACTGAACTAAGTTTTTGGTTTCGCAGTATTTATTGCTAAATACCACATTTCTGTGGTGTGTTTTTTTTTTCATTATTAATTGTAATTAATAGTAGAGCTGTGTGTAGAGGTATCAGCTGGACTCCTCGGACATTAGCCGCTACCAAATTTTACCTATGTACCTCCATACCAAATATCACCAAAATCCGTTCATCCGATTAAGCGTCAAGAAGTAAGAAACAAAAACACGCACACACACAAAGTTTCGCCTTTATAATACAAAAAAAGAAAGCTAATAGTACTTACTTTTTCCGTTTGTCGTAGATTTCGCTTCATGTTTGAGAAGATTCATCAGCTCTACACTCATTTTCCACACTTAAGTTACCGTTTAAAAGTATTTTCTAAACTTTACGAAAGTTCACAAACTTCACTCACACTTTTAACAATTGACTAGACAATTAAAACCCCAACTAATATGTTGAAAAAAATTGAATTGAGAATGTATTTACAATGGGTTTAATTTGTTCGTATTTGATCGTTAGAAAGTTCCCGGTAAAGGCCGCCCAGCTCGCGACGAGCGGCTACGCCGGCTTACGACGTAGCACTGCCGTAGCGGATCCGTAGCGACCGTAGCACGCTCGTAGCCTCACGCAGACTAACGCGAAAGCGGTCTCACTCAGAATATATTTAAAAAAAAAAACTTTGAAACAACCGTGAGCGAAACCACAACTTTTGACAATTACCAGACTGTAATTTAACAAAGATTTTTTTCTAATTCGTGGTTATACTAAAATTAATTAGCTAACATAACATAAATTTACAGGGTGTTGGTTATTAGAGTAGTGATACTTAAGGGTGTTGTTCTTCCCGCCAAGGTTGAAATTGTTAGCAAAATTCGAAAGAAAAATAATAGAGTCTCCATACAAAAAAACTACTCACGTGATCAATTCTATTTGAAAACTTGAATATTCTTTTCTCACACTTCTTGAACACAATGGAGATTGGTTCAAGTAACAGTATTCTTATCTCGATTTTTGCAAACTTATGTTCTGAAAATTGTTCACTTTGACGGGTTGAAAACACCTTTACGAATTAATACACCCAAAACCAGCACCTTGAATATATCCTATCCTTTTTTTTTACCCATGGAAAACCTCTTATAGGTATCACCCTGCTCCGGGGGAAGCAGTGAGGTGATGTGGCAGTCTCTGCACTAGTGGCGGCATACCCACTAAAACCCTGGTAGTGTTATATCTTTGCGCTAAATTCGTCGGGGCAAATGGGCACGCTCCCGCACTCAATCGCAGCCCCGACAACGCTGGTCCCCTAGAACCTCCTCGCGGGAGCTTCAGCTCCATTCATCCCTGATGACGATGATGTGAGAATGCATCGTTCCACCTCGGGGAATTTTATAGTCTGGCGGTAGCCCCCCCGAGCTCGTATCCTATCCTACTAATACTATAAACGCAAAAATTTGTAAGAATGGATGGATGGACGGATGTTTGTTACGCTTTCACGGCGGAACGGCTGAACCGATCAGGATGACACTTGGCACAGAGATAGATTATAGTCTAGAATAGCACATATGATACTCTTTAACCGCGGGTGAAACCGCGGGGCGCAGCTAGTCTTTAATAAATAGATCCACAACGTCGCTTAATATCAGGCGAGTTAGTGGTCAAACGTCGAACTATTCTACATAAAAAAAACTATCTCTTTTCAGTGTTTTGGTTCTTTTCTCTTAAATATATTATTGTCCGTCACAAAATCTTTATTTAACAATTTAAAGTTGTACTCATGGGATAATAAAATACTCCGCCAAGTATAGCATTCCGGTCACGTGGGCAACACGCAGTGACGTCAATCGACGCTTAAGCAAGACCGAAATAAGTAATTTACAAATAGTTCGAAAGAGACGGATGTCGATGACGAGTGACGTCATTACGTGTTTGCTCATGGTTGTACCTACTTATTTAGAACTAGCAGTTGCCCGCAACTTCGTTCACGTTTATTCAGAAAATAGTATCCATAAACATTGCTCGTGAAATACTGTAACTAATTATCAAATTATGAATGACAAGCTGCACCCCGCGGTTTTACCCGCGGTTAAAAAGTATCCTATGTGCCATTCTAGACTATAATCTATCTCTGTGCCAAATTTCATGCAGATCTGTTGAGCCTTTCTGGCGTGAAAGAGTAACAAACATCCATCCACCTATTCTTCCAAACATTCGCGTTTAAAATATCAGTAGGATAATCCGTCTACAAAGAGATCAGAGTCCAAAATTCAAAAAAAACTGGCTGGTTTTGAGCGGAGTTTTTTTAGTTGTCAGTTGTTATTTTAGACCAACTACGTACTATTCTGTGATGTTGTCTGAGGCATTTGGTAAGCGGCGCGTTATTTTTTAATAAATTTACAGAATTTCATGACAAAAAGATTTATTTATTCAGATTGTATCTAAAAACCTTCCTTGTGACATACTGCAACTATTCATCAAATTTCATAAGCCGTTTAGCCGTGAAAAGCCTACAAACAGACAGACAGACAGAGTTACTTTCGGTTTTATAATTAGCTAACTAATTATAAAACCGAAAGAATACCTTCCCCCTGAATAACTTACAAAGCAGTCATCTTGGTGCTCCCTGTAAACATGGTCAAACATTCCTATCTTTTAAAAACTGGTTTAGTAAATTCCAATACATATCGGACTAGTATTTTTCCATTTAAGGCATCGTAAATACAGCTGTGTGTAGAGGATTTAAGGCTTACATTCTACTGTGTGGAGCTAGGCTGGACCTGTTTAAAAAACTTATAAAGTTTAACAATGCAATACAAAACTCATTATTGACACCAAATATATCATTATTGACAGTCTTATATTTTATTATTAAACAAATTTTAAAGTATATGTATTGTACTTTGGATTTACTTATTAAACTTAATTAGTTGAACAGGTAATTAAAATAAAATAAATAAATAATCAGCGTTTCGCATCGTTTCGTCTTTGGCCAAGTGACACTGCAACTCAGCGAGCATAAGGCGTCTCCCAGACAGACACGGCTTGCAGTGGCGGCCACTGGACTGTTGCATTGGCGGCCACTGGCAGCCCATTGGCGCCCACCGCAGGCCGCGTCTGTCTGGGAGACGCCTAAAGAGCAAGCACCGAAGTCGGCGGCCCGCCGACACGTTGCGTCTAGAAATATTGTCGCCGATGTCGTGGAAGACAGCCGCCGACATCATGTAGACGGCTATCGGCAATTTTGATGTGTAGATTCCAATAAGTCATCACAGTTAACTGAGCTTAGCTTTGCTTGCTATGGCCCCGATGGATATCGTACTCTCTGGTGAAAAAAATCACGCATTTGTTACACAGCTTCGCAACACATCTACCCTCTTAGCAATAAACATTGTAGCCTCGGAATAGTTTTACAGTGTTTTGTCTGTTTCTTTCTTTTACATTTTTGAACTCTATCGAAAGAGACAGAAGACTGTGTGTAACTATTTCGAGGCTACAACGTTTATTGCTAAGGGAGCTATAGTGGAAGAGAAGCCTAAGGGCAGTGTCTCACAATACTAATGATACTTGGACCGTCACGGGCCGTAAATACCAGCTGCTTCTGCATTATTAATGCGATAGTTGTGAGTCAATAATTGAACTTTGGGTTGTTTGCTGTATAAGCCGATTATGTGGGGATGTTATGTTTTGTGCAGGTGCTGCGTTGAATTATTAGTAGCATACAATTCAGTGCTAATGTACAGTAAGGGCGTTTGTGCACTACAAGTAATTTTTCCGGCTGACAGTCCCATATTTTTATTTGGATGAAATGAGCGAGGCGCAAGCCTACAACACTACAAAATAATATTTGATCACGTGTTCGTATCTTATGTATATTTCTATGTGGTTGATAGTGCGAGGAATAATCGGTTTATTTCAATTTCTTTCGCCAAAAGAGAACTTTATCAACTTAAATATCAACTTAAAACGGTTGTAAGAATCAGCTTCTAAAATACAACACATTCATTTTTAAATTTTAACTGATTTTTTTTTCATTCTTATATTAAAATGTATAAAATTTAGGAAATAAATTGCTCATCTCTTGTCGGGAACGGTTAACAGTTTTAACGCAACGTTGACAGTTTCTATCCCGAAATAACAGTTTCCGTAATAAATCTACACACATATCGTTACGCCTTTCCCACGAGGGGGCTGGCAGAGGTGTAATACAACACCCACACTTCGCCGGACGATATTCAGCCCCAAATGTGACAGGGGGCGAGCCTGTCGCCATACACCGGGCTCCAGTCATGTAGATGACACACAATCACTGCACATACAATCTGCTATCTACAGCTAAATAACATTGGTAGAAATCCTACTAATTTTATAAACGCGAAAGTTTGTAAGAATGGACGGATGGATGGATGGATGGATGTTTCACCCCAGAACGGCTGAACAGATCTCAATTAAATTTGCCACAGATATAGATTATATAGAGAAGTCTAGAATAGCACATAGGATACTTTTTAACCGCGGGTGAAACCGCGAGGCGCAGCTAGTAGCATATATTCTTTTCTTTCTGTTTAGAAACCTTTTTTTTTCACCTTGGGAAAATCCTTTATGGATACCATCAACAGCCCGGGTGCGGGCACAGAGTGGTCATGTGGAAATCCCGCCCCTGACGGCCTACCCACTAAAAACCCAAGGGTGTTCCACCTCGGTGCAAAATTATACTAAGCACTAGGATTCTGTTTAGAATCCTAGCTTAAATACTTTTAGCCACAGTGAAACACCTATCTAGAATTCGCGAAAATACAATCTCGTTTCAACTCACCACACTAACGTAAATAAAAGTTGTTCTCTGTGACAAAGCGTTTAACTTTTACTTATTTTATTTTAAATTTAAAAGTTAAATAGTTAAGATTAGAAAAAGCAAGAAACTTTACAAGTTAAGATAAAGTAGCCAAGATAAGCGTGTGATAATTCGTTATTACATAGCGCTCGTAATTTCCAACGTTTATGCTATAATTTACAGACTAACAGATAAGTTCCAAACTTTATTAATAAATAAATTTACAAATGAAGTTATCAAAGCCTGTAGTGCTTAAACTGAGGCAAATATGCTCTTGTGGAGTGCCAATGACCTCTTTAGGTATCTACTTACTTAATATTATATTTGGCTTTGTAAGTTATAATTTCAGATCAATCTAGAGGAAAAGATGGAACACTGCGTTATATCTCGCTGAAGCCACTTCTTTTTAAACGTGTGCGCGTGATAATGTTGCCATGAAAAACATTTACAATTTTAATTTTTATTGTTAGGTTTTTAAGGACCCAATTTTTTTGCTCTAAAGTTGCTAGTCTGAAACATATTATAATATGAATATTGAGTAAACATATTAAAGCTGAAATTGAAGTCTTTGAGTAGTAATTTATTTATGTGAAATTAAAGTTTTTTTTAGAGGAGGGAAATATAATGATATTTATTTTGTGTATTTTTGTAAGGATAATGTAAAGTAACTGTTTCATATTTCACAAAATAAAATTTGACTTATAACGTAGGTTTTATTATATGTTCTGTGTTTTCAACAAATGATTTACATAACATATTCCCTCGAAGGGGCTGGCAGAGGTGTTATGTTGTACCCAAAATAATAAAACATAAAATGTCAAAATATTAGGTACTAAAATAATAGTTACAAATATATCTTAGTAATAGTGCGTCAGTAATGAATAAACGTAACTTTTCATCCCGCAAAAACTAAACTATCTCCGCTTAGAAACCGGACATCGGAAAACTGAACTATCTCCACCAAAATCACAAGTTTTTCTTATAAGTTTAACAATCAAAGTTCAAAAGAAACTTTACATTTATTCAGCCAACATTTGCTCTAACAGCCAATGTTTGTACAAACATGATTACTCGTGAATCCATACCACTCTCAAAGTTTTGGGTTTCGGAACAAATCAAACTTTTCAATCAAACGGTGTATCTATAGCATACCTACCTATGTATACATATACAGGGCTATCAAAAAAGGGTGTACAAAACCGAAAGGGGGTCATTGTACTCATCATCATAAACAATTTTCACTATGGCGCCAACTCTGAAATCAAGAAAAAAATAACAGCTGTTCCATAGATTTTGACGACGACCAATGAACTTTTTCGATGTCACAGCTGATTTTTTTACGAGGTTTTGGGTTGGCTCCTCAGTAAAAGTTGTTCAAAATGATGAGTACAATGACCCCCTTTCGCTAAGTACACCCTATACTGATAACCCTGTATAGTAAGATACACAAACAAACTCCTTTTATCGAACACGAGGAAATTTTTTAGAGGGAATCAAAAGCTTTTTACGAAAAAGGTTTGTGTTTACTTTACGGGCGAATGCTGTTTTTAATCTATTTCCGGAAAAGAGACAAATCCTGGCCGATAGCGAATCGATTTTGATGTTTTTTTATTGAATGGACCATAATATTATCATCGCTAGTGAGGTTGCCTGGAGAAATAGCTTTGAGCGATAAGGCCGCCCATTAAAAACTTAGTTAAGCCTTATTTAAGTACTATTGTAATTATTTTATGTTTTTAATACAGAGTTGTTGTTGTCGGTTTTGTTGTTTGCACTTAAGTATTTTACTTAATATTAAAAAAAAATATTAGCAAGCATGTTTCATTTACAATACAATACAATACAAAAACTCTTTATTGACACCAAATACAAAATAAATCTAAGCTAAACATTCAAAAATATAGGCGCAATGGGCGGTCTTATCGCTTAAGAGCGATCTCTTCCAGACAACCTTTGAATGGAATAAAATTTTTCTAATATTTCATTTAAATATTTGTCTGAATGTACCCCCTTAGGTATGTTATTGTATATTTAGATATAAAATTATAGAATGTATTTTTGATAAATTTTCATGTATTGTTGACTTTAAATGCGTGTTACAATGTATTTAGAACCATTTTCATGTTCTGTTTTCTAGTCATCAATACAGGAAAAAATATCAAAAATACATTTTGTAATTTGTATATCTAAAATGTCGTGAGCAAGCGAGACAGCTGCCAAGCCTTACCATACCTCTTAATTATTGTCGTTTGTAAACTAGGTAAAAATTATGTTATGTCCTTGTCTAATAGGCAGCAATAACAAAGACAACTATAGTTTAACTACAATAGTTTAACTATGGCTTAACTGTAGTTTAACTATAGTTTATCCATAGTTCGTTGGACTGCCTCTGTAGCTTAATACTTGGTATTGAACCTGCCTGCTACTCTTAGTGGCTTGATTCCCATTTAAGAGTCCTGCGACGCTCTGAAATTTCCGTACAAACGCGCTTGTCAAATTTGTTGAAAACCATTTGTCAGATTATGATGAAATTTAGCATGTAGAAGTAAATAAACTATATCTCCACCCCTATGATCTTGTTTTTTTTTAAAAAACGTCCTCAACAGAAAATAGAGCTCTGGAAAATATCCGCATTTGTAAGGGGTCACTTTTGACTGATTTATTCAATAGATAGACAAAGCGAATCAAAAATCCCTTTACATAGGGAGGTTGTCATTAGCTTTTAAATGAGTCCATAATACAACGGAAATTCTTAGTTATTTAAGAATGATTACAGGAGTGCAAAGTCATAAAAAAAATTGAAATTGCACTTTGTCACTCTGTAGGTAACTTTAGAGGCTCGTCAGTATCTTTACTTGCTCTCTTCGATTGTAGTCTTCTTCTAGACGAAACGGCTATAGAAAACCTGAAGCCAATGCGAAGTTAGTCTAAAGTGGTCGCCGGACTCTTAAGGCAAACATTTGCGTTTGATCTTTGTCTGATAGCCAACTAGCACTAAATATACCTACATAAGAATTGCCAACCAGTTTTAAATTACTCCTTGCGAAATTTTCGCTTATCGGGCACATAAAGTTAAGATTTTCCTTAGTAATGGCTTAAGGTCCGTTAAAAAATGGCGAAGCGTGGGTGTTATCCATAGAGATGGATAACACCCACGCTTCGCCGGACGATATTCGGTTCCAAATTATATATTATTATTATTGGTAGAGACCAGTCCTTCGGGGGAAAGGCGTGACGATATGTTATGTCAAAACAAAATTAGGTAGGAGCTAGGTAGGAGTAGATCAAACTAGTTAAGCAAGGACTTAGACAATTCTTATGTTCACTGCAAGTGGCCATGAGTGTTAATTATCCATTAACGTATGTATTTGCAAATATATCTGTATATCAGTATCTGGCAACCGTAATACAAGGTTTGCTTAGTTTGGGAACATTTGTGTTTTTTTATGTGTGGGTGTTAATATCTATTTAAGTTCGTATTTAAAAATATCTGTGAAAAATATCTAAATATATTTTATCAGTCTTTGGCAGCCATAATACAAAGTTTGCTTAGTTTGAGGTCAGGCGACCGTGTGTGAAAGTGTCCCGAATTTATTTATTCATTTTATTACTTTTAGAAGACCGTGTGTGCAAATGTCCTGAATATATTACTAGGTGCGCCCTACGGTTTTACCTGCGGTAAAAAAGTAGCCTATGTGTTAATCCTGGGTATAAGCTACCTCCATAACAAATTTCATCAAAATCCGTCCATCCGTTTGAGCGTGAAGAAGTAACAAACATACACTCTTACACACTAACACACTCACAAACTTTCGCCTTTATAATATTATTTTATAGTGTGAAAAATGATGTGATATCTTTTATTATATAATTATTATGTTCAGTACTACGCTATGTTTATGTTGTTATCGTTGTTGCTCGTAGTCGTAGTCCATGTAGCTCTTGCTCGTGCGTGACGTCACCTGCCGGTCGCAGCGGAAGACCAGCGCTGGTTGGACACAACCAGCACCATGCTGAGTTGCGGCCGGTTTGTGGCAAAAAGCCAAGTTTCCACCTTTTTTTAGTTATTTTTTTTGTCTGTATTCTGTGTGTTTTTTGCCACAAATAAATTATTGTCTATTGTCTAAAAAAGATCTATCACAAAATCCCCTACATTGTCAGCTTTTTTAGTAAAATAGACTCATTGAAAAACGAATTACATGATCTAACTTTTTTAAACCACAACTTTAAGCAAGGGTAAGCCCGTCAGTCTGTCAGTTTTTAATGGAATTGAATGAAATTGCACTTAAAACAAAAAACATAATTTAAATGCCTCATGCCTTTTCGCGGGCCGTCAGTTAAGGCCAAAAAAGGATTTTAACCACTTTCAAACTCTTCAGTTTGAGATTACAAATGACCTGTCTGAAGTGAGTTTAAACGGATTACAGGACTTAAATGGGTTTTTAAAAACGTTTTTAGTAGTATAGGTACTTTAAGTAAGCATTTTTTATCTAAAAAAGCGAAGAAGAAAAAGAAGAGCTTTTGGGGGTTGAGCTACCCACGTCCGTAGGAGTGCACTCTATTCTGATTCCCTACACGTGGTCCCCGGGTAGTGCTAACCGGGTAGCAAACTCTGGTGGGAGGCTTCGGCCGTGGCTAGTTACCACTCACCGAACTAAGCCATGCCGTGAAATTACCTAGTCGTGTTTCGGGATGTAATCCGGTGTAACCGTTCCGAAGACGGGTCTGAGCAGTAGCGCACTTGGAGCGCCTCGCTCAACTGCAGTCTCTGTACTTCTTCACTCTACAAAACTTCAAGGCTAGAGTGAATAAGTACCTTATAGGTCGTCGTGCTCCATCTTAGACCACAACGTCGCTTAACATCAGGCAGTTGGTGGTCAAACGCCGACCTATTCTACATTAAAAAAAAGCTAGTATAAGAAGACTCGCTTCTCAAGCCAGAGGGAGCGGGTCCGGACCAATTTTTTTTTAATGTTATCTGCTAATTAACTGGAGCCCGGTGTATTGCGACCGGCTCGCCCCTTTTACATGTGGGAAAATCGTCTGGCGAAATGTGGATACTGTACATCTCTGCCAGCTTCTTCGAGGGAAAGGCGTGGCGAATAAAGTTATGTTATAGTTTTTAGTATCTGAAATGATTTAACTATTTTTAACTAGAACTTCAAGCAGAGGTTCTCAGTTCGTCGGAATCTTTTTTTAAAGTATGTACGATTACTCAAAGACGCCTGGACAAATTCGGAAAATTCTTTTTTTTTTGTTTCTTTTTGTTTTTCCCAAGTTGTCCCATTTAAAATTTATGGAAATTGGTCGAGTGGTTTTTACTACTATTACAGAAATTCTGATGAGAAGTCGGTTTTTTTTTAAATTTAGTGGTTAACGCGTGGGTTAATTGGAGGTAAAGAACCTACTCTTAGCAGCGTAAGTATAGGATAATAATTATAAAACACAACTGAACAGCTACAAAAAACAACTTCCTAAAATAAAAATATTTCACACTTAGCAAAGTTTAAATGGGTAACTGAAAAACTTTTGTCATTGTAATCTTTCAGAGCAAAGAACTTGAGAACAGCTATATGAATTAAAAATAAGGAGAGTAATTCAGCTAACCATAGCCAATGTTACAGGCAAGTTGATTAACCGGGCAGTATTAATATGACCGGTGATTTTAATAAAAAAATCAAGGCCGTCTCTTCTGCCCAACTCCTCTATTAGAGCAAATCTGACTTAGATTGGTAAGGTTAGAAAGCTAACGCGGGAGCAAAGCGAAGCAGAGCTTCCGTCTTAGCCTTCACGGTTATTTTTTTAAACCCGAAACCGGGGAAGTTTTCGGGTTTTAAACTTTTTGAAATGACTAGGCTAGACAAGTAGTCAACGTTGTCGATCCAAGTCACTTTGCCCATACTGAACGGTCATTATTCATAGTAACCAGACTTCTAAATTTAATTTAAATTTATTCTTATCGTTTCTGTTTTAATTTGTTGTTATTTTAAATGTGTCTTATGTTTAACGGTACATTCTGTCTACCTAAAAGTGTCTCCTGGTAACTTCGCACCAAGCCCCAAGATACAGGCCTGGAGCTTAGTTTGGGACTCACTGTCAACCTTTAGTTCAGTACTAGTTTATTTAGTTAATCCTATTTAAGGTCAACCTGCCTGTATGTACTTTTCTTTTTTAATAAATAAATTTGATTTGAAATTTTGATTTGATTTCTCAACGTGCCCGTAACACCGATACCGTTGATGTTGCGTAAGCCTTAAAAACGAATGTCTCACAAACTAACTGACCAATGACACGTGTGTAAAACATTAGTGATACTGAGCCGTTCCCCGACCGGTTTATAATGCCCAACGCAACGTCAACGTTGGTTAGCGGAATTGCCCCAAGGTATCTTTGAGATAACTAAACCTGGTATTCTTTTGAATTAAAACAATCCCTTTAAGTTAAGGTACTTTGATGTCCTATGTCTAGACTTACACAGTTTAGTTTGTGAATTTTTTATTTTAAAAAAGCAAGCTTGCTGCTTCTTAATTGCTGTTCTCTTTGATTTTGTTATTTAAGGACCCGACTTTTTTCGCTCTAAAGTTGCTAGTCTGAAACATATTATAACATGAATATTAAGTAAACATGTTGAAGCTAAGGTTGAAGTCTTTGAGTAGTCATTTATTTATGTGAAACTAGCTGACCTCCACGAACATTTCAAGACTAAGATAAGATAAATCCGTTCAGCCGTTCTCGAGTTTTAGTGAGACTAACGAACAGCAATTCATTTTTATATATATAGATTAAAGTTTTTTTTTTTAAAGGAGGCAAATATAATGATATTCATTGTAAGTATTTTTGTGTAATAGATAATGATAAATAGATAGATAATGTAAAGTAACTTTTTTTTATATTTCACAAAATAAAATTTGACTTTTAACGTAGGTTTTATTATATGTTCTGTGCTTTCAGTTAAGTATAAGTGTTTTCAACAAATAATTTGTGATTTGAATTTTTAAAAGCTACGTCTATTCTAACCAAATTCTATCACAATTTCGTCCGTTACGGAGTTAAGTGGAATCAAACTAACAAACATACAAAACATACACACACACTTTCATAACATTTTAATTTGTTTTCTAATTACCAGTTTCATAAAACTTCGCTATCTATGCGTTAATTTAATGTCAATCTACAATGTACAGCTGAAGCAATCAACCTTTGTCCACCGAAATCACGCACGAGATAACATCGCTCATTGTCTGGGCATCCATTAACCTTATAGCTTGTAGGTAAGTCCATAACTACATACCCCCTTAGCAATAGACGTTGTACAGCCGCCTTCTTTGAAATGTTTGATCTTGATCGAGAAATAACAAAACACTTTATAATACGTATCGGGCCGAGATTCTATGATCTTTTTCCATCGCCTTTTCCTTATACTATTTGTCATCATGCAACTCAAGAGAGCTGGGCAGGACACGTGGCTAGGTGTGGTGACGGCAGGTAGAGAGGAGCCATGTTATAACAATATACTCCGCCAGATATAGTTTTCAGCAACACATAGTGACGTCAATCAAAGCATGAGCAAGACCGAAATAAGTAATTTTCAACAAGTTCGAAAGAGACGGATGACGAAGACGTCATTATGAGAATGCTAGACCTTGTTTTGTTGCATCATGAGTAGAGCCATCGAAATGAGAAAAAAAATCAGTGAGTGGAGCAGTGACAGAGTGGCTACCGATAGCAGACTACACACACTACGTTTTATACACATTTGTTTCTACTATGTTTTTAATGTGCAGACTGTTCTTAGAGTATGTGTTCCTTAATATTTTTAATTGTTTTTGTAAGTTCGCTCTAATGAAAGCATATCGTAAAACCATAAAAAATAAAGCTGCGACAGAAAACTAGTCCCTTGAGCCGGTGACATAAAAACGGAAACTGTACCCTTTAATCATTTATCGACATGAAAAAAAAAATAGGTTTAACGGTGTATTCATCCCATCCCATCCCGTACAGCAGATCCATTGCGGGTCACACTCATACGTGGATAGCAATGATGGTCAGTCACCTTTAACTAGTGACGTGTAACTATTCTGACGTGCAACTATTCTAACGTGTAACACGTTCTGACGTGTAACTTTCTGACGTGTAACATTTCTGACATGTAACTATTCTGACGTGTAACTATTCTGACGTGTAACTATTCTGACGTGTGACTATTCTGACGCGTAACTATTAGTTATCAATAAATTCTGATTTCCAGCATTATTAACCGGTGCCAAACATTTTGCACGCCCGCTTAGATATTCCACTCCGATTGAAAACGTCGATGGATGAAAACGATTTATCGAAATGGGTTTAACTCCATTTGCCGCGGTCGGACGCTTCCTGACGTCGCAGAAAATTGAACTTAAACCAATACCACTGCTACAAGTCTAGCAAGAAGCGATGAAGGACACGAGATTGAGTAAAAAAGTAAACTGTATTACTGTAAAGTGAATTGATTTTTGTAAAGTGTTATTATATTTTGTTATAACTGCACCTCGCAGTTTTACCCTTGGTTAAAAAGTATCATATGTGCTATTCTAGACTATAATCTATCTCTGTGCCAAATTTCATTCAGATCTGTTCAGCCGTTCTGGCGTGAAAGAGTAACAAACATCAATCCATCCATCCATCCATTCTTACAAACTTTCGATCAGCAAACCGATTCCTTAATTCGTCGTACTCGAGTGAAGACCAAGTGGACGCTAATCTTCTGCGGTGAGATGTCTGATTCGTATTTTAGAAAACGTAGCGATGTGCCATATTGATTGGCTCAATTTATTTTCTTACAATCTATCATCCGATCTCACGTGACGAAATTAAACGCGTTCCGTGGAAAAACAATCAAAGTTTTCTTGTTATCATAACTTCACTGTTCTTACGCAAATTGATTTTATGCCAGGCGCTGTTAAGAGTCATTAAAATGTCGCTTGCACAGTCTACCGCGAGAAACTAAGGACTACCTAAGTATCAATAACACAAATATGATAAATGCGAAAGTTTGTGTGTTTGTTTCTGCTTCAGAAGTAGTATGGATTTAGATGTAACTTGATTATATGTAGTTTCAATCCGCAATAAAAAAACATTTAACATTTTGGATCAACACAGGTACTGTTTATCTAAAAAAAAATTGGTTCCTGTCCGGTGTAACATGAACTTAAAGCAACATAAATAAGCGACGCTACCGTAAATACACAACTCACTCATACGCTTACAGCCAATCAGTGAATTACAGAGCAACGTAAACAAATCACCCAAAACGTGATGCTCAGTCACACAAGCTTGAGGTGATTCTCACACTTCAGCGCGATGCAGCGAAACGCGTTTTTTAACGTTCCACCGAAGTATGTTGCTCGACCGAGCTAGCGTTAGCGTTTCGACTAAATTGCGAGTATGTCCGATTTTAGTTGCATGCTTTACCATTGTTATTGCAAATAAAAATGAAAAAAAATGAAAATGAAAATGTTTATTAGCTGCAATATACATATTACACATAAGAAAAATACACATAAATTATAAAACTTGGTAATAATATAACATGCAGAGGAGTTTTTTTTTAAAAAAGAGGTAAATTAACAACAGTTTCCTCACTAGGCAAAGCCAGTGTCGAGGAATCCTGTTAGCAAAAAGTTTTTATACATCATTATAATGATCCTCTGTCGACATAAAGATGTTACAAAAAAAGGAAAAAAGCTAATATAGACAAGCTAATAATATCTTTATCTTTATTAGTCAGGATCTCTGTCCGGATCTTCTACAGGTCGCATTTCTTAACCGATTCTCTTGAAATTTTGTAAGTAGGTTTGATTTTTTTTGTCGAGGCAGTTTTTGGAAATATTTTAAAATAGCGGAGATATGTATTTTTTTTATTTCACGAGTATCGGTTGAGGAATGCGACCTGTAGAGGAGGACAAACGTCCGAGAGGTCTAAAACTCACAGAGCCACTAATTGATATTAAAACAGGCGCGGTGTATACAACACACTGACTACCTCTCTATTTATCTACGCACGGGTTATTTAGCTCGTCAACTCGCGCGTCATGGCATGCCACAGAGCAGTGAGACAACCGCCTAAGCTACCACCATTATTTTTACCTCGTTCAAGGTCCAGGCATTTTAAAATATCTCTATGAACACATTTATAAATTTCAATTTAATTTAATTTTTTTATGAATTTTCTATGAACACATTTTTCTGACAGAGCTCTTAAAAATCGTAAAATTCCAAACAATAAGTCAATCTTTTCAAAAAGCTTGGTAAGTAAAAGATGCTTAGTTCAATGGACACTTAGCTTGCCTATTGTTTTGTAAATTAATTCTTTAGTTCGGATGAGAAGGGCCATCAAATAAATGAAAAGAACTAAATTAATTTGAAATAGACTCTAGTTTTAATAAAACAAAGACGTTATTCAAAAGGTTTTGTTTTAAGTTTAAGATTGAAGCGCTTAACTAATCTTTTAAGCCTTTTGATTGTAAATCAGCTTTAGTTTTCATAAAAGATTAAGATTAATTAAGTTTTTTTTTGGTCCCCATCCAGGCGAATTTGGCATCGCACGTCTTGTGCATTTGCCAGTGTTAAGTTAATATAGTTTTTACAGATGATAGAGTGATGATGGCGACCATGAACCCCTCCCCTTTCCCCATTTCAGTAAAAGTGATGGATACTTTGCTCAAACTTTTTATGCAGTTTTGTATATATAGAGAATGCGAAAAGTCATGTTTCGCAATATTTGTATCATTTGCCCACACATTAACAAATCGACAAAGGTCAATCAATAAATCAACCATTATTACTTACACTTTAACACTCGAAGAATCACAAGAATTAGAAAAAATACAAAATCACGACATCACCTTTTCGGTTCCCCCCAAATAGTCCATTACTATGTCACAATGATCTATTTTGACAAAGAAATAAACTGGACATCTGTAAAAAAAAAAGAAAGAGCTCTTGAAAGGATCAAAATCCTAGCCGCGGAGAAAACAAATTATAATTTTAGACGCCAGAGCTTTAGAACACCTCCGCCGCGGATACATACAGCGAAACCGCAGTAGTTCTGCCATGTCTTGTACTTTGCTTTGTATGACAAGCGTAACAGGAGCGAAACTGCCTGTTCAGTGTTCTAACGTACAGATTTGATTAAGATCTTTGCTCCAGTATATCTGGTGCCGCGGCAGATCCGAAAGTATCATTAGCGCTCTGACACTTCATGTATAACCCCCAACGCCCAACGCCCCAACGACGTTATAAGTTTGAAGTATATGTGTGTGTGTGTGTGTGTGTGTGTGTGCGTGTCTGTGGCATCGTAGCTCCCGAGCGGATAAACCAATTTTGTTTTTTTGTTTTAGAGGTGAATTAGTCGGAGTGTTCCTATCTACGAGTATGTTTGATGAAAATCGAAGTCGGGGGTTTTTTTTATTTTTTTATTTATAGAAATTTAAACATGTATTAAACTTAATCGAAAATGGAAAAAAAAATCCGACTTGAGAACCTCCTCCTTTTTTGAAGTCGGTTAAACTGTATACCTATTCCGAGGCTGATAACCCAGTTGGGTTAGTCAAAAAAAGGGCGTAACCTTGCATTCATTCCCGTGGATTTATTACATTTTTTATTTTTATACAAAACGTTGTTATAACGGGATTTTTGTTTACACAATTATAGTACTTAAATAAATAAAATATTATTTATTGCATCAAATTACATATTTTTAACAATTACTACTAACTTATTATGATAATGGTGACGTTAATACATAAGTAGAATATTTCCGCTCAGGTGCCTGCTTACACGTATACTTATACATTTTTGTATGTATAAATGTTTATGAATGATGAACATTTGTGTTTGATCTATGTCTGGGTGTTAATATCTATTTAAGTGTGTATTTAAAAATATCTAAATATGTCCCTGGCAGACATAGTACAAGCTTTGCTTAGTTTGGGGTCAGGCGACCGTGCGTGGAAGTGTCCCGAATTTTTTATTTATTTATTTACGTCATATACCTGCAAAAACTGTATGTCGGAGCCTACTAAGTCAAAACATATTTCCTTGCATCGCCAACATTGAATGCACTATATACTATATAAATTTAACAAACAATATAGCAAACTAAACCTAACATTTGACAGCCTCGCCGCAAACTTGAACGGAAAGTATGTATTTTCCATAGTTTCGTGGCAGTTCATGGAATAGAGTGGTAAAAACGATCGCTTTGCCCGCGTTGGCTGAATCAATATTCATGCTTTAATCATGGGTTTGCTTTGAAGTAACGTTGGAAGGACCGAGGGCTGACGCGGGTTTCCGAGAAACTTGAAAGTGGAACGCTAACGTCGTTTCTAATACACGTACTATCTCTACCCCGCGGTTGTACCTACTATGTAAAATAGCAGGTACAAATGAATAGGAATGAATTTTTGATTTCGAGATAAATATTCTGTTTTTTGCGTTAATCCAGAGTTAAAACACTGGAGGAAACTGGAGGAAATAAACCTCAAACCTCATTGCTAAATCGAATCCAAATCTAGTGAAGCGTGTTGGCGTGTAGAAGTAGGTACCGTAAACTTACTTTTGAAAATTGGATTTTTAACCCTTGACGTGTGTGTGTGTGTATGACTGTCTGTGACATCGTAGCTTCCGAACTGAGGAACCGATTTTTTTATTTAAAAGGTGATTTGAGATTAATTGAATTAAGAGGCGGGTCTTCTCCAACTAGGCTATCATCGCTCACATACGGCTAAGCCTACGCTACAAAAACATCAAGGCAAGAGTTTCATTGCAACAGATAGTGTAAACCTACGCGACTGTGGGTAAGTCGCGAGGTAAATAACAAATGACATACGTCGTTGCTAACCATTTGCTAACCGACACTTTGACAATAGACAATTTTTATGTCATATACAAAACCCATGGTATGATAATATACTCCGCCAGGTATAGCATTCCGATCACGCGGGCAACACGTAGTGACGTCAATCGATGCTTAAGCAAGACCGAAATATGTCATTTACAAATAGTTTGAAAGAGACGGATGACGATGACGAGTGACGTCATTGCGTGTTTGCTTCCGGAACACTAGACCTTGTTTTTTTGGATCATGACAAAACCCAAGTAATTATACAAAAAATATTAATGAATAATAACGATGAAATAAACTATAGGTACAGTATTGATTGCCAGAAGCCGGTTCCAACTCAGCATAATGCCGGTTGCAGCAACCAGCGATGGTCTTCCACTGTAACCAGTTGTGACGTCACCCATGGATTCAACTTGGCATTTGCTGAAATACTACTGCTTGCCTGCTAACTGCTGAAGCGTAATCGGAAATCACATAGGGTTAACTCTATGAAAATAAAAAGTGCCAATACATTTCGATTAGTTAAAAAAAAACTGAAACATTTGATGGACCTATCTATGTACGAGTATATGCCTAATTTAGCATCGATACGAAAAAATTGTAACGATTTTTAGTCGTTCAAAGGTGTCGGTCGTTTGATTTATGAGTTTTACAAATTGGACGTGTCACAAAAGCACAAACTAATGCATGTTGCTTTCATTTCTAATCTATATTCATGTCCATGATTTAAACATTTTTGAGGGTAACTTTATGGCAAAGGTAATAAAAGTTGTAGATTGCGCATGTAGATAAATTCCCTATAAAATACTATACTCACGGCATCGGGCGCGGGAAAAGATAATAAATCTTACGATTGGACAACTTTAAGTTTAGCTAGCCAATCATGGGCTATACGAGTACAATCGATGAGCTTTTTTTTATTTTTTATTTTTTTTGGATGACTAATGCTGTTGGCCACTGAGGCCTCGACAGCGTACCGGGCATTAGGCAAGCCCAGAAGGCGCAGGGCCTCAAAAATGCTTAAGACAATGGGCGACGAGCACAAGGGCACCTCTGAGGTACGACCTCGGCTTGGGCTGTCGCCGAGGGAGGGGCGTCCAATTGCCCTGGTAGTCCAGAAGGGGCTTGCTCTAGGGCCCTAATTGGGACGGTTGAAGTTAAGGTTAAAAATAAAATAAAATATTATTAACAATGACTCGACCGCCTTGTTCGGAAAGGGATATCGATGAGTTGATTCACTGCTTGGTTATAATAATCGACTGGAAAAAATCGTTCCTAACTATATTCACACCCCGGGCACTAGGGTACAAAAGCCGCGTTTTAACTACCTATTACACAGACACAATACACACACATGTATTACACAGACACTACACACATGTCGTTTTTTTAGACGCGTAATTGTGTGTATGAAGTCTAAGGTTGTCACCCTATGAATAATTATTGTACTTACTAGGTTTATGAAGCCTTTGAAACTAACGTTATTAGTCTCTCTATAGATTTCGTAAATTTACGATTTGCATACCTACAGAAACATTAACCATCACAACACTCCAACTCAATTAATCACGTAGTTTGAAGGAATATCCAAGAATCTATAAAATGCCGTCTACACTAGTTTTAAATGTAATTTAAACATGCTTTGTTTTGTAATTCAATACCCGCCGGTACATTACCCTGAGTTAGGGCTCATTATTTATGGAAGGACTTGCTGCGCTCCGCGGTTTTCTCTGCGGTTAAAAAGAAGTTCTATGTGTTATATCAGACTATAATATATATCTGTGCCAAATTTCATCCACATCCGGTCAGCCGCTCTGTCGTGATTGAGTAACAAACATCCATACATCCATCCACCCAGACATCCATCCAAACTTTGTTTTAATAATATTTTTTTTTTTACGTAGAATAGGTCGTCGTTTGACCACCAACTCGCCTATGATGTTAAGCGACGTTGTGGTCTACGATGGAGCACGACGATCTATAAGGTACTCATTCACTCTAGCCTTGAAGTTTTGTATAGAGTGAAAAAGTACAAAGACGGCAGTTGAGTGAGGCGTTACAAGTGCGCTACTGCTCAGACCCGTCTTCGGTGCGGTTACACCGGACTACATCCCGAAACACGACTAGGCCATTTCACGGCATGGCTTGGTCCGGTGGGTGGTAACTAGCCACGGCCGAAGCCTTCCATCAGAGTTTGCTACCTGGTTAGCACTACTTGGGACCACGTGTAGGGAATCAGAATAGAGTACACTCCTACGGACGTGGGTGGCACAGCCCCCAATATATTAGTGAGATTGGCTATACTTCCGGGATTCATCCGCGTGGGCAATCCAACAAATCTGTAGGTACTTCCGGCTCTAATAACGACTAATTAATAGTTCAATCTATTAATTCGTTTATTTTTTTTTTATTCACGCTGGTGTGAACAATAAAAAGCTTATTTCTCTACATAACAGATCAAAAGCCCTTTATTTTACAAGCTTTCATTTAACTTGGCGTGTTGTTAGTAGGTAAGTATCTTGCACGAGGATATGTCTGGGTCAATTCTTGGAAGCTAAATTATACTCACTTCCAGACTTTCGATTTGACTCAAATTTAGTTTAGGTACTTGCATATCTTCGGTAACTAATGCAATGCAATGTAATAAGGTACTGTTGATTGTGGTGATACTGGTCTGATGATGAAGTCGGAAGGTGGCCATAGAAATTCCTCGATAGTTGTTAACAGACTGGTTGTTTGGACTCATTTTGATCAGCTCACAGCTTTTCTACTAATTTGATTAGTTGGATTTGAAACTCAAGCTAACTCCTCAAACCTCAAACATTGACCGCCTCGGCGGCTCAGTTGGTATTGAACCTGCCTTCTGTGCGAAGGGGCGTGGGTTTGATTTCTAGGACAAACATTCATTTGATTAACATTTGTGTTTGTTCCTATGTCTAGGTGTTAATATCTATTAAAGTTTGTATTTATAAAATATAAATGTATGTATGTACATATATCAGTCTCTGGCTGCCATAGTACAAGCTTTGCTTAGTTTGGTGTCAGATGACCGTGTGCGCAAAATGTTCCGAAACCTTGTTTTGAAAAAATAAAAATAAAACAAATTCATTTATATTGTTAACACTTGGGTAGTTTAGGTACTGTTTATAAGTATTAGGTATGTTGCAAAATATGCTAATTTAAGAGTCCGTAGACACAAGAAGGCAATATCGCGCAAGGTAAGCTGAATCCGCACAAATTCTTAGGAATACAAACATTCTCAAACATTCCCAAACATTTGCACAGGACCGGCCCTCAAAGGATACTTTGAATGCCCGCAGTCTAGTTGCCGCACTGAGAATATGAAACCTCCAACTAATATTTGAATTTATGCTTCTAAGGTTCTGTCGATTAAATTTATCTGTGTAAGAGGATAAATACAATAAATTAAAGTGTGCGCACTATACTACGCGTAGCTGTCATGGTATAAAACATAATTTAAGCTTATAATAGAGTCTCTACAATCTAGACCTCGCTGGTTCGTATTTTGGCTTATAGCAGTCTCTACCCCACGTTTAGTAGAGCTTGTGATCCGGCACGAGTAGGTATTGCCTTGTTATTTCTCAATGTTGTGCAATTCTATTTTATGGACAGAATTTTCTATAAACTTCTTGAAATAAAAGACAACTTTCACGGACATTTATAATGTTCATACAAATTACAAAATAGGCATACTTCCTTAGGTATTTACAAAGAGTATGTAAGGTATTTATACAAAAAGATTAGAAAAAAACAAATAAGTATACTTTTTTCCCCCATTCAGGGCAGTATGGCGCTGCTATATCCCTCATCATCTTCATCATAGATTACATTAGTCTTTATTAGGACTAATGTAATGACAAGAATACAGATGATTAAGCGCCATGTTGGCTCTAGCCTGCCCTGTGGAGTGTGGAGCGAAACAAAAAAAAAAGTAAACTTCTAAACTTTTTTTTTTTAAATCATGAAACATCATGATTCATCATGAAGGTCTAGCATTCCGGGAGCCAACACGTAATGACGTCACTCGTCATCGTCTTCCGTCTGTTTCGAAATAATTGTAAATGACTTATTTCGGTCTTGCTTAAGCATCGATTGACGTCTCTGCGTGTTGCCCACGTGGCCATTTTTGACTCGTAATGACGGACCTGACGGAGTACATATTTTTATACAATGGCCTACATTACTGACTACATTATTGACTGCCTCGGTGGCTCATTTGGTAGTGAACCTGCCTGCTGAGCTTGGGGGCGTGGGTTCGATTCCCACCTAGAGCAAACATTTATGCGATGAACATTTGTGTTTGTTCTATGTCTGGGTGTAAATATCTATCTATTTAAGTATGTATTTAAAAATATATATGCATGTATATCAGTCTCTGGCAGCCATAGTACAAGCTTTGCTTAGTTTGGGGTCAGGCGACCGTGTGTGTAAGTGTCCTGATATTTATTTATTTATTTATTTATTACGTCTATAGTCAAGCAAAGGTAGGCATTTGATCAAGTACATACTTATATTACTTTGTACCAAATCCTGAAATAATGTTTTTGATTATTTATGTTCATCCTAATACAAACTTCTTAACTAGTATTTCATATAAAGCAAAGGTGACTTTGTTGATACGTTTTCACGCAACTACTCAACAGATCATCATACAATTTTGATTTTCACGGGTACAGATACATAGGGTGCCTTTCGTTCCGATAAAAATTAACGGTTATAGTAGGACAGCCGGTGAAACCGCGGGCAAATGGGCCCAGCTAGTATACTTTACATAAAAAATAGAATTCTAGCCAAACTAACTATCTAGCAGAATGAACTATTAACTAATAATAATTAGACCCGAAAGTACCGGCACTTTTTGTCGGATTGCTCTCAAGAATTCCGGAAGTACAGCCAATTCTTCCATAAATAATGAGCCTAACACAAATAAATGTACCGGGTATTGAACTTCTCGTCTTGAATCATTCCCGTTTGCTTCCACTCGACTCGAATTTAATGAAGACATTTGTAAGGGAACAGCTTGCGATTTTGAATTGCATTGAAATTTACATTGGAACAGCTACCTCATTTCTAGTTGCGAGTTTGAACGCGATTGTTGTATTATACAGAGAGTTACGAAAACCCTGTCGGACAATTGGTGGGCAGGTACACACACTTAAAAGTATTCATGCAAAAATTCCAAAAAAATACACGTTAAGAATATCAAGAGTTATGATCTGTTTAAGAACGCAAGAAAAAAAGGAAATTTTACAGAATGATTAACAAATCTGTATCATTTATGTTCGCGGCTTTTATTCTAAGAAAGAAGCGGCACGACGCGCATAGTTTACGAATAAAACCGACGCGATTAGTGTCTGCGTTCGCGCTTTAGGAGGACGGAGCGCGATTTGTAATTTTTTTTATAGTTAATATTTAATTTAGCATAATTGCATCCTCCAGCCGATACTGGATGCGCACCTCGGATACAACAGGGTTTTTGTAACACCCTGTATATGTAGTTATTTACTTTTTTTTCTTTTTATACATTACTAGCTGTTTTTCCCGCGGCTTCGCTCGCGTTTTTAAGTCTATGACACACAGGGATAATGTATGTAGATTTATTATGGTAAAATTAAATTACATTTTTGAAATCGGACCATGAGTTTTTGAGTTTATTTCTTACAAATATACAAAAATACTAATCTGTCCTCCTTATAATTTTAGTGTAGGTTTTATAGTTTTAGTGTGTGATTCGAAAATAGGTAATTATTTATTTGTAGGTATTCTCTCAGCTTGTCTCAGTCTTGAGGCTCGCCGATAATTCTCGCCGATAAGTACTTACCTATTATGTTTTATATCTTTCTGTAACTTATAGAATTCTCTTTTTGTAATAAGTAAACATTTTCTTATTCTTAGAAAAAATATTATCTAATTACAAATACAACTAGAAGTAAAGCTGACTTGTAAGCATAAAGAAGCTTTTCCATCAACATCTCTACCTATTTATAATTTTCATCTGCACCTACGAGTACCTACGAGTACATACCATAGTCATGCCTCTTTTTCGTAGGGGTAGGCAGACACAACTTCTCTCCACTTGCTACGATCCTGGTACACATCTTTCGCTTCTTCTACTTACAGGTACATGAGTACTACATGTACTGTACATGTACATGTACTGTATTAGCATAAGTACATCTAGGTACTTATACTAATATTCTCCTAGCTAGTAGGTCACCTCAAACGGAGACCTCACATACTCCAAAACTTCTCATCCGATTTCGGTCTCGAACTTAAAAATTGTATTTAAATTTACTAAGAGAGCTTCACAATCACTAAGAATCATAGCCTATTAAAGTTGAGCGAAGCCAAGAGTTGATGCACTAGTTTCTAATAAAGAACTAGATTTAATTAATATTCTGAACTAGTAAATTTTAATTAGAACTGAACAAGTAAACCCGTGCAAGCTCAAGCTTTGGATGTCTGCATTTAATTTGCGAAGTAGGTTGCTTGTCTCGGATATTACAGCAGATCGTGTCTCGTGACACGACATCTCCAGATATAACCGCAAACCTGTGTCTGTGTCTGAGATTTGTGTTTGCAGACAGACGCTATTTTACTTAAGGTAGGTCGCCTTCATTCAATCTTCGAGCACTCTGTCATTTTACTTCAGAGAAGCTGTTGTGGTCAGACGCTTAGCCTCTATCAACTACTGACTGCTACCGCGGCTCTAAGGTTTTAGGCATTTCCCTACTGACGTCTGACGTAACTTCTGAAGGCAAAGTATTTTTTTCCTGCGAGGGCTTAGGCCTTTTCAGGTCTTCAGTGCTATAATCTTATTTGCTGTTATGTAGTGCTAATATTCAGAATTATTCGGAAACATTTCCAATCGGATCCCACAAATTTCAAACTCAAATTGTTCGAATTTCAGTCTACTTTTATACATTTTGGAATAGGGAGTCAAGTTTAAATCCGATCGGAAGAATGAATCACGTTTAAAAACTTATGAAACGGACTGGAATCCGAACGGACACGTTTCCGATATACCTATGCTGGTGACCTGAACACTATGGTGCCAGAACGCCTAGGGCTAGGCCACTCGGGCTTTAATTATAACTTGCTTATTTTTACTTTTAAGGGTTTACGAGTTCATTAATTAGTGTAGTTAATCGACATGTAAAAAAATTCATAACTCCTATATCGGTAGAGTAGTTAGTGTAAAATTAGCTCTGCCAATTTCTCTGTCGTCTCTTACCTCTCTCTTTCTCTCTTCCCGATTATGTATCCTACATGGTGGTGGTCATCCTTCCTTATTTTTTCCTCCACTTTTCTCTGTCCTCGACTCCGTTTAATGTGACCTCACACTCTCTCATGTCTCTGAGATTTATCTCTTACATACTTACGATAAGGGTGCTCACAAACTAGGCTACTAAACGCGAATTGATCCCATAACGTCGACTTCCACGACTGCTCCTCACTATGCGCTGTGTCCCGCCGCGCCGCTCCTCACTTCGCGCTGTATCCCGCCGCGCCGCTACTCACTTCGCGCGGTGCCCCGCCACACCGCTCGATGAAATTCTCTGCATTTAGTCCTGGCACACCGCTCGTCGGTTTTTACGTGATCCCACCACTTCGATCCTTATTTTTAGGGGTGCCTATTCCGAATACCCAACCTTACGCTTTTACTAAGGGGTCAAAGTAGTTTTGCATTCGACGCCGCCGCTGGTGATTCTCTCTGTGGTGGCTATAAGCGTACTTCCACACGAGATGTAGGAAGGCTTCGCTGGCGCTTTTTCGGCAATAGAGGCTAGGCTGTCGTTGGGTTGTGACTGGGCTGTGGCGTAGTGTGCGAGCGGTCTCAGTGTCGGATCTAAATGTTTTCTCCCCATTTAATGATAAAAAGAAAACCTTTTTACATCGTCACGGCACAGAATCCCTGTAATCGCCGCCAGTCGCATGTCCACATCGCGTGAAAGGTCGAGACTCGAAATCCCAAACCTTTTTCAAGGAATTCGCGTACAAATTTCCTGTGGCTAGTTCTAAGTGAAAAGGTAGTTCCGGGTTCGTATCCGGGGTTGTCAACAAAGAAATGCTTAACGTTTAGTTTACGCATGTGGAATGCCGAAAACAATCTCAAGCAACTAAAAAACTCTAAGGGTCGGAAAATTCAGAAACGGCGCTTGGTCATGAATCGCGATTCAAAACTGTTTTTATGTTTGGTAAAAGCAGTTTTAAATCGAGATTCAAGACTAAGCGTGGTTTTAACATGCGGGCCTAAAAGATTTAATCGTGCTGTATGTAGAACTCGGTTTCACCCGCATTACGACAGGAACCGTTAATTGTTTCGGGATGAAAAGTAACCTATGTTCTTTTTTGTACGCTGGACTTGCTTACATTCCACGATAATCCTACTAATTTTATAAACGCGAAAGTTTGTATGTATGTATGGAGGGATAGATGGATGGATGTTTGTTACTCTTTCACGCCAGAACGGCTGAGCAGATCTGGATGAAATTTGGCACAGAGATAGATTATAGTCTAGAATAGCACATAGGATACTTTTTAACCGCGGGTGAAACCGCGGGGCGCAGCTAGTTGGTTAATAAATTCGAACGGACTCACTCTCGCAGTTATAATATTAGTTAGTTGATTGATTAGTTGCACCTCATGGTGATTGCTACCCGTGGTGAAAAAGTAGGTTAAAGGCACTTAAGTTACCTACCTTCCTACCTAATTTCAAAATCCGTCCACCTACTCGTGAGAAGATAGGTATAAAAAACAGAAACAAACCAACTTACGCATTATATTTATTTGTAGAGGTGTATGTACAAGTACATTTAGGTATGTACAGTAAAAACTATTGCTTGTACTAACTTATTTAATAATTAAAACAAAAGCTAATATTACTAGACGGGTACAGCTGTAAAGTAAATACTTTACAATTCTCCTAGAATACCTAATAGCTATAATTCCATACTTCCTCATAGGAAATGGCTGGAAGCGTCGATTAGCCGGCTCCGTGTTCCGTGACAGCGAAAGGTCTTCTTAGGGTTGAAAGGAAATGGGGCAGATAGAGCTTTTACGGCTCCATAAACTAGCCCTTGTTTTACTATTCTGCTCGTTTTAATATGTACCTATACAAACAAAAAACTTTTATACCTAACTAACTGAGCATGTAGTGTTAGGTACCCGCAGTTAAAAAGTAGCATATTGTAACGGTTAGCCGTTCTGCTAAGCCGTATGCTGAGCCAAAGCCAAGCCATGCCAAGCCATGCCAAGCCGAGCCCGACAAGCAAGCCCAGCATATTTAATTGATAGCCTTAGTTGATTGTAAAGTCCGATTGTTATATGACGCACCTAAATGATTGCCGCCATTTTGTTACCGCCCTTATTTTGCAGTGGGGGTAAGCTAGTTAAAAGTGCGAGCAGCGCAGTTATCAGATTATTCTCCGTAGGCGGCCTAGGAACATCCTAGGCGACCCGGACGACCCCATCGCCGTCGTCACGTCGGCGGCGCTGGGGTCGTCCGACCCGGCAGCTCCTTGCAACAGGAAGTATTCAGTTTTTGGTATAGGCGTCGGTTACCAAAGGTACACTGTCATACACCGACCTCGCCGGCGAGGTCGAAGACTGCCTACAAGGTCTGTTAGAAGATCGATTAGTTAGCTCGTAGTGTTCGCTTATTTTACGCCCCTCAGTTTCTTGCCTGTTCTTCTGAGGTGAGGTTCCCTTTCCGAACAAGGCGGTCGAGTCATTGTTAATAATAATTTATTTTGTTTTTAACCTTAACTTCAACCGTCCCCGTTAGGGCCCTAGAGCAAGCCCCTTCTGGGCTGCCAGGGCAATTCGACGCCCCTCCCTTGGCGACAGCCCAAGCCGAGGCCGTACCTCAGAGGTGCCCTTGCGCTCGTCGCCCATAGTTTGTAAGCATTTTTGAGGCCCTGCGCCATCTGCGCTTGCCTAATGCCCGGTACGCTGTCGAGGCCTCAGTGGCCAACAGCATAGAGTCATCAAAAAAAAAAAAAAAAGTTATCAGATTATTCTGTACTACTATACCTTAGCCTAAGCTAAAACTTGTTCGATTAAAATAAAAGTATAATAAAATTATCAACACGTGTTTTCAGTTTTGCTTCTGTTTTACTATATACTTATTCCGCCTTCTAATTTTGTTTATGCTTTAATGGTCATTGGGTGCCCTGATGCTAGCAGGTGACGCGAATGGGAGGACACGCGATGACCATAGTCGTTACGCTTAGAAAACTTGTGCCTGTGTGAGCTATAGACTCGCGGCTGACGTCTGTCGCATTCTTCAACTGTTTCTCGTGAAACTAAAAAAAAATATATCGAAGCTACCCACAAAATTTCACGAGAAATTATTTTATATAGTTATACAGTCATAATATAATTAGAAATTATACAGCTTTTTTGTTTTATCGAGTCAGTTTTGGATTTTTTTCAATAGAACGAATATGAAATTTATACATGAAAAAAAAATACAAGAGGTTTGGTTAAGAAATCCGACCTGAAGAGCAAGACAGAGATACGGACAGAATTCTGATAAACGAAAGCGTTTTTGTCGAAGCTAAAGCATAGACGCTTCGCTCGCTGAGGCTCGTTCGGTCGATAAGGCCATAAGGACATAATCTAAATTCGTCTCGAATTTCATTCAAATCCATCCTTGTCGCTGTCACTCATCAGATAGTGTGAAGATTTGAAGAAGTTACAAAGAAACTCACAAACTTTCATACTTATAACATACTCGTATCAGCGAGCCGCGGCTTCGCACGGCACCTTTAAACTTTCCGTGAAAACTTATCTAACTGATGGTGAAAACCGCATAAATATCCGTTCCGTGATTTAGGATTTGGATTTGATATTGATTTGGGTAATACTGTATTACTGGAGCACCCTATGTTTGTTGGCACGGTGCGCCATCGCTGCGACTGCTGGACGAGTAGGTTATATACATAGAACTGGTTTTTGTGTTCTAGCGACAGCAGTTTTGTGCGATGGGCGCATCGTTTTTTTTGTGTAATGTAGGTATTTGTTATTGTTGTATTTTGTAAGATTCTTTTATGTGTAAGTAGTTTATTAGAGAACTAGTTGTCTAGTTAAACCTAATAAAGGTTTTAAGACAACTATTTAACTATAACTGAATTGTTAGATGTAATAATTAAATAAATAAAAAAATAAAAAGACGCGAAAAGCGACTTTCTTTGATTTTCATTTTTTTTTTTTTTTTAAGAAAAAAAGAAGGAAGTAGGACAACGTAGGTACGTTCTTCCAACGAATAATGTACTAAATACACTGTAGTATTTAAAAATCGATGGCAGCCTAGTTGGGAGAACGCCCGCCTCTCAAGCCGGGAGCGGGCTCGAACCCAGCCTACGGCACGCACCAATTTGTTCATTGTGTGAACATATGTGAGTATGGTAGAGGTATGTCATCTGCTATATGATTGGAGCCCGGTGTATGGCGACAGGCTCGCCCCTTGTCACATTTGGGACTGAATATCGTCCGGCGAAGTGTGGATGTTGCATTACACCTCTGCCAGTCCCTTCGGGGGAAAGGCGTGATGATATGTTTACCTATATGTGTGTAGTATTTAAAAAACTATACAATTTAAAACTTTTTTAAACAAAAATAAAACTTAGTTCACAAAAAGCTGCATGCAGTGTTTAACGGGCAAATAAATAATGTTACGAGCCTCCGAGCGTTGTAAATCACCTTTCGTCCATGTGTGAAATAAAATTTCCGACAATATTTTCCACCTATTTTGCAGTGGTTATTAAGCTCTTTACACCTAAATTGAGAGATAGAGGACCTGCCCTGCCCAGTATAAAGTCAATTTATTTCGTTCAGGGCAATTTATTTCATGTGTGCTTCCTACATTTCGCGTTTAGGATTTGGACGCTGGACATAAATCTTTGGAAAGCCAATAATGGACAGCTACCACCCATTTACACCCAGTTCACACCTACGTTCGGTGGTTCTTTTATTTCCAATCTCAGGTTATTTTTAGAATGGTCGTGTTAAGAAAGAGTGGGTAGATTTTTCTTATCGGATGACACATAAAGCCAGAGAAGACTTCGTCATTAAAAACTTAGGACTTAGAGTGAAAGAGCTAATTTTTTTAAATACCTTATCGAAAAAAGGTCATGCAAGACGTTAAAAACCATGCTAAAAAAAAACAATGTCTAGCATTACCGGAGCAAACACGTAATGACGTCACTTGTCATCCGTCTCTTTCGAACCATGTGTAAATGACCTAAGTTTCGATTGACGTCACCACGTGTTGCCCACGTGACCGGAATGCTATACCTGGCGAGTTATTTATTATACCTTGTTGAAAATTTATAAATTATAAACTGACACCTTATCATATCGTCACACGTTTCCCCCGGGGCTGGCAGAGGTGTAATACAACACCCACACTTCGCCGGACGATATTCAGTGCCAAATGTACCTACCAGGGGGCGAGCCTGTCGCTATACACCAGCATAGCATATAGCCATGTAGCAGAAGTCAAAGTCAAAGTCAAAATGTTTTTATTCAATTTAGGTATCAAAGATACACTTATGAACGTCAAAGTTATTTAAATAGACTCGACCGCCTTGTTCGGATAAAGAGCCTCTACTCAGAAGAACAGTGGCCCTATTCGGAGATTTGAGTTTTTCATCTCACTTTTTTTCGTCCTTGTTGCTCTCGTTTGAAACGTCGTAAGTGTGCGAGTAACCAAGATAAAATCTCATCTCATCTCACGCGCAGGAATAGCCCCCCAGATGACATACACATAGAGTCATGCTCCAACTAGGCTATCATCGCTTCCACAGCTTATCGTACGACGAATTAGCGTTTAGGCCGACATGGTGTGTACAACAGATCTACATTTTTTTTTTTGCTTAATCTGCGGTATATACTTATTAAGCTCAGCCCAACTGGCGTACAGAGGTAAAGGGTTTTTAACCAATATTTTTTTTATTATTCAATCAAAAGGTAGTTTATTTATAATGCTCGAAGACCGACCTCAAAGTATAGTAAAAATGGTGTACTTACGTCCAACGGTGTACGCTGAGTCCTGACCGGCTTCAATTACCAAGCAGAATTACGGACCGAGCTGTCCCGTAATTCTTTACCTACCAATTGTTTTTAAATTGTCAATGAATCTTCTATTTTTGACACTTCTGGCATAGAGAAAGTGTCAATATGAGGCAATTCATTAACAATTTAAAAACAATTGGTAGGTAAAGAATTACGGGACAGCTCGGTCCGTTTTCGTTTCTGGGGCCCTATTCGGAGATTTGAGATTTTCATCTCACCTTTTTTCGTCCTTGTTGCTCTAGTTTGAAACGTCAAAGGTGTGAGAGTGACATGGAGGGCTATTCCTACACGTGAGATGAGATGAGATTTTATCTTGGTCACTCTCACTCCTATGACGTTTCAAACGAGAACAACAAGGATTAAAACAGGTGAGATGAAAAACTCAAATCTCCGAATAGGGCCCCAGTAGGGCTATTCTTGAGGAGTGAGATTCAATCTCACTGTTTCTCATCCTTGTTGCTCTCGTTTGAATGGTCATAGGTGTGAAAGTGACCAAGATAAAATCTCATCTCATCTCACGTGTAGGAATAGCCCCCCAAGATAAAATCTATCTCATCTCACGCGTAGGAATAGCCCTCCTGTACCGAATCTGTACTGTAATGTGAACTGTGGTGTAGTCTGTGTCTCTTGGTAAAGAATTTGTTTAGATGCAGTACAGAAACGAAATTGCACCGAGCCGGTCAGAATGGCGCATAACTTCACATAGAAAGTTGACAGCTTGAAAAGAGAAGCTTGCCACAACGAGTACATTAACTGACCAAAACACGACTGCAATCGCTCTGTTTGTCTCTCTGCTCACATATTTTAAAGTCATGTGAAGCGTATGAAGGCAAACCCAGAGGCAAGCGTTCGCTGTTCGGTGCAGCAACCACATGATATATTATGGCTCTGTATGTCTGTCCACAATGTTATGCGGAACGGTGGTACTGAGCCGAAAGGGGCTTAGTGTAGATGGACGCATCATTACTAGGTACTCTTTGAATAAATAAATAGTTTTGAACTTTTTGTAAGTTTCTATGATCTGTATGTAGGTACTGTATGTAGGTACTGATGTAGGTACTGTATGTAGGTACTGATACTAAAATGAACACTACTATCGAAAACAAAAATCACCAATTCAATGCATCACATTAATACAATGCTGTCGAACGTTTTTTTTTTTTACTTTGTACTTTTGGTATGCAATAAAGGTGTATTGTATTGTATTTATATTCTAAACACGAAAGTTTGGATGGATTCGATGTATGGATGTTTGTTACCTACTTATGCAATCACACTGGAACGGCTGAACGGATCTGGATGAATTTTGGCACAGAGATAGACTATACCACGTCAGCCACGGGGCCGCAGAAAGTTAAAAATAGTTAAATAATAGCCGCAAATAGTTAATAATTAAGAATGAATGACAAGATAAGAAACAGCTAAATTTTTCTTTGTGATTTCATCGAGTCTATACAAAAGTTGCAAACAATTATGAGAAAATGATGAGAGAGATCCTTTCAGCTTACCACCACCATTTCGTGCAACCTTGTAGAAACGATGTCAATGTCAGAAGTATTTCAGAGTTCATTTTGAAGAAGCTTGAAAACGCTTTTATTTCGGTATTTTCAGTTGGACGTTGATCCCTCGAGTTTGATACATTGCTTGGTTTAGACGACATGACTGGAGAGTACTCACTTACTGGGGCCCTATTCGGAGATTTGAGATTTTCATCTTACCTTCTTTCGTCCTTGTTGCTCTCGTTTGATACGTCATAGGTGTAAGAGTGACCAAGATAAAATCTCATCTCATCTCACGCGTAGGAATAGCCCTTCTGGAGAGAGATGAGATGCAAAATGTATGGTTTTAACTTCACTGACATATAAATGGATGAATAGCTTTATTGCACACAATTTACAAGTATAATTATTAAAACTAAAAACCCTACTCTATTTAATATTTGCTGAAATTATCTTCATGACCAGTTTAAGAAGAACTTCGCTAATCATTTTTGATCGTAGGTACTTCCAGAGTTAATTTAAGTTGAAAAGATAAAGAGATTAATTGGGGTTAAATTAGAGTTTTTTTTTTCTCTTTTACGTATGTTTAATGTGTTTTTACTAAAAAAATGACTTAAGAAAATGATAAATACCAATTTATAACCGACTTCTGAAAATAATAAAACATGAACAACACACTAAAACTTACATTTCAAAATCGGACTTGCCGTTTAGTTTTGAACAAATGTCTTCTGCAAATTTCCGTTTAATAAATTCTAAAGTTGTTAAAAATTTATATATTCTTATAAATATAAATTTACATAGTTATTTCTTTAAACGACGAACATATTCTAGGATACCATCATGACCAACCATAAAAATTGACAAACCAAAAAAACATACATTTCGTCGAGGTTAAATGAAATTTTTGTATGGAACAGCTGTTTTTTTTTTTGCGATTTCATTGTTGGTCAACATTTAGATAGTAACAGCTGGTCATAATGATGAGTACAATGATATCTTTAAATCATCATATTTATTATAAATAAACACCTAGCATACCTTGGTATAATAAGAATTATGACATAAGTGTTACTTATTATAGATATATCAGCCTGGTATGTCCCATTGTTGGGCAAAGGCCTCTCTTCCCTCGTTCCAGTGGGAAAAGGGAAGAAGTGAAAGTGTTACTTATCACTAAAAACTAACATAACAGCATTTAAGATTAAGATTAGCATTTAAGATATTTAAGAATTAAGTAGGTTAATAAATGTAGAAGTAGTGTCACTAGAATAAGAAAGTAATATTAAATTGTATGTAGTAGAATAAGAAATCCCTAAGTAGTATAATCCTGAACATTATTCGGGGGTAAGACGACAAACAATAAAAAAAAAAAAAAAAAAAACTAACATAACATACGTGACATCCATGAGTGTAAAACAACACCCATAAAAAAACTAAAACTAAAAAACTTACATAGTAAAATTACTAAAATTAACACTATTTTCATAACAGAGCTACTGATATTATTCTCATATCACAAAGGGTCAGCCTATAAGTATTTTAGTCCAACAACATACAGTACTTGGGTAGGGTTGTGTGGTTTATTTTACCCCATTTGCTGAACTAGTTAGCAGGCTAGTTTATGTTATGGTTGTTACAGTATTTTACAGGCAGTCGGCGTGAAATTACCACAAAAGGCTGTATGACCCGTCCATTAAAGAAACGTATTTAACGAAGCAGCGCTAATCGTGTCATCTTGCTCACACAATCGCATGAAATTATTAGTGCAGATGAGAAGGCATGATTAGCGTTACTTCGTTTAGATTCGTTTCTTTAATAATAATAATAAATTTTAATAATAATACATTTATTTGACACGAAAAAATGTTGTACAGTGTTTGATAGCCCCTAGCTACCACGGTAGGATACCCTGTGTTGTGGTAGCTAGTACTCTTTCGGTTGTTTGCACTATATTTGCAATTTTACATCATTTGGACACTATACTACACTTAATATAATTAACACATGAATTTATTTATTTATTACAATTTTCTTTAGAAATCAGAAATCAGAATTTATTGATAACTCCAATAGTTACACGTCACAGTTCAATAAATGTCAAAAGTTTATACATGTCAAAACAGTAATTACATTTGTCAAATAAAATAAATAACTAATGTCAACAAAATAAATTGCATACCATTCATTCTTAATGGTATAACTATCGTTATATAAAATAATAAGTACCTGGATGGCCGAGCTTTGCTCGGTATTTTTTTTAATTAAACACGTGCATTACGAAGACACAAATAACATAAATAAACAATTGATTTTAGTCTAACCTCAAATCAAACACTCATTGACTTCGTGTTACTTAACAACGCCATCTGCTGTTGTGTCGTTAAAGCAATTAGTTGCTCACAAAAAATAGTATTATTATTCGCCAATAGATGTCAGGAAGAGTCATATCTTTCAGTTGAGACTACTCAAACGCCTCCTTTTTGTTATTTTTCTTCCAAGTTTATGTTTAAGTTGATTATCGATAAAACACGAATAAAATGACATTTTATAAAAATGATTCCTAGCTAGATCGATTTATCGCCCCCGAAACCCCCTATATACTAAATTTTATGAAAATCGTTGGAGCCGATTCCGAGATTCCAATTATATATATATATATATATATATACAAGAATTGCTCATTTAAAGATATAAGATATTTCAAAAGTCTCTTATTTTAAAATAAGAAGAAGCGAACGCGAAAGCTTTACTGAAGCGGTTAGTAGCTGCTTCTAAAAATGATATGGTTGAAAGGCTAGGTGTTTGATTAGAACTTACCTGATATTAAATACTTAATAATTAAATAGTATTGATACTTGCTTTGCCAGCTATTTTCTCGATTTATATTTCAGTGTTAAATGCGTTTATGTACTTACTTAAACTAAAAACAGTCAATCTGATGACAGACATCATAAAACAAATTAAGGCAAGAAATTAAAAAAACCTTACATATTATAGAACAACTATAAACATAACTCATAGCTATAAAAGTATACAAACATACAATAATACACACAACCCAAACATTAATATTAACTTAACAAACAAAACCAGAGACAGGACAGTTGAAGAAACTCGCCCCAAGTATTTGTACCTCCTATCTATTCTGTGGCCCGGGATCTAAAGTGTGATAAGCTGCTTAGTACTTAGAGGCTTAGTAGCACTTCCGTCCTTATTGCTACTTTAGGACTTATTAGCACTTTCCCCTAACAATAAACGTTGTGTAGCCACGGAATGGATTTACACTGTTTTGTCTTTGTCTTTCTTTTTAATTTTTATCTTGATCGAAACAGACAAAACATTGGATAACTATGCTGAGGCTAACCGCGTTTTTTTAGTTAAGGACTTTATACACTATTAGTTAAGAACTATTTACACTGCTTCTGTAAGTCTGCAGAAGGATTCTAAAAGTATAACTTTTAAGATATCGACGTAATAAGAGAGTTAATTGTTGAATTTAAGGCCGTAACTAACCTGTTTTAGTACTCCTAGCATAAGTTTTGGGTACGTCCATTTTCATCATTTTCATCATGCAGTTCTTGTGCACACTCTCCGTAGTGTATTCACTCACAAATAGTAATATTAGTTATTCCAGTTTTATCTGACTACGTTCCGAGGCTTCAGTTTCATCTTACTCTACGCCGCATAATAAATAACAGGATTTGCCTGATAATACATAGTACGTGTTTGATAGAAAATGTGTAAAAAAAAATAGATAGATAAACACTTTATTATTCACACCAGATATAACAAAAACAAAAGAACAGAAAAATCTAAACTGTGGTGTAACAACTGGCGGCCTTATCACTAAGAGCGATCTCTTCCAGGCAAAATATTTCTTTTACGCTCAGCCAAATAGAAGCATTCCACTTTTCCTAAAAAAATATACGAATTTACATACAAGAAGTTATGCTAGGGTACAGGGACCCTATTCGGAGATTTGAGATTCTCATCTCACCTTTTTTCGTCCTTGTTGCTCTAGCTTGAAACGTCATAGGTGTGAGAGTGACCAAGATAAAATCTCATCTCATCTCACGAGCAGGAATAGCCCCCCAGATCTGTGTAGTCGATTAAGTTCTCGAATGTCCAATTCACTGAATGGCCAATAATTGGTCGTTACTGTCCGGAATTACTGGACGGAGTAATATTCTAGGGTTATTTATTCAGAGACTAATAACCTTACATTCGGTGTCATTTGATCGACGGGTGCCATTTGAATATGAATATTGTCCAGATGGATGTAGGGGTGTAGCTATTAGTATTAGCTCCTCGTCCCCCTTTCCTACCAATCTAGTCCCCTATCTACTTAATCTAGTCAAATAGAAAATGTACTAAACGGCCGTTACTACCTACGGACAGACAAATGCCCCGTAGTTTATTCGTGTTCTGTTATAGTGGAGTAACTACCTTTACAAAACCCGCGAGAATGCAAAACAACACTTTGTATTAAATTTTCGTAAAAAAATATCCAACTGTGAAACCCAAATCAAAATTTAGTCTGTGGTTTAAGAGAATACAAATAAATAAATAAATTTAGGACATTTCCACACACGGTCGCTTGACCCCAAACTAAGCAAAGCTTGTACTATGGCTGCCACAGACTGAAAAACATTGCCATAACAATGCATTGTTTTTCATTTTTAGTTGATATTTAATTATTTAATGTCGATAAATAATTAAATATCAACTAAAAATACAAAACGAATGAATTTGTGAATGTTTAAGTGTCGTGCAACGAAAAAAAATGTATTGTAAGTAGCTACGCTACAATATATACGTAGATGACGTATATACAGACAGAGAGACAGAGACGCGGAAAGCGACTTTGTTCCCTTAATACCCACAGAACAGCATGGCTTTATGAAAAGACGGTCGACAGCTACAAACTTAGGAGTTTTTATTGATTATCTTACTCGCAGTATGGAAGGAGGCTCCCAGGTAGATGTTGTCTACACGGACTTTGAGAAGGCGTTTGACCGCGTAGACCACATTATACTTCTCCACAAGCTAACTGAACTTAGCATCCGAGGCAATTTAACTAAAAGAGACAAAATAAACTTACAGCTAATTACGATTAGCTGTAAGTTTATCTGTAAGCTTATTTCATGTCATTATTGTGAGCTGTGGATTTTGTTTAAATAAATAAAATAAAAATTGTTCTAAACTACACATGTAGAGCAGAGATGGAAAAGAAGATGCCAATGTAAAGTCTCTGGTTGTTTTCTGCCTGTTTCAGAATCAGCGTCAATGTACATATAACACTAGAAGCTCTGTGAGGCCTTCAGACCTCACGGTCGGAGACTGTTCTCCTCTACAGGTAGCATTTCTGAACCAATTTTCGTTAAATAGTGCAATTTTAAATCCAAAATCTAGCAATTCTATATATTTACTAGCCGTTTACTAGTTTCACCCGCGGTGTAACAGGAACAGTTTTATTTTTTCGGGATGAAAAGTACCCCATGATTTCCTTTTCTGAACCTCCGACAACGTGTATGTAAAATTTCAGCATGATCAATTGATTAGTCGAGGCGTGAAAGCGTAACAAACAAACGAGTAAACTCTCTTTTGCATTGTTTTTGCTCCGCTATCCTGGGGAATTTGGCGTAGCACGTCTTGTACATTTGCCAGTGTCAAGTTAATATAGTATTTTACAGATGGAGTGATGATGATAAGGTGATGATGACGATGATTCATCTCTCCCCTTTCCCCATCTCAGTAAAGTGATGAACTGAAACTTTACTGAAACTTTATGTGCAGTTTTGTAGAGAACACGAAAAGTCAGGTTTCGCAATGTTTGTACGAGTATCATTTGCCCACACTCGTGCACGTTGACAAACCGATGAAGGTTAATAATGCACCATTATTACACTGTAACAATTGAAGAATCACAAGATTTTGAAAATAATACAAAAATACGACAACACTTTTCCGGTTCCCGCCAAAAAACCCTTTTGCATTTATAATATTAATATCTAAGGTTAGGGATTGAAGACATCTCACGTTTAATCGACTCACCAATTTTGACAGTCAAGACTGTCAAGCCTGTAGTTAGCCAGGGAAATTACATCCCACTTCGCTTAATACGTGACAAATTAAAGTTAGATGTCAGTTACTGAAGGTCAGGCCTTCGGAACCTAACGTCAAAAGTTAATGTAAAACTTATTTGTATTCCAACCTCCTCCGAATATTCTGAAGACCCTCCAAGTAATAGGATACAAATATTTGTCAGACAAATATCGGGGGTCGGTAAATATGGAGCCTTCACATTTCGTAGGTACGTTCGTAGTTCGTATTCGTACCATTGAGTTCCACATTCAAATTCAAATCATTTATTGCTCTAAGGTAGGTAAAATCAGGTTCTAAAAAAGCAAGCTAGCATTCCGGGACCAAAATTACGTCCTCATCGTTGACGTTGTCTTTTTTTTGTGAATTACTAATGCTGTTGGCCACTGAGGCCTCTATAGCGTAAGTACCGGACGTAAGGCAAGCGCGGAGGGCGCAGGGCCTTGAGAGTTTGGTTTTTTAAAAGCTAAGGGCGACTAGCACAAGGGCACCACTAACGTACGGACCTCGGTTTGGGTCGTCGCCGGGGAGGAGGAGTTGATTTGCACAGGCAACCCAGTCGGGGTTTGCTCTTGAGCCCTACTAGGTAGGTTGAACTGATTGACTATATGCAGAGTATCTAACCGATCTTCTAACAGATCCTGGGAATCTTCGACCTCGCCGACGAGGTCGGTGTTTGATCGTGTTCTCTAAATGTCCCTAGTTATAGAACTCAATGATTCGTACGAACAGATTACCTACGTTTACGTCAATGAATCAGAGGAAAAAATATCTTGCCGCCTGCTTGGCTTAGGTTAGGCAATAAGATTTATTTTTAGGTATTACAAATAGACGCTAAACGCCTCTGTGTGTCAACACAAATATCTTGATTTAAAACTTTTTTAGCTTTTTCCTTTTTTGTGGCTTAGGTAGGTAAGTACTAAACATTTTTTACATACACGAGTACATACTTAACTAAACTTAGTTACAGTACTATGCTGATTTCAGATTGGTTTCTAAGATGGGTTAATGCTACGAAATTTGGAGCTATAGACCCGCTATCAGGGTTTTGATCGCTACGAAAACTTTTTTCATTTTCCATACATTTCAATAAAGCGCCCCTGGCGGAAACGTTAAGGAACATTAAGGTTAAAGTTAAATGTATGGAGCCAAACGAAAACGAAAAGTTTTTTACTATCAAAACTCGCTGTAAGACCTCTGGACGCGTCTATTTAAGATTTTAAGATACAATATAAAAGATTTTAGAAAAGTCGGTAGAAATATGACTATTATAAAACACTACCACATTTCTAAAAACAAATGAATAAATTCGTTAAAACTAGTCTTTGACTCAATTGCATTTTTCTTTACACAAGACTAGGCATGCATTTGACCACTGACACGCCTGATGGTAAGCGACTACGAGATTGAAAATTTATCACTCTTGTCTATTCTATTCACGTTTCTATAAACACCCCTGGATTGTATTTGGGTCGAAAAATAGACGCAAGCAAAAAGTTCCACACCTCTACAGCAATGCCAATATAAAACTAAAGCACTGCCGTGAACATAGCGATCAAACGCAACCCTCCTTCTGCAGCAAACGCTGCGGGTAAAAAGAAACAGTAAATTACCAACTTAGGTACTTACTTGTTTACTTTATTGAAGTTAATCTTTATAAATGGCCCAAAGTTCAAAACAGCTCCGCGTCATTTAACAGCCATAATTTAAAAATAAACGGCAATAAATCATATTTCTGTTTCGCTGAAAGGAGTTTGCGCTCGAGGTTTTTTTCGATCTCATCTCACTGTCAGATGCAGTGCGGGCAATTCAGCGGACGCGTTTTACGTGGTGTGGTTGCAGATACAGCGAATTAGGGTAGGTATGCCTACCTTGCGGTTTTATACGTGATTTAAAAAAAGTTTTGAATTAAACACTTTACACGCGTCGAAAAACATTCGAAGTCGAAGTGCTTTCTTTCAATTTGGGTATTAAAGATACACTTATGAACGTCAATGTTTTACTTTACACGCGTCGAAAAACATTCAAAGTCGAAGTCAAAATGTTTTTATTCAATTTGGGTCTCAAAGATACACTTATGAACGTCAAAATTTTTTAATCGATTAGACCGCCTTGTTCAGATAAAGAGTCTCTACTCAATAAATAAATTACTGTCTCACAAATTTTGGCTTAGAACTAGTAAGGCGGAAGTGGAAGCGGAAGTGGAAGGCTCCAGACATCTTTGTCTTCTAAATAAGCCTTAACCTTATAATACCCTTTTTTCATTAATGAGAGCCCTGTTATATTTTTCGGGATTTTATTGTAAAAACGAACGCAGTTGCCTAAAAATGATTTGACTTAGTCTAAATCTCGGTACAGCTATCCTATCCTTATTAGTGGCGTAGTAGTACCCATTTAGTGGCGAAATGCCCTTAGGAGCTTAGGGGGTACGTCTTACACTAGCGTTGCGTAATACTTTTTGTTCAGTTGTTCTAGTTTAAACTAGCAACGCTAGTTTAAGACGTACCTGTCACACAAACTAGTTTAAAAAATAGGCTGTCACTTTTCTTTCATTAAGAGTACGAAACTCACGCTAGATATTAAGTAATTGTTGAAAATCTTTGAATCGAACGTTCGGGTAACTCAACTAGACTAAACTATATCAGAGGCTTTTATGTGACTTAGATAGATTAAAAACTAAAAAGCTTTAAAAGCCTAGGCTTCACTAGCCAGTAAGCCTAGAAACAAGAGCGGCCAAGAGTTGGAGTCAGCCATGAACACTTAGGAAACAAGTAACATTATTAAACGAAAAACAAAAAACTCGGCTTCAAAATGTTGTACGAGTATATACCTACGTTATGCCAGTTCCGCTACCAAGACGATTCAAATGACACCTCACAATTAACATATCGAAATACATGAAGTTGTTTAGGCTTTAGGCTGTGCCCAAAGAAACCTCATACGTATACCTACATCCATACAAGCACTCGAAAAACATAGCTCTCCTTTTTGCGCAGTCGGGTAAAAACTAAACAATAGCGAATGGTTTTCTGAAACCAAAATCGAACTCTTCGAAAAAGTTGTACTTAGGTAGTGCATTTGTATAAAACTAGCGACCCGCCCCGTATTCGCATGGTACCTACCATCTATGAAACCTCCCTGAAAAATTATCTAACTGATGGCGAATACCACAGTAAAATGATAGCAGAAATTCTACAGACAGAAACAGACAAACAGCATAAAATGTACAGACAGAAATGGAGACATGCAGAATGCGACTTTGTTTTATAGTTTACTAGCTGCGCCCTGCGGTTTCACCCGCAGTTAAAAAGTGTCCTATGTGCTATTCTAGACTATAATCTATCTCTGTGCCAAATTTCATCCAGATCTGTTCAGCCGTTCTGGCGTGAAAGAGTAACAAACATCCATCCATCCATCCATCCATTCTTACAAACTTTCGCGTTTATAATATTAAGTAGAGATAGAGAAGATAGAGAAATTGTCTGTTTAACCCGCGAATTTAATAGCGTGTACTCTATTCCACTTTCACGCCCCTGCTTTTGATTAATGGCCTGCATTTAGACCCCGCGACATCTCCATTGCTCCTTCAGGATTTGCAAAAGCAAGAACATTTTTAAAATCTAGCTCGGCAAAAAAAGGACTCGGTGTGAAGATATGGACGCAGAAAAAATATTTTTCTTTAATATTCTGATAGCTAGTAGTACGAAATGAGTTAGTAGGGAAATAGATATAATAATAAAAAGCTTTCATTGAGATATGTTTCAGATATGTCTGTCTGTGTACGTATTAGTATAGCTTAGTATACTAACCTATACCATCAAATACTATTCTATATATTATAGGAACCTATACCTACTAACCTATTAAAAATTTAGAATACTAAATAGTTTAAAAATGCAATACAATACATCTTTATTGCACACCAGAAATACAAAGTAAAACAAACAAAGAAAAAATTAAAATAAAATATCATTCGGCAGTTCAAGGGCGCCCTTATCGCCTAAAGCAATTTCTTCCAGGCAACCTTTGGATGGACGGGACGAAACGACATATGAAATGAGTGATGTTGTACAATAAAAGGGATCTACATTCATTGAGAAAGAAAACTAGAGTTGCTATCGCGAACACAGTCATTTTGTCGAACGGCTGTCATTCACGCAGGAACACGGGGCACTGAATATTTTCGACTGTTTTTTTGCTCGATAATCGGAACTTACTTGTGACAAGTGACTCCCTCCTTTTTGTGCCTTTGCCAGTTCGAGGTGTCAAGTCTAGCATGAAATAAATATTATGCCTATGTTTTTACTTAATTTTATTTTATTATAATCATGTGATTTTAGTATAGTGCTTTCTCATCATTTTTTTCTCTCTGTAAATTAAAAATAAGTATAAATATGTGGTCTTATAAAAAAATAAGTTAAAAATATACCTACTTATTTACTAATGCTTACTTTTTTTTTGATATTTATTTATTTATTTTTGGAAAACATACAGTGTTATCCATCCTTATGTCAGATATAATGGTAGCATTTTTTTATTACCTAACACCGAATTTAACTGACTTCGATAAGTAGGACCAACCAGATTTGGTGTTTTTCAACTGTCTTCCATACGAATTCCGTCACAAGTAAGTACTTAGTTTTTTTATAGGCGTTGCTCTTCTACTGCCATAACTTCATTCATACTCATCATTATGCATGACCCACCCCAGATTAAACACAATCACACATGCTCACTTCTAATAAGTTTAAAGGTGCATGCACAGGGAGCATTCGCGTGTAATGTAATAGTTGAGAATCGAGCTACTGGCACAGAGTAAATGAAACAAGTAGTACTGCATAGAAGGAAGAGAACCGAGTATTAAGCTACGGCTACATTAGCGGGATTCAAGGTACAAATACAAATAACTTTATTGTTCAAAAAATTAGAGCTAAAAATAACAATATTATAGGTACCTATACTTACATTTATTTAGTTAACAACTTAAAACTGAATAATAATACAAGTAAGTACACTAATATTATTAACCCTGCCCTCGGAACTAGTAAAAACTGTATCTCAGAGGGCAGTTGTTCGTTTACATAAATCTGAGTTCGTTACAAAAAATAATACATATATCATAGAGTGCTAAACGGCAATTAAACAATTTATAAAATTAAAATTTAAGCAAGTATAGAATAAATGAACATATTATATATCAAAAACAAAAAGAACAAAAGAAAATGTAACTAGTCATATACAATATTATTATACCCCTTATTCGTGTAATCATAGAAAGAAATATATAGACAAAGGGAAAATTACGATACAACTGCCAACAATTTTTCAGTTTTATCATAATCTAGTGTTTTGAGAAATCCAAATACTGTTTTTTTGAACTTAAAATTAGATAGATTTGGAAGTTGTGAGGTCAATTTTACCAATTTATTATAGGTAAGTAAATCATGACAAGTGTGGCCAAGTGGTTCGTCGAATCGCGATGTATTCAAGCGAACACAAATGCTCATCGCGACACTGTCGGTAGACTGGCGCGCATCAAAGGGTTTTAAAAAAGTTGACTGCTTACTCTGCATAGTGTAGAAACATCGCTGATAACCGATACGCGATGTTTTAGCTCGACAACACAACACGTAGTATTGCGCGATAATGTAGCATTACAGTTCGTAAAAAATTGTAACATTACAGTGGTAATAGTTAACAGAACAGAGAGAAAATTGAATCTTAGATTTTTACAGTGCGAATGCTCGTGAGTCAGTGAGGCAGTATTATAATGTAGGGTCAATTGCCAAATACGTCTGTGGAGCAATTGCGTCTTTCGAGAATTACTGACACAAATTAGTCAACTAACCCCATCTTGTACAGATTATTATAACTAAAGATAGAAAACAGATGTAGGTGGCGCCTAATTAGTGAAGGGTTTGTCAGTAATTCTCGAAAGACGCAATTGCCCCACAGACACATTTGCCCCTGTTGACCCTAATGCTCAAAATCGAATTAAGGATTGTTACACAACTTTATGCTCCCGATGATAGCGCCTTTATAATCTTAAAAAGTACAGCGGCGCGTTGCTGGTAAATGTATGCCACGCGAGATGCCCCGATAGGCTAAATTCATTTCGCTCACAGAATCCACAATGAGGCATGAGGGCGGACTATTTAAATTACAGAATTGACAAGGCGTGGTGTCTCAGGAGCGGTAAAAATGAACGGTAGAAATACTTATCGAGTTTATGGTGGAGCATACAGAATTAGGACGTAGGCAGTAAGGCTATTGTAAACTATTTCTGAAGAGACGGTATTCAAAACCACCTTAATGTAAATGTAAACAACTAATACTTCTAATAATCCAAACCATGTACAATATGTAGGTAATTCCAGTATCAATCTAATGGACACCAAGATCAATACTACAGAAAGACACCCAAGAAAAACACTACTAGGTCCGTCCTCTTCCGTGCTCCAGCGAGAAGTCCCGGTTGGGCGGGGCGGGCGACTCAGGCGCTGCTCCTTCATTCCTTACGCTACATTCATTCATTCACTTTCTACATTCCTTTGACAGTTCGTTGGCAAAACGTCACACAGCAGACCATAGACTGCATTCTTTTGTATGTGTTGCTAACACGGCCCTCCTGCGCCGTGCATGCCCTCAGGCACGCTTCTTATATTGGTTCCAACTTTGCACATGAATTACATATCTGTCAACACACACATGATTTTAAAAGCTGTTAAAATCTTTGAGCTCGGCCTATCATGACTCATGATGTCCTAAATAGATAGAACTTCAGTTGCAACCTTTTCATAATTTAAATCCTTTAGACATGGGAATTTCTACCACTTTGAAACTAGTTATCTCATTCATTCACTTCATCATCAATCATAACACCGAAAAAAAGGTCTTTTAGGTTTCTCAATAGTTCTGCAATGTATCTTTTTTTTATAATAGTACTGACCATCTAAACCAAAGCTGATATATTTAGGCTTAGAAATTCCCTATACGACTGCTATTTTAGCTCACTCCCTTAATCCGAAGTAGTGCCTGGTCCAGATCATTCCTTTAGTCTTAGGAAGTCATTGCTTCAGCTCACTACCACTATTCTGGCGAGTGCCTATAGCAACCTTTCAGGTCATCTATCAGCTACTAATTCACTTACTGTTCAGCTATTTTATTTAGCTCACTCCCTTATTCCGAAGTAGTGCCTGGTCCAGATCATTCCTTTAGTCTTAGGAAGTCACTGCTTCAACTCACTACTTCTATTCTGGTGAGTGCCTATAGCCGTCTTTCAGGTCATCTACATACATATAGTCACGCCTGTTTCCCATAGGGGTAGGCAGATACCACTTCTCTCCACTTGCTACGATCCTGGCATACATCTTTCGCTTCTTCTACTTCCATGAGTCTTTTCATACAAGCTCGTCGTTTCATCTAGTACTGCCAATCTAATGAAGTTAGTTGGTTGCCAGACATAATAACATTACACGATTTGCTAAAAATAATTCCGGTATCTTTTGCCTTGATACCTTTATCGATGTATTTATATTTGAAAGAGTAACAAACATCCATCCATCCATCCATACATTCTTACAAACTTTCACGTTTATAATATTAGTAGGATAGGATAGGATTCGCCGCTATATATTTCGACGCGTCCATTGTTTGTTTAGTCTATCTAGACATCATTTATCAGGACGGCTTATATTAGGCTTAGGCAAAGTAGGTCGAGAATGTAAAAAATTGCTATTTTTTTTGCAACGGACTATAATAGGCATGCGTTTGACCAATGACTCGCCTGATGGGAAGCGACGACGTGATCGATGGTTTAACCCGCTTGCCTAGGAGATACCTATTCACTTTTCTCTTGAACATCTCTGGATTGTATTTAGGTGGAAAAATAGACGCCTCTGCAGTTCTTATAAGAAAAGTACGCTTAGTCCACTAAGCCGGAATTGGGTGTACTTCCGAAAAGCGACTTGACCTCCTAATTACGAATATCATAACGAAAATTGGCGCAAATGCCATTTGAATAAGAAAAACGTAGGAGAAGCTGTTTTTGTTCGGTGTGCATAATCGCGCATTTCTAACCGATGTAGACCATTTTAGCTTTCCCCAGAAAGGGTATAATTATGTGTGTGTACAGCGGAGATTACGAACTGTAGGCGTCACTCCTACAAAAATGTAGGAGTGAGCCCTATTGATATTCATAATTAGGAGGTCAAAATACGTTATTTTACCAAATTTCAGATCAATTGATCGGCGGTATGCGCTTTTCGGAAGTTTATCCCCGGAATTTCCACCATGAGTGAATGTCTCCGATTGGTGCGCCTGGTGCAATTGTACCTACTTTTATTGTAATTTTACTTCAAAACCATAAAAACGAAACTCAAATCCTATTATCCTTAAATCTGAAAAAGATGAGTTTGTTTGCTTTCACGCTTTACTATTCAACCACTAATCACAAAATAAAATTATGCTTATGTACACATTGCCAACGGTACAGGAAAGGACAAGAGTAGGTACCTCTAATCGTGAAAAAACGTGAACGGTTCCCGTGGGACCGCGGCGCACGTGAAACCGCGGTTCGCAGCGAGTGGTTTATTTACAGAAAATAAATCAATCAATCTCTCAAAAAGATCCCCTAGCGATATATGACAGGTGACAGGTAAACATTTGTGCACGGGAAAGCACTAAAAGTACTGATTTACCGTATTAGAAATGGCAGAAAAAATCGGTTCCTACAAATAACGAATAGGTGTTCTTCTAAACAAATAACCTACATGGTTTTTAACCATATTGCATAATAATTAGCTAAGGCCTATCATCAGATTAAGCCATTCGTCTAAAAAAAACTTATTTAACCTTACATATCGTCACGCCTTTCCCCGAAGGGACTAACAGAGGTGTAATTCGACACCTACACTTCACCGGACGATATTCAGTGCCAAATGTGACAGGGGGCGAGCCTGTCGCCATACACCGGGCTCAATAAGCTCATGTAGCAGATGACATACAATACGCACATACGAGTATGTTCACACAATTAATGAATTGGTGCGTGCCGTCTGCTGAGTTCGAACTCGCTCTCTCTGGCTTGAGAGGCGGGCTTTCTCCAACTAGGCTATCATAGCTTTTTAATTTATTAAAAAAACCGATAACCATAGAACGTCCAATTAAGTAACTTATATCTTTAAAAACTCTTAACCAAAATCGGTTTATCCGTTTGGGAGTTACAATGCCACAGACCTCGATAGGTGTGTATGTACCTATAATCTATATACACACGTTAAGCTTATAAAAATTATAAAAGCTTATTTGTAACTAGCTGCGCCCCGCGGTTTCACCCGCGGTTAGAAAGTATCCTATGTGCTATTCTAGACTATAATCTATCTCTGTGCCAAATTTCATTCAAATCTGTTCAGCCGTTCTGGCGTGAAAGAGTAACAAACATCCATACATCCATTCTTACAAACTTTCACGTTTATAATATTAGCAGGAGTAGGATTTAATTTTAAAAAATAATCAAACAAAATAAGAAAAAATCTTAACAAAATAAGAAAGAAAACTCAGACAAAATAATCACTCATTTATTCCAGTACAATACAAATCAACTGTGTTACAACAATTACAATTTTTAAATAAGCAAAAAATACAATCCAAGTGTAAGATAAGGATAAAACTCCTTGCTATAATAAAAAGACAAAACACTGTAAAACTATTTTTATGGTCGAAATACCAACAACAGGCACGAAACGCTTTGGTTCCTCATTTCTTATACGGACCGCTAGAGTATGAAATACTCTGCCAGAGTGTGTGTTCCCTGACACTTATTATCTGGGTGTCTTCAAGTCTCGAGTGTATCGGTTTCTTCTTGGCAAGCGTGCTCCATCGTAGGCCGCATCACTGCTTATCATCAGGCATGTTGGCGGCCACACGCAAATCTATTTAGTATTTTTTTTATCGAGGCTGCACAACGTTTATTGCTAAGGAGATAAGGCTATACAGCGTGTATTAGTAAGGGGATCAGAGTGCAAAGCCTAGCTAGCCAGTTCTAAATGTCAAAGTCAAAGCCGGCGTTATTGTTACCAGATGGCTACCGTCAGTGTGTCAAGTTCTTCCTAAGTCCACTACATCACGCCGCACGGAATCATCTGTCTGCAAACTGCTTTTAGCGAGGATAGAGCCTTAGCCTGTGTATCCACCGGAGCTGTGCAGCTATATGTAATGCCAGGATTTCAAAACTAAGCTACGAGACTACTGCAGTGGTCACATCAAGAAGTTCATACATTATCTTAAATTACTATAATACTTACTGTTTAAATTTAACGGATGTGTTTATGTAACGGCCCGTTTTGTGAACCAATAAAAACACTAAACATATGATCACCACAGACTTCCAATACAGTAGTGAACACAGACATGTTTATATGACCTGTGTATATGACCGTTTCCACTGGTGTTATCCGCTCAAATTGCATTGAGTACTATTGTACCCAAAATCAAAGTTCGCGCCAGATTACAGCCACACACACTAAAATTCTACATCCTGCTTTCACTAATGACATAGAAACCGTAAGAAATTAGTTCTATCTCATTTAGATTGAACGGTTCTTTCTTCTCTATTACGGCAACTTTTTAAAATTATCTATGGATACTTATGAAGTGAAGCGAAGAAAATGCGCAGCTCGAGTACTCTGTACTCTGCTCTTCCTAAAGCTACACCACACGCGACCATCCAAAACACGTATCCATCCTTATAAACAAACAGCTTAGTAGGACTTAGTTCCACCAGTGCTATGCTGTATGTACCAATGAATATGATTAGAGGACATAAATACGTATTGATGTCCACAAATCATATTCATTGGTTCTTAACTAATGGTATGGAAATTAGTCTTACAAAACTGTTTCCGCAGAAAAGTAGCATAGCATAGCACATCCCCGGCGCAAAGGCATGCAGCCTATCTGCGTATCCACCGGAGATTTGAAAGGAAGATGCAAAAAAAACATTAAATAACGAAGTGATCTTATTGGTGGAAGCTTTCGTCACGCACCGCTCTGGTTGGAGGATCTTTTCCTCACACACCGCTCATGAAAGAATGAAGATGAGCGATGAGCCAAGAAAAAAAATCACCAATGGAATCACTTCGTTGTGTAATTGAAGCGATCCCATACTTTAACTCGCACAACGCTGATCTTCTTCCGATTGGTCAACCTCCGGTGGATACGCTGCCTTAGTTGGGATAGAGCCTTAATCATATAAAAAGGGACATGCTTGGTGACACAAAGCTTGTCCGACAGCACATCTATCCTATAATTTAATATTTGCTGAAATAGGCCTCGTTTTTGTGTTTTTGTGTAGGAAGAAAACATTACAGGCTTTGGAGTATAGCAAAATTACCTACATACTCGTAAAAACGAAAGGCTGCTTGCTAAAAGCTGGCTGTTTCTCCGTAACTGCCACAATGCCAGGTAGGTAATAAGAAAATATTTCATAATCAACCTAGGTACCTATGAGTGGGAATAGGAAGTGCAGTTTTTAGAAATTAGAACATTGTGCGTTTATCTTTTTATGGTTGACAGAGTAGACGCCTTTTCCTGGAGAATGTAACAATTATGTAGGTGTATCTCTTTTTAGTAAAGGGTCTACAACTCTACACACTAAAGTTACACTACACTGTGTCCGCTGACACAGCTCGCCGACATGACGTAAGATGTACGGCAATTTCTTTTGCCCGCACGGCGTCAAGAAACATAGCCGCCGACCCCAGTACGTTGGCCGACAGCTGCCTATACATTGTATAGGCACCTGTCGGCCAATTAGGTGTGGAGACTGCTTTATATTTACTTGACATATCGTTTAACTCCTATAATAATCTAGCACCTGTCCTTAGCATTTTATTGTCAACCAGAAACATCAACTTCAAACATACAAAAAACAAACAGTCGATTTGATAACTTTTTTTAATAAATAATAAATTCGGGACACTTCCACACACGGTCGCCAGACCCCAAACTAAGCAAAGCTTGTACTATGGGTGCCAGAGACTGATATACATACTTAGATATTTTTAAATACATACATAAATAGATATTTACACCCAGACATAGAACAAACACTAATGTTCATCACATAAATGTTTGCCCTAGGTGGGAATCGAACCCACGCCCTCAAGCTCAGAAGGCAGGTTCACTACCAACCAGCCACCGAGGCAGTCAAAAACTCAATCGAGGTCAGTTAAAAATCCCGTGACTCTTCAAAGGCGCGATTTTACTGAAAAAAAAAGCGCTTAAGCTCGTTGTTGCTAACGAATAAATCCTCTACTAAAAGAAAAAGAAAATTTCAAGTACTAAGTTATATTATGAAGAGACATTGAGCGCAAATGCCACCGACCTAGCCCGAATAAATTCCTAAGGTCCCGAAGGTCCCGGCGTCCAAAGCCGAAATGCTTGTAATTTCTAATTAATGGTCTGCCTTACGAAAATACGCAGATTAGTTTTTTATTTGCGATAGAATTCTCAAGGAATACTTTAAATCTGGATGTGGCTGAAAAATACAGACTCGATTCAATGTTAGCTAGAACGATAAAGTAGACATGTTTTAATAGTTAGAGAAAATTTGACACCTAATGTATTAGTTCAGTTTAGTTAGTGTGAATATAAGAATTGCCTAAGTACTTGCTTAATAGTAGATTAAGCAAGTTTAAGATTAAGCAACTACCTAGTTCAGGCAAAATTCTTTTATTGTTCCTAAAAAAAATGTTTGAATCTGATAGTTTTTATCTTTACCATGTAGTTTTTGAAATAAAAATTTAATATATTACTTAGGCAAACGTGCAAGTACCTAATGAAATGTTCGCTTAACGGGCACATAAAGTTAAGAGTCTCCTAAAAAATGGCTTAAGGTGCATGCAAGAAAATGTAAGTAGGAGCTAGGCTACGAGGAGAGTTAGGCTAGGACTTAGGCAATTCGTATATTCAGTGCAAGTGGCCATTAAAGTTTGCAGTTTTGATCCAGATTATGGTAAACTTAGGGATCTATAGGCATAAAGTAAGGATAGGTCATATGTATACATAGTATCTTTATGATGTAGGAAAACTACAAACGGTGTAAGGATATAATATCTCGTTGTATCTCATAGTCAAGTTATAAATGCGAAAGTTTTGATTTTATTCATGTGTGTTACTTGTGTTAGTTAGTTACTTCTTCATACTCAAACGGATGGACGAATTTGGATGAAGTTTGGTGTGGAGATAGATAATTTACTGGATTGATAGTCCCTTTATAGTGATGTCCTTAAAAATTCAAGGGTTCCTAAAATAGCAGGTTAAACGGCGAAGCGCCTTAACCAGCACGCCTAGCATGCGCGCGCGACAAAACTCTTCTCGTCACTTTTTGTCGAGCGAGAACGTGACAAGGCTATGTGTAAACATACGTCTGTCTCGATACAAAGAGTCGACATACCTTTGTCGCGTTGCCTAAGCTAGGCCTGCTGGATCCTACCAAAATGTCATCCTGTTCCATTCCAGAATACCTAAGCTCAAAGAAAAATGAAGGCGTACGATAAAAAATCTTGCAATTTGGAATTGTGGCCAACACTTTATTCCATTTTACGAGAACCATCATCAAATAGAACAATCTGTATTTTGCAGAATCATGTTTTATGGGGTTGAGACGATGAACATAAAGACCGAACAATTTATCTGTGCGGCTTAAATGGGGAGGCGCCATAGCGTTTTGTGAACAAAACTGACGGGTTTGCGAAGAACATTTTAGTTCAATCATTTAGCCGGCTGCAGAAATAAGTTGGTTGGACTGCAATGGCTTATCTCCCACTTCAGGCTTATTGCGACGTTTATTGCAATTGCAGTCAAATGTTACATTGTACTTAAATGTTTTAGGACCAATGTAATGGGGAGCATTTTCTGGTTAAAACAGGGTTTATTATAGAAAATTCATGGTATTTATTTGAAAATAAAACCGGTGTTCTTTAGAAATTATTAATGGCTACACCACCGCATGCAGCTTACAAAACTTATTGAAACAAAAAATAAAGTTTTAGTTTCTTTATTAGCTTTCATTTTTTGAAATAGCTACCTACTTTTTTGGCTATAGAAAATCCCATGCTTTTAATCCCAACCCTTAGACATATGGATGTCTGAGGGTTGGGATTAAAAGTTTTTAAACCAACTCCTACCAAAATAAAGTTTTTTATTACTAATTTCAAGTCCTAATATCTACTATCAATTGTTTCTTCTTCTTTTTTCAACCCGTAATAAAGATTTGCTGTCAGTTTCTTGAATTTATCCTTGTCTAGCATCCCAGCATGCGCACGCAACAAAAATCGTCCCGTCACTTTTTCTCATGCGAGAACGTGACAAGGCTTTGCGTACTGTGTAAGTATACATATTTCTGTCTCGATAAACAGAGTCGACACACCTTTGACGTGTTGCGCATGATAAGCCTGCAGCATTAACCTTAACCATGGGCTGATCCACGTTGGGGCAATCTGGGGCATCTTCCGCTACATGCTCTTTAATTTGAAGATTAAAATTTAGGTTTTTCAAGTTAAATAAGTGGGAACATTTACTTCTGCACACCCCTAAGTCTGAGGACGCCCATGGCCTAAACAGATTTTTTTTTAATCAAAGGGCTTTGTCGCTTAGCTATCACATCGCCCTTTAAGTTAAAAACTGAAACAAAAATAAAAATATAACTTTTTACAAACCAATCTTACTGTTTTAAACGTAAACCTACAAGTTCGTATAAAATATTTGCTTTATTTGGGCAGGACAAAATACGATTACAAATCCGACATCAGTGATTTCCTTTCGTTTAAACCACAATCTTCTAATGGTACTCGTATCATTACGTACTCCCTCCATCAAAATGTGTATAGTGCCTTCAAAAACGCCACACTCCTAGCAATTCGGAGATGATGTATTTTTTACTAAGTATCCAAACAGATGGAATAAGTCCAGAACGGAGCCTGAGGGCTGTAAACAAAACATCACGTTTTAGAAGACTGTAGCTTCTTCATAGGTTTTTGGTGGATTTCACTACCTTACAGTTATTCCACCGTCTTGATTCCGATTCACTCCATAAAGTGGACAGAAACAAAACAATGCACGAAGTGCGTCTTGGGCCTTCATAATTTTTTTTGGAGGCCTAAAACAGATTTATCTCCAACACCTGAAATTATTTTCCCACATTCTACTCGCCGTGGTTAAAAAAATATTCAGGTTTTTAACTTGTGTTTGCAGAGTTGATTGGCACGTGAAGTCAAACACCAGGCTGTGTTATAACCTCAGAATCAAAGGTCGTAAAAAGCTACGTATTAAAGCTTTTACAGATGGTTATGAAAACATATGATATATGGCAAAAAGTATGCCTTTTAATGCCGTTTTATGCCGTTCAATGTCATCAAATTTTCATGATGCCGCCTGCAAAGCGTGTTTGACACGCCAAACGCGTGTAAACAATCTTATAACATGTTTCATGTAAGTGATAAGAAGATAATTACAGAGATAATCATGACATGAAACTTTATTTTTGTAAGCCATGGACTGATTTTAACAAAGAATTTGTTTCTTCCCCCGTGTCTTCCCAATTTACGTCAGTCAATATTTACTCAAACAGCAACATCGAATTGCAAATAAATTGAAAAAGATAAAATTCGTGTCAGTGGAGATTGGATGAATGTTTATTACGGCCTGTGCCATTGTTGCTCTGAAAAACGTTGTCATTACATTCCAAATCCCATTGAGCAAAAATGATAGGTACTACGTACCATAGACATTGTAACAGGGAGTATTCTGTGCTACGTACTAGAGATGACACCAAAATACATTGCGATCTCCCACAAGAAAATAAACATAAGAAAGCGTATGAGCGAAGGATGTTTATAGCAATAAACAGCAATCATAGCTCAAAGTTAATAATAATCGTACGACATACAGTTTCAAAGTTTTTAATAGACTATATTTTTGAGATAGAACATAATATACCTTAATAAGTACCAATAAAATAAAATACATAACAATAATTAGGTTTACTACAAATGCTCAAACTAATTAATGGAATATTTGATAGTACAAGAGCAGCCTTAGTAAAATAATTATTCAAATGATTGAAATTATTGCTCAATCTTGAAGAAAGTTCTCTAGACCCTGAGCAATTTCAAATAATATCTACTTACCTAGTGGTAAAAACAACTATTTCTTTCTCTTGCTTCGGAAAATTGGAAAGAAAAACACAATTTCTCTCAGACAAGAGTAAATATAAGGATCATCTCCAAATGATCATGAAAGCTTTGTCGTGTAGCTGAAACCAAGCGAAGCTGCAACGATCAAACTGGCTTAGGCGCTCTATATTATGGGCTTTTATTGGCTCAGCCTTGAGTTTCAATTTTGTTAAAAAACTGTATGTAAAAATAAATGTTAATTAATTTTTAGAGCTGGTTTTAGGTGTATAGCAATACTTAAGTGTGTGCTACTCGTCAATATGAACAACTGTTAGAAAACAAGTTTAAAAATAAAAGTTGGAGGAAAACTATTCGAGTCTCCATACAAAATTGATCACGTGACTAGTTATTTTGTATGGAGACTCAATTATTTTTCTTTTTAATTTTGCAAGTTTTTGTGCTAAAAGATATTCACTTTAACGGGTATAACAGCACCCTTAAGTATTACTATATACTATATTACACCCAAAATCAGCACCTTGTTTAAGCGAACTGTTTTAAAATACCAATTTTATTTTTAATATGTTTATTTTACACTTTTTTTACAAACTACGCAATATGGGATAATAACTTAGCAAAGCTTCCCAGCTGTTAGCCCGCAGTTCAAAAATGATAAGCAGGAACCAACATGGGTTCTCAGATCAACCTAGAGATCAAAATGGCGCAGGGACCCTATTCGGACATTTGAAATTCTCATCTCACCTTCATTCGTCCTTGTTGCTCTCATTTAAAATGTCATAGGTGTGAGAGTGACCAAGATAAAATCTCATCTCATCTCACGCGCAGGAATAGCCCCCCAGGGCGTATGATTTAGGTGAAGCGAAAAACCACCCAAAAACTACGCTACTGTCGTATATGTACACAACACACACACATTGACGCAAAAAAAATACGCTACTCGTTTGCTCGTTCTTACCTCGACGTGCATTGATTTATGGTATAATTTCGTGTACATAAATATACATAGTGCTTTATAAATGCGTAGCCAGGCCTACATTTCGAGGTTCTTTTTAAAAACTGTGCAGTTTTTTTACAAGTCAATTTTGAAAAAGCCGTAACATTAAACTCGTACTAATATGTGCAGTTTTTTATATTAAAAAATCTACTAAGGTTATATATTGGAACGGAAACGGCTAACGTAGAGTTTTATTAGTTCTCGTGCAATTGTAAATGTTTTTCATGGCAACATTACCATGCACACAAGTTTTAAAAAAATGGCTTCAGCGAGATATAAAGCAGTGTTCCATCTTTTCCTCTAGGTTGATCTGAGCATGGGTTTAAGAATTTAAATATTCTTTAGATAAACCTTCATCTTTTTAATTTACGTAATCCTGTGCTGTGTCTTCACGGATTTTGTTCAGGAATAAAAGTTTTTCTAGAACAAAGAAAATTAGGCACTGAGTTGTTAATTTTATTTAAGTCACGTTAATTTGAGTCACGACTCAACTCAATAAGAATTAGCTCAATTAAATCCCCGCTACGCTTCCTGACTAAATAAAACCAGACGAGATCAATTTTCTTGAAGCTTCTTAGAGTTCTTAGGGTATCTAAGTCTTTAAGCTAGCATGCAGCGCTCGCCGATTTTCTCAAACATTTTACAGGAAAGAACCGTTCCTTTTTTCTAAAAGCTCATTGAATGGCCTAAGTGATTAGCTGATTACTGAAGGTTTTATGCTATTTGTATACCTTAGATTCAGATGTATTAGTTGATTAACTGAAACAGATTAAATTAGGCATGCTTCCCTAATGTATTACCCCGGCTCTACACGTTGGTCCAAATGCCACTCGGCCAACATAGATAGATAAACTCTTTATTGTTCACACCACAGATAACAAAAATAACAAGAGAATAATTATGATAAAACTTATTATATAGTGTAACAACTGGCGGCCTTATCACTAAAAGCGATCTCTTCCAGGCAACCTTAGGATGGAGAGGATACGACAAATGAGTATGGGCAAATGAGTCCAACATGTGGACTGCGGATCTAGAAAAATGCTCATTCCAACGTTGGGGCATATGTGTAACAATTTGTTTAACAACTTGTTACACTTATGGCTGGGGCCAACGTAGGCAAGCGTTTTTGTTTAATCCATACGATATCCGAGTGGCGTTGACGCCAATGTTGGGGCCAATTTGTGAAGCCGGCTTAAATCATCGTCATCAGTCGCCTACTGCCGAACACAAGTTTGTGAGTCTCTCTATCTTTTTTTTTTTTTGAAACACGTAACATAAAACTGTCAACGGAGCTAGCTAGCTGTAGTGTCCGTTTGCTTGTAGTAGTAGCGCATGGAATCAATACAACATGTAGTTTGTATTGATTCCATGCGCTGGTAATAGATATTAGACTCGTGCCGCTTCTTCCTTATATTATTTCGATGGTTTTTTTGTTATTTGGACAATATCTAGTGTAACGTCGCATTAAGTACATCGAGGAACATGAATTTTTTATTCTAATTTTGAAATATTTTTTTTTTAAACTAATTTAATGAAATTTACTAGAAAATTATACAAATTGATATTTGAATCTAACTTTAAACGTTATACAATCTCAGATCAACTAGAATATCAGATGGCGCACGGCGTTTGATTTAGGTGAAGCCAAGAACCATCCAAAAACTACGCTACTGTCGTATATGTACACAACACTCACACATTGACGCAAAAAAACTACGCTACTCGCTTCGTCAGTACTAACCTGGACGTCACGCTGAGAACATACAAAAAAATTCTGAAACGATGCCGTCATGTGCTGTGAAATAATTTTCTTTAAGTAAGTATTGTTAATAACATCTCATCATATAGTAAACAGCATTGTTTTAGGTTATAATTTCGGATACCTTTATTTACATAGTGCTTTTTATTTTATTTTATTGGCAACTGGATACAAAGTTCATAATGCCATTTTAGGACTTGACAATGACATTACATGAATTTGTGGAATGTCGTGCAGTGTTGTCATAATCGCATTTTTTTCTCCAAAATATTATTTTAAATCCTAAGACTTTTTTAGGTTCCCAATTAAGATTGAAAAAGCGACATTAAAAGAATGGGTGGTTGCCATACAAAAAAGTCGAAATGATCAAAAATGGCAACCATCAAAAAGAGATGTTGTCTTTTCAGACCATTTTAATGAAAGAGACTTTTACCTGACCAAGCTTGGCCTTCGCCGTCTGAAAAGGACTGCGTATCCCATCAGGGTAAGTTTTAATTTTTTACCAACGAAAAGTTGTTTTCAATTCAACGCGTATAATTTTTTTTTTCTGATTACGTATTATGGTTCCATACTCAAGAGGTGCTACCAGAACCCTAATACTAAGTCTACTATATTGCCTTCCGTTGAATAATTTAAAAAAATCTTTATTTCAAAACTGTCGTCCTGTTTAGGTATTATGATTAAGGTATGATGATGATTTTTTGGCAATTGATATTTGGCAAACATTTGATTAATTAACCTGGGAACTATTACATGATTTCAGTGGAATGCGGATACATACGTTGGAAAACTACAATACTCAGGGTATTTTTTTTTTCATGGCAACACTTCCACAGCACACATGTAACAAGAAGTGGCTTCACCTACATCATACGCCGTGCGCCATCTGATATTCTAGTTGATCTGAGTATACAATGTAATATTTCAACAAATCTGAAAAAAAAAAAAAAAATTCAAAATTAGAATAAAAAATTCATGTTCCTCGATGTACTTAATGCGACGTTAAAGCGGAATTACACTAGATATTGTCCAAATAACAAGTTTGAAGATGAACTTCCGCAAAGTAACGCCTGATTCAATCAACTATTTCGATGGTGAAAACAAACAAGGATTGCAAACAAACTTTTGCATTAACAATATACTCGTAAGTCGCTAGTGGCTATCGCAGATTTCATTCGCTCGAAAATCAGTTTCAAAAAAAATTTTCATAATCCAAAAGTCTTATCTCGAATTTTCTAGAACTTCTAGCTTCACAAGGACATTACATAGGGTTATCAGGATAGGGTGTACTAAGCCCAAAGGGGGACATTGAACTCTTAATTATGGGAACAACTTTACTACGGAGCCAAGTACAAACCTAAAATTAAAAAAAAAAAACTACTGTTCCACACAATAAAAAGTTAGTTGATCGTCAAGAAAATGTATTGAACAGCTGTTTTTTGTCTCTCGATTTCAGGGTTGTTTTCATAGTAAAAGTAGTTCATAATAATGAGCACAATAACCCTATTTTGGCTTAGTGCACCCTTTCCTGGTAACCCTGTAAAAGAATACCACAGTCACGTATGTACTTTCTAAGATGCCTGTGGAAATATTTAGAAGCCCACATTTGATAACGAGCTACGCGGACCGAACTTTGCTAAAAGATTACTATACTACCTACTTACCGACAGCACTCAAAGTTTGCTGCATATCTCCTGAAAACAGAACGCAGATTAAAATGAAACCGTATTCTCTGACAATAGTGCTTGTTTTTGTATGGGATATTTTCCGAATGTAGAAACAGGTACTTGCATATTTGAGCTAGGCGCCTATATAAAAGGCGACAATATATGAGGACTTGAGGAAGCGTCAGATAAATTGATACTTTAGCTAGGAGCACTTTATAAACGTGGTACAAAAATGCTGGGCGGGCTTATGAATTCTTGGATAAGAATGTGGCAATATTGTACGAGTCTGCTGAAGTAAGAAATATTTTAGGAAACAAGGTACCCAAATATTTTTAGTACATACTTATTGCTGGGAATGTCTTTTGTTTTTTCTTGCAGGTCTCTCTCTCTCTCTATCTCTCTCTCTCTCTCTCTCTATCTCTCTCTTTGCATCTATAATATTTAACTATAATAAACGTTGTATAGCCTTGGAATAGTAATCCAGTGCTTTGTATTTTTCATTCTTTTAAATTTTTAACTAGATCGGAAAAGATAAAACACTGTATAGGTATTCAAAGTCAAAGTCAAAGTCAAAATGTTTTTATTTAATTTGTTTATCAAAGTACACTTATGGATGTCAAAGTTTATTCTGAGTCTATACCTACCATGTTTTTGAATTAGTAAGCGATGATAGCCTAGTTGGAGAAGGCCCGCCTCTCAAGCCAGAGTGAGAGGGTTCGAACCCAGCCGATGACACACACCAATTTGTTCGTTGTGTGAACATATGTGCGTACTGTATTTCATCTGCTGCATGACTGAAGCCCGGTGTATGGCGACAGCCTCGCCCCCTGTTATGACTGAATATTGTCGGGCGAAGTTTGGGTGTTGTATTACACCTCTGCCAGCCCCCTCGGGGGAAAGCCGTGACGATATGTTTAAAGGAGGTGGTACTTATTCTATTTAATAAAAAAACATTATTTTGCTTCGTTCGCTACATGCAACAGATTAATCACGGTGAGAGTATACAGCAGCCATCAGTGTCGGACTGCAAATACAGTCGAGGTGGCGTTAGCAAAACGGGCCTCAGCCTACGCGGGCCCCCGACGGGCCTAGCTTGCGGGGCTTGCCGCACGGTAGATAGCCTAGCGCAGGCTAGGTCTCAGCCCTTGCGACCTAACTTTAAACTAGATCAGATAGTTTATTCATACAAATAAAGAGAAATGAAATAGAAAAATTCGAAAATAGTTGAACCTAGGCAGAGCATACCTGAAACAATACAGACAGAGATGAAAGCATTTTTGCAAAGCGTCTCTGCATTACAGAGGCGCTTTGCTCGCTAACGCTTTCTCGGTCAACTGCTTACCCAGTCTCGGGCCCCGGGCTTGTGGTGCGTCAGCCGGGCCCTTCCGCCTCAGTCCGACCCTGGCTGCCTTTACATGAAACCATCATACTTATATATCTTTGCGTACTCAAGCAAATTAACCAACAAAAATCTATAAGACATTTCCGAAGAAATCCAAGAATAAGACAAATATAATGATAATGAAATGAGACATGTCAATATTATCTTCTAGAGCAAATATCAATCACAAATATAACAAAGTAAGTTTTCTAATGAGTAATGGATCCCATATCCAAGCAACAAGTGCCCTATTAACATCGACATGGAAAAAATGCTAACGTTCTCATAATAATTACGAGTATGTTGATGCTTGTAGACCTGTCAGACATTGTCTAAGGCACTGGTCAGACAGAAAAAACGTACCTAAGACGAGGACGAGTTACGGACAGAGCGGAGACCTTCATACAAAAGGAGAAACGTCGAGCCCGCGCCTTGCATGGCGCCTTGTCTTCTCTATAATATGTGTTGCTTTTTTTGACGTGACAACGTCTAATAAATCGATAAACGCCGGCTGCACGTACGAAAAAGAATGATTAATTGTCCCGTTACGTCGGTGCGAGAGCGCTTGAGCGTTCGGCTTGCGCCGCATCTATCTCTCTTCCACTCGATTGGCATATACGTCCGCAGATTTCATCAATGTTTTGTTATGACGTTGTCACGTTAAACTATCGTCCGTAAACCGACTTTATAGACAACCAATTTATTTATGAATGGATAATGTTGTTGGCCACTGAGTCCTCAGCGTACCGGACGAAAGTGTCGCATCGCGTCTCTAATAGTTATATATTTTGTATGAGTGTACATTGAAAGGTGATAGTGCTCCTGACCGTCGTGCCGCGCAGTCGTCTCTTTCCGTTTTTTTTCCGCTTCACGGAAATTTCCGTTATAGTTTTTTTAAATTCAGTGCCCGCTCAGGATCCTTCAGATAGGAGTCCCACGCATCAGCGTAGCGGACTGCAGGTCAGTTAGTGTGCATTAGAGTGACTAAGTGCTTACCGCCGTCCGATTCTGTTCACAGAGCCGCTCGGTGAATCAGTTACGAGTCGCGTAGTGACGTCACCGTGCGTCGAGTGTGTTCTCGAGTCCGGCACCGGGGCGCCTTATCCGTGTAGTGTGTTTAGTTTCGCATACTACACGCGATTCGAGTGACCTAAGTGCGGGACTCGCGCCAAAGCTGGGCCGGCGGGCCCGACCGCCGCCCGCTCACCTCTCCTCACGTCTATCAAATCCACAATTGTGGTCGACGGTGGACACGCATAACGGTGCCAACGAAGCCGATCGCTGTTAGGAGCGTGGACCCGGAGCGCTCGTTTTTCCCCTGCTCAGGGGAAAAACGGAATCCGGTTGGGCTTGGCACCACCGGCCTTGGGGTCGCCCCTCGCCGACGCCAAGCATCTCCCTCCCACCCTTCCGCCTCCCCTCCGATTCCTCGGGTGCGTGTTTGGCTCGGACGGCCGGTTCGCCGGAGTCCCTGTCTCTCCCCCGGGGCAGCTAGGGCCCTGTGTTAGGTACTCACCAACTGCACAATAAGACTGGCAGTTGGCACACATTAGGGAACGAATTAGGCACACACCACCCTGCCTAAACCCGGCAGGGTGATGCCCGCGGCCCGCACCCAGCCGGGGACCTCCTCCCCCGGCGATCGCGATTTATTCGCGACGATGGGGCCGGAAGTGGACTTCGGGGCGGCACTTGCCGCCCTAGGTACCTCCATCCGGGCCCATTTGCGCGCCAACCCGAGCTCCCTTCAGGAGTTCGTCACGAATCCGGTTAGGTTTGCAGCCTCTCTGCAAGCCAAGGCCCCTAAGGCCAAGCCTTCCCCCGCCCGCGCCCCTAAGGCAAAGTCCCCCCCCGCCCGCGCCCCTAAGGCAAAGTCCCCCCTCGTCCGCGCCCCTCAGGCCGCCGCGAAGAAGATCGTTGCCCCTGCCCCGGCCCCTAAGGCTACCATTAAGTTGGCGCCCTCCCTCAGAGGGCCGCCGGCCGCCCCGACTCCCGCCGCCGCCGCCGCTAAGAGCCGGTCGCCCGCGGCGAAGCGTTCCCCAGGCGTGGCACGCTCAAGCCGCGTGCGATCGCGTACGGTGGCGCCGCGCTCGCGCTCGCGTTCGCGTTCCCGCTCGCCGCGACTCGCTCTGACGGTCGCACCCACCCATACCTCTACGGAGGAGATGGACATCGTCAGTGGCGGCGACGACGGCTTCACCGTCGTCGCCAACAAGGGGACGAAGCGGCCCGCTTCCGCCGCCGGCTCCCCTCCGCCCCCGTCAAAGGCCGCATGCCCGACTGCATGCCCCTCTCTCCCGCCCACCGCCATGGACGCGCCTCCCGCGCCCAGGGTGGGAAAGCCCCCCCGCCCCTTCGTCGTTCGGGACCGCCACCGCTGGCAGGAGGTGGTCACGATCCTCACGACAAACGGCGTGACGTTCTCCGGCAAGAGCCACACGGACGGCATCTCCGTCACAGTCCCCACGTCTGACGACTATCGTCAGGCCACCCGCTCTCTTAGGGAACACGCGGTCCAATTTCACGCGTATCCGCTGGAAGAGGAAAAAGTGCTCCGCGTAGTACTGCGCGGTATCCCTAAGGAGATCGACACGGAGCTCGTCCGTGACGATCTCCTTGCCCAAGGCCTCCCGGTCCAGCAGGTCCATCGGATGACCAACGGACGGACGAAGGCCCCGATAGACCTTGTGCTGGTCATCCTCGACCGCACGGAGGAGGGGAAGGGGATCTTTCGGATAGAAAGAGTCCTCAACCTCTCCGGCCTGAAAGTCGAGGCTCCCAGGCGGAGAGGCATACCCGGTCAGTGCCACCGCTGCCAACTGTACGGGCACGCCGCCCGCTTCTGCGAAGCGGCGTACCGATGCGTCAAGTGCGCGGGCGAGCACAGCACCGCGCTGTGCAAGCGGGTCAAGGGGGATCCTAATCCTCCTAGTTGCGTGCTCTGCGGGACTCAGGGGCACACCGCGAACTATCGTGGTTGCCCCAAAGCCCCAAAGGCTGCGGCCGGGGCGAAGAGGACCCCTGCGCCCCGTCGCCCAACCCGTCCCCATGGCGTCAGCGCCAAGACCCCTGCGCCGAAGTTCATCGACGCTCCCCTACCCGCCACCAATGCTTGGACCAGGCCCTCGTCCCTGGTCCAACCGAAGGCGGCCCCAGCTCCGGCCAGCAGCGCCCGCGCGCCTGCCCAGAGCCGTCCAACCCCCCCGCCCTCACCCTTCAAACCCGCCCAGGGCCCCTATGGCCTGAAGGCGGATCTGCTCTTGCTGGCAGAGATAGCCTCGGCATTCGACCTCGACGAGGTCCGTGCCGTAGCCCAGGAGGTCCGCGAGCATCCTGATGCCCTATTGGACATCATGATGACTCACGGCAACCTCTTCAGCGCTATGAAGCGCTTCGCCCCCCGCGTCCTCTCCCAATAACCTTAATGGATTGCACACCCACTAAGGTTAAGCCCCATTCATTGGCGTTGGCGTGGTTTAATGCCAACGGCATCCACACCGATGCCAGAGATCAGCGGGATCTCATCCACCACTTTCTAACGACCCATCAGGTCGACATCATGTTGATCAACGAGACCTTTCTGAAACCAAGCAAGAGGAACCCCAGGGTTGCAAACTACTTGATGGTTCGTAATGACAGACTCGCCGCCCCCCTGGGCGGTACTCTGATCTATTACAAAAGGTCTCTGCACTGCACACCCATACCCACTCCCCCGTTAGTCAATCTGGAAGCTTCCTGTTGCCGTCTTGCGATGACCGGTCATCAGTCCATCATAATAGCGTCTTGTTACCACTCGGGTAGCAAGACTCTCCTCAAAGAGGACCTCGAAGCGCTTCTCGCTCTCGGTAGCTCGGTCATTCTGGCCGGCGACTTTAACGGCAAGCACGTGATGTGGGGCTGCAACGCGAACAACCGGAATGGGCACCTTCTGTACTCATTCTCGGATACGCTAAATTTTGATATCATCCCCCCCAGCTCCCCGACTTACTTTAGCAGTAATCTCAACTACAGGCCGGACATTCTCGACCTAGCACTCCTAAAGGGCGTAACACTCCAGTTGCGTTCTTTGGAGGTGCTACACGAGCTTGACTCGGACCATAGGCCAGTTCTGATGCTGCTGGGTCCCGACCCGAGCAACAGAACTCCGCCGACAAAGACCGTGGTGAACTGGGAGCTCTTGGGCGAAAGCCTAAAAGCTACCAGTTCACCCGATTTAGATAGAATACCAGACGATATCGCGACCCCCGACGATATCGCTCTTTCCATAGACGCTCTCAACAGTCACCTTCGTAAAGCCGTTGGCGAAGCCTCGAAGCAGGTCCCAGCCGAGGGCGACCAACGCTGGGCCCTGCCCGAGGATGCGAGGGAGCTGTTGAGAGCGAAACACGCGGCCACTAGGGCATACGACTGGTGTCGCACCGAAGAGAACAGAGCCACTCTGCGGTATTACGAGCGTGCCGTAAAGAACCGCATGAGTGAACTCCGCAATCAGAGGTGGGACACCCTGCTCTCGGAGATCAGACCATCTCACCAGGCATACTGGAAGATGGTAAGATCGCTGAAGGGCAGCAAGTCATCTAATATTCCCCCCCTGTCTCGTCCGAACGACACGCTTGCCTTCGAGGACGACGAAAAGGCCGAGTGCCTTGCCGAAAGCCTCGAAAGGCAATGCAGCCCCAGTCTCGAGCGCGTCGACCCCGACCACCTAGATATGGTGGAAGAGGAAGTCGCCGAGTTCACAGCCCGTCCCGCCCTCGAACCCACAGAGCCGGTCTCTGTGTCGGAGGTAGAGTCGATCATCAAGGGTCTCCAAACCAAGAAGGCCCCAGGTGCAGACGGCGTCAGCAATAGAGTGATTAAGCACTTCCCCGTCTTTCTGATCAACCTCCTCGTCAGCATCTTCAATGCCGCCTTGGCCAACTGCACCTTCCCCGACGCTTGGAAGTCTGCCGACGTCATCGGCATTCACAAGCCCGGCAAGAAGGCGTCAGAGCCCTCTAGCTACCGCCCCATCAGTCTCCTCAGTACCTTAGGTAAGATTTACGAGCGCATCCTTCTGAAGCGTATTTGGTCCCACATCCGAGATAACAATCTCCTCCCCGACGAGCAGTTCGGCTTTCGAGCCAGACACTCGTGCGTCCAGCAGGTGCACCGCATCACGGAGCACATCCTAGAGGGTTTCAATCGGAAACCCTACCACGGCTTCACCCAGGTCACGCCCAAATGTCAGTCCACCCTTGCGGTGTTCCTCGACGTGGCGAAAGCGTTCGATAAAGTCTGGCACAGCGGGCTGGTATACAAGTTATACCAGCTCGGGTTCCCGGATGGTCTTGTACTCATAATACATGACTATCTGACTGATCGAAACTTTCGCTATCGCGTCGACGGCACCCGCTCGGCTCCCCACCCCATCGGCGCTGGCGTCCCTCAGGGGTCAGCGCTGGCCCCCGTTCTGTTCTCCCTCTACACGCATGACATTCCACGTCATCCGAAGGTAGAGCTTGCGCTTTTCGCGGACGATACTGCCCTCTTTATAAGAGGGTGGAATCAGTCCATCTCTTTCCGCACGCTTCAACAAGCCCTGCGCCGCTTAGGCGACTGGTTTGAGAAGTGGGCAATCTCGGTCAATCCGGACAAAAGCGCAGCTGTGTGCTTTCACCCCAACAAATGGCCTATCCGGCAGCAGCTCATGCTGCACGATAGGCCCATCCCCTGGGTGAACTCGACCAAGTATCTTGGCGTGACCCTCGATCGTCGACTCACCTTCTCGAGGCACATCCGGACAGTTAGGAATCGAGCGGTTTTCCTTTTAAGCCGACTCGCCCCCCTCCTCAACGATCGTAGTAAGCTATCCCTTAGAAATAAGGTGATATTGTACAAAATTTGCATCCGCCCCGTTATGACCTACGCCTCCGTAGTGTTTGCCCACGCGTCTGGCTTCGACCTGGACAAGCTCCAGGCCGTCCAGAATAGATTTATTCGCAGAGCGGTCGGAGCCAGCTGGTTCCAGCGAAACTCCGACTTGCACTGCGATGTAGAGCTCCCCTCCATTCGGCAGTACTTTAAATTCACTTCGCGCAGATACTTTGATAGGGCCTCCCACCATTCAAATCCTCTAGTCGTTCGCACGGCGGACTACTCAGCAGTAGACGCCGCTGCCCCCCGCCCTCTCCGTAGACGCCCTAGAGACATCTTCGGCGACCCGGACGACCCCATCGCAGTCGCCACGGCGGCTGCGCTGGGGTCGGCCGACCCGACAGCTCCCCGCAACAGGAAGTTTGCAGTTTTTGGTATAGGCGCCGGTTACCAAAGGAACACGATAACAAAACACCGACCTCGCCGGCGAGGTCGAAGACTCCCAGGATCTGTTAGAAGATCGGTTAGATTCTCTCCAAATAGTCAAACAGATAAACCTAATAGGGCTCAAGCGCAAACCCCCTCTGGGTTGCCTGGGCAAATCGACTCCCCCCCCCCGGCGACGGTCCAAGCCGAGGTCCGTACCTTAGTGGTGCCCTTGTGCCAGTCGCCCTTAGCTTTAAATAACTAAAGTCCATTAAGGTCCTGCGCCCTCCGCGCTTGCCTTACGTCCGGTACGCTGTAGAGGCCTCAGTGGCCAACAGCATTAGTCATTCATAAAAAAAAAAAAAAAAAAAAAAAAAAAAAAAAAAAAAAAAAAAAAAAAAACATTGAAAGGACGTCGCTTCTACGTCTCGTCCGTATCTCGCCTTCCGTCTTTTCTGTCTGGCTTGCCGCTAACACAGCATTAAATGAGATGGCATAGCCCACGTCGACAGAATATACAGATTCTGAGAACAATGTCAGACGCAACAAACAAGCGCGAACGAACAGCTGACGGCCTTATCGCTAATAGCGAGCAAAACAGTTCGTCTTCGTTTGTAGTTTGTATGTACTTATGTCAGCTTATAAAGTGACATAAGCACATATAAACTACAAACGAATATCAGTATATATTAAGTATGTATTTAGGAAATATGTATGTGCTTTACATGTATAGTGACACAAGATACGAGGCCCAAGTCTGAACGAAAGTACTCGTAGTTCACAGATCTCTTTACAAACTTACTAAATAGCTTTTTTTTATTTCTTTTTTTTAGTTTGTTTAGTTACTTTGAATGCCTCGGTGGCTCAGTAGGTAGTGATCCTGCCTTCTGAGCTTAGGAGTGTGAGCTCGATTCCCACCTAGAGCAAACATTTATGTGTTGAACATTTGTGTTTATTCTATGTATGTCTGGGTGTTAATATGTATTTACTTAAGTATGTATTTAAAAATATACATGTATGTTAATCAGTCTCAGGCCGCAGTAACACAAGCTTTGCTTAGTTTGGGGTCAGGCGACCGTGTGTGGAAAATGTCCCGAATTATTATTATTAGCTATGTTTGTTATTGCTACCTATTGTATACCGTCACGTCTTTCCCCCAAAGGGCCTGGCAGAGTTGTATTACAAGACCCACACCTCGCCAGACGATATTCAGGTAGAAATATGATAGTGGGTGAGTCTGTCACCATACATCAGGTTTTAATTATGTAGCAGATGACATTAAATACGCACATAATGTTCACACAATGAACAAAATGGTGCGTGCCTTAGGCTTGTAGGCTTTTCACGGTTAAACAGATCTTGATGAAATTAGTTAAATAGTTGCAGTTTGTCACAAGGAAGGTTTTTGAATACTTTTTTCTAAATAAATAAATCTTCTTGTCTTGAAATTCTGTAAATTAATAAAAAATAACGCGCCGCTTACCTAATGCGTCTGACAACATCACAAAATATTAGACCATGACCGATTGGAAAAACATATACGAGTATGTCGTGATAAAAATGTTAATGCTAATTTTTAAAACGAAAACAACTCTTTTGCCGTAGGTAGTCCACACCAGCCGCGTGTCGATACAAACAAGTGTGTCGACCCTTTGTGCAGTCAATGACATGTTTATTTATAGCCCTGTACATAATATTGTCATGCATTTGTTTTCTAAATGTCGCAAATACTTTTGTGTTTTGTTAATAGTATTTTTTTTGTAACTGAAGGGAAAAATAAAATATATATATTGTTGTGGATCTCTTAGTGGACTGTATTTTCTTGCTTATGTTCAGGTCTTCCTACGATGGCTCAGGTAGCTCGGAATGAAACGCTCTCGTCGAAGTCAAGTAACAGAATGAATTTATTTACAAAATGATCCTATCTATATACAAAACAGTACTCTGGCAACTATAACTAGGTTGAGCGAGTAGTCGTCGTTCGCGGATGTCCTATGGCGCGGCGCTCGATGCCGCGCTCTCGCTTGTCTCGGTGGGCGAACTAGCTGTCCTCAACAGCTCTCCCCCCGGCGTAGCTTGCGTAGCCTCTTCTTGCTTCACGAGGACTGCGATCTTGTTCGCCGGACGCCGGAAAGTTCCCGTTTTCGTTCGCAGCTCGACGACTCGTACACCGCCGTCTGGTCCGGGGAAGACGCGCTCGACGACGCCGACTGGCCACACGTTCCGTGGCAAGGTGCGGTCGATCACCACCACGACGTCGCCGGCTCGCAGTTTGTCTTCATTGTTCGTAGGCTCGCCTCGCGGTACCAGGGTCGGCAGGTACTCGCGTACCCAGCGGCGCCAAAATGAGTCGGCGAGCGCCTGACTCACTCGCCAAGTCCGTCGGTCGGCCGCGCTGCAGGGACCGGTGCTTGGCAGGCTCGTTGATGATCCCAACAAAAAGTGGTTGGGGGTGAGCGCTTCCGGATCTTGCGCGCTCACGCTCACGTAGGTCAGAGGCCGAGCGTTGATAGAATACTCGGCCTCGGTGAGGAGGGTCATGAGTACCTCCTCCGACGGCGCCTTTTCATGCAGCGTCGTTGTCAGTGCTGTTTTCACAGAGCGCACCATACGCTCCCAGCTTCCACCTTGGTTCGGCGCTCCGGGCGGTATGAATCGCCACTCCATTCGATGCAGCAGTGCTTCTTCACGAAGGAGCGGCGCCCATGCTTCATACGCCGTTCGTAGTTCTTTGTCGGCTCCTCTGAAGGCGGTGGCGTTGTCGGACCACATTTCACGCGGCCAACCGCGTCGCGCCGCCATCCGCCGGAGAGCCATGATAGCCGAAAAGCTGCTCAGGGAAGCCACGATCTCGAGGTGCACCGCCCTTGTCGTTAGGCAGGTGAAAAGCGCGACCCAGCGCTTTTCGCGGCGGCGGCCGATTTTCACAAACATCGGCCCGAAATAATCGCAGCCGCAGTATGAGAAGGCGCGATGAAACGGCTTCATGCGGGCTCCTGGCAGGTCTCCTGTAGTCGGCGTGTTTGGCTTCGCTTTTCTTACGCGGCAAAATGTGCAACGATTCTCGATCGCGCGTACTGTCGGTCGGAGGTGAATGACCCAGTAGCGCTGGCGCAGGTCGTTGGTCACTCGTTCTCTGTTTCCGTGCCCCGCCGAACAGTGCGCTCGTTGTACGATCAATTTTGCGATCAGATGTCTTCCATCCAAAATAATCGGTCGCTTCGTCTCGTTGGGCGCGTTTGATGCGTCGATGCGGCCGCGGACTCGTAGCAATCCCTCTTCAAACACGGGATCAAGCTTGTAGAGGCGGCTCGCCTTAGGAATAGGGCGTGCGTCTTGTAGCTGCCTTATTTCGACGCTGAAGCTATCTCGTTGCGCTTTTTGAAGAAGCAACTTTTCCGCTCGTTCAATGTGTTCAAGTTCAAGGCGCGTCCTTCGGCGCCTACACATGTCGATGAACGCCAGTACTCGCGCTACCGTTCGGATGAGTACTTCGTAGCGCGAGCAGCGGGCAGGATCGGGTAGCCAGTCGTAGCTTGTCTTGTCTTCATCGGTGAACAGGATTTCGTGCTCGGCGACTTCGGTCTCGGAGTTCGATGGCCACTGGTCTTCAGGTTCGCGCAGGAAGTTCGGCCCGCGAAACCAGCGGTCTTCCGACGTTATAGTCGTGCCCGAAAATCTCGTCGCGTCATCTGCTACGTTCTCAGCGGTAGGTAGCCAGCGCCACTGATGCTTCTTGGTGCTTTCTGCGATTTCGCCGAGTCGGTGTGCGACGAACGGTGTGTATCGGCACTGATCGTTTCTAATCCATTGAACGACAGTTGACGAGTCGGTCCAAAAGACAGTGCGGGACACCTTCACACGATGCTCGGCCAAAATCGTTGCTGCCAGTCTCGTTCCAATCACCGCGGCTTGTAGTTCGAGCCGCGGGATACTCTGTGTTCGTCGTGGCGCCACTTTCGCTTTAGCAGCTACTTGTGTCACGACGATGGTCTTGTCGGGTCGTACCGCTCTCCAAAAGGCGATCGTAGCGTAGGCCTGCTCGCTGGCATCGCATAGGACGTGTAACTCGATGTCATGACAGTTTTGCAGCGCGTAGCACCGTCGTAGCCGTAGAGCCTCTACGTCTCGCAGCTGTTGTAGCCACGTAGCGAAGTTCTCGGCGTGTTCCGCAGGTATGCGCTCGTCCCATTGCGTCTCTTCTCGCCATAAGTTCTGGAGCAGGATGCGGCCTCGGATTGTGAAGTTCGTTATCAATCCGACCGGGTCATACATTGACATGACCGCGCTTAACGCTTCTCTCTTGGTAGGTGCGCGTGATAGCGAGCGCACCTCTGCTGGTACTCTGTGCATGGCGGTGTTGAATCCCATTTCGTCTCGATCGGAGTCCCAGAAGAGCCCGAGTATTTTATTACTCGGAGCTCCCCCCAGTGTTGTAGGCGCGTTCGCTCGTAGTGCCTCAGGAATAGGGTTCAAAATCGCTCGTTCGTTGGAGTTCCAGCTTCGTAGTGTAAAACCGGCTTGTGCATGTACTTCTCGCACCTCGCAGATAGTGCGATGAGCTTCTTCAATATCGTCGTAGCTGTCGGCGTAGTCATCCATGTAATGACTTTTCGTGATAGCTGCGAGCGCTCGGGGGTGCGTATCTTGATGCACGCGTGCGTTGTGATCGCGCACGCTATGCGCGAGAAAGGGTGAGCTTGCCGCGCCGAAAATCATACTCTGCATTTTGTAGGCGCGCGGCGGGTTCTCTCGTTCATTTCCTCGCCATAAAAATTGCTGCGCGGGCTGATCTTCTTTCCTTATCTTGACGCGCAGAAACATCTCTTGGATGTCGGCTGTTACGGCGACGGGTTTCTCCCGGAACCGGAAGATGACTCCGGGCAAGGACAGCAGCAGGTCGGGGCCCTCGAGCAGTCGGTCGTTCAGGCTGACTCCGTAGCTCTTGTGCGCAGCGTCGAAAACGAGCCTTCGCTTTCCGGGCTTGTTCGGGTTTTGTACTGCGAAATGCGGCAAGTACCAGCTGACGGGACTCTCGTTCTCGGTGCCGTCGCAAGGCGTCGCGTAGCCTTTTCTCAGTAGGTTTTCGATCTGCGCCGTGTAGTCGGTTTTGAAGCTCGGGTCGCTGTCCATTTTCTTTTCGATGCCCTTCAGTCGATTCAGTGCGGCGCCGTAGCTCGGGGGCATAGTGACGTTGTCGCTACGCCACGGAAGGCCCACTTCGTAGCCTCCGTCGATCTTCTTAATAGACTCGTTGAATATCTTCACAGCTCGTTGGTCGGCGTCGCTCACTCGCGGCTTTTGTGATACGCCGAGTGACTCGATCTTGAACTGTGACTCGACTAGTTCGTGTAGTCGACGATCGTGCGTCTCGCTCTCACATACACGCGGATCGGGTGCGTATATGTGCAGGACGCTCTCGCTTTTGTAGATAACGCTGCGTGGTGCGGTGCCATGTATCACCCATCCCAGGTGCGTTCTCGAGGCGGCCGGCTCGTTCGATGCGCCGACTCGTAGGTCTCTCGAGACGATCAGCTCCCAGTGGTCGGCACCCACCAGGATCAGCGGACGAGCTTGGTTGTAGTATACGTCGCCGATGTCGCGCAGGTGTTTGTGTCGCAGCAGCGCTCGCGAAACCGTTTGTTCCCGCAGCCGCAGATCACGTACCGTGCGCGCCTTCACGTCGTATAGCGCTGTCTCGCTCTTCCCACGCAAGCGGATCGTTACTAGCTTGCTATCTTTTTCTCTTTGTGACATGTTGACGCCACTCATCTTGAGCGGCTGGTTCGGTCCGTCAGCGCCGATGTTCGCTGCCAGCTCTTGATCGATGAGCGTGATCGTAGCTCCCTCGTCCAGCAGCGCGTAGGTCGCAACTTCACCCTTGGGACCGGAGACGATGACGGGGCACACTTTCAGTAGTACTTCTCGGTCGGTAGCGTGTGAGGTAGCTACCGATAGTACCACGCCGGAGTGACTGGACTTCGATGGTTCGGTGGATCGCGCGGCCGGTTCGGATGCGGGCGGCGCGACCTTCTCTTCCTGGTGTAGCGTTGAGTGATGCGGGCGGCGGCACTTGTTCACGCCGCAGCTTCGCTCTTTGCAATGTATTCTGCGGTGCTTCTTCGTCGCGCATTTGAAACAGAGACCGTTGGATTTCACATAGTCCCATCTCTGTTCCACGTTCATTGCGCGGTATTCTGGGCACTGGGGCAGCTTGTGCACTTCGTTGCACTTCGGGCAGCGGTCGATTTGTTCGGTATCGGCCTCTTCTTCAGTGTTGTAGACGGCGGGCTTCTTCTTATACAATGCGCCCGTGTTCGCTCGAGTCTCGTTCTTACTTGTTGATGCACACGTAGACGGCTGTTCGTAGGCGTAACGCAGTGCGATCTTCGCTTCGCGCATGAGGAATTGCGATAGTACGACGATATCGGGTTCTTTGGTATCCTCGTGCGCATGCGCGTACTCGTACCATTTGTTGCGCAGCGTCGGTGTCAACTTTGAGAGTACCTCGCGGGTCAGCTGCGGGTCGTACAGGCAGCCTCGTCGGTCCATACTTTGCAAGGCACACACTGCATTTTGAACTTTCACTGCTAACTTGTTCAGGTCTCTGCTTGAGAGGCCTAGCTTGGGGATCTTCCTCACGTCGTCGCTGATCTTGTCGACGATCGCCTCGGGTGAACCGAAGCTCTGCTCCAGCGTCTCCATGATGCGGTCGGGGGTGGAGTCGGTCATGAGGTGGGCCGACACCGCCTCTAGAGCATCGCCGGTGAGCGCTGTTTGCAGACGCAGCACGTTCTCGACGGGGGGTATTTTGAAGAGCGTTGTTGACTCACGCATCGCAGCCTTGAAGCGCAGCCACTCGGTCGGGTTGCCGGAGAACTTAGGCAGGTCCCCGTTGTAGCGGCGCTGTGGTCTTGACATCCTGTCGAGCGCCTCGGCGATCTGAGGTCCGTAACCGCGAACTCGTGCGGGGGTCAACGAGCGGTCTCTTGCATCAAATCTTGCTCGGTGCTCTGGTTCTTGTTCAGGTTCGGTGGGACGCGATGGTTCGCATCGCTCCCCCCGTGGAGCAGCCTTGCGCAGCCACTCGTTGACGCGCTGATGCTGCTCCTCGGGGTTCGTAGTTGGCTCGTCGCGCAGGCTGCCTTCGTTCGTTTCGGCAGCCGCGATCTGCACGGCGAGTCGCTTCTTGATGAGCTCAGTCTCAATCTTGAGCTCCTCCTTCTTGATCGCGGCGAGCTTCTCCGCAGCCTCCAGTTCGGCCAGTCGCACTTGCAGCGTTGAGTTCGTCGTGCGCCGCGATCGGTGCGAGTGGTTAGAGGGTTGCGGGGACGGTACTCGCTCCCTTGACATGGTAGCGGCAGAGGTCTCGGCGTGCGGTTCACCGGCCCGGATCGGTGGGCTGGCTGCAGCTCGAGCCTGCGCAGCCGCCAGCATGGTAGGTATTGGTGGTGAAGCTGGTGGCTCGCGGCTCAGGCGGCGCTGCCGCTCTTGCTCGAGGAGCCGGAGCTCTTCCGCGTTCAGCTTCTCCGCTTCGGATCTGGTCACTACCATGCTGGTTCTTGGATCTTGATTCGCTTGACACTTCGATTTTCTGGTTCACTGTTCTTCTGATCCGGCTTCTGAAGGACCAAATGTTGTGGATCTCTTAGTGGACTGTATTTTCTTGCTTATGTTCAGGTCTTCCTACGATGGCTCAGGTAGCTCGGAATGAAACGCTCTCGTCGAAGTCAAGTAACAGAATGAATTTATTTACAAAATGATCCTATCTATATACAAAACAGTACTCTGGCAACTATAACTAGGTTGAGCGAGTAGTCGTCGTTCGCGGATGTCCTATGGCGCGGCGCTCGATGCCGCGCTCTCGCTTGTCTCGGTGGGCGAACTAGCTGTCCTCAACATATATATATATATAATATAAATATATATATATAATATAGTATTTTTTACATTCTTACAAAAAACAATATAGAGTCAACTCGAACAAATGCTTCTGTGGGTAATTGCGTCTTTCGAGAGTTACTGACAAACCCATCACAAATTAGGCAATACATTACAATTGTACAGATTATTGTAACTAAAGATAGAAAACAGATGTAAGTAGGTGGCGCCTAATTTGAAGGGTTTGTCAGTAATTATCGAAAGACGCAATTACTCCACAGACGCATTTTCCCCAGTTTAACCTATCGTTGATTTTTTACCTTTGGCCCTATTCGGAGATTTGAGATTTTCATCTCACCTTTTTTCGTCCTTGTTGCTCTCGTTTGAAACGTCATAGGTGTGAGAGTGACCAAGATAAAATCTCATCTCATCTCACGCGCAGGAATAGCCCCCCTTTTCACGACGAAACTTATTTTGATGTTTGTCAGTGTAGACTGACTGACTGTGTAGACTGTAGACTGTGCAAATCCATAGTACAGCTTGTACTTTATGAGCACACAGAAGTATACCTAATAGGTATATTTTGATGTAGGTATAATTTTAACAATGATGACTACTCTACTTACCTACATGTAAGTACACCTTTTTGTTAATGTAACAAAAAGTTGTAAAATAGTTTTAGAAAAGGTGCCTACTAGAGATTTTTGGAGCATTAAAAAGTAAGCGATGATGGCCTAGTTGGAGGAGGCTCGCCTTGCAACCCAGAGGGAGCGGGTTCAAACCCAGCCGACGGCACGCACCAATTTGTTCAGTGTGTGAACATATGTGTGTATTGTATGTCATCTGCTACATGACTGGAACCCGGTGTATGGGGACAGGCTCGCCCCTGTCACATTTGGGACTGAATATCGTCCGGCGAAGTATGGGTGTTGTATTACACCCCTACCAGCCCCCTTGGGGGAAAGGCGTGACGATATGTTAAAAAGTAAACATGTCTCCCTTTTGCTTTCTTCTGTAAAGACGCGGCAAGAGTCACGTATCAGCCTACCCTGCTCGGTCTGCTCTACCAAAATGAAATAAATGTTATAATAAATGAATACTCGACTAACTCAAACAAAAATTGAAAGTTGAGTGTAGTTTTACTTAATTTAAACACAATTTAAGTAGGCACCTAATACAAAAATAAAATTCAAGATGCTTACTATACCTCATTAATACTTGAAAATAAACAATAAATAATAGATATTTAGTGCAAAATAAATATTCCGGTCTGAGTCAGTTCATGTCAATTAAAAAGTTATCACGAGTGCGACGCATGCACATAATATTAATAAGTATGCATTATCTAAACTATGGTATTATTCTTACAAATACATTTGCATAAAATATGTAAATAATACAGGTGCATGTATTTTCTTGTAAATAATTATAATTGCTTAAGTTCTTATTTTGGTGGCTAGAAGCGGTTTACCGGGGTCCGGGCTATAGAAATAAACTCAGCTAATTTTATGTCCATACTTTTCCATTTGAATTTTGGTTCCAGGCGTCTTGTGTATTCAGCCAGTGATAAGCAAAAGTTGAGGTGTTGAAATTAGCTTAGTCTGGCCAACTAGCTAAAGTCGCTTATCGAGGTTTCAGTACCGATTGAATTTTAAACAAACACGAAACCCTATATAATATGGGCTGTTCCGCGTTCTAAAATGATCAACAACACAAAAATATAAAAAGCAAAAACAGGGAAGTAAGTATCGTTTATTATAGTCGATTCGATAGATTCCGATGTTTGCCTATAAAATTATTACGTCGCCAAGATTTCCTGTTACAGCATAGGTATTTATGAAGACAGAAATAGCATCCTTTGAGGCAATTGATCAATTAGTTGGCCGTATGTTCAATTGATACTTAGTACAAAAGCCGGGGACGTTTTGAACAAGGTCTATAATTCAACTGAGAAACAGCACAAGACGTTCGAAAGTACCTAGTCAAAGCACACAGTGTCACAGATGCATAGATTTTAAAAACCTTTTTCGGATTTATGTGTGGAGGTAACCTTTTTCCAACTTTTTTTTAAATAGTTGATACGTAAGTAACTAATGAATAACGTCAGATATATTAGGTCCTTACGTATGAAATTAGCGTTTTGTCGTACTGATCAATTTGATCTGAAATATCTCCTCTTTGGTTAAGAATTCGAAATTCAAATTAATAAATTCATTTAGCTGGTTTTTTTTTCTTTGGAATACAGTCATTCATTTGTTATTTTCCTCATTCTTTTTTCTTTGGCGTCGCTTATTACCGCGCAATGGAAAACATGAAATATCGGTATATTTACGAGTACGAGTTCTACCGTGGCACCAGTGCTGCAGAAACAGCTCGAAGAATTAATGATGTGTACGGCGCTGGTGTCGCTAAAGACAGCATGGTACGTTTTTGGTTTCAACGTTTTCGTTCTGGAAATTTCGACCTTAAGAACCAACCCCGTGGACGGCCGGAGATCAAAGTGAAAAAAGAAGAATTAAAGGTTATTGTGGAAGCGGATCCATCACAAAGCACTTCAGAGATAGCAGCAGGCTTCGGGGTAAGTGACAAAACTGTATTAATCCACTTGAAGCAAATCGGGAAAGTAAAAAAACTCGAACGATGGGTACCTCATGAATTGAGTGAATCGAACTTGCAAACACGGGTCGCCTGCTGTGTTACTTTGCTCAACCGACACAATAATGAAGGGATTTTAAATCGAATCATTACTTTTGATGAAAAGTGGATATTGTACGATAATCGAAAGCGCTCATCGCAATGGCTGAACCCTGGAGACCCAGCCAAATCCTGCCCTAAACGAAAATTGACTCAGAAAAAGTTACTTGTAAGTGTTTGGTGGACTAGCGCCGGTGTCGTTCACTACAGCTTTCTTAAATCTGGCCAAACGATTACGGCAGATATCTATTGTCAGCAACTGCAAACCATGAAGGAAGAACTAGCTGTTAAACAACCGAGATTGGTCAATAGCTCTAGGCCACTGCTGCTTCACGACAACGCAAGACCACACACTGCACAACAAACAACCACTAAGTTAGCTGAGCTACAATTGGAATGTCTGCGACATCCACCGTACTCCCCGGACCTTGCTCCAACAGATTACCATTTCTTCCGGAATTTGGACAACTTCTTACAAGGAAAAAAATTCCACTCCGATGCAGCAGTCCAAACCGCCTTCAAAGAGTTTATTGATTCTCGCCCCCATGGTTTTTATAGTAAAGGGATCAATGAACTACCCATAAGATGGCAAAAGTGCATAGATAACAACGGTTTAAACTTTGATTAATTAAATATATTTTCCAAAAAAAAATCAACTTTTTATTCCTCCCGTACAAAACGCCAATTTCATACGTAAGGACCTAATATTATGATATAGCATTAAACATTTTAAGGTTCTTTTTTTCTGAACGGATCTGTGAATCCCTTCCTTAATCCCATTTCAGTAAAGTGATGAATATTTTACTGGAACTTTAAATGGAGTTTTGTGGAGAACACGTTTCGCGGTGTATGTATCATTTGACCACACTCGTGCACCTTAACGAACCGATAAAGGATTATCTTATATATTATAGGATATAATCCACCATTATTGCACTTTAACACTCGAAAAATCACAAGATTTAGAAATTAACACAAAATTATGTCGGCATCTTTTCGTTTCCCGCCAAAAAATCAGCGTGGCTCTGCTATAGTTGATAAATAAATGACAGAATTCTAAAGTAACAATAATTAAAAAAAAACTAATTGAAAACCTTTTTGGAGTCGGTTAAAGTAGCATCCAGGCTCCTAAATCTTGTTCTATGTCTCCTTACATAATGCCTTATTGCCGGCAACACACTACTATGTATTCTGTGCCAGTAGGGTAGCCACTAGCCACTGCCTCACGATGTAAACAAAGATGTGGGCAGCCGGGCAAAGTTCAGCCGCTAGTGATGTGTCGCGTCGGCAAGTTTGTTTACTATCGATACTTTACCACGTGAGACATAAAATACAGATAACGGATGTTATGTTTATTGTGTAATAGTTATTGAAGGCCATCGTTTTTAGAAAAATATTTTTATAAAATGTATGCAAGTGTTTTTAACATAAGAAACCTACTCATGTAGGTTACTGTTTCAGTTGTATTAGAAAATACAATTTACCTGACTACTTAGGTAAGTATTCAATTCTGTATTATTTTTGTTTATGTACAAATGTAGTAGCCAATTACGTAAGTAAGTAATTAATATACTTACATAGTTAATGTACGTAAATCCTCCTTAGTTCAGGAGAATTAGATTTATTTAAAAACAATGCTCAATAAATAATGTTACATAAGAACAAATCAATACGACATTAACCTAATAAAAGTAGAATTATCGACAACTTATCGAGTGGACATTCCTAAATCACGATTAATTATGGTAACTATAGTGGGAGTCACAGCACACGAGACACGACCAAGGTGCATGCATTAACGCGCGACGCGGCATAACGTCGAAACGTCCAGTGCCTTGCGAATTAAAAAATAAACTTTAAAAAATAAACTGTCATTGTCTTGTCTTGGCGGGAAAAATTAAATTCAGATAAAATATATTATGGTGATGTGAAACGTCATACAGCCAAAGGTTAAACGTATTTTGGTTTTGTTTGTCATATTTTTTTTATTTTTCGGTTAAAAACAAGTGAGTGTTAAAAATGGCGAAGTCTACGATTTTAATCCGGCAATCGTTGTAAGTTTTTATTTTTTACTTTCGGATTTTATTTAACTAAGTTTACGAACCCGTAACGTTTTAACCCAATCCCGTTGATAGGTACGAATATAAAATATTTTTTTACCATATTTAAAAAGTCCTTCTTTTCTATCGAAATTAAGAGCAATTTAATAACATAGACCTGAACTAAGTTGTTTACAACTTAGACTTAACAATGTTTTTACTTAAAAAAATACAATTACACAAGTAAGTATAAGTACTTACTCATTGAAAAAATTATTTGAAAAAAAATTTCTATACTTATTATAGGTTTTTTTACCAAGTTTATTTTAACAATCATGATGGTAGGTATTTATTACAATCAAAATACCTATTTAATCAATAAATTAAAATTATTTCCTTATTATTATTATTCCTAACCTGAAGGTAAAATATGAGAAATAGGACAACGCCTATCGAGCATAAAAATAAGATGCATTTTATATCCTTTTCTACAGAATACCTAATTGCACTACGCATTTTTCGGTAGAAAAAGAGATTTTTTTTTTTTAATTGGTTACCGATTCAAAATTACTGTTACATTGACCGACCGGCGGCGGCGGCGCGGGCGGCGCGCTGCGTGGGGCTAATTTACGCTATGTGTCTGAAATTGAAAAACTAAAATAATGCAAAGTGTTAAAAAGTATTTAATTTTTAAGCGTGATCTCTTTTTAAACTGCGACACCGTATCGAGCATTACTATGCAACCAATTTACAACGATGCTGTTTTTTACATTCGTAATTAAACAAATAAATTATACTAAGTATTGTTTCTAATTTCTTATTTGAACCTACATTCGTAATAAAACAAATAAATTATACTATTGTTTCTAATTTCTTATTTGAACCTTAAAGTTATCTATCAATATCGGTATCAATGGTTTTCATTCGTTTTTGAGGCCGTAGAATTCTATAACAGTCTAGAGCGTTCGTGAGTCTGCATGCAAAAAACTTTTTACTATAAGTACTAAATTTATTTAGCATTGCACGGTTCTTGTATTCAGCCATTGTGACATGCAGTAAAGTACCTATTGTATACAAAACGCACATGAATATGTGCCCGGTTCTAAAAACTGCGCCTAACAAATCCACCCATCGCATTCAATGCACACATCATCATCATCCACAGTCTTCTTTATTCCGCTATAAATAAAGAAGACTGTGTATATTAGGAATCTTTCTTGTGGTGCGTTCCCACTGAAACAGAAACGAGCTGAGCAGATTTAACGGTGCATGAGCTAACCACAATATAATGCTTGAAATATCTTTAGAGTGCTCATTAGGATTGAATACCTTTCACCTTCTTTTTTACGTGAGAGAATGAATTTACTTATCCCCCGGGGGCGGCGGAGCGGGATATGTCGGACTCGGTGCCAGAGGGGCACCCATACCGACTAAACCTCCACGGTGTCCATCCTCGCTTGCAAAAAGCGGGGTCACGGCAACCCCACGCCGCTGTCCGCAGCCGGACCCACCTCAGGAGGAGGCTAGCCCCCTTCCCCACCTTCGGAACCATGCCCTGGACACCAGAGCATTGACTCCTCAGGTCAGGAGACATTTCCTAGTTGGGAACACCAGACACCCCGTGTCCGGCTGAGAAAGAGAATCCCTTTCTCTCTCCCGCTCCTCGATCTCTCTCTGCGACATCATGGTCACCTTTCACTTAAGTCAAGCTCTAAGCTAAAACCCTGGATCTGTCACTGAATTTATGCACCTTTGAGCTCCGCTCTGCTCATTTCTGGTCCAGTAGAAACACACCCTTAATGTGCCTTCTGCTTCGGTCTTGCCTTGCGCCATTCAGATACCTAAAGGTAAGTTTGAACAACAACCCGTATAATTTTTCAAGTAAAGAACCACTAGCTTCCCCTAAAAACAAACCAGGTACAGTTTTAGCCGTGCTAAAAAGTTTATTACGATTGTGTCTGGTTTACTATTTACTACCGACTGGCCTAACTGGTTTTATTTATCTACGCAGTATGAAGTTTAATAGCCATTTGATGTGATCACTCATGGCGCAGGCCAATACACGAAATAGGTGATATAGGCACCTAGGTACTATTTATACTCCGCGCACCGTGACTGCTGTACACTTAAAAAACTAGCTTCAAAAAGTCAAAATACTAGCATAAAAGCATTTAGGGTCAACCTGGTGTAAACGCGAATGTGGGGCAATTGCGTCTTTCGAGAATTACTGACAATCCCTTTGCAAATTACGTAACTAACGCTATCTAGTACAGATTACTGTAACTAAGGATAGAAGAAAGATGAAGGTGGTGCTTAATTTGTGAAGAGTTTGTCAAAAATTCTCGAAAGACGCAATTGCCCCACCATAAAGGTCACTTGACGAGATATATAGAAGATACGGAGTTAAATTCTTAAACACAGAGTTAATTAACTCAGAGTTAAGTAATAAAATACTATAAATGTCATTTTAATAATTGTTTCAACTCAAAGTTAGCTTCTAACTCGGTTAGTTTAACCTCTGATGAGCAATTACCTCCGAGTTAAAAAGGTAACCCGCGAGCTTCTGCAAGTGCACCATAGAGTATTCATACTAATTCATTTGAGCTTGCATCGCCCACGATTCTAATACAAAAGCATGGTCACTTCAAATTTGACAGCAATAGTTAAACTTACTTCTGATTATGTCATCCTATACCCTATACCGTAGATGTAGAGTCGTAAACAATTCAAGCAACTGATACAGCTTTAATTTACAATTCTTTATTTATTTACATCACAGACCTTGAACCGGTGTTGATACTTGAAGCTGGACGCTACTGCGTATTAACTTTACAACCCGGCTCGCATTCTTTTCGCATAATTTTATGGAGTGCCAGAGGAAAAATAGTCTTTATGTACTGGTGCTAAAGAGTATATTCCTGGGAATTTAAGTTTTTGTTTTGTTGCAGACTCCAGGTCTTAAAATAAACTGGTTTGATATTCGTATAAGAACTAAACAATACAGAACATAATAAATGCAATCGCTTGTAACAGGATCGTGTGGTCCCATGAAGGTTATTTCTATAGAGTTAATAACAGGCTAATGTGAGTATTAAGGATTAAGATTAGCTATGGACCTATAACCATGTACCTTCGAATGTATGTAGATATTATACTTAAATACCTACTCTAAGTTTATCAAACTCCATACGCCATCCATCATCACACCAACATTTTCTATACTTACTACATCCTCCTGTATCGTTAAGTACTTAGTACTTATCTGCTTATTTTCAATTTCACTCATACATATTCGTAATTATTTTCTTTCCAAGAAGTTATAAATACTTGGACACTAGAGATCCGGACAGGAGTTGGACAGAAATTCAGACAGAAATCCAGACAGAATTTGGACCTAGGTTCGAAAGCATTTTTGTTCTCGGTCGATAAACGTCGAAATAGAATTTCATCTTAATTTTCTATCAAAACTTAACTTAAAAACTTATTCACATTTCGGAAATTTTCTGTAACATACAATGTACATTTTGTTGAACATTTTTGAGAATGAAATCTGAGTGAGATTACCATTTGACACAATAGCCCCAAAAATGAGAAGCAAATTCAACTCTCGTGTATTTTTACCTCGAAATGTAAATGAATGTATTCAGATTCAGGTCGACTTTTTTTAGCTGAATGCATCAAAGAGACCTAATTCAGAATTCAGAAGTAGGGTACTTCAGTTGCATTTATTACTTTTAAAACTGGGTAACACGATTATAAAATGTCTTAAAAAAAATTGCTACATGTACAATTTCGAATTTCATTAAGAACATAATCTAAATTACATTTTACTTTTATTTCTTGTTTTAGTGTGTTTTTTTACTAGCTGTTACGCTTTTACCTGCGGTTAAATTAAAAAGTAGCCTATTAAGAATTTAAGCTATTCCTTACCAAATTTTAATAAAAATACGTCCACATAGGTAAGCCAGAACCATAATCTTGGACTGGACCGTGTCTTCGAATAAATTACTCATACCGTACGTGCTCTAGATAAGCAGTACCGAGAGAGCGGTTTGTGACCACCTTTAAGATTAGCCAAACAAAATAACAATGTCTTTAGTTTTAGTTAAGCTTACAGCCTTTACTAATTAACTAGGTACACAGAGGTACAGTAAGGCGGTTCGTACACGAAGTGAAGGTGACTAAAGCATTAGATTCTAGAAGCGTCTTGCGCGCAACTCTGGTTAAATGCACTTGAATAGAGTTTCAAAAATTAAATGTTGACGACGACGAAACGTGTATCAAACAAGCAACAATAATAGACCCTTTACGTTATTCTAGTCGTATAATATGTAGCCCTTTTCACGGAGGAGGTGAAGATCTTTGAAGTACCATGACCTCTTATTTTTTTTTTCATGACGGTTACGTTTTGATTCCGACGCTGTGCGACCGTGAATCGTATCGCCCTACGCAATAAGCTTCATGGTCGCGCAGCGTCGGAATCAAAACCTAACTATCATGGCAATAAGACGCCATGGTACGGGTCCTAAGATGGGGTGCGTCCTCAGGTCCAATATCCCATTTACTGCTGGAATGCGATACCTATGCCATATATTTTAATCCCCCAGCATCAAGGCGACAACATATGTAGGCTAGTGAACGAACGGCCTCAGTAAACTGCTACCGTAAATAGTCGTCGTTGAATGTAAACATTGAGATAAAGCTACTCTGACCAAGATAAATTGACATTTACTAAGTAAAGTCTAAGCACGTGCTTACTTAATTATCTTGTTTAACAAGTTGGTTTACTTACTCTATTGGCATTGCTTTGATAATGGTTCGTCACTTTTAAACAGAATTTCAGTTGACAATTTTGCCTGCAGACAAATAATCGGAAAACGTCCACCGCTGGACAAAGGCTTCCCCTAGGGATCTCCACGATGACCACTGACCAGTCTTCTAGGCAGGCGCTACCCCAACAAATCAGATTGATCTGGTGTACAATTACTGTGGTCACTTTCTTGGTCTAAATTACAGGCTTATAGCGTTGGAAAACACTGGTTTTCAAAGTTTGCTGGACCGCGATCGACCTAACAAAATTTCTCTCAAAACTTACCTCTTGGTTGTCATGAATAAGAATAAGAAATTATATTTTGATTAGAATTATTTTTTGTATTTTACTTGAACTTTAAATACATCTAACTTGTGTACCAGTTTTCTATTATTTCTTAACCTGTGCATACTAACATTAATCACAATACTTCCCTTTCAGATTCCACCAGCCATCCCGAAGGCATCTCTCAGTGTCGTCTCCGAGGCGCACGTCCACGTCTCCGCAGCGGCGAGGGCAGGCGGCGCCGGCGGTCGCGCCCGCAGTGCGGCCCTTCACTGACATCCCTGGACCCATCGCCTTGCCGATGCTGAGGCACTCGGCGCATGTGCTGCCAAGGATAGGTAACATAACATAACGTGTCGTCACACCTTTCCCCTAAAGGGGCTGGCAGAGGTGAAATACAACACCAGCACTTCGCGATATTTAGTCCCAAATGTGACAGCGGGTGAGCTTGTCGCCGAACACCGCGGGCTCCAGTCATGTAGCAGATGACATACAGTCCGCACATATGTGCACACAATGAACAAATTGCTACGTGCCGTCGGCTGGGTTTGAACCTCCCTTTGGCTTGAGAGGCGGGCCTTCTCCAACTAGGCTGCCATCGCTGACATGGTCAAATAATGACTTGCTACGACACAAAAAGACCTCATCATGATTTACAAGACAAATAATCTCTCTCTACCGCGAAAATTAGTCAAATTTGATCTTTAACACAGGAATGCTCGTTGAAAAATGTATTCTAAAATTCTTTGCGATCAAATTCTTCATTTCGTTACGGGTACGATTTCAACGCATACCGTGATTCTAGCAGAATTAAATTAGCCAAATCACGTTTCAACGCACGCATTGATTTATGTAAGCCATTTTGCGTTTCATTGCCTTCATGGCATAGATTCATTGGAGGCAGTGGTGCGTTTACCGCTTATTACACTCCGTTGAATTTTATCGATAGTTTGGCCGAGAAAATCGATTAAAACATGTATTGATTTGTATGTGCTTAGTAAATAATTGAATGGTAATTTTCTGCAGTTTGCTGAGCATGACACTTAAGAGTCCGGCGACCACTTTCGACTAACTTCGCATTGGCTTAAGGTTTTCTATTGCCACTTCGTCTAAAAGAAGACGACGAGCGAAGAGAGCAAGTAAAGATACTGACGAGCCTTTAAAGTTTCCTACAGCGTGACAAAGTGCAATTTAATTTTTTTTAATGACTTTTGCACTTCTCTAATCATTCTTAAATAACTAAGAATTTCCCATTTTTAAAAGCTAATGATGTAGACAACCTCCTTATGTAACGGGATTTTCGATTTGCTTTGTCTATCTATTAAATAAATCAGTTAAAAGTGACCCCTTACAAATGCGGATATTTTTCATATCTCTTTTTTAGCATGAGGACGTTTTTTTAAAAAACCCAAGAACATAGGGTTGAAGATATTGTTTATTTAATTGTAAATGCTAAATTTCACCACAATCTAACAAATGGTTTCCAAGAAAATTGACAAGCGCGTTTGTATGAAAATTTCAGAGCGTCGCGGGACTCTTAATATAAAGATAGGAAAAAAACCAAACTTAGATCATCTTAATTACAAAGTAATTTAATAAAGCTCTACCAGTAGTCATCATACCTAAAATGCCGTATTGTCCCGTTAAATTGCAATTATTATTTTTTTGCAATTAACGTACGAGTAAGTACTTGTACTTAATAAATTCCCAACAAACAATGAGATGCATATCTAATGAAGTTTAATAACGTCATTATAAATTTGTAATGCATTTCACGTGCGAATTTTTATTATGCTTACTTAGGGTGCTTTTAGACTGGTATATGTTTACCGCAATAATGCTCGGTAATTTTGTGTCAATATTTCGAGTGTGGCCCGAGCATAATTAGTCATACATTTCTAGCATGCCTGATGATAGCCGTCGGGAATATTGTCAATATTGCCGAGCTAGTATTGCAGTAACTATATGGCCAGCTTAGAAGCATCCTTACTCACAATTATCTAAATATAGCTCCGCTTCTTAAGTCCGCTCCTTTGTTTCAAGCCATTTATTAACTCGGCACTGTTAAAATGTTCATGGATCGGGTTTCAAATTCCAAACAAAATTTGCAAGAGAATTTCTTGAAGTCTGTAATGGTACGGCTACATTAGAGCGCGAAAATTCGTGTCGCGTTGTCGCGTTTAAATCATCATTATCGGTTATCGGCGATGTCTTGTCTACGTTAGCGGTCAACTCGTCGTCTTTCTGCGGAGTTGACGTACGCGATAATTCGCCTTGTGACAAACTAATAACCGGCTACACTTGCGCGATGGCCCGAATTATCGCTGAAGGCCGCTAATGTAGCCGTACCTTAAGCGGATTTCCTACTATGAAAGTTATTACGATAACGATAAGCTTTTCCGTTAAGCTCGGTTTGATTTAAGCAAGTTTCGGCACTTGACAGTGCAGTGCCAGTTATAGATCACCTACGTACAAAGACTGTTTGGCCGTTTTAGACCAGTTTTAAATCCCAAACAAAATGTGACTGGAGTGCTACATGTAGGGGACTAAGATAAGCTAAACCACGGAATCCTAATCTTAACTAATATAGGCTCTGTTAGCTGAAGACCTCGCAAGTTTCATATCTCCGCCATTTTGAAATAAATTCAAAAACGCGAAATCGACAACAAAATTCATAATTATAATTTCCGAAACACTAAGCTATTCCGAGACTATATAACATTCACCAACTGTTAGTTTTTGTATGGAAATGCAATTAATAAAAAAATATGTGTTATTAACGGTAACAGTTTAAAACTGCAAACTTTCAGGCGTCTCGTTGTGTTTCGTCAATTTTATTCCGTCTGCGCGCGGAATCCTGCTTCATGTCCATTTGCAGTAAACTTTACATTTTTATTGCCACTTTAATACTTGAAGAAACCGGCCTGTGTTGCAATGCAAAGTTCTTAAATAAAATGTCGTGGCTTCATTGGTTTAAATTTGCGTCCAAGCTTGGCTTCATCTTCAATTTGAAATTACCAATATTAAACCTTATTACTGCGTGACGCATTAGCTTCAAAATCAACTTTGTGTCCAAAGACTGATACACACATTGGTATCTTGGCCCCAAGACTTTTGGTGCAAATATGACCAATGTGTGGCCCTGGCGTTATAAGCAGAACAAGTCATACAAATTTACATAAAAAATAAATTTACAAAAGCCTTTCATTTCTATAGAAATAAGCCTCTAAAATTAATTGTTTATTACATTACTAGACTGTTTTGTACATATGTCACTTCAACACAACTACTCACTTATAAGGATCTGTTTACCAAGTACCACAAGTACTTTCATTGTTAGTGAAAAGTTTTTCCATTTGTCCTTTAACTTCTAGTAGGTACTCCGCATTACAAAAATCACGGCTCAGAACTTTTAGGGATTCAAGACTAGAGCAATCCAACCTGTACTTTCATTATAAGATTTGTACAAAAGAAAGCATTACGAATACGAACTTCTTCAAGTGCCACGTTAATGGTCTTTACAAAAGGGCTGTCCGTTTGTCCGCTTGTGAAACGGACAGCCCTTTTGTGTGGCACTTGAAGAAGTTCGTGCTTGCTCACTTGAAGAAGTACATGCTTGCTCAATTGGCAAACGTTGGCTACATCCCGTATGGTAAGTATCCTAAATGGTAAATCTCTTAATGTACATTCCATATGTATGACATTCATTTTTAATTTTACATATTCAACTGTGACCTGTAACTATAGAAGATCAATAAATTCCAATTTCTGTTTTTTTTTTTTTTATTGCGTTTGTTAAACATTCTTCATTCAGTACAGGGTTTACGAAATGGTATTCTTACCATACGGGATGTAGCCTCAATGTTGTAGTTCTGTGTCTACAGGCGACCGACGGTGGTCACTTGCAACCAGGCCCGTCTTGTTATTTCCTAACTTAATAAACTAATAACTTGATAAATTCCTAACTTGATATACTTCAACCCAAGTATCTTTAAGGCCGGAGTGAATAGGTGCCTTCTGGGTTTTCATGGTTTATATTAGCCCACTGCGTCACTTAGCATCAGAGGCAAGTTGGTGGCCAGAAGATGACCGATATAAATAAAAAAAAGTATAAAACAAATAAAACAGCCTGTAAACCATTACTACCAATATAAGTTTTGTACCACGGGGCGGCTTATTGCATCCGACCAATAAAAAAATATTTTATGCTGACGGTTTTATTAAGGATCCAGTTAGGTCACTGGCATTTTATAGGACCTGAGTCTGAGAGAGGCTTACACATAGGTTTTGGTCTGGATTGTCTTAAATAATAAACGGATATAAATGTAAGTAAGGGAACGTACCCATACTATGTGACCATGTCGTACAATTTTAACCCTCTCCCTCCCTCACCTTTCGGTGAACATCTGTACTCTATACTACTCCTACTCTAAGATCCCCTCCCTCCTACTCTAGTTTTACGTAGTAATTCATAGTTTTAAATCGTTTTTTGCAAACAAAACATTAAAAAATCGTAAATAACAAAACCACAAATAACAAAACAACAAGACAAAAACAACTGGCAGCCTTGTCGATAATATAAACAAACATCGAGTGATATATTTACCTACATAAACTATTTCAAATATATACCTTACCTTAAGACCTCATTCTTTCTCCGCAGGAAGTTTCCACCACACCCTCGGGCTAGGCCTCCTGGAGGGCCTCCGCGACAAGTACGGCAACCTGGTGCGGTTCGCTAAGGCCAGCCGCAGCCGCCCGGTGCTGTACGTCTTCGACCCTGAGATGATGAGAGAGGTGAGAATGTGATACAACAACCTATTTGCGATCAATCTGTTGTCTGCTTTTTCTTCGCCGAGAGGTAGGAACTAGTACAAAGAGCCGAAGATCAGATCCATCTGATCTTTGGCTTTTCACCGTGCCCTCTTCTTTTAAGTGTCCCCCAAAGATCTAAACTTTCCATACAGACGTGCTTGACGAACTTCTGTGGAACTATTCGTCAGATTGTGATGTTTGGCATGTGCAACTAAGTGGGCTATATCTCCTTACCTGTTTTGTTTTTTTTTAAACGTTCTTACTACTCAATAGTACGATTTATTTATTTTATAGATGGACAAAGTAATCGGACGTCCTACTAATATGATTTACGCGAAAGTTTGTAAGAATGGATGGATGGATGGATGTTTGTTACTCTTTCAGACCAGAACGGTTGAACAGATCTGGATGAAATTTGGCACAGAGATAGATTATAGTCTAAAATAGCACATAGGATACTTACAATTAGGATATGCGGGTGAAACCGCGGGGCGCAGCTAGTTGACTATATAGCTAGCATTCGAAACTAGCTAGTTAGTTAGCTAGTCTAGCTTTTAGCTTTCGTGTAGCTTTTAAATAAATCCATAATATACAATGGAAATTCCAATTCAAGAATCATGAAATGACAAGTACAAAGGTCATAAAAAAAAGATTGAAATTGTAATTTATCACTTTGTAGATAACTTTAAAGGCTCATTAGTATTTTGGCTTACTCTCTTCGCTCGTCGTCTTTTTCTAGACAAAATGGCAATAGAAAACCTTAAACCAATGATACGAAGTTGGAATTAAGTTTTCCTATAAAAGCCTCTCAAGGCACGACTAGAAAGAACCTCTGGTATATTAGGAAGGCTATTCAATTACTATATTCAAACCTAATAGGTATATGCCACTACTTTTCAATATTTTTTCATAAGTAGATACTCTCTCTTTATGCTAATTACATTATAAGCAAGATCACAAGAGAAAGTAGTGTCAATTAAAAATGACAGGCGTGCTAAAAGCTGGACGGTATAGATTTTAATCACTTGGTTAATATGTATTCGCTTAGATACATAAAATCCGTTTTTATTTGCACAAACTTTGCTATACGCTACAACTACAGTTTCAACTAAATCGTACGAGTAGAAAGCGCTAAATATACTCTTTTCACTGTATTACTTAAAGTACTGGTGACAGCTATCTTTTTTTTTCGTTTATACATATGTAATTTTTCTAAGATACATACATAAATAAAAAGCGCCACGCCTTTCCCCCGAAGGGGCTGGCAGAGATGTTATACTACACACCCACACTTCGACGGACAATATTCAGTCCCAAAATATGACAGGGGCGAGCCTGTCGCCTGTAGCCTGTGTATTCATAATATGCTTATACTTAAGATTAACTTGAGTTGAATGAAAATGATAACCATACGAAAAAGGAAACATTTCGAGATCATTTTTAGCCCACGGATGTTTCAAGTTCACAAGTTCATGAACGGTGCGACACAAAATAGTTGATTGACTCGATTGATCTGGCACAGTTTAGTCAATTCAACTGATTGCATGATTTCGAATCTCCGGCGTACTCCGCATATTACCGCCTACTGTTAGATATAAAATTACTGAAGTCTGACCAAGCGAACAGATCCAAAAACAGGTATTAGTATGAGGGTGCTCCTGTAGACGGGCCATATTTGTATTGCAATACTGACTCGGTTGATTCGTTAACGTGCACGAGTGTGGGCAAATGATACAAATATTAAGAATTGCTACTTTTCGTGTTCTTTACAAAACTCGACTTAAAGTTTCAGTAAAGTACCTACGGCTTTACTGAAATTGGAAAAGGGGAGGGACTCATCTCAACTTTCACCACCCTCTCCTTTATCATCTCATTATCATCATTATCAGACATGACAATTACTAAGTTGGGCATTAAGGACTTTGTATCCAGTTGCCAATACTATATAAATATATATATATTGTGACAGGACGGGGATGTGTGATGTATGAGAAGAGGGGCCTATGCTCAGAAGTGGGAGATTACGGGCTTATGATGATGATGATGATGATGTATATTGCGACAATTATTTTGAGCGGCCCAGCCATGTTGTCATACATTTCTAGCATGGCTGACTTTGGCTGAGAAATTAGGCAATATTGCCAGTATTGCCGGGCCAGTTTTGCAGTAAAAATATGGCCCGAGGAAAAACAAAAACCCGACTGTTAGAGAAGAATATTAAGACACCTCGCAAACCCAAATCGATCTAGTACAATCTATAAATCACATAGAAATTTAAACGCGAAGAATTACCTCTACCCATTTTTTTGGGCAATGAGGTAAAAATAAAATAGAACGGAGTCTAGTATTGATTTACTAACTAGTATATTACCAATCTAATATTGATTTGTGTTGTTTTTATAACACTTGAGTTTCGTATACTTAAGTATAATAATAATAAAATATTAGATACGTAATAATAAAGATAACTTAGACAAAATTATTCGAGCCAATAAAAAAAACTAAAATCACACCAATCACATCACAGTATAGAAAAGTTTAGATAGATATATCGATGGATGGATGTTTGTTACTCAATCGCGGCAGAACGGTTGAACGGATCACGTTGAAATCTGGTGATAGATCATAGTCTGGAATAGTGGAATTACACTTTTGACCCTGGGTAACGACGCGAGGTGCAGGGTAGGGTCCTAAAACTTAATTATCTAAACAATTGTTTGCTATCAGGACCAATTCATCCAAAAATTGTCTCCGTTTACAACAATTTTCCGATTTTGTTACATGCTGATAAAGTCCATACCTATTCTAGATCAAAACTGTTATCTAAATAATAAGTAAGTAAGTATTTAATTCAGCTAATTTGTTGAAGCATTCCTTTGTTACAGCCCAAATACCGACGTATAGCTACAGTAATAAATAATGTCGATTATTTATGTCTCTCTGATCAAGCGGTCTCAAAATTATTATAAAATTAGCATATCACCAAAACAGACGTAAAGTAGGTACTGCTCGTGCATTGTCTACCACAAACACACACACACACTCACACACACACGAGCAAACGAGGTCTCTGTACTGTACTTAAAAGATCTGTGTTAAAAATGCATCAAGTGTGACCGACACGCTCATGGTAAAGGTTCCGTAGCTACGTTAATAATTAGTAATCAACATCGTGATAGTAAGGGAGATCGCCCACGACCACTTTTTGAAGAGCGTTTTGAGAACTCGCGACTTTATCAATTAAGGTTGGGTTGAGTTCTGAAATTTCTAAACAAACGCATGTTTGTAGCGCTGCAAACGCGCGGCTGTAGCGATGCAAACGCGCGTTAGTATAGCGCTGCTATCGGGATGCTTGTGAGCGATGGTAGGTATATGACTTGCGACGGAAACGCGGTCGTTTAGCAGCTGTTTTTTATTTGTTTCGCGTTTGAATCTCTACAAAAAGAGGTCGTGGGCGATCTCCCTAAGCGGTGTTTTTAGAGTGAAGAGTTGGTTTTGAGGATAGTCTGGATTATTTTATTTGTGTTCTAAATAATAGATAATATCCTGCTTGGCTACAGCTCTTATCTATAGCGATCATATTATCCAATTAGCTAGGTGAGCTAGCATGCTAAAATTGGATAGTGTAATGGCTTTTAGACGGTTAGTAATCCAGTTTTTTTTATTTCACGGGCAGAGCCACCTTATGTTATCATACTGAAAATTGGATAGTATAATGGCCGCATAAAGGATGAGCTTTCTAATTTCACATAGTAAATGAAGTAGTTTTTGTTATATCCCTCCGCTTTACATGTCGGGGAACCATCAAAATTAAAAGTTTCAATATTTATCGTTAAAGAATTTTAACTGTGAACTTACAACACTTGAGCTTTGCGATCTGCGATGTCGTTTTATACCCTACTAGCTGCGCCTCGCGGTTTCACCCGCGGTTAAAATGTATCCTATGTGCTATTCTAGACTATAATCTATCGCTGTGCCAAATTTCATCCAGATCTGTTTAGCCGTTCTGGCGTGAAAGAGTAACAAACATCCATCCATCCATTCATTCTAACAAACTTTCACGTTTATAATATTAGTAGGATGAATAAATCAAAGTACTGTGGCATACAGAGGGACAGACAGACAAAGCGAAACTAAGTATATATCTATATATACGTATTCCTTACTCCTAAAACATGCTGAGACAGTGATTTTAGATATGCCAATTTACAAGCATTTAATGTTCCAAATAAGTACATTTCATGGTTTGTTGTGAAGTTATTCCAAAACAACACTAAACAACTGAAAACTTTGCAGGAAATAATTTAGAAAAATCCATAGAATAATTAACAGGTTGGTTATTGATTTCTCAGCTGAATAGTTAAAGGCTGAATCAAAATTCTCAGCGCTTTGTTTGAATGTTAGTCATAAACGAAGGTTGAATGAATTTTCGTACTTGCGTGAACTAGATAAATCTGGATTCATTTTATGAGACGTTTTTATAGCTTTATTTAATGGTGACCGGTGACGCTCTATAGCTCTACCTACTGCTATGATAAAATGTGTTATGATACAAATTATAATTAATTATGTTTTGATTTGGATAAATATAAATTTAGCTTTGTTTTGGATAAGAATGATCGATGCCTATTTGAGATGTGGCGTTTTTATGTTTTTACGTTTGACAACAAAAACGTGTACAAAGTTATAGGGGCGCTATTCTTTAGAGCTGTTATGTTATTATTTAGAGCACAATTGTTAAACAGTATCTAAATGTACAGCACGTATTGTTTTGAATTATTTATAACTATGTTTGTTTATGATTAAACTAGAAGATAAAATAAACAACCAATAGTAACTACTTATTTAGGTACCTACCTATAAACATATCTACAATTAGGTTCTGTCTGATAACCAGTTTGTCTCATTAATATGCAACGTTTCGATAACTTTTAATACTCACAATACTCGTTGCCATTATCACACTGTAGTTAATATAAAACAAAACATTACCAATCTTTTATCGCGACAATTGACGCAAAACCTAAATGCTTGTTTACATACGGTTTTATCGAAGTACAGTTATCGAGCTGTTTAGGTATAAAAAAACCGGCCAAGTACAATTGGACTCGCGCACCAGGGGTTCCGTACAAACCTTATTGAAATTATTAAAATGATAAAAATACTAAACATATTGTTCGATGTAACTAAAAAATTTTCTTTTCGTAATTTTCCTTTAGCAGAACTACAAGACGTAGCTTCATACCAAATTTTAAGATTCTGTGTTCACAGGAAGTACCCTGTAGATTTTGTTTCCCTTGTGAGTGTCGAAATTTGCAGCATATACGGCTGTATCTTTTGATTGCGTTGGTTTAGAAGTTTGATTTTTTGACAGCTCTAAGGGAAACACTTGAGTACCTATTTGATATGAATTTCAGCTTGATACCTCTACGCGTTCTTGAGAAAAAGGGTCTTGACAGACAGATGACACGGACAACCAAGTGATGAAGTGACCCAGGTGAATCAAGTGAACCAAGTGATTGATTCTGTGTCATGATTTTTCTCGACAAAACTAAATTTACCAGCAAAAATAGTTAGGAACTTAACTTTTCTCGCACATTTAGGTAACTAAAACGGATCGCAAGTAAATTGAAGTTTTATTATATTATTACTTTGGCTTAGAGAGTTGAGTAACGGAATCGACACCAGTAGCCAGTATTTATCTTTGACTGTACCAAATGTATACGTAATTCACACGCTTCCGTGCCGTGCCAATAATTCTGACTCCAAACAGACCTAACTGAAAAGAAGCACCACGCTGCATGCAACTATGTATTGTGGAGTAGTTAGAAATAGAGTCTGAAATGGTTTGGTGTAAACAAAACTTGAAAGTTTTTCGCACATCGTGTCGGGTCATAAAATTTTGAGCATGCGATCATGGCGTGCAAAGTTATAGGAATGGCCTTCACTTTTAAGAGTCGATGTCGGTTGGTTTTTTTTTCTAAGTTCGTACCTCATAGGTACTATAAAAACTGACTCGGTTTTAACATGGTCATAACGTGACAGAAAAATTTTTTTTTTTTTAATAACGTAGTTTTTGGTGTTCTTCCACTTCGCTTGCACCCTAAGAGGCACACAACTTAGGATGAACACCCTAGTTTGGCAAAATGCATTGACGGAAATTTTGTTGGTGACTTTGACACCCTCATTCCTATTTAGGGTGGCAGATTCCACTTGTATACAAGTTTTTTTTTTTCATTATAAATTAAAATTTAAGAAAAAGCCCCGACGCCGAGCTAAGAACGCTCCCAACTAATTCACCTTTCAAACAAAAAAAACAACATTAAAATCGGTTCATCCGTTCGGAAGCTACGATGCCACAGACAGACACGTCAAACTTCTAACACCCAGTATTTTTTGCGTCGGGGTTTAAAAACGGTTTTTGTGTTTAATTTTTTGTTATTCTATTTATCATTTCAATTAATAATAATTAAATTTTAATTAATTTTGTCAGGTATACGAGAGCTACGCGACGGAGCCGCCTCGGTTTGAAAAGTCCCCACTGTCCCATCACAGGAAAGCGGTCGGAAGCCACTGCCCCGCTCACAGGTTAGTTTTTAGGGTTCCGTAACAAAAAGATAAAGAAGAACCGTTATAGTAAGACTTCAATGATAAATTACTTACATTATTTACGCACTGGTTGTTGGGTGTTGTAATAGATCTCTGCGAACTCCACATGTTGTGCACTGCGGCATCATTCCCAAGTTTACCTGTACTTTAGTTAAATTATACCTTATCCGCGACGCATTTTCGCCTTACCGTTCAGCCTGTATAATTTGCCCTTAGATATGTTCAAAATAATAAAGCCGTGTAATTTAACTAAACCACAAGTAAACTATCAAAATTTACAAGTAAATAGTGGCAAAAGTTTTTTATCTGGGTATACGCCAAATAAAAAGTCTTGCCTGCAAATACAGTAAAGCATAGGTAGGTAGGTAAAAATTTGACCTGTTAAACATCTTCGTGTATGTAAATATTAATTTAGCCCGGTATGTTCATTGTATAACTTGGCCTAGAGAAAGTTTCAAAGTAAATACCTAGGTAATAGCCCGCAATACTTACTTGGAAACAGAATCTAGGTCCCAAACGGTTGCCTCCAGTTCTGAGAACGGGAAATTCAAGTCATACCACGTTGACTTGAATTGGTCTAGGCTTATTTCAGGCTTTCTTGACTTAGTCAATATCTGCTTAGGTATATACAAGGTGTTGGGTTAAGTGTTCTCCATTCAAATTCACTAGTCACATAATCAATTTTTTATGGATACTTGGTTACTTTTCTTTCGAATTTTACAAATATATGTACTAAAAGTTGTTTACTTTGACAAGTAGAATTACAACACCCAAAAACAGCACGTTGTATAGCATATCAGGTACTTTCTAGCAAACTTTTGGTGTAACAAATAATTTAATTAACACACAAAACGACAAATATGTGGTTTAAGATTATGCATTTGACCTGATTATTGATGGCCGTCTATATAATTAATCTTTATTTTTGTAGAATTAAGTAAATTTATCTATAAAGGTAACAAACTTTTTAACAATGGTAAAAGTTATGTAAACCGTAGATTAATATTAAAGCGCTACCTTGTAAATTGGAGTTGCTTTTGTACTTACAACAAACCATCTCTACGGAGTATAAAATAGAGTCGCTTTTCAGCGTCTGTCCCTCTTTCGGTAACTTCTAAGCCACACAACGGATTTGCACCATGCTGTTTTCACCATCAGTTTTTACGGGAGGTTTATAGACATCGAGTAATTACTAAGACTTATGATGTCGGATAGTCGGAGTGCGACTGCTTTATAACCAGGAGCTATCAGGTTCGATTACTGGCCGAAAAATGTTTGAATGATGAATTTAAATAATCTGTTCTCGGTCCGGGCTATCCATGTCTTTGTATGTATTTCATAGTGGGGTAGTGAAACATTATTTACCTTTATTTATTTATGAATAGCTGTTACCCGCGAATTCGTTCGCATTTATTCAGAAAATAGTATCCAAAAACTTTTCTCGTGAAATACTGTAACTAATTATCAAATTTCATTAAGATCCGTTCAGCCGGTTAGCCGTGAAAAGATTACAAACAGACAGACAGACAAAGTGACTTTCGATTTCATACTATTATTAGTAAGTTTGGATGAGAGTATCTATCATCTATCCTACTTCCTACTAATATTATAAACGCGAAAGTTTGTAAGAATGGATGGATGGATGTTTGTTACCCTTTCACGCCAGAACGGCTGAACAGATCTGGATGAAATTTGGCACAAAGATAGATTATAGTCCAGAATAGCACATAGGATACTTTTTCACCGCGGGTGAAACCGCGGGGCGCAGCTAGTAAGTTATATAATAGGTATGTGTGACGTGACCATTAGAAGTGCAACAAACCAGATTACTACGATCACATTATCATAATCTCCTTCCAACAACGGATAGAAAGCTGCTATATATAATAAATGGCTGATAAATACTTAATCCACTTTATCTAAAGCCGAAATGTTCGGTCACTATTGTAGGTCCATTAACAATATTTGGGAATCTTGTTATCTTTTATTATGATGGTTTATCTGGTAAACATCAAAGGTTACAATCGACGTGTACAATTGTATAGGTACATCACTCTGTGGTGTTGTGATCCGTGAAATCATTCTGCATTCACGTGGAACAAATAAATTATGCAATTTACTTATGTAGATACTGTTGTAGATAAGCAGGAAGTTATTTGTCAAAATGTCGTAAATGCGTGTTGATGGGATTACTTGTAACCGATAGTGAAATCGCATCACAACTTGTTCATCCATTTGTTTTGAAGATTCACGCAAGCTATTATAGTTTGAGCCAAAGGATTTAAACAAAAATTACCATTTAGAAATTAATAATTATTGCAAAATAATACTAGGTATTGAGGGGATGGTAATGTTAATTTCCGAGGAGATAAAGCATTGTATTATAGGCCCTTCGTACACAACGTTATGCAAGTATTCGATACCCGACGATTTTGGTCTCCAAACGACTACCGCAAAACAAATTCATAGAGGTATACACAGACGCGCGTCGCCGACATCTTGAGAACCGACACTGAAGTCTTCGGGTATCGAAGACTTGTGTACGAAGGGCCTTACTGTTACGGGTAGCTTATTAAACCCTGAGCGTAACGAGGGGACTCTAGAGTTACCGCGAAGGGTTCAAGGGTTTTTTGTTTGTTTTAGTTATGTCTTGATTTAAATTGTAAAATGTAGTAAAACCTAATTTTTTTTACCGTTCTGAAGCATTGACAGTGTAAGCACCAATCACTGCCAATTTGAAATTGGACTAGGTATGATCAGGAGTTTGCCTATGTAATAGAAAGTATTCTGTGCATGGTTTTTATAAAAACTTACTAATTTTCAACTTCCGAAACTGTCCGTTATCAAGACACATTGAAGACTCCTTAATTCATTCTCCTGCATTTTTTTGCGAAGACTAATATAATTTTATATTTACAGCGAAGAAAGCAAAGCGATTTGGGCAGCCATTCGGACATTACTCCACGACGGCTCTCTAATCAGTAATTACGAAAAGGCATTCGACGACATCGCGGCAGACGCCACGAGAAGGTAAAGATAACATTAAAAATAACCTACGAATCTACTCAAATTGAGGTTATCGCGCACTATGCGGTTGTGACAAAAGCTGTGATCGTGAGACCAAAACTGTTGAGTAAATTCAGAATCAATTTGACAACTCAAGACTTTAAAAAGCTCAAAAGTGTCTACTACTAACTAATATAAATTAAAATAAAATCTATTTCACAAATGTATGAGATTAGTTTGGCCATTTTTGCTAACTTGTTCCAGCAACTTACCTAAATAAATACTCACCTGACTCACCTTAATACTATAAATAAGTGTCATTGTAATAAAAAAAACAAACACTGGAATTGTCTTCAACTCCTTGAATCTTCCGTCCAGGCTAGGTGAGCTGCGTCACTCCGAGAACGCTCTAAACGAAGAGATCGAGACGGAGGTGTACCGCTGGTCGCTGGAGACGCTCGGCGTCTTGATCTTCGGGATACGGCTCGGCTGTCTGGACGGCGCTGTACATATACCCACACCAGAAAACAAGTAAGATACTTAATAATCTGTGTGGCTTTTCGAGTAAATAGGTTTCTTCTAGGCAAGTGTTCTCTATCGTTAGTAGGATATTAGCACCATTGTTTAACACTAGACGAGACTATTAACAAACATATTGAAAGAAAATTTTATTTTGTGAACAAAAAACTAGTAAGTTTACAAAAAATATTAACAAATAATAAAACGAAATAAACTTCATATATAAGCAATGTCTTTTGCCACAAACCGATACTTTAAACATAATAAGTCCGACCAATGTAATGTACGAGTACCCCTCGTTATATATGGTTGTTGCAACCCACCCCACTGGCAAAGAATACATGCTTCGACATAATTACATACACTACTGAAAACAGACAAAGACATTATGCCATTTTTTAATCTAAACTTACAAATGCGATATTCCCTAGAATTTTGCACGGCAAAGTCAAACGTACCACACCAGTGCAATTTCAATCATTTGTTAACCTGTCATTTGAACGCCATAAATAATTGGCACTAAACACAATTCTGACTGTTGAGAAACAAATTCAAACAAGTGATCCTTCATTACAGAACACCAGAAAAAACATCAATGGACGACCACATCCCAGACCTTTGTTCCCTTTCCAAAAAGTGCATGGAAGAACTGACGCCAGCAGAACGATTGGTCAGAGTCTCGAGAGACATCTCCGATGGAAACTTCCTTGTGAGGAGTGAGGGGACCCTGAAAACTGACACCAAGACTTTCAACAGTGCTTTGAAAGCTTTTGACAGACACTTTAGGTAAGGATGCTGAAGTAAATTTGGGCTGTTAGCAAAAGCTGGTTTCTATGTAAATTTGTAGAGTCTGTCCTAGCTATGAATACTTGTCTTTACAAACGTCAACAGAGAGAGCGTCGTACTGTTTATGACCTAAAAGTGACAGGCCAATTTTATTATACTAGTGTGCGTGACAGGTACGTCTTACACTAGCGTTGCTTCATACTTTTGTTAATTTAGTGACTAATGATTTTCCGCTATTTTTTTCGACGCGTGCATGGTTTTTTCAGTCCATCTACCCTGACTTTTAAGATGAAATTTTACCTATTTGTATTACTTATTAGTATTTCATTTTATAAAGACTCACTCTAATCTCTTTTAAAACTTAAACCTTTTTGTAACTATGAGGAGTCTGGCAGGTTGCCATGGTTGACTATTGCCTTCAGTCTTCTATATAAGGATCCCTGAGTATGAAATGTAAATTAAAGTTTAATTATTATTTTAATGTATTCCCTCTGTTGACAGTTTAACCGAGCACTTCTTATTGAAAGCGCTGGACTCATTAAACTCCAGCGTGTTGAAGCCCGAACAGATATTGTTGGACAAACTGAGGCCGCTGGAGAGGAGGATACTGCCATTGGCCGCTGATATTTTGCTGGCTGGCGTTGATCCGGTAAATTTCATATTTGTACCATTCTGCATTTTTTGTCTAAGTTCTTACTTTTCAGGTTGCCAACGTGTTAACAGCACCGCTTGTTGCAGGTGTCTATATGCAGAGGTTCCCGTTTACCATCAAACAGAAGAGACAGAAGTCTGCTTGTTTGCCCCTCTTCTTAAAAAAACATAGTTTTATTTTTGTACGTACTTACTTTTCTTTGTTTTAGGCTATAGCTGGCCAACAAGCTAACGGACCGCCTGATAGTAAACGATCACCGTTGCCTATGGATACTTTTAACTTTATGTTAGGCGCAATTTTAAACGAATTTCGTTGTCTGATCTATAGTCATTAAAATACAGCTGTTTATGTTAATGCTCCTTCTATATAAGGACAATAATTAAGCCTATTAAATCTATATTTTTTCTAAATTCTATTCATTTCTGAATACATAAAATCGCGATAGTCTACTATTAAAAGGCAACAATCATAAAATAGATGTCTCTATTTGAAACGTGTTAACGCTTGTGTTAGATTATTATCGGTGTCATAGGCCATAATCGTAATTTGCTATTACGAAGCTTAACGACTCCACTGATAACTGTTTATAAGCAACCTCAGATTTATAGGTTGTCTGTTATGGGTTTAGTTCCAATAACAGATTATGTAAGGGTCTTGCAATAAGTTATGTTTGTGTTATTGAAGTTACATCATGTTTAACGTATAATTCTTGAAGAGTCTTAAATTCCTGATAGTTTTTGAGGAGGATAACATTAGGAACTGAACTAGTACTGCAGTGATGAAGTACTAAACTAAAATTTCTACTAAGTAGTACAATTTACTAAAAAAAATAAGAATTAAGAAAAATTTACTAAAATACGTTAGTATTTTACTTACTAAATCCTGAATTTAAAAACTTTTTTAACTAACTTACTTTTAAAAGTTTATATCATGCAAGCCTTGCTACAGGAAAAGACTTGTTTGATACGACCAAACAAAATATAAAATAAAATATAAACACTTTCAGCTATTTTAGAAACCGCGTCCACTACAATTGCTCTCCTACTTATAATTATTATTTTAGTTTTTGTAAATTTTGTTTGTTACTTCTTAAGGCTCAAACGGGTGGACGGGTTTTGATGAAATTTGGTAAAGGTTCGAGGTAAATTAGTACCTAAGGTTATCACTCATTGGATCGACTCGGGGTTGCCTCGACTGGTGGTCAACGGATGGTGCACGGGTGGACGAGCTGCGTGGTCTACCAGTGAACTTCGTCATCGAATTTCTAAGTAGTCGGTCAGCAATTGTCACTTGTCCTCGCGTGAACTACTCGTGAGCGGCGGGTGGTCACCGAGAGGGCCACACACCGCCCGCGCGTTGACGCTGAGGCGATCCTTAGTTGATGCCGTGAGCGCATATCCATAGAAGTTCATATAAAGAATAACTAACCGCACGAGGTAAGACGGAGCCCCCGCCCGGGTGACTCTAATAAGTGATAACCTTTATGCTAGTTTTTAACTGCGGTAACACTGCAGGCTGTACTTAGTACTATAATTATTAATATTTCTCTTAAATACTATAATTGATAATTGTCTTCTCATACACCATGTTAGAAAAACCTTGTTGTATAATTGAAGGGCATATATCTATTTCTGTACGATATCTTGACGGCTTTTGTTCTTAAAAAGTAGCGGCAGTAATAGTTTCCACATAAAACCGACGCGATCAGTGTCTGCATTCGTGCTTCTAGGAGGGCGTAGCGCGATGCAAATTTTTCATAGCCAATATTCAATTTAAACTAGCATAATTGCATCTTCCATGCAATGCTGGATGCACACCTCGCGGATACAGCAGGGTTTTTGCTTTTGTAACACCATGTATAGTTGCTTCTGTTCTCGAACATTTACTGCAAAAATTGGGTATATAAGCCATGTGAGGACGCACAATCAGAAGCCTCCCAGTAACAGCAATTGGTCGCCGTAGCCGAAATCGGCTTGGACTGCATCATCATTGATAATAATGATGTATAAAGTGAAACCGTCCCCCGCACAGCTGGCCCAGACAGCGCTGTGCACGTTCGTGCAGCTGTCCCTGCACGCGGCGCGGCAGCAGCGCGCGCACGACGAGGTCTCGTGGGCGGCGGCGGCGCGCGCCGCGGGCGCCGCGCGCCCCGACCTGCCCTACGTGGCCGCCTGCGTCAGGGAGAGCATGCGCCTGCAGCCCGTCACCGGGGGGGTCGTCAGGAGGAGCTACGAGGACATCGTCGTCGGCGGGTACGAGGTGCCGGCTGGGGTAAGCATCTTTAAAGTCTCTAGGTTCTTTATAACTACTTTATCTATCTATCTATCTATCTTTATCCTACTTCTCATACAAAAAAAAAATTGGTTGCCTGTAAAGTCGGTATACGGGCGAAAGTTTTACGTGACAACGACTTTTTATGTCTGTCTCTCTCGCTCTTAGGCGGGCTAACCTCGCGGGCGTGCCTCTCACTCGCTCTCATTGTGAGCGCATAACGTGAGCGGAGCGTAACGCAGTTTCTTGAAGTGTCACCCGGCAAACCAATTTATAAGACGTTGTCACGTCAAAAATGCGTAAATATGTGTGTGTGTGTGTGTGTTTGAGTGTGTGTGTGCGTGTGTGTGTGTGTGGTACTTCATCTCGCTCTGCAGGGTTAGCACCGGACAGAGACAAATTGTCTTGCCACCGTTTTGTCCGCTGTTATAAGCTAACTGGCTTATTAGCTAGCTTTGTGACAAATCTAGAGTACGGATATGAAAACGTGAAAACGTGAAAACTGTGAACTGGAAAGACAATTTGTCCACGGTCCATGGTAGCCCTGCTAGATGGTTAATGGATTTGGATGAAGCTTGGTATGACAGTAGCGTATAATCTAAAATACTAGATTCACAGAACATAGGCTACTTTTAACTACACTAACCACGAGTAACACCGCGGGGCGCAGCTAGTAAATTATAAAGTGTCTATTCCAATAAACTCAGAATCTAAAACTAAATTTTAAAAAAAAGTGAATAATTATCAATGTATATCTGATCTAGCAGTGTCCTGTGTTTAGAGGCCCAACTAATCTGGCAGTTAGCATCAAATCAGTTGACACAATCCTAACTATCCTAACCTAATCATTCTAACAGATCTTTTTAAAAAAATCACAAGACTTTTTATCTAGTGTAACGTGTAACCCTTTTTTCAAAATAATGATATTTAATCTTGACCATCATCTCCTTTTCAGGTGGACATAGTTTTAGCGCACTCCGTGACCGGCAAATCTGACAAGCAGTGGGGCCGGGCCAAAGCTTATATCCCAGAACGCTGGTGCGCTGAGAAACTCGACCCTCTCAAGGCTTCTCGAGCTCATCCAGTAGCCTCCATGCCTTTTGGGGAAACCTGCCCAGCATCAGGGATAGCAGGGAAGATGCTGGAGACACTTGTTACAAGAGTAGTCGATAAATATAGGCTGGAGTGGCATGGAGCTGTACCTAGTGTGGTCACGGGAGGAGTCAATAGACTGCAACCACCGTTTTACTTTGTACTGCAAAATGCTCACTGAAAAAAATATTTTTGGAATATTTGGACAGGTTTTTTGTAGCGGAATTTTGAAGTTAGGAGGCTTTTGCTGAGCACTGCAAATATGAAAAGTTTTTTTTTTTTTTTTTTTTTTTATGTTTCAGTTATCTTGCGATCGGCTTAGCAAGCCCTTAGCAGATGTGTTGTATGTGTAGATAGCGGGAGAGAACTGTTGCTCCAGTGAGCAAGCTGACTCATAATAGATTCGGATTTGTTAGTTAACAAAATCCCATATGTGTTGCCTTTTGAGCCTTCTATCACACAATGGTTTACATAACTCTGTGGCTAGGGTATTTGTATGTGTTTTTATTCGGTTTTTGTATTCAGTTGCTCTGTGTTCCACTTCTTCTTTAACTGTTTTCATTTCTGTGTACTCATGCAATTCACTAGTTTTGATAAATAGAGGTGCATTGGTTATAGTTTTGAGTGCTTTATTTTGGAACCGTTGTAAAATTTCCACGTTAGAGTTTTTTGCTGATCCCCATAACTCAATGCCATACATCCAGATGGGCTTGATTATAGCTTTATAAATGAGTAACTTATTTTCCATGGTTATGTGTGACCTTCTGCCTATTAGCCAGTTCAGGTTTCTTAGCCGTATGTTTAGTTCGTCGCGTTTTTTTTGAATATGTATTTTCCATGTTTGTTTCCTGTCAAGATGCATGCCTAAGTATTTTGCTGAATCTTGATGGGGAAGAACAGCGTTGCCAAGTTTAATTGGGGGGCAGTTTTCTTTTCTTAAAGCAAAAGTGACGTGTACTGATTTGCTGGGGCTAGCCTTGATGCGCCACTTTTCCATCCATTTGTTGATTTTGTTAAGATGACTTTGTAGAGTTAATGAGGCAACATCGGGGTTTTCATGGTTGCTAAGTGCAGCGGTGTCATCAGCGAAAGTGGCAGATAGGACATGATCTGTTGTAGGTATATCTGCAGTGTACATAAGATACAGAGTAGGGCCTAAAATGGAACCTTGGGGCACTCCAGCTTTTATGTCTTGAAAGGCAGAGTAGGCGTCATTGATTTTAACTCGAAATATTCTTTCTTCCAAATATGATTTAAGGAGTAGGTAGAAGTTGTGTGGGAGTTGGTTCTTTATTTTGAAAAGCAAGCCCAAGTGCCAAACCTTGTCGAATGCTTGTTGTACGTCGAGAAAGACAGCAGAGCAGTACTGCTTTTTCTCGAGAGCTTCTCTTATTTTATTAGCAACACGGTGGACTTGTTCTATAGTTGAATGGCCAGTTCTGAAACCAAACTGATGTTGTGGAATGAGATCATTTTCGGTCAGTATTCGTGTAAGCCTTCGTAAGATGACCCTTTCAAACAGTTTCGATAAGGTTGGTAGTAAACTGATTGGTCTGTAAGAAGATACAAGATGCGGAGGTTTGCCAGGCTTTGGAATCATAATTAACTCTGATATTTTCCATATTGATGGGACATGTCCAATCCTAACTATGCCATTAAAGAGGTGTGTTATACCGACTATGGCTTTTTTAGGAAGTTTTCGTAGAATTTCAGCTGTTATCAAGCAGAAACCAGGAGCCTTGTTTAACTCCAGACCTTTTATTTCTCTTTGGATTTCTCGGGGTGAGCAACTTTGAATCGGGAGAGATAGTTGTAAGTCAGTTTCTAAGTATTCTCTTATTTCTTTTTCTGTTTCTATGTCACCGCTATTTGGAGTGAAGGCTTCACACAGGAACTCTCCAAACGCATCAGCCCGTTCTTTGTCTGTTCTAGCCCAAGTGTCGTCATTCATTTTGATAGGGTGTTGTGCAACCAGAGGGGCCACCCTACTATTTTTTACTGTGTTCCAAAGTGAATACTCGTTTTTAGCTTGCGGATTTAGGTTGGCTAATTTGTTTTGCAGAGTTTCCTCTTCAATGTCTTTAAGGTACTGTTTTAGGTCAGCGGCTGCTTTATTAAACGCTCTTTTGTCTTGGGGATGTCGACTGCAATGCCACACTCTCCTGAGGCGTCTCTTTTCCAGGATCCTAGTTTTTATGTCCTTGGGTACGTTTTTACTACCTCGATTTAGTGTGGTAACCGGTGTACATTTCCATGAAGCTGTTTGTATTAGGTTTGTTAGACTTGTTGCATATTTTTCGATGTCATCTTTTGTTTTGAGTGTCACCTTCAAGTTTAGATTTTCGTCTATGTAGTCTCTAAATGCATCCCAATCCGTTTTTTTGGTGTATAGTCGCTCCTTGGCTGGTCTTTCAATTAAAGTGGAACTTATTGTGGCAATTACTGGTGTGTGGTCTGAGCTGCTGTCTAAACAAGTCTCCACTTTTAAGTAATGGTTTGACAATCCTTTATACACAAAGAAATCTAGAAGATCTGGTGTCTTATTTGGGTCTGTAGGCCAATACGAGGGTTCACCTGTACTCAGTACATATAATTTATTTTTATCTAGACTTTTTTTCATTTCTCGGCCTCTGGGCAAAGTTAGTCGTGATCCCCAGCAAACGTTTTTGGCGTTCCAATCGCCTCCACATATAAATCTGTGTCCAAGGGTTTTGAAGTAATTTGTGAACTCTTCTTCTTTTATGATGTGCCTTGGGGGACAGTATACTGCCGATAGTGTTATAGACCCTCGTTTGTCTTGCACCCTTATTGTAGTAGCTTGTATTGGGTCGGTTTTATATTCTTGGAGAATCTCGTGCTTGATATGTTTTTTGATAATTACAGCTGTACCTGCATGAGCAGTTCCGTCCGGATGGAATGTCGAATGTATACTGTAATTTTTTAATGTTGTGTTGTGATTTGGTGTTAAGTGTGCCTCCGATACAAGAAGTACATCAATATTCTCATGCTCTAATAGGGTTTGTATATCGTATTTGTGCCTAATCAGCCCATTGGTGTTCCATGTTACTACTTTCAGCGTGGCCATTTCAATTTACTAGTTTACTGATTACTGTTGTGAGAAGGGTCATCATTGTTGACATTTGTTCTAATAATTTATCCAGCTTTAAAGCTTGTTGTGTGAGTAGCATTTCTAAGTTATTATTATTTGTTGTGGGTTGCGTTTTCGTAGCGTCTGCATAGGATTTTGTTTCTGTGGGTTTTTTGTTATTTTGTCTCGATTTCCCAAACATTTGGTATTGCTGTTGGTGTGGTTCTGTGGTGATATTTGTATGTCCTACATTATTTGGTTTGTTTGTGTTGCGCTTCGATTTGTTGGTTTTTGTTTCCCCATTTTTCTGGATAATATTTCCTTGTACACCTCACACCCTTTGTAGTTAGCAGGATGTGCTCCTTCACATAATGCACAGGTGGCGGGCGTGTTCCGGTCTTTTTTAGGACATTCGGATGTTCTATGATTTTGCGCACACTTTACACAACGATACGGTCGCATGCAGTAATTTTTAGAATGTCCGTATTGTTGACACCTCTGGCACTGTGGTATTGTGTTGCTTTTTTTAGGCTCTTCAATTAAAACAATTTGGCTGTTGATGGATCTTATGGATTTAGCAGCATTGTTATTTGGGCCAGCCACGAGATTAACAAAGAATGTCGACGTACGTATTTTATCTGGGCCATATTTTACATTGATAATTTCTCCTTGTACTTTATTTCCAGTTTTTTCGAATTCTGCTATGATGGCACTGTGTGGGGTTGAGTGATGAAGCTTTCTTATCACTAGACGGCAGCAACGTTGGTCTTTTCTATTAAATGTGTGGCCTATAAGTCCATTTTCTCTGACTACAGTGATAATTTTTTTATAAGCCTCAATGTTTAGAGAATTTATTCTTAGTTGATTTTTATTTATGATTTTTAGGATGAAATCATCTATACCAGCAACAGTGTTAATTAATTCACTTAGTTTATTTATGTCTTCGATTCCATATAAGATGATAGGTGGAGGTTTGTTTGAGGGTTTCTCCTTGTATTTGGGCTCATCTTCTGTTAGGTCAATCTGTAAGCCATTGAATCTATTGTTGGTCTTGATTATTTCAGGAGATGGCGACTGCGATAACTTCTTTCGCTTGTTGCCTCTAGCTGTTGGAACTCGTTGCCATTCGGGGGGGCAGGGCGTGTTATCGGTGCTATTTGTTGCAGTCTGACTTTTCTGTCCTTTTGTTGAGGGGGCTGTGTTGGTAGCATCAAGCTGTGTTTTATTACCAACGGATTGACTTCTTGGTCTACTCATAAACAAGCTAGGGTGGAAAGCTTGTTGAACAAATCGTTTATAAATATGAAAAGTTGACGCCCAAATAAAGATTGAAGGTACTAATATCCATTTATATGCTATTAAATTCAGTCAAGGTTTTAATAATTACGTATCAAATCAGATTATTTTGAGAACAATTATATAAATAAAGTAAATAAATATTCAGGACACTTGCACACACGGCCGCCTGATCCCAAACTAAGCAAAGCTTGTTATAGCGGCCAGAGACTGATTTACATACTTAATATTTTTTTAAATACATAATAAACCCAGACAAAGACCAAACACAAATGTTCATCACATAAATGTTTGCCCTGGGTGGGAATCGAACCCACACCCCCAGGCTTAGAAGGCAGTCTCACTACCAACTGAGCCAAATGAATTTATAACAGACTTCATAAAAGTTGGGTTCGCGAAATAGTGAAACAAAACTAGTTTCAACGAAAGATTGCCTTGCGTTACTTTTTTTGTGTGCTTCGTAATACATACACTATTATAATCTTCGTGATATCGTTTTAGTAAAATTAAGATTACTTGTTATAATGAGTGTGCATCCAAAAAATTATGCGATGACTTTTTGTAATCATGGTCGGTGCGACCATTGGTCGTGATTGATGTAGTGCACTAGAAACTTAATGGGGATATTGCAACTATTGCCCCCTTTGTATGATAAATTGAAAATTGCTATTTACTTAAGAATGTCATTTGCACACAAAATGACTAGGTATTATAATATGATAAGTGCATCGTGTAGTTCTTAAGATAACCGCCTTTTTATACTACGTAGGTTAAGTTTGTTTTGTCTTTCTTTGTTTAAAATTGATCCACAAATACTATGCTGGAAGCTATATAAATTGTATTAAAAATAAGATAATTTAATTTTAATCAATTATCTTTAAATATTGTAACATGTTATACCTAAATTTAATTATATTAAATAAAGAAGTATTTTTGTTTATTTTATTTTGTTACTTAACTTATCCTTTCCTATCCAATCCCATACCAATTAAGAAAATAAAATTAAGTGTTTCATTCTATATGAATTATTTTTCAAATTCTTATCCTAAAAATAATTACAAAGACAAAGGTCGCTGAGATCAAACAAAACAAATAAAAAATCAAAAAACCGCTAGCCTTGAAGAAAACAAAATAAGCTGGTAATCCGACACTCGGCGCGACTCCATTAGGCTGTGTATCCACTAAAGGCTTGCGAGGACAGTAAGGGATGTATGTTTACACCCTCATGTAAATTCACACGAATACCACAAAATGTTTAAAAAAAACAGATTTTCACTCGATCAGTGTGAAATCGGTATTTTCTCAGCGCCTGCCTAATTTCTTGTTTACAGCTGTTTACAACAGAGTTCTTCGAGTCTGTGACATCCGACATAGCACAGTCCGTGAGGCCAAGAGAGTTCTTGAGTGTTACTGGCGCTCGCTTTCTTACGAAAAAAATGAACAACTCTTATTTAGCCTCAAGTAACCTATTATTTTGGGTCCTACTAATTGTTACCTACCACCTCCACTGTCCTTTTCTCTTCTTACCTACTCTACTCAACATAACACACTTCACACACACACACACACACACATTCACACACACTTACACACTTAAAATCACCCTGTTTGTAAATAAAAAAATAGTCACTCATACAGTCTGCCCAATTTGGTTTTAAAATTGTTATTAGATTATTTCTCAAAAAAAAACATTTAATTTAATGTGTCGTACAAGTGGACGCCCGCGATACTGGGTTTTCCAAGTGTGGAGTCCACAGTGTTTGTATATTGTGCAAATGGTTGGCTAATGAAGATATTTGTATTTGTATGTCAGTTAGAAAAACGTCCAATGTTGAACAAAGGCTTCCCCAAAGGACCTCCACGTAGAGCGATCCTGCGCTGCATGCAGCGGCATTCTTCCCGCAACGCTCACCAGATCGTCAGTCCATCTTACGGGAAGCCTTTCCACGCTGCGTCTTCCGATTCGTGATCGCCACTCGAGAATCTTTCTGCCCCATCGACCGTCAGTTCTACGAGCGATATGCCCGAAAAAGAGCGATATGCAATCAAACTAAATTTTATTAAAAATAAGATTAATTTTGGTCGAAACCAGTAGAATCACTTTTCTATGTAGGTATATGATATGTGATCATTTTGGTGGATTTTTTCCTCGTGCGGCTCTCAGCGTCCTCGGATATCTCCAATTCGCAGCAGCAATGTTAGCTTAGTTTGCTGTCTGCACACAAGTATGGAAAACTGCGACAGCTAGAGCTAAGCTGTCTACTCTGGTGGGAGACTTCGGCCGTGGCTAGTTACCACCCACCGGACCAAGCCATGCCGTGAAATGATCTAGTCGTGTTTCGGGATGTAGTCCGGTGTAACCGTTCTGAAGACGGGTCTGAGCAGTAGCGCACTTGTAGCGCCTCACTCAACTGCCGTCTTTGTAATTCTTCACTCTACAAAACTTCAAGGCTAGAGTGAATAAGTACCTTATAGGTCGTCGTGCTCCATCTTAGACCACAACGTCGCTTAACATCAAGCGAGTTGGTGATCAAACGACGACCTATTCTACATTTAAAAAAAAAGCTAAACTTAGTTAGCTTAGCTTACGGACAGCGCCCTGCATTAATCACGTCGTCTCGTAGCGAGCTGATCAGCGATCACTCCCGGAAAGTCTTAACTAAACAACACCCAAATATTTCTTCATTTACCTTAAACAAACGCCTACGGAAGTTCCTTGGAACTTAAATAATAGGCTTCATTATTCTTAAACATGAATAGGTAAGGATACCTACTTTGTTTTTATTTATTATTAGACTTGGGCTTGGCCGACATCTCGCTTCGTGTTAAGCAATGACACAGCCTACTATGGAGCATACTTAGAAACCAATCCACTCGAGTCTTGAAGACATCAGTTTATAATTGTCTTTAGCATATTTTAAAGGCTCGTCTCTCAAGCCAGAGGGTGCGGGTCCGTTTCCAGCTTCAGGCACGTACCAATTTGTTCATTGTTATGAACATTTACAAACAAAATTTTAAGTCATCTGCTACATAGCTGGAGCTTGGTGTATGGCGACAGGCTCGCCCCCTGTCGCATTTGGGACTGAATTTCGTCTGGCGAAGTGTAGGTGTTCTAATACACGTTTGCCAACCCCTTCTTGCAAAGGCGTGATGATACCTATGTTATGTCATAACATATTTTACACCGTAACAACAACCACCAAGTCGTGTGAGAGGCTTTTAGGCGGCCTAAAAACTGACACCAGGGCTAGTCACTCGACCTTTTCCTAAGTACTTAGGTAAAGTACTTTCTAAACATGAGCCATCTAGTACTTATTGAGATACCAGATACTTCAAAACTGTTTTTATCTCTAGTGTATAATTATATAGCTACTTACACTAGAGATTTAGTTAGACTAAGTTTGCAAAAGCTTTGCAGAAGTTCATCTTCAAAAAGATTTTTTTAACAAAACTTCAGTGTTGATTTTCGCTTTAGAAAATCGCTTCAGTAAAGCGAAAATACACTAGACGTTTGTTAAAACAGCTTTGAAGATGACCTTCTGCAAAGTACCTAACGCTGAATTGAATCAACGTAGGTAATATTCCAAGATACTTTACCTTCACACAATAAGTTGATATCTCCAAAGCACACAAAGGGCGCTCCTAAAAGCCATGATTTTATTAGCAACATTATTATTAAGCCACAATTAATTTACTTGCCTCTTGTTGTCCCGAGCTCTGACGTTGAGGGATTACCGTCATCAGCATCGCTCACTCAGCAGTTCAGCACATTACTGAGCTGAGTGACGACTAAGTATGGAGAGAATTTATTGAAAACTTCGTGAAAAGTTACTTGATGCTATTTATCTGTATTTGTTATTTATGTTGCTGTCAGCGCTTAATTTTCTAATCAAAATTTCTTTGTTAATTTAAAATTGTAACTTCTAAATTTAACCCACAAAAGGTCAATTTGCAACAATTGGCAAGACATTCTTCATTCATTGTTTTTACTAAATATATGCTTACAAATTTTAAAAATCCTTATCCTTATGTCACAGAATAAATAATAGTACTACTATTAGTATATCTTAGTACTAATATTGTAACTGCGAAAGTCAGTTCGTTCGTTTGTTTATTTGTTTGTTGAATAGGTAGGTAAATCTGAGCTTTTTATCTAAAAAAAAGTTCACGTGGGAGCGCGGCTGAAACCGCGGGTCGCTGCTAGGAAACAGTATCTTGCCTACGAATCTCATAACTTGTCAAAGATTCTCCATCTCAAAAGATATCAAGTCAAAAATAATCATATCAAAGTCTCTAGCTCCCCAATCCGCTTACGAGTAAAAAGATAAAGACACTGAAAATAATGGCGGATAATGTCCCCTAAATCACTCTTGATGAAACCTGACGGGAGTTGAATTGGCGTTGCTCCGGACATTAATCACAAAAACTGCGCTTTGATGGATAGTTGGACGGATCCAGTGGCGGAAGAAAAACTATCCTTAACACCGTACTATTAAAATAAAGCGGACTTGGATTGATTGATAGAGCGATGTTTGCTGCTTCAAGTTTAGGTATACTCGTAATTTGACCAGCCTAAATATAAAAGAAAAACTCAAGAAACTGAAACTGTAAGCTGACCAATGTTCTCCAAAAAGAAAAACTCAAGAAACTGAAACTGTAAGCTGACCAATGTTCTCCAAAAAGAAAAACTCAAGAAACTGAAACTGTAAGCTGACCAATGTTCTCCAAAAAGAAAAACTCAAGAAACTGAAACTGTAAGCTGACCAATGTTCTCCAAAAAGAAAAACTCAAGAAACTGAAACTGTAAGCTGACCAATGTTCTCCAAAAAGAAAAACTCAAGAAACTGAAACTGTAAGCTGACCAATGTTCTCCAAAAAGAAAAACTCAAGAAACTGAAACTGTAAGCTGACCAATGTTCTCCAATCATAATCCAATTTGTATTATAGAGGCGTGTGTAATGTGTGTGTTTGTTACTTCTTCACGCTCAAACGGATGGTCCGATTTTGATAAAAAAAATGTTGTCGAGCTTGTCAAATTTCTTGGAAACCATTTGTGTGATTATGATGAAAGGAATGTACAATAAATGAACTATATCTCCGCCCTGTTCTTAGTTTCTTTAAAACATTCTTGAAGAAATTAGAGCTATGAAAAATAACGGCATTTGTAAGGGGTCACTTTTGACTGATTGACAATTGAAAAATCCCATTGCAAAGGGAGCTTGTCTATACCATTGGCTTTTAAATAAATCCATAAAACAAAGGATGTTTTCAGTTATTTAAGAATGATTCGAAAAGTGTCATAAAAAATGTCGAGTCATAACAAAAATTAGAAATGGCACTTTGTCACTCTGTAGATAGGCTCGTCAGTATCTTTCTTTGCTCTCTTCGCTCGTTGTCTTCTTCTAGACGAAATGGCTATAGAAACCCTTTAGGCAATACGAAGTTAGTCTAAAGTGGTCGCCGGACCCTTAAGGTGGCTTATAGCCTAGGTTAGCACATAGGATACTTTTACCCACGGGTGAAACCGTGGGGCGCAGCTAGTAATGAAATAAGTACAGAAATTTCGCAAATATTTCGCGTAGTGGCAAGTAAAATAGAAATTGCTTGGAAGTCCAAAAACCTCACCTTAAAGTTCGTCTTGATCAAGCAAACTGTGAGAGGTTGACTGTTTGCTGGCTGACTCCGAGTTGCGTATTGGGAAAACTCAATGTAGAGCAAGCGACGAACTGTTGCAAACAAAATGCGAATCAGCCGCTCTTCAGCAAGCTATGTCTAGCTAGAGAGAGAGTTCCGTACTATTTATGAACGAAAAGTGACAGGCCAACTTTTTGACAGGTATGTCTTTTACTAGGGTTGCGTCATACATTTTGTTAATTTAGAACCTAACAGTTTTTTTGGCCCGTGCGATGTTTTTTCAGTCCATCTGAACATACCATTTATCAAAAACCGCAAACTGAGTACGCGCAGTACTCAGTACAGGGGGGCTATTCCTGCGCGTGAGATGAGATGAGATTTTATCTTGGTCACTCTCACACCCATGCCGTTTCAAGCGAGAGTAACAAGGACGGAAAAAGATGAGATGACAATCTCAAATCTCCGAATAGGGTCCAGTACGCGCTGTTCAGTCACTTCTTGAGGAAAACAATCAGCCTTTCTCAGATTGCTCAGATAAGACGTAAGTGACGAAACCTAAGTTACATTAAATAAGTTTAGTAGATAGATCTATTTTTGGTCACAAGATAATAAGTACCTAGACATAAAAGTACGAAAATAATTTCTTTGTTGATCTTTAATGAGTTAAAATTAAGTTGAACACAACTTCCTTCTCAAACAAGTTATGAATTTAACACCAAATATCTAGTTTTATGAGTCTCGCAAGTTATCTAAGTTTGTAGCAAGTTGGAAACTAATTTCCAGGTTTCGAGTAACAAAAGTTTAAGTTTATTACAGACCCTTGTCTAGGGACACTAGAATTTAATACTAATGCAGTTTAATGAGATTATCTGTATCTTTACCTACCCTTAGTGTAACTTCTATAAAAAATATGTACGTAGATACTTAGCTAAAAGAATAATATTAGATACCTACGTGTTTTTTTGTCAGTTACACTTACTACTATTATTAATGCACCCAGGTGATTAAACTCAGGTGCATTATGTGTAAGTGTAGGTACCACTTACAACTATTTTTTAGTCGTTAAAAATATGGAACAGCGCTATTCTTTGTCGTAAATGGAACTTAAATTTTATCATGTAATCTACCATTGGATATGTAAGTAGGACACTAGTCCTACTATCGTATTTTGACAGGTCATTTTGGTCCTTCGAGCCGGGTTGAAGATCAGTCGTCAAACTGGCTCGAAGGACCAAAATTACCTGTCGAAAAGATAGTAGCTAAGTAAAAAAATTGCAATGATCAGTACGGGCGTTAATCTAGTAATTAGCAGACTAAGTACTGGACCAATCTAAACGCTCATGGCTGAAAGAGAGTGAACGCAATTTGTAAACGTCGTAAGGAGCTGAGACACGAATTTGGAAGAATGCATAAGCGCTGACTCACGAGATTTGGTTCGGAAGGTCGCCGCGACGATGAGAAATTACTTGGTAAGAATTCGGGTTATTTTTAGAAGAAAATTTAAAAGATATTAGTGTTTGATGGTGGTACTTTTTACAAGATTTTGCATAATGTATATAGTTGGTAAGTTACAATAAGAAATCCCTTTTTGTTAAAAATGTGTTATATTTATTAACAAGAAATATAAGGCTTTTTTTTTTTATTTTATTCGTTTATTTTTTTAGGTAGGTACTTACTTATTTGAATATTTATTAAAAAGTAAGTGTTCGTGACAGTTCGCGCATCTTGCCTTCCGAGGCACAAATAGGGATCATCGCCAATAATAAATTCGGAAAAACAAATGAACCGGGATCAGTTAAAATATCTATTACATATTAGTTTATTTTAAACCTACGAGAATGCATGTTTGATTAAGTTGGATGAACAAAGTATCAAAACCAATCAAAAACGTCAGTTGATGAAATAAAGCTCAGTATACTTCTCTACGACGGAGAGCGCGTAAAAAGGTAGGTATATTTGCAGTAGGTATCAATCTCGGTCCTTTCTCTCAGTTTCACTGAAAACAAAGAATTCATAAATCAAACAAAACCAAAGGCCAACATCCCGCGCCCCGCTGCGCAGCAATTTGCCGCTGGCTCGTAAATCTGCTGTATCGCTGTCGGGTGTTGATTGCGGCCATCGGCTATCTGTGACCTCTCAACCGGGGCAGTAGCTATTTCACTATACATACCATCAGTAGCGGACCCAGGAGACGGGGCTAAGGGTCTTGAACACTCCCAAAAACTCCCAGTTAGGTTCACAAAGGGGCAAAAAGTTGTGTGCGTTTTTTGTGTCAAGCTTTAAATTCCTGCCTCAGCTGACAAGCCCTCCCCCAAACTAAAATCCTAGATTCGCCACTCCCTACTATACAATTCACGCCAAACTTTACGACAGCTATAAGCTGGAAGGATTTAGCTCCCTTACCCAAATTCCCTGTTGTCCCTCTATACGTCTTGTCGACAGCTTTTGCCGTCGCAAAGTTGCGACGTGTCTGTGGCAATGTTCGAAGCAGTCATAAATTTTAGCACTGACTGATTAGGTACACTCCAGCCCCCAATTTACGAATTTGCTGAGGAAATGTAAGAACGAAATAAATAAATAACTATAAGTAAGCGCGTATTTATGTATTCATACTTACGTTTGGATGAATTGCGTGAAAGAAGATATGAATGATAAGGGAATTAATTCTGAGATGACGAGTGATACTTGGAGATGAATGAAGAGAGTGTACATACTGTACTGACCCTACTTAAGTATGCATAGGATAAGGGTACCTAAGCAGAAGATGACTTAAGTAGGTATTTATGGATTTATTTCATAAATAGCATAGTGCTCTGTGAATTTTTCATGCTTTTTGTTCTATGCTCAATTCATGCATGATTCAGCAAGATTTCTCTTCAAATCGACGTGTTGACTTACCTCTATCTACCTAAATGGGATCAGCGTAAATATTGGTATTAAAATAGTCTTCTCAAAAAGGCACCTTTTTTGGAAGATCAGGATAAATTGGATTAGGCTAGTTTAGCACGTTAACAAGCTACCGTTGATGAAATTTCGTACATTATGGTCCGCAATCTTGATTAGACTGGTAAGATTTTTCTGCTACGTAAGCCGTGTCAGGGTTTATGACTTGTTTTTGTTATCAAAAGGAACATGAAATAAGAAAATTATGTGGATCTGATATAAAAAACCCGACTGCACACCTATTAAGGACACAGTTTTTAAGACGAATCTAGGTACCTACCTACCTTAACTGTCGATATTCATTCAGTCGCTTGGAGGATTCGAGGTAATCAAAACTTAACGAACAAAATAATACGTAGGTATCTTGTACCTATGTACCTTTACATAGGTACAAGATACGCGCGAAAAACACAACTTCGTTGGATGTCTGGTGAGAAATAAATAAGTAGGTACTTACTTCAGTGCCTTCAATGCTTTTAAACTTATGTAAGTATGAAAGCATTGAAGGCACTTTCGTCCTAAATAAATATGCACTTACTGACATTTAGATAACTTGCTAAGTAGGTAGGTAGGTAAATAACGCAAATTGCCAAATAGCATAGGTATGATAATGAGATGTACCATTATTGTGTACGAATTCGTGTCTGGTAAACAGCACCACGAGAAAATATTTGATTTTAAAACTTTAAAGTTTACCAAAAACAGGTCAACAATCATTTTAGCTACAAAGTCATAAACATTGAATGCGACATGATAAACCTTTCTGAAATGGGCAACAAGACTCCAAAACACAGAAATGGGTGGTAAAACGAGCAGAAGCGCGAACAATCTGGCCCAACAATGCCGTTGGGAAAAACAATTTTACCAACCGGCAAAACGGCCGAATTTACCCACCCCTAGAGACCGAGGCATTGACGAAACTGAACCACGGAACAAGTAATAACCCAATACCTACGTTGAACTTCAAGAATTTACAAGCCTTACCTTCCATCCTTGTTACCCCGGTTTAATCATCATCGGATGATTAAACCCCGGATATCATCGTTTCCCCGGTTCCCCGCAGAATACAAGTGCCTCGCTAACTTTCGCGCAAAAATAAGCCGCGATTTTCCGTATCCTCAAGGGATTCTTCTTATTGCGTATGGCAAATTGGCCTAATATAATTTGGGCTTGGAGCTAGAAAACCTATTTTATTGTGTCTAAGTTAAGATTTCCAAGAGAATTTGCAGAAGACTAAGCGAGTTTCCTACCGTGGAGGTTATGACGGCAAGACTTTTTGCAAGTTTTGGTAACTGGCAAAAGCCGCAAAACTGAAAGTAAATAAAAGTCAAAGTGGCAAAGTCGATTGGCCACCCCAAACTGGAATACGCGGCGTGGGAACGATGAGACACCTACAAGGTGGACCGACGATCTGGTGAGGGACGCGTGAAGTGGCTGCATGCGGGCAGCACAAAACCCGGCCGTTATGGAGATCATTAGGGGAGGCCTTTGACCGGCAGTGGAGGTCTTCCGGCTAAAACGATGATTAATAGCCGCAAACCGCACGTCCAATCAGGGTGCGAATGCACTGTAGCGAAGATGACTGGAGCGGAGTTTAGCAGTGCATGAATCGACCAATCACAAAAACTGGAGCTGAGATTTTGAACATTTTGAGTGCTCAATTCACGCACCACTGAACCCTGCCACTTCAATGAAAACACCCTCAGCCTTGTGTAGTCATGGGAACTAGTCTATCGTCTTGTCTCGTCTATGTCTTTTAAATTATTTTTCTATTAACTTTTCTTAGGGCAGTAGTCGTAAAAGAAACCAATAGTAGGGATTATAGTATGTATATTTTCATTTAATATAAAAATTATAGATATAAACTATAATATTTACACGAAGTAAATGGCAAACAACTTGTCAACATTAGACAAAATATATTCTATTGGAAGTTTCAAAAGCTACATTTATTCCAGCGATGCTTCATGTGATATTCATAATACTGTCTGAAGATTCATTTATCGAAATTGAGGATTTTTAACTAAAAATCGTCAGTACTTTCATTGTAAAGAAACAACAATAAATTTAAAGAAACACTACAAATTTTGCGTTTCAAGATACGTTTACTGTTTCCAGCACATTTCTAAAGATGACTAAAAACGGACAAGAATATTGTTTAATGTCGGTTATACCCTCGCTGACATCCAGACATGCCGGAAGTACTAATCATTCAAACCAGAGTAAGGCTCTTGAGTGAGACACCTGAGTTTACATCCGGCATAATTCCATGTAGCCTCTATAAAAGTATTAAGACTTTTAAAAAAAAACAACAAAATCACTCTTTCTAACCACAATAAAATTTACCTACCAGATTCCCCGTGAATGTTGCCATTATACAAATATAGAAAAAATGTTACTTCCTACACATATTATTGCTTCACCTCAAGTAATAATAGACCCATAGACAGATGCATTCACTATATCACAGACTAGATAAAAAATTTGGAAAAAAATATTTTTACAACAAAACCTCTATACCGAAATCAATTCCGTTGACTTTCCAAACACAAATGACAACCATATGCATACGTGGAAGTGAGATGCAGAGAGGGCCAAACTCTGCTTCCTAAAATCAAATTTTACTATCAAGTTTAACTAAGCCGGGGCCAGAGATAGAAAAACGGGGTGAATGAAGTTTGCCCGCCGTCATGGAATACTTCCGCGAACCCTGACCATATCAACACCGCAGCTACCAGCCTTTTTCCATTATAATAAATAAAAAAAAATGGCAACAATATTAATGTTGTCAAATGTATTTCAGAACTTAGTGCAACAGAAACGATGACATTAAAATATTCTCAAACTAGATGCATTTAATATTTTGTGATTCTTAAACCAAGTGGCATCGATCAATTCCACGATCACACTGCGTAAAGAAACCAAATTAACCCTTTGACTGCTGAAAACACATTAGTTAAAAATAATAAGAACTAAGAACCGAAAAGCATAATAAATATCTCAAGATAAAATAAGTAGGATATTAGGCCTGAAAAGCGGGCAGTTTTTAAATATTTCTATTTAATAACAATAAATAATAAATTGTGATAACATCAAGTCACATCGTAAACGAGTTTATTTTGTCTGCACACATAAAATTTTGAGTCCTCCACAGATGGTGTGATCCATTTGAAATTGGTTTATTTTAATATCTAGCCCCCGTAAAGTCATGCTTCATCAAAAATACGGTAGAGTATGAATTTTACTAAGGACAGTAAGCCGTAAGGGCAGTTGGGACTAAAACAATATTCAAGTCAAATAATTTGATCTATATACCCGCCGTGTGCTTTTCGCGCAGCATGTGTGCTTAAGGAACGACATGCAAAAAGCAACTCTATGCAGCAAACATTGGGAAGCTTATTTTATTTTTGAAATTCAAGGTCATGTTCCGGACATGCGATTAGCGACGCGACATTGCGTAAGCGCATGGTACTTTTGGAAATTCGATTTTCGCGGCCTGCGCGCTATTAATAATGCCCTCGGCGGGGTATAAACGAATCTAAAGAAGCAGCTGTTCATGGCATCTCACTCGCACAATCACACAATATTGCTAATCCGAGTGAGAGAGCTCGATTAACACTGTTTCGTTTGTTAATTGACGCAGCTTACACCAGCTTCAAACCGCTCATACCATCTCCGAAGGACCTGTAAGAACGAAACTCAGATCTATAATATTCTTCTCTTTAAAATTAATTGCACATTTACATCCAAACTCATGATACCTGCCTTTACATTAAAATAGGAAAACTCAAAATACTTTATGTACTTAAAAAAAGCTTACATTCGATATGGGACGACTAAGAACTAAAATCTTAAATGCGGTATGCCTACAGAGAGATTGTACATTTTAATACAAAACACCGCTCGATAAAAAAGACGTCTTGATATGTACACGAGACTTAGCTATTTCCCCTTAACTACCCTACAGAGGACTGTCTTTTACACAAGTATGCCCTAAATTTTAGAACATACAGACTTTACACGCGTACACTGCCTGACGAGAAATATGGCACGAAATAGAAACTACAAACGTACCCTCTTTTCCATACATACATGCGTGGAGGCTGGCGAGGAAGGCGTAAGCTATCCCTCTCACGCAACTCAATTTTTCTTAGACATGAACGAGATGGCACGCCATTACCATCATATTTCGTCATTTAACTGCTGATCAATTTTAATATCAAGCACTTTGGTCGTTTTTTTATGTCATACGTTTTAAACAAGCAAACGGGCCGCCTGATGGTAAGCGTTTACCGTTGCCTGTGGATACCTGTAATACCAGGGGCATCCTTATACGTCACCGACGTTTAAGGACTCTATTGACAGCCCCTTTTGAAGAACACTACGTTGCAACTCAAGCAAGATTTTGGTAGTAAAATATGAGATGCAATTTTGTTTTATACTTTTTCGAACGTGCCATATTTCTAGCCAGCCAGTACTAGCCAAAGCTATCGAAAATAAGTAAACCCAATTAACGCTATGTATAAAAAACAAATTACAAAATTAAGGCTCTATTTTAAGGCTCCCGATAGACTTCTATTCGTTAAATAAAGCTTTCCAATCTATTGGTATCATTTGATTATAATTTAGGCGTATTTCAGTATTTCATAATACATAGGAGTTTGTGAAACATGTCGAACATTTCATAAAACCAAATAACAAATAACATTTACAGCACAGAAATTGCAATCCTAAATCTAGCATTAGATCGATCAGTTTAACAATTAGTTTGCTAAAAATTACAAAAAGCAGCAATATCTGTGCGTAAAAATGTCATTTGTATTGTAAAAATATCCATGCATTCAGTCAGAAGACTCGGTAATAAAAAACACTGTACAGAATATTTACACTATGCTTCAGAGATTTATAATTATGGTGGAACACATGCCAATATTTAGTTCAATATATTCTAATGTTTCCTATCATTATTTTTGCTTGACATGCCTTGCCTGCTGACATGATCAGTTGATCACATGACTGCTGACAGTTCAGGTTATTCACTGGACAACTCGATACACAATCTAGTTGAATTGTTGAACAATTAGGTATATTACCCTCCTCAACGGAGTTGCACTGTTTAATTCCGTTCAGAGCTGTTATCTTCACATTCAGTTGTCTGGCACTGTAGTAGCAGGACTTGATACCAAGTTCTAGCCCCAACTCAGCCTAGTTGTTGCATTGTTCAATTCAGTTGTTGCATTGCTCGACGAAGTTGTTGTTCTTACGTCAGTCAGCCAAGTTGTTTCACCGCTCTGTTGTTACATCAGTCAACCAAGTCAACCCAATTGTAATACATGGAAGACATATTGCAAATGAGTTAAATTGTTGCACTGTTCAGTTGAGTCGTTACACCGATCAAGCAAGTTGTTGCAGTGTTCAGTCAAGTTGTTGCACTTGCACGACGGAGTTTTGTTGCGGTATCGATATCTCGTACTTGATGAGGCTGGGCCCGCGACCCGCTGAGAGCACTAAGCCACCGACTTCTTTCACATCACCGCTGTAAGAGGGAAAAGATGTTATAGGATTACAAACTGACAGACAGATTGACAAAAAGATGGACATTAGGCCCAAATCTGAGGGCTAAATTAACTTATCTAAAGTTGCATGAACCTTGGATTGGTGCTTGCCGGGCCACTTGTCGCGCGGCAGTATGTGCACGTGCGTGTGTATGTATGTATGTATGTATGTATGTATGTATGTATGTATGTATGTATGTATATATGTAGTTACCCGGCGGCGTGGTGGCGGTGCGCGTGGTGCTTGCCGGGCAGCTTGTCGCGCGGCAGTATGTGCACGGGCGCCACGATCCGCCGCCCGACCACTATCTGGTTGCCGATCACTTGCCCCGAGCGGTTCACCTGCGACAATACGACAATACCATGCTTTAATAATATACCATACATGACATTACATATCGTTACGCCTCTCCATCGAGGGGGCTGGCAGAGGTGTAATACAACACCAACGCTTCGCCATACGATATTCAGTCCCTACTGTGAATATCATAACAATAACACTAGAAATAAGGATAGGATAGCTGTACTGAGATTTAGACTGAAATAAGTCAAACAAGTAATTTTTAAGCAACTGCATTCGTTTTTATAATAAAAACCCGAAAAATATAACAAGGCTCACTGAAGGAAAATTCAAATCACATGTAAAAATTACATTAATGAAACGAGGATTTATAATGTTAACAATTATTTAGAAGACAAAGATGCCGGAGCCTTCCACTTCCGCCAAGTAGCCACTAACTAGTACAATAGATATTACCTAGTTGTAAACAAAATTTGTGATACAGTTATTTATTTTTTTTGTTAAAAAAAATAATGTTTCTCAGTTTATTGCCTGTTCTTTTGAGTAGTGGCTCTTTTCCGAACAAGGCAGTCAAGTCAATTATAAAACTTTGACGTTCATAAGTGTATATTTTTGATACTCAACAAAAAAAAAACATTTTGACTTTGACTTTGAATGTGAAAGAACCTCAGATCCCTAGATAGCTTAAGAGTACCTAATTAAGTGCGTTTAAAAAAAAACTGCATCTCATAACACCGGGCAAAAATATTTCTAACTGTAACTAAATTCTCTGCGTTTGATGGTCTATTTAACGTGACATTGGCGGAGTTGAGAAAAAATAAACCAAGAATTGAATTAAAGTGCGTTCTGACACCCAAGAGGGATTTCAGATCGTTCGTGAACATTTTGGCGCTAAAGTGAGATGTCAAGTTAAAACTAGGGTGCAAACCGTCACTGCCTGCCACTGCCACTAATTTTGCGAAGAATTCAAATTATTTAGAGATGTAGGTTTTTTTTGGATTGAAAAAAACCATTGATTTATCAAAAGTCGTAGAATAAACGTTAGTCTTGATGTACTAAATTAGTCATTAGGAAGTTGTACGTAAGTAACCAATAAGCCTGTATTGTTCAGTTAGAGATACTATTGATACTTTGTCTAGACTGCGAAAGGTAGTTGTAATTATGGTATATCTAAATTTACTGTTCAAACTTATTGTTTTTATCGATTTTCTTACCACTTGTATATGCGTAGGTTGTTGATGATCCTGCTCGATCTCCAAGGTATTCTGATGATGTTGCTGTTGTTGAACTTGTTGTTGGACTTGTTGTTGGACTTGTTGCTGGACTTGTTGCTCCACTTGTTGCGCCACTTGCTGTGCTGCTTGTTGCGCTGCCTGTTGCGCTTGTTGCTGCTGTTGCTGATTCTGGAATTGTTTGTTCTGAGATTTAATTGAAATACCGTTCATTGGTTAAATGATACTTCCTACTAATATTATAAACGCGAAAGTTTGTAATAATGGATAGATGGATGTTTATTACTCTTTCACGCCAGAACGGCTGAACAGATCTGGATGAAATTTGGCACAGAGATAGATTATGGTCTCGAATAGCACATAGGATACTTTAGAACCGCGGGTTAAAAAGACTTTTTAACCGCGGGGCGCAGCTTGTTCATTATAAATGCGAATGTATGCCTGAGTACGTTTCTTTGTTACTTCTTCACGCTTAAGCCAATGGACGGACTGGGATGAAATTTGTAGCTTATGCCATACATTAACACATGGACTATAACTACAGATACCATTTTTAATTTACAACAATTAACTAGTAATATATTATGTACTTCTAATCTAACTGATAACAAAATACTAACATGAAAAATACCTACAATACACAATTGTACCATATCATATAACATTATCTACAAGTCAATGCCCAGTAGACGACTGTACCCTTAACATAAGTTTTGGTAGTTATAAAAACTTTTGTCGTTTCGTTTGTCTCCATACATTTCAATAAAGCGCACCTGGCGGACACGTTAAAGAACCCAGGTTTTTTTTTATTGCAAAAAAGGCTTACGTTTGGCCGCCAACATCTTATACCTTTAAATGAGCAATTCTTGTATATATATATATATATATATATAATTGGAATCTCGGAATCGGCTCCAACGATTTTCATACAAATTAGTATATAGGGGGTTTCGGGGGCGATAAATCGATCTAGCTAGGAATCATTTTTAGAAAATATCATTTTATTCGTGTTTTATCGATAATCAATCTCAACTGAAAAATATGACTCTTCCTGACATCTATTGGCGAATAATAATACTACTATTTTTTGTGAGCAACTAATTGCTTTAACGACACAACAGCAGATGGCGTTGTTAAGTAACACGAAGTCAATGAGTGTTTGCTTTGAGGTTAGACTAAAATCAATTGTTTATTATCCAAAAACACAATTAAAAAATAAAAAAAAAAAACCGAGCAAAGCTCGGCCATCCAGGTACTGCCTAATGATAAGCAGTGATGCGGCCTACGATGGAGCACGCTTGCCTAGAAGAAACCGATTCACTCGAAACTTGAAGACACCCAGATTATAAGTGTCAGGGAACACACACTATGGCAGAGTATTCCACACTCTAGCGGTCCGTATAAGATATGAGGAACCAAAGCGTTTCGTGCGTGTTATTGTTATGTCGACCATAAAACGATGCCGCTTTTTTTGTACCCTTGCTTGTTTTATAGAAGAACGGGCTAGGGAGAATAAGGTCATGCAAACCAGACGCACACTCCCCGAAATGTATCCGATAGAAAACCGATAGACTAGCAACCTTGCACCGATGATCAAAATTTTGAAGTTTGGTCTGGACAAGGGGACCAGGTTGAATGTATGGAGCTAAACGAAAACGAAAAAAAGTTTTCGGTAACTATTACTGGTGGTAAGTCTCCTGGTGATGGCTACCGAGTAGGTATTAAAGTATGAATTGGACTAGCCTGACACCGACTCAACGCCACATTCTTGAATCTTACAAACAACAAAACTTGCGGGGGCGAGTATTATTCTTCGCTGAAAATGAGAAATTTAGTTTTGCTACAAAATAATTTTTCATTTGGACATTTTCCTTTTGGGACAATTTAAACCATTTCTCAATTGAGCTTCGGATGTCGTGCGCTTAGACAGGACGGAAATTGTCAAAAGAGAAAAATGGCTCATTTGTGAGCTTTGGATGATAACATTTTCAATGATAATTACTCATTGTTATAAAATAACTAGTTGGTTAAGAATTATCAATAAAAATAATTTAGTTCAAAAGTAGATGGCGTTTTTCATGACTCCTTAGGCTTACAATTATTGTAAGCCTAAGGAGTCATGGAAAACGCCATCTACTTTTGATAATATTATGCACTGACCGTGGACTGTATGCGTGCATAATATTATGACTCGGGAGCACGTGGATTAAGGGAAGAGTTCATTCACTTGTGTCCCATTCCGCCTTATTGAGGCCAAGTTTTAAGCAATTATGACACAAATTGTTGTTGTATTTTCTTTTAATCGGCTTAGGCGTATGTTTGACCACTGACTCGCCTGATGGGAAGCATCGACGTGATCGCAGGTGTAACACGCTTGCTTAGGAGATACCTATCCACTTTTCTCTTGAACATCCTAGGATTGTATTTAGGTGGAAAAATAGTGTCTGCGTCTGCGTATACAACGTATACTGCTAAGGGAGATAAGGCTTCAGTCCGGACCCGCACAATTAAGACTAGTGGCAACAGTAAGGGTGACTCACATTCCTGTTGGGCAGGTCCATGTGCTGCCGCTGGTGCAGCATGAGGTGGTTCTTCTGGAAGAACGCCTTCCCGCACTCGCACACGTGCGTGCGCAGCGTGCAGCTGCCGTCCGGGTGTCTGCGGGAGAGTCACAGTTGTTCACTCATATTTCTAACTAGCTGACGCTGCGAACTTCGTACCGCCTAACAGTCAATTCTTTAATTATTTTTTTCAAGCAACTTACTAAATTTAAAAATAATCGAAATAGCGAAATCGGTTCAGCTGTTCTCGAGATTGGCGCTCAACAACACATTCAGCGAATCCTACTAAAATTATAAACACGAAAGTTTGTAAGAATGGATGGATGGATGGATGGATGGATGGATGGATGGATGGATGGATGGATGGATGGATGGATGGATGGATGGATGGATGGATGGATGGATGGATGGATGGATGGATGGATGGATGGATGGATGGATGGATGGATGGATGGATGTTTGTTTGTTACTCTTTCACGCCACAACGGCTGAACAGATCTGGATGAAATTTAGAACAGAGATAGATTTTAGTCTAGAATAGCACATAGGATACTTTTTAACCGCGGGTGAAACCGCGAGGCGCAGATAGTCATTTATATATATTTAATAATCTAATAAGCAAAGTGCTCTCGTAATGCGACAAACCGGCTGAAATTGAGAAGACTGATGACAATGAAAATCAGAAAAAGCAGACCTCCTCCGTACTGTACTACAGTACAGTACGGAGGAGGTCTGCTTTTTTTAACTAAGTGTACTCTTTCGAACAAAATAAAGTTTTTTTTGTTAATCAAAATACAAAAAAAAAAAAAATAGATACAGACAAACATAGAACATCCTTCTTCTTGGAAGTCGGTTAAAACTATGTCTATGTTCTTCTGAGTAGTGTAGTGGCCCCTTTTCTGAACGAGGTGGTAGAGCCGCTTTGTTATGGATTAAGATAATAATTAAATGGGAATTATCAGTATTCCATTTTATTTCTTTGTAATTGAAACGTTCTCATATGTCAACGAGAAGACAATAAAATCAAAACTAGACGCTAAGATTTAATATCATTCAATTATAATAATCGAAATGATAGAAAGTAGTATTAAAGAGTATCGTAAAAATTACCTTCTCTGATGCGCCAAGAGACCGTGTTTCGCCGCGAATCCTTTCCCACACTCGCCGCAAAAGTGCATTTTGGGACGCGGCGCTGTGTGATTCTATGAACAAATAAATCGACAGTACGACACAGACGGAAATCGAAGTCTTAAGACTACAAGAGCACCTTTTTACTAATTACATACTTGCCAAAACAAGTATTTATTAAAAAAAAACCCGACACCATCTTCGTCAAACGTAGCTAAAGAAGGGAGTGTTCTTGACAAGGTGACAAATCACCTTTCAAAAACAAAACCGGTTCATCCTTTCGTGAGCTACGATGCCACAGACACGTCAAACTTATAACACCCAGTCGTTTTTGCGTCGGGGGTTAAAAATAGTTAAAAGTGTTACTTCGCACTTTTTTTTTTTTTTTTTTTTTTATGTAGAATAGGTCGGCGTTTGACCACCAACTCGCCTGATGTTAAGCGACGTTGTGGTCTAAGATGGAGCACGACGACCTATAAGGTACTTATTCACTCTAGCCTTGAAGTTTTGTAGAGTGAAGAAGTACAAAGACGGCAGTTGAGTGAGGCGCTACAAGTGCGCTACTGCTCAGACCCGTCTTCGGAACGGTTACACCGGACTACATCCCTATCTTTACATCTTTGATATAGCGTCTTCGCACAGGACACTTGTTTTATAATGTTGGTTCAATATATATATTTTTTTGTATTTTCTATGATTACTTACGGTTGCTATAACTTGTGTGTGCACTACGCTGTTGTTAGGCGCCGACGATATGATGATGGGCTGATCTGTAACAGAAGTTCATTTTACAATACTTGAAAGATATTCTAAAAAAAATTAATGTCATATTTTTTTTTTTCGTACAAAACAATTTTCCAAACAAATTAACATTGTTTTTATATTTGTCAAACAACTAATGACATGAATACGTCGATTAAAAATAGTTTACATCTCATTCTAGCTCACTAGAAAGTATCTTATCTCGTTCTAGTAGAAACATTGAAGCCTGAAATGTATGGGAAAGTCCATTAATTTACTAGTGTATTTGTGTGTAATTTGTTAGTGCCTTGCCACGGTCCATCTGTCACCCCGTTTCTGGTCGTCACTCACAACGATCGAACGTCGAGTACATATAGTCACGCCTTTCCCCCGAGGGTGCTGGCGGAGATGTAATACAACACCCACATTTTGCCGGACGATATTCAGTCCCAAATGTGACAGCCTGTCGCCATACACCGGGCTTAAGCCATGTAGTAGATAACATACAATACGCACATAAGTTCACACAATGAACAAATTGGTGAGTGCCGTCAGCAGGGTTTGAACCCGCTCCTTCTGGCTTGAGAGGCGGTTTTCTCCAACTAGGCTATCATCGCTTACGATCCGGTGAGGGTCGCGGTAAGTCACTGGATGCGGGTAGTACAAGACCGGTTACCGTGGAGATCATTTTGAGGACCTGTGTCTTAGTGGGTGTCTTCCGGGACACACATATCAGTCACGGTTTGCGCGCGCGCGCGCGCGTGTGTGTGTGTGTGTGTGTGAGCGCGTGTATGTGTGTGTGTGTGTGTGTGTGTGAGAGCGCGTGTCAGTGTGTGTGCGTGTGAGTGTACTCACTGTGATGGTTGTGGTGCGCGGCCGCGACGAGGTCGGGCTGCAGCGCGGCGGTGAGCGCGCACAGGTCCGTGACGCACGTGCGGTCGCCCGCGTGTATGCGCACGTGCAGGGACAGCGCCTCCTGCCGACAGTACACGCTGTGTAGTGCACGATGACCAGGAAACATAATTATTGCAGCGGAAACTCACTTCCTGGTTATTTATTTTATTTTGTTGTACAGGGAAAGAAGACGGCTGCTATTTTGTACAGTGGATAGGCGGTAAGTAATTCTACTAATATTATAAACGCGAAATTGCATGTTACTTCTTCACGCTCAAACGGGTGGACATATTATGATGAAATTTGAAATTTTGTACGGAGGCAGCTTATACCCCGTATTAACACATTGGCCTACTAACCACGCACTCACACTACTCAATGGCCTGCTTGCCCGTCAACCTGATCTCGATTTGTTCTTCTCGGGAAACCGTATTATGTTGCTCAATTGCGTTAGACACTTACCAGATGTGTGTTTTTATTCATAAGACACTTTTTTACACATTTTTATTTGACACAAAAACGATTTGGTGCAAACTGTTAGTTTTTGTAAGGTAATGTAATAATAAATAAATAAATAAATAAATAAATAAATAAATAAATTGGCTATTAACTCGATATGTTTTTCTCGGGGAACCGTATTATGTTGTTAAATTGCATTAGACACTTACCTGATGTGTGTTTTTATTGTTAAGTTTGACACTAAAACGATTTGGTGTCAACTGTTCGTTTTTGTAAGTCAATCTTACTTAATATTATAAACGCGAAAGTTTGTAAGAATGGATGGATGGATGTTTGTTACTCTTTCACGCCAGAACGGCTGAACAGATCTGGATGAAATTTGGCACAGAGATAGATTATAGTCTAGAATAGCACATAGGATACTTTTTAACCGCGGGTGAAACCGCGGAGCGCAGCTAGTAGCACATAAGCTAACGAAGACGATTTAAAATAATAGTCATCGAATTCTCGCCATAAGGCACTTGTCCGCCCGCCGGTGAAGTACGAGTAGAAAGTAAGAGTTAGAAAGGCATTGGCGAGCAGTGACCAACGAGTGTGGTTCCGATAGTTTTGTCGCCACTGAGCTACAGCCAGTGTACGCCGAGCGAGCATTATCTACTCGGCGAGTAGACAAACTAGTGGAGCGAGTTCTCGCCGGCGGTATGAACAGTCAGCGATCTACAAGTAATATGTGTGTCCCTTTTGTTCATACGGGATCTATGTCCATTGTAAGTATCTTGAGCAAGAAAATAGACGATTGGTTGACTTGGCCTAAGGCGGAACTTGAGCATTCCGTTGCAACGTACCGTCATTATTTGTAACAAATTCTAATAGCAAGTCAACACGGCGTCTAGTCGGAGCAACGATGCGGGACTGTATGAAGGAATGTCTGCCGTAGTACCGACCGCACGAAGCAGAGCTCTGTATTAGCCTTCGTAGTATTTTTTTTTAACAACCCGAAACATCCCCTACTTATATGAATGGGCTAGGCAAGTAGTCAACGTTGTCGATCCGAGTCATTTTGCCTAGCCTTTTGATTGAATGGCTGAATACCAGGAAGCTGGTAAAACGGCGCCGTTTAGTAAAATTAGGCTGTTAATTGAACGACTCGATCCTAACTATAAATATTTTGAATGTAATTGTGAGTTTGTTAATTATGCTTTCAAGTCTTAATTACTCAATGTATCATCATGAAATTTTGCATACACATTGTCAGGGGTACAGAAAAGGACATGAGGTACTTTTTATCCCGAAAACAGGGCTCACTGAGGGAAAATTCAAATCACATGTAAAAACTACATTAATGAAAAGAGGGTATTATAAGGTTAAGAATTATTTAGAAGACAAAGATGTCTGGAGACTTCCACTGCCGCCAAGTAGCCACTAGTATTTATGGATATTACCTAGTTGTAAGCCAAAATTTGTGAGACTGTAATTTATTTATTATTTGAAAAAATAATTCCCCTCAGTTTCTTGCCTGTTCTTCTGAGTAGAGGCTCTTTACCCGAACAAGGCAGTCGAGTCTATTTAAATAACTTTGACGTTCATAAGTGTATCTTTGATACCTAAATTGAATAAAAACATTTTGACTTTGACTTTGAAAAAAAAAAATTACCGGTTTCTAAGGGACCGCGGGTGAAGCCGCGGGGAGCAACTAGTGGTTTAATAAACTAACTAAGACATACCTTCGTGTTAAAACACGATCCACATTCGGGACACGCGTACCCTGGCGTCGACTTCTCCGAAACTATTTGCCCATCGGGACTGATCACCTGATGAACATAATACAACTAATTTATGTCATATAATTTATCAATGTTACAAAATTCGCAATGCGGAAGAAAAGCGACAGTGACTTCGAAAGTTAAATTTAAGTCGGCACACGACAGCAGAAGACGTGTCGCCGCGACACTACTGGTTTCTATTCTGTGACTGTCCGCAGCGAGCGACATGAAGCCAGCGACAGATGCAAGCGACACGTCGCCCGCCCGCAGACCAATGGTGTCGACGCAACACGTCAAAGGTTGTTTAAAAAAATACAAGTATAAATTTAAAATTTCAAAACACCCGAATTTTAGCCCGAATAAACCCTTGTTTTAAAATGATGTCGAAAATTAAAAACAGCAATCAAAGCTACAGTGCAAATTACGAAATATGAAAAAAAAAATGTAAAACACTGTGTTAAATAATATGTTAAGTACTATAGTGGCTCCCTCATCTTTACTATATTCATATTCATTTATTTCGTAAGTATTATTTACATGTCAAGATAATAATATTATAAAAATGTATACTTAGTAATATTAGTACTATTCGGTAAACATTAAATAGTACGGTAATAATAATAATAATAAGTCATTGTACATTTGTACACTATAGATAAGTGGATGCACTCCACAAGCCGATTCACGCAATATGGCATGGTTATAGCAGATGTAACTTACAATTTGGGGTTTGAAGTCGTCAGTCTTGATAACTGTCGTTTGTTGTTGCTGTTGTTGTTGTTGTTGCTGCTGTTGTTGTTGTTGCTGTTGTTGCTGTTGTTGCTGTTGCGCCTGTTGCTGCGCTAGTTGCTGCAACTGTTGCTGGACTTGCGGTTTACAGAAAACCTGTAAACAAAATGTCATAATGATTACGTTAGCTTACAACATATTATGTTTTATTTCGAAACTGTCCACAGATATACGTTACAACAAACCTGTACAATTTGAGGTTTGAAGTCGTCTGTCTTTATAACAGTCTGTTGCTGTTGCTGCTGTTGTTGTTGTTGCTGTTGTTGTTGTTGCTGCTGTTGTTGTTGTTGTTGCTGCTGCTGTTGTTGTTGCTGAACCTGTTGCTGCGTCTGAACTTGTTGCGTTTGTGAGACCTAAAGTTTATAGATTTTTAAAATCAGTTTCTAATTTTTATTCGGTTCAATTCTAAGTTTAGTTCAGATCAAAGATCTTACTGAAAATATAGCTGATATCAAACAGTCAAAAAACTTTTTGTACAGAGCAGCTGATTTTGGTATTGTGATTTCAGGGTTGGTCCAGTTGGAAAAGTTGTTTGTTACGATAGAGAATTGTAGAGAATCGGCCTTCAAAATTATGTAAGTTTATTAAAGATAGTGGTGTGGCTTTTTGTAAGAAGAACACAGGGTTTTGTCGAAATTATTTGTATTCGAGTGTTACCTGTGTTGTTGAGTAGCAGTGGCGCGTAACCTTGCAATGCTGCTGTAGGTCGGATTTGCTTTTGAACGCCTCGCCGCATTCGAGGCATGCCACCACGTTATCTCCCGTGTGAATTCTGAAATAGAAGTTTATCTTATTAGATTTATCTTATTTTAAAGGGTCAGACTGTACCAACGTGCGGCGCAAGGTTAGGTGCGCAAGAGAAGTGAGTTCTTAACGACTTAATAACTAACCCCCCTCTGTAAAAACCTGTATTCCCCTTAAATAATAAAGATTTGTGTTAACAAAGGTCACGGTCCCCGGAGTCATTGGAGTGTAATTTTTATATTTAAAAAAAAAGACACCCAGATACACACTCGAAAAACATAGCCCTCCTTCTTGCGCAGTCGAGTAAAAAGTGAGCAACAGTATGTAGCGCTGTAGTGTAATATAAAGTACTAACTTCATATGCGCAACGAGCGTCCGTTTCTGCAGGAACTCCTTCCCGCAGACGGGGCAGGCGTGCGGCACGCGGCCGTGCACGCGGCCGTGGTTCACGAGCTGGAACTTGCGAGCGAAGGCCGCGCCGCAGTCCGCGCACACGAACGGCGAGAGCGAGCCGTGGAAGCGGCTGTGCATCACTAGGTGCTCCTGGGGACGAATGTTTGACGAGGTTGGAACTAGATGGCGCTGACTGTTTGAGGCTGATTTTTGGGGTTCTGGACGAGTTGCGATGCTATTTCTGCAATAGCTAATGCTCAAACGTTAGCTTCGCTTTGAACGAGCTGACTATAAGATGTCGTGACAATTGTGTAGCTCGAATTTCGTCCAATTACCAGCTGACGGTCGAGCGTCAGCAATTGTAGATATATAATTGTTTCAAAGCGAATACAACTTGTCTAGGGCCTCTGATGTACCTAATCATTCGGAACGCCCCGCGCCTATGCTAAATATTAGTTATAGACCTTCTGTAATTCATGGTGGCCTAGTACTTATGCCACTAGACATAGTGAATAAGAGGCGCAGTGAACACAAATCGGGATAAAAAATAAAAAGGTATTGGAAGAAATCCTGATTCTTTCGAATGTTTACTTGTTAATGACAAGAAATTCCGGACTACATAACATTTAAGACCTGCAGAAGTTAATTGCATAGAGTATCCTCACCTTCTGTGCGAAACTCTCCCCGCAGTCGTTGCAGACGTAAGGCCTCTCCCCCGCGTGATACTTCCGGTGCGTGACGAGGTGTCTGTTCAAGGGGAAGCCCCGCCCGCACTCGTTACAGATGTACGGCCGATCTCGGCTGTGAACCTGGTGGGGAGATCTTTGGGTTACGAACAAGTTACTAGACTAGCTTATAATTAGGTTTTCATAGTATTATTTATAATGAGTTAAACGATTTTAGCAAACAGGGCTAATCAAGACTACGCACATTTAAAACATCGCATTTTTTTCGTTTCAAGACAAAGTATTGGCAAGATTTACTTCTGTTAAGTACATCGTTAAAATCGATACAATAATGAGACATGGTTAGAATTAGAAATACGTTTTATGATTAGAATTAGGTTTTTTTGTTTCGTCAATAGTTATTATAATGATGATTCTCTATCAAAGTTTAACACATTTATGCCTCTCTTGTTTCTATGCCGCGGCCTCACATTGGGTTAACTTTGGGTTAAGCTTGGCTGCAATTTGAAATGACCAATATTGAACCTTTTTGACACATTAGCTTCATCATCAACTTTGTGTCCATACACAGACTGATACACACGTTAATGTTAACGTGTTAACGCCCCTAGACCTAGTTTGGCGCAAATATGAGCAATATGTGACCGCGGTACCAGAATGAGATCCTTTAACTTCGAAACCGACCAAAACTCACCCTCGAATGCGTAACAAGGTGATGCTTCAGCGTGAACGCCATCTTACACTCGTGACACTTATACGGCCGCTCCGCAGAGTGCAGCAGCAGATGCGTGTTGAGACAATGTTTCCGAGCAAACGCCTTACCACAGTGCGCGCACACATGCGGCCTCTCACCTAGAAACAACGTTACAACGTCTATAGGCAACCTACCCGCGAATGGGACAGGAGGTGGTGCTTCAGAGTGAAGGTTTTCTTGCACTCTCGGCACTGATAGGGGCGGTTGTTGGAGTGTAGTAGGAGGTGCGTGTTGAGGCAGTGTTTGTGCGCGAAAGACTTGCCGCAGTGCGGACAAGAGTGCGGCCGCTCACCTGAAACAGAGCGGACCGCTATCGGTGCTACGGCAAGTCGTGCGCATTGTTTTATTTATATTGTTAGCTGCTCTAGCTTCTTCTAGCTTTTGTTGTTGATTAATAAGGTTATACTGCACAGCACACATTCTTACATGTTACAGGAAATTACCGTAAAACTGCGTTTTGGACCGCAGCGGGCAGCGGGCAGCAGCGGTAGCAGGTAGTAACGAAAGCCGAGAATTCGTATTCGATTATTTCCAGTACAAATTGGTTTGGAACTGATCTTCGCGACAGGAAGCAATGCTGCGTTGCCTCCATACAAATTAAAAGTGCCTACCCGCTGCCGCAGACGCCCCGCTGCTCGCTGACGTCGAAAACGTGGCCTAAGGTTGGTGCTCAATATGATCTGCAGCATTGCTGCCATTCAAACAGGACATAACCTTACAGATGCTGAAATAGATGCCATTACACCAAGTCCGCGCAGAAAACACTATTCAATGTATTGACGCGTTATTTATTTTCGATTCTACTTTGACGCCTGGAAGATAAAAAAAAAATTTGATGGCAAAGTAAGTATATTATAACATAGTAAACTTGACCTTATAAGATACGGACCCTCTAAGATGCTCTTGCTTTTTAATATTTTGAACTATTTTCTAGCCTAAAATACAAAGTAAATAACCACATCAATTGTTAATTAGGATATAGGGTCAACTGGGGCAAATGCGCCTGTGGGGCAATAGCGTCTTTCGAGAATTACTGACAAACCTTTCACAAATTAGGCGCCACCTACGTACATCTTTTTTCTATATTTAGTTGCAATAATTTGTACAAGATGGCGTCAGTTGCATAATTTTGTAAAGAGTTTGTCAGTAATTTTCGAAAGAAGCAATCGCCCCACAGAGGCATTTGCCCCAGTTGTCCCTACTTAACTAGCTTGTATTAGTTTTTTGATTTCTCAAAATATGTATGTATTTTTTGTTACAAGTGTTTCGGAGTATGATCCAATACTCGCCACTTTTTCTGTATTCTCTATTCTGCCTAGTTATCGACTGTCCTCTGTTTTGTGTTAAAAATAAAAATAAAATTTCGTAGAAACAAATAGTACCTAAAAAGGTCGTTCAATTTTCCAGTGCATTTATCAGGCGGTAGCGGAACGTCCGAGTAATAAAACTAATTAGGTCACCGCTCCCTGGACGTCGCGTTTGTTAATGACGCTACCGATTTTATACGTTTTATCGCCCGTTAATTCACCTCTGCTGGTTTTGTGTAACTTCAATAAGGGATTCAGCAGATAGATGTAGAAAATTTTATGTTTACAAGTTTTATTGATGGTTTGAAAACTGTTGTAAGATCGGAAATAATATCCTACTAAACCAGTAACATTTTAAAAAGAATAACAATAAACCCGGCTGCAAAATCTACATAATAATATGTCACTTCCACTATCAAGACGATTTAAATGACACCTCATAATATGTCGAAATTCATCAAGCTGTTTAGGCTGTAGGGCGTGCCAAAGAAACCTCATACATACATACCCACATACATTCATACATACATTCACTAGAAAAACATGACCTTGCACAGTCATACATGCATATGAAGTTTCTTTAGCACGACCTAGAGCCTGAACAGTTTAATGAATTCCGACATTTAAGGTGTCATTTGAATCGTCTTGATAGTGGGAGTGACTTATGGTACTACATTTTGCAGCCGGCTATTTTGTTTTGCCTTTAAAAGTGTTACTTATTTAAACTGCGAACCGCGGGGCGCAGCTAGTACGTAGGGTACCCATGTAGGGTACAAGTAGCTGTTTGTACTAACCGGTGTGCACCCTAGCGTGCGTGGTGAGGTGGTGTTTGAGCAGGAACGACTTGCCGCACTCGTCGCACGAGTAAGGCCTCTCCTTGACTGCCGTCGGCGCCGCCGACATCACCGTCTGAGAGCTCAGCAGCTCCGTCTGGGAATACACCGTCTGACATACCGTTACTAACTAGCTGTTCCAACCGTGTATCCTTCCTACATTTGAATTAATTACAACTTTAGTTCAGATTGATTGAGGGAAGAGTTAATTGACCTTTGTTTGGGGACCAATTTGGGGCTTCTGAGACAAAATTTCATTGATCATTCGATAGTGTGTGGTTTGAAAACATTTATCCCACAAATTATATTTCTTTTGCAATATGATCTAAAAATGGAAATCTTTCTTTCAATCCATTTGAACCGAACTAGAGCACACCATTTCGCCTACTGCCGTATTGTGCATTTGAGCGTCTTTGTAACATGTAACAGAGTTGCATTTTACATGTGGTAGGGATTGTATATTGGTGTGGAGCACCTTAAGCTGCATACAACAAATTGCTGTAGGTACAATACCGAAGTAAAACAAATTGTATATTACTGTTGTAGCATAATAAAAAGTGAACATAATGTAATTGAACTGACCCCTAAATTGTTAGTGTTTTGAGTCAGTGGTTTGTATATTACTTTAATTTTAAATTTAAATTATTACATAAGTCGAATAAACTGCCAATGCGTGCGCGGCGCTGCATATTTAATTAATGTGAAGAGTACGAGATTTCAACTCATATTCATAGAACAGTTATGTTGCGGGGAGGTCAGTGTCAGTTTTTTTTGTTAGATGGTTTTAGTAATTTTGATTCAGCAGTAATACTTACTATAGTTTCATTATGGAGATTCAAGGGACTGCTTGGCGTCTTAGGAGACATCGTAATTGAGCCCCCCGCTGGCTCATGGATCACCAGGTACTAGGGATACCAAGAGCATTGTTTGCTTGAGACATTCATTGACAAAATGTTTTTCAACAGTCAATGAAAGGAATGAAAGAATTTTGAAGAGAAACTTGTTAGAAGTAAGCTTTGTGACTATGCATTTTTCCCAATTTAGTTTGCAATGGAAATAAAAATGAGATTGCTGATTGAATTTGTGAAAACAAAACAAATTGAAAATAATGAATTAAGAATGAGATGAAGTTTCTGAAACTTTGATATTGATTAAATGCAATTTGATTCAAATAAAGGAGAAGCAATATTTTCCAAACTGTTTTTATTGCTTTTGCAACTACAAGTTTAAAGCCTAGTTTCTCTGAGGCTGATCATTTGCATGCATTTCCTATCAAACTATTTGTCAATTAAAATAAAGATGAATTGAGAGAGACGCAACATGATCAGCATTTGAGAAACCCGATCAATCTATAAAAGACTTACTTTAGGCGAGTTGTTAGCTGTCCCAGGTTCTTGCTTGGCATGTAACAAATGATGTTGCTGCACTGTATTTGTTGCCAAGGGATCCTGGGGCTGCTGATTCACCTCTGCTAGGCTTTTCAGTCCCCCATTTAATATTGTATGGTTCAACTGTGAGGCATCTATGACTGGTGTGGCAATCCCTTGCGCTTGTAATGCACGCTTCATTAGGATTTCGTTGCATTCTTCTGCTGTTAGCTGAATTGGTCCAAGTGGAGTCATGAAAGGCTTGCTTGTGAGGTTGGCAGCTGCAAGATTTTTCAGAGTTAAGCATGAAGGTTTTAAACAACATTTTGAGGAGTTTATAGTAGACATGTTATTATTTTGTGTGATAGGTTTCATGACTTGGTGTTGAATGCCAGGTTAAATATTTGTTTAGCCAATGTTTTCGCAATTGTATTAGCAAAGCAGAGTCAAGTGTAGAATATTATGCTGTCTTGGCACAATTTTTTTTTTTTTTCAATTCTCAATTCATTTAACATTTTTGTTGTTTTTGCAACCTAGGCACTATCAAGTTACATAAATAAAACACAAATTTCATCATGCTGGTTATGATGGATAATATGGACAGACTGTGATCACAGTCTATTTATATTTTTTGTTTACCTGAAGTGACAAAAAATGTAAATAGGTACTCTAAATTGTTCTCTGTGAATGTAAACATAGCAATAAGTATGAAAAAACCCTTACTGTGAATGGTGGCAGTCTGATTTTGCTGTGATACCCTGTTTAAAGCATGTGTAGGTGACTCATTCAACACAAACATGGCTCTCCGAGCCGTCACTGGAGTCCCAGAGGTCACCACTCTTGTCACTTGTGCTCCAGTGTTGGAAACAGCCACTGAGACGGTACCAATCTTATCCTGAACTTGAGGTGTTTTGTGTGACATCACTGTTAGGGTGGTCTCAGGAGATACCTAGAAGAATAAGTATGATGAAGTAACTATATTTAGGCACATACAAATGTGAATTAGATACAGTTGAGAAAAATGTTGTGATATAGTAACCTTGAGGGTAAAAAGAGCTTTCTTTACTAAAAATAATTGGGGTGTGTTGGACTCTCTTTTTCTTCTTTCTTATTCTTGGCTACTTAAAAGCATTTACTATAATATCCCATTTACTTGGTGAGTCCCAGAAATTCTTTGCAGCATTATAATTCACTCAAAATTATTAATGCAAAAGTTACATAAATGCTACAACAGTATTTTAAAAATATTTTCAACTTACAGAATTCCCAAGTGTGTAGCTGAGACTACTTGGAGTCTCCACCTCACCCTTGGTAAGGTCTGCAGAACTCGTGAAGCCCCACGTATACCCACCAAAGCCCGACACATTGTTAGGCGTCGGCATACACATTTTGCAAACAAAAACTCAACACAACCATCAACAAAATAAACCCACTAACACAAATCCACTATTTGATAGTAAACACACCTCATGACAGTTTTATCATTACGAATACGAGCATGTATGTACGCTTTCACACCCACAAACGCACAACGCACTCATTGACGGCGCATCGAATCACCGGCAATTTCACGCAAAACAACACATTAAACATATATTTTACGGAACGAATTCACAACAGCTTTGCAAATATACGAAGAGAAACACTTGTAAATTCATCAAAATGTCCAATTTCAGAAGGCGGCACAAGACAACGACGCTACGAGTAGCATTGTCACGCACATAATTTGCAATGTTCAACAGCTTCCTATGGCGTTTCTAACTTTAATTGTTCTATTTAGCTAGTAAAGATACTAGTAAAGTATGAAATAAGTTCTGAATTCAATGAAATAGCATGATTTCATGAAAACATTAATTTTATCGCACACACAAAAAACCGGACGCCATTTTATTGTTTATGGTTTATTAAACTTTTTTTTCACTAATCACTTTTTTTTTTTATTAATTTATTCATGACCATGGATACTCGTCCTTCAGTCGGATTCTTAGTAATAATTTTTCCTTCAGTAACAGATGATGGGATGATGATGATGAGGTGATGATGATGAAGACGATGAATCCCTCCCCTTTTCCCATTCCAGTAAAGTTATGGATACTTTACTGAAACTTTAAGTGAAGTTTTGTAGAGAACACGAAAAATCGCGTTTCGCGATGTTTGTATCATTTGCCCACACTCGTGCACGTTGACGAACCGGTAAACGTTAATAATCCACCATTATTACAGTTTAACACTCGAAGAATCACAAGTTTTAGAAAATAATACAAAAACACGACACCATCTTTTCGGTTCCCGCCAAAACTCCTCTCACTAATCACTATTTTAGTGGTGTGGCAATATAAAAAAAACAACAAAAAAAAATAGGGTGCGACACTCAATTTTGGTTAAACCAAAAGGCATGTGCCTAGCTCAAACAAAATTATGTTTTCATGATTTTAGTTACGACCAAATCGAGAGCCATTTGTGTATCATTTAACTTGTCCATGTATCGTATAAGATCTTGTCACCTAATTGATCTTTGTCTATGGCCATCAGGTTGCTGATACTGTCTGACTTTTACCTATCGGGCCACCGACTTTTCATACAGTCGTCTAAATATATGCGATGTAAAAGGTATAGGGCAACAGACACAGATAGTGCATAATAAAAGATACTGAAGCCACTGGCCGATGACCTTCTAGGACAGTTCTATGACTAGGCCACAAAATTACACACACATGGGAGTGGTTATAAGACTCTACATAAAGATCAGGTGACATATCGTGCAGTGTGTAGAGGCCTATAATGGGCTTGGACCTCTTTTTCTTTACCTCCAGGGGGACTATTCCGACGCGTGGGAATTGATGAGATTTTATCTTGGTCACTCTCACACCTATGACGTGTCAAACGAGAGCAACAAGGACGATAAAACGTGAGATGCAAATCTTAAATCTCTGAATAGAGTCCCAGGCATAGCCTAAATTTTACGCACTGGCAAGGTCATAATTTTAAAAATAATTATGTCTGTCATAATTGTCAATAACATGTCTGTGTGACTGTGACTCTGGATAGATACTGTCACTGTCATCGTCAAACTACAAGGCAAAGTTTGATTGAAAAAATTGAAAAAAGTAAATTGCCGAGTTAAAATTTAATTGCAGTTTTTGCTTAGAATTGACTAAACGCTTTGAGAATAATTCATTGTCAGAAGCTCCATAAAATCATCCACCATGAATGCAATGTCCATGGATGGAGATGAACCATCATCTCTGTTGTCGTTTTCAACCAACCATCCTCTGGAGCAGTTCGTGCTTCTTGCAAAAGGCGCCAAGGGTTCTGCGTGTGCAGAACTCATAAAACAGGTCTTGGAAGCGCCGGGCGTTCATGTCTTTGGTGAACTTTTGGAAATGCCAAACATAAAAGAGGTTAGTCATTGTTTGTGAAATTGTAAAGTAGGTAGTTTTTGTTAAAATATTAGGCCTGTATGACACACACAACACACCACAATATCTTCTTAAAAACGTACATTTTCAGCTTGAGACGGGCCCGTACGCTAAGCACCTAAAATCTCTCGACCTTTTTGCTTACGGCACATACAAAGACTACTTAGAAAACAAGGCTGACTACTTGGAGCTAACGCCTGCACAATGCAAGAAGCTGCAGCATCTGACCATAGCCACACTTGCCACACAAGAGAAGTGTATCCCGTACAGTGTGTTACTTGAAGAGCTGGATATCAAGAACGTAAGAGATCTGGAAGATCTTATTATTGAAGCTATATATGCAGGTGAGGTTCTCATTAATTTTCATTTAGCTTTTATTTCTGCTATAAACATGTGTCTACAATCATCTTACCTGTCTAACTGAGCAAATAGTGAGAAGCTGACTATTTGCATTCGGTTTGACACCCTAAATGTATATTTTAAAATACATATAGGGTGTCAATTTTGGAATGTCTGAACAGAGTATACTAAGTAAACATATTTCGTTTGCAACATATCACTAGGTGACAAGCATCTGATTTGAATTTTGTTTGCTGCAATTAGCTTGTTGAACATAACATAAGTTTGCCCAATATGCAGCTCAGCGAGAATCAGCCAGAGCACAGTCAGCCGCTCACAGTTTGCTTAATCAGGATGAAGCTTTATGCTCTTCTGATGTGTCTCAATTTACCAGCTAAGAGGTTACAATCAACCATTTTGCATGAACCCAAGAATTTGGTTTTATCATAACTTTAACAAGCTCAATGTTGCTGCTTTTGTTGTTGAATGTTGCAATGTTTTTAATCTGAAACTTCACCACATACTTATTACTAAAGTTTAAAAGGGTATTTATAAAGTTGAAAAGAAATAATCATGTGACTAATGGACAAACCCAATAAAAATAACATCTTTTTTATTGTAAACAAAACTAAAAAATACTAACATAATTAAATACGGACCTAAAATAATAATAATGATTTAATTTTACAGACATAATCCATGGCAAGCTGGATCAAGAATGCAAGCTCGTGGAAGTAGATGTGGCACTTGGCAGGGATGCGCGGCTTGAGGATGCTGCTTCCATTGCCGATGTGCTTGCTGACTGGTGCAACGCATGTGAACAAGTACTGAGTTCAGTCGACCAGCACATACAGAGGGCGAACCATCACAAACAGAAAGCTATTCATCACCATCAAAATATTGAACAAGAGGTAATTTTTTTTTTTTTTCTTTCCTTTTCTTGACCTGCAATCAGTCATCCAGACTATAATTAGGTGGGTTGCAAGTAGTTAGCGTTTAGTGAGGAAGAGCCACTGCTCTAACTCCCTTTAGTGGGACAGCACGTCTGGTCTCTTAAGTCTTCTAATTGGATTTGGCTGCAGGAGCATACTGGATAATGGGTTTGGGTGTGTTGTCAAGCGGTCCTTGTAGTTGGCTGAGTATCGCGTGATTTCGTCCGAGATAGTAGGGATTTCCAGGTACTCATGGATTTCCGAGTTGCGAGCATACCAGGGTGCTGATAAGTATGTGATGTAGCAGCAGTTACAACCAATGTTTTACTACTAAACCAGATAAATTACCCATGTATTATGTGTAATTTTGATACGATATTAATCTTTATCCTTACTTATTATACATCGAAAGTAACTCTGTCTGTCTGTCTGTTTATAGGCTTTTTACGGTTACACACCTTAATGGATCTTTATGAAATTTTATAATTAGTTATTACAGTATATCTCAAGGAAGGTATTTGGATACCATTTCCTGAAAAAACCGCAAAAAAAGTCGCAGATAACAGCTAGTGACGTAATAAAGTGTCAAAACCATTCTTGGTTCTATACCACTGCTGTCACAGTGAGATAATAATAAATCCAATAAATAAGAAAATAAGGTCTCTAGAAAGAAATATTTCTTTACAATTTGGAACATAGGAAAGCTAACATTCCTTCATTGGCTTCAGTGTCGCTGGCGACAGTAACACTATCAATTCAAAGAATGTAAAGGAAACATGTAGTGATGCAGCATCGCTAATACAGCAGCACTGTCGCCGTTGAACCTGTATGCTTTAGTGCTGCAGGTTTTCAATTGAGTAACCGTCAAAGGTCCTCAACTTACGCCCTTACCAGACTATTGTCATTTGCCACGAACGCCCACGAAAATGTTTATATGTCATTCCTATTGGTCAAAAACCCTTAAACAACCAATAGGAACACTCAAGGGCACTTGCGACAATAGTCTGGTACGGGCTTTAGACATAAATTTAGGGAACCAGACAACCCACCTAGTCCGAGACAGTATTGGCCACTTGCACTGAATATAAGAAGTGCTCATGTCTGTATAACTAACTTAATTTACTCCTAGCTAGCATCTAACTAATTTTTTTTTATACAGCAACCTGAAGCCAAAATTTTTGGCCTCAGGTCAAAAAAAAGCCTTAAAAAATTAAATTGATGTGCCAGATAAGTGAATATTTCCCTAGGAGTAGTTTAAATCTAGTTAGCAAGGCTCCTTTCGGAACAGAATGTTGAGTTCTCATAATGTTGAAATAAAAAATGGTGTGATATCCCAGAATTTTGATTTAATTTTGTTTCGCAAAATGCAAGGACTTTTACAATTTTATATTCAAGTAGCCATGACCCTTGTTACAATAATGACAGTTCCTGGTTTGCTCCACACAAGATTCAAATCACATTACATTGATTTTTTTGCATTTTCATCTACAGATATCCTACATAAAGAAGACTCTGAAGAGCCAGGCCGAAAGCGAAGACTCCGCCACAGGCGGCGGAACCGAGACACACTCCGCTCCCAAGAAGAACTCCGGAAAGGGCAAAACTCCTCGCACTGCGCCTAAGTTCTGGCAGAAGAATACATAAATACTGTAATCACCAATCCTGTATATACTTTTGTGATAATTTTGGGAATAATATAAGTATGTCTGCAATTTTACTTATTTTAAGTTAAACCTTATTCTTAGTTAATAATTAAAGCAAGTCCTGGATTTAAAACTTGTGTATTACGAGCCTAAACGTAAAAAAGCTCAGGTATGTATAGAATAAATTATCATAATTATTAGGTACTAGCTGCGCCCCACGGTTTCGCCCACGGGTTAAAAAGTATCCTATGTGTTATTCTAGACTGTAATCTATCTCTGTGCCAAATTTCATCCAGATCTGTTCAGCCGTTCTGGCGTGAAAGAGTAACAAACATCCATCCATCCATTCTTACAAACTTTCGCGTTTAAAATTTTAGTAGGATGTATATAAATTAATAGGGTACCTAATGTAGTAATAGCAGATTTTACTATATTGCCTGGAGCTGAGAGAGGCACCTACGTTTGATTGCTATACGAACTCCAAAGTTTAGAAAGCAAAGCTTACTATTTCAATAACTTTTATTAGTTGTGAATTCTTTGGCTCTAATGTGATTGATGTGTAATTTGCACCCATAGACAGAGATTGTTCATTCTCCGTCTTGTGCTGGATATACACCGTCCTAAGCTGGGTATGCAGCATAATGCTGTGTACAGACCAAAGCAAACGAAGGTCAACGATATGCGGCATCTCGTTTTATTTTATTGAAACGAAACGAGACGCATTCGCATTTGGCACTCGTTGGCTTGGTGTGTACCCAGCATTAAACCTTCTAAACAAGGTCTAAGACCTTCTTGGTTAGGTCTAAGTTCTCCGTCTGAGTAAGTACCTTACAATATTTACGCTGACATTTTTCTAAGCTGAGAACCATACCGTAAAGTGTGAACTCTCTTGAAAGTTCAAAAATGCCGCGTTGGGAACAAATGTTGCCACGTTCGTTAGAAAATTGCTTTTTTGGTTACTAAGTAAAATATGCGAGTTCAAAGTCAAAGTCAAAATGTTTTTATTCAATTTAGGTATCGATTAGGTTTAGGTTTACGCTGGCTTCACACGTTGGGGTCATTACTTACCCATTTCCTGTCTTGTTTTATTACCTTATAATCTTTTATAATAAAATAAAAACCGACTCCGATCATACGATTTGTATTCTGTACAAAATAGGGGTCAATCTGGAAGTAGGTATTGTGCTTATAAATTTTGTGATTAAAATTGTATTTATTGACTGATGAAAACACACATAGTTACCTAAATAAGTTATTGAATAAAAAAGCCGCTTTTTAAATCAGTTCATAAATAAAGGAGTTATGCGGATATAAACATTAAAAAAACTGAATTGGTAACCTCCTCTTTTTAAGTTTCGGTTAAAAATAAATAAGCCCATTAAATTCATTGCTCTAACGAAACGACCAGGCTTTTATCTAAAATAAGTTGCAAGTAGGGATAACTATTCAATCTTTGCTCAAGGTATACGCTAACATAAATAGCTGATAATAAGATAAACATTTCAAAAATTAAGAGTCGTAAATACCCAATCCGCTAAAAGAAAAATGTTTTATTTTAATGTACAGCGCATAGCAACCCACCCAGTAGACAAACGTCAATGGGTGAGTAGGACAGAACTCGCCCGGCCTAGGCTAGCGACCGAGACAGCATGCCTATCGAACCAACAAACGAGTTTTGCCGTCCCGAGTACAGAACAACCTTTCTGGTTTGTTGACGCAGAGGCGCATCAAACGAAGTGCGCAGGCAGTGCAACGATTATCACGTTCGCAGGCCACTAAATTGTGATGTAAATAACATACGACGTAAATACTTGTAAACAAAGACTACACAATGTATTTACACGGATTGCAGTTAGAAAATTACTAGGAACCAGTGTCTCCATCGTTTGCTAACCATAGCAACCGTGTTGAACTGCGACACAAGTGACCGTGGTGATTTTCAGCAATGATTTCGTGATAATACGACCAAACGAGACTTTACAGTCATTGCATGGACTAAAGTTTAAAGGAGTGCCTCGCTTCGTGGGCCTCCGTGAATTGGATGATCAGAAAGGCAAGTATGCCCTAACGTACGAAATCACTTTTCACGTAGGTATTAGAACGGTAGAACGCATTTTCATGGTCATCGCTGTTTATTCGATATTTGCTGTCAATTATCGTGTGGCGGCGACGGTAATGAATGACTGTAGTAGGTAGGTAGGTCCATTAGCTGCCCACAGTAGATCATTATCATGAAGGAAGCTCATCAATGTTGATCCATAGCATCGCATCGAAACAATGCAAACGCCAATCTACCTATCTACGCTGCAAGGTTGTAAGGCCTCAATCGATATGCATACATTGCACATGCTCGCTTTGGAGCTAATAATCGTATTGTCCGAGTAGGTAGTTAATCGGCCTTGTTGTGATGTGGCCTGGCTTGCTTGGCTTCGATATTCTTTGTTGGGTCTGTCAGCTGTTTGGCTGCGCGGGCCGCGGGCGGGAGGGGCGCAGCGCAACTAGTCTGACGGGTCGGCGCGCGCCTTGCTTTGTCTGCTATCCCCTCGCAAACTTATTACTGGCGTGTGTCGTGCTGTGAGTCGGCACGACAAGAAACGACCCTACCTATTTGTCGACCCCTTAATTTTTAACAAGATTAATAATATGGGGTTAGCTGGCCACGACATAATATTTTTAATGCATGTAAACCTAAGTAACCTAAAGTAGGTAGGTAAGTAATAAGTAGGTATACCTACCAACTTACATATAAGTAGGTACTTAAATTATTTTAAAACCTGTCAAAAAGGCTGAAGAGGCAAACTAAACCTTCTCAGTAAAGTTAAGCTCTTCATTGCACGTAGAAAAAAGTACCTATGTACCTACCTACCTAACATCCATGCTCTTTACAAATAGTTTTTGAAAGCCGAAAATTCACCATTTAGGTAGGTTTGCCCTGGAGTTTTGCCTTACGATAAATCCAGCTCTGCAAGCTACTTTGCTATAAGTAAATGAAAGATTTGTGCATGCCTACTTATAACCTTCATTGTGTTTGGTACCTATATACCTACTAATACCAATCGTATCAACAACCTACCCAACAAGCATTGATTCGCTGGCTCGGAGCCAGGTGATCGCAATGCGCACAAAAAGCATAGGCAGCTTTGTTTGGCAGTACTACCTAGTACCTAGACAACTATTGGCCTAAACGACCATAGTTTGGTAAGCCAAGGCTCATCCAGTAAAAGTAGAGGCTTACCTCTACTTTTACTGGATGAGCTCTTTAACTTTCGACATTGACTTTCAAAGATGCTAAGCTAGATATGTCTGTGTTTGACGCAAGTACTGACTCCTGAGGGAAGTTAATGCGATTGATTGGTTTTCTTTCCAAGAACAATCTCCCGGAGTTGCTTCGTTGAAACTTCGTAGAATTTCAATAGGTAGGTTGCATAGGAGCTCGCTAAATATCAAAGCTCTCATTAAAAGATCTAAAATGTTGGATGATTTTGTTTAGAATGACAAAAAAATAAATTGCCGAAAAAACTGAAAAACTAAGCTAAAACCAAGTTCTTACACTGATGTAGGTAAACCTAAGTAATTTTGAGTCGGCGCCATACTTAGGTAGGTACCTACCTATATGTACTTATTTACGCCGCCGCCGCGCATCACGCGTTACGTAGGTAATTAATTACTTACTTGATTTGCTTGTTAGGCGCCGACTCAAAATTACTTAGGTATACCTACATCAGTGTAAGAACTTAGTTACAAAAATTTTTTGCTTTCCAGTTTTTTCGGCGGTTTAAATTTGTCAAAAATATTTTATTGAAGTTTTTTTTGTGGGTTTAGAAGAGACTAACCGGTCTTATCTCAGTATTAAAATCGCAGTGCGTTAGGATTATTTTTTCCAAATTTATATGGGTGCTCCCACTTCGATACCCTATCCAATACAAAAAGGATTATCAAAATCGGACTGCTCTGTAAAAAGTTATGCGTGACCATATAAAAATATATATATTTATAAATATACGAGTAGGATAAACCTAGGTACTTACGCGTCGATTTGTAAACCTCTTCGGTTTCGTTGGTCAAAAAAACCAACGACGATCACTAATCGCTTTAATTTCCATTTAGGAATTCAAATCAATTTACTTAGACATGGTTCCATTCCATTCTGTAATGTACCCAACTCCAACTAGGTACCAATTATATTCAATTAATAAAAGTACCATATAATTAGACACAAGCCACCCACCCTATTCCCCATTCTACTCTACACACTGGTCTCTTCAAGACAAGAGTGATAATGCCCCTCAGTTTCTTGCCTGTTCTTCTGAGTAGAGGCTTTTTATCCGAACAAGGCGGTCGAGTCTATTTAAATAACTTTGACGTTCATAAGTGTATCTTTGATACCTAAATTGAATAAAAACATTTTGACTTTGACTTTGACTTTAGGCACATCATGGGCAAGCGTGCTCCATCTTAGACCGCATCGTCACTTTCCATCAGGTATGTTGTGGTCAAACGTGGGCCCATACAATATTAAAAAAAAAACTTTCTGTGTAAGCGATATATAGGGCACATAATGCTTCCTTAAAGGTATTACAATTACATTAGCCATCTATTTAGGTCTATGGGTAAGACGTGATGGTCACCAAGCGACAGTAGACGCACATATCCGGCTTCTGCATAGGTCTAGGATTCCGATGGGTATAAGCCTGTAAGCAAGTCATATTTGCCTTTGTTGGCGTGACAGCACAGATAGAGCTTGATAAGGGGAATAGTTTGCATGCTTATCATTTGGTCAAGTCAAGTCAAAATGTCTTTACTCAATTTGATATCGAAGATTTAAAAGTTTGTAAAAGTCAAAGTTATAAAAATTACCGCCTTGTTCGAAAAAGGGCCAAGCACTACTTACTCAGAAGAAGCAGGCAAGAAACTGAGGGGTTATAAGAACAGTGGGGCTATTCCTACGCGTGAGATGAGATGAGTTTTTATCTTGGTCACTTTCACACCTATGACGTTTCAAACGAGAGCAACAAGGAGGAAAAAAGGTGAGATAAAAATCTCAAATCTCCGAATAGGGTCCCTGGGCAAGATTTTAATATTTTTTATCTAAAACGTGGATTCTGAATATGACCGCCCACCTCTGCTATTACTGGAAGATTATCGCGGTTGTTTGGCGATGAATTGCAAAACTTCACGGTCCAGCAAAGTACGATCTGTTAATCTGAAAACAAAGCCTAAACACAAAGGAAATAATGGAACCTCCCGTTGGCATAGTTTAACAAAAACATTGTTGAACAATCCACGTAAAAGGAAGTTGTAGACAACATTTTTCATTCCATCCTTGTCAAGCTCAATAGGTCTACAATTTTTATCATTTGTTTCATCTGCCCCACAAAATGTAAAGGCTTGATCATACCGAGCTGTTCGCAAGCGCTATGCCCTATCCCTACTACACAACCTAGATCAACAGCGAAGCCATTATGTCACTTCCTTGTCCGTAATATAGGATTAGCCGGCTGTAGCCCAGTTACAAAACAGATGTGGAAATGCGCAGTAAAGCTCTCCGTCCACTTACAACTCTTACAAGCTCAGCGCTCGACCGACTAGCAATGGTATAAAATGAAAAATGAACTTATTGCTTTATGTTATAAAATCGTTTTTGGATCGAGCGATTCCACGCGGGTGGCCCGCAAGCGGCTCGCTCTACCAACTTTAAATTTCAAAATATAACTTCGTTTTTTATTTTTAATATGCTGAGTTTGTAAGTGGGCGGAGTGCTTAATGCTTGAGTAGGCTAGGACAACTTGCTTTGTAATTTAGATGCAAATGGCACTGTATAATGGCGATTATTCGGAGACTTGTAGCCACGGGTATTTTGTTCGGGTACTACTCTGAGACCTTAACCTACTACAGGGTTACTGTTTATACGCATTTTCATTTCTATTTCTTCTCGAGTTTTTTTTTATCTATTGATTTTTCATTTGTGTTATCTACTAACTGCACCCCGCGGTTTCACCCGCGGTTAAAAAGTATCCTATGTGTTATTCTAGACTATAATCTATCTCTGTGCCAAATTTCGTCCAGATCTGTTCAGCCGTTCTGGCGTGAAAGAGTAACAAACATCCATCCATCCATCCATCCATTCTTACAAACTTTCGCTTTTATAATATTTGTAGGATAGTAGGATTGATTTTTTAATTTTACTATATTCCAGCTTCGCAAAGTCTTCATTATCATCATCTAGCTAACTACGAGTAACTGCCATTACACACTATCCAAAAGCACGCTATGAGCTAGCGTGCTAAATTTGGATAGTGTAGTGCAAATTAATAAATGTAATGACGCTTTAGTTTGTTAATTTACGAGTCCCGCAGAGTGCAGACTTTCTGTCGGCCGACAGTTTAGTCGGTTTCTTAATCATTAATCATCATCAATCAGAGGGAGCGGGTTCGGACCCAGCCGACGCGGCACGCACCAATTTGTTCATTGTGTGAACATATGTGCGTATTTAATGTTATCTGCTACATAACTGAACCCCGTTGTATAGCGACAGGCTCGCCCGCTTCTCATTATGGGACTTAATATCGTCCGGCGAAGTGTGGATGTGAGACACCTCTGCAGCTCCTTCAAGGGAAAGGTGTGACAATATCCTACTTCCTACTAATATTATAAACGCGAAAGTTTGTAAGTATGGATGTTTGTTACTCTTTCACGTAAAAACTACTGAATGGATTTTAATGAAACTTTACAATAATATAGCTTATACATCAGAATAACACATAGGCTACAATTTATAAAGATATTGTGTGAATTGACCAAAATATAACGAAAAGTTTCAAGTAAAGGGCGGTCCGACGCACGGCAGGTGAGGAGGGGGAAGAAGTCACTCATCGCTGCGCGCGACCCGAACGCGGGCAGACGCGTGGGGGCAGACGTTGCTGACGGTTGTGTCTGTTTTACGAATTTTCAAGGCACTAGCAATTTGTTAAAAACGCATTGTATTTAAAGTAATATAGACCCAAAGTTAAATATTGGCAGGATATTTTTTTGTGAGGAGTTCGGAGTGGAGCACGTACAAAAATATACATCATTTTTATTTTTATTATCATAGGTAGGTTACTTACCTGTTAGTTACGAGTATGAAGAATTTCTTCGTTTTTACTTAAATAACATTAGATAGGTTTCAGGTAGGTAAGTAATTGGTACTTTTTTGGTTGTTTTGGTTCATTTTTAATAATGTAAATAAACATATCATCACGCCTTTCTCCCGAGGGGGCTGGCAGAGGTGTACAACACCCACACTTCGCCGGACGATATTCAGTCCCAAATGTGACAGGGGGCGAGCCTGTCGCCATACACCGGGCTCCAGTCATGTAGCAGATGACATAATAACAGCAGCAATAATAATCCTACTAATATTATAAACGCGAATGTTTGTACGTTTGGATGGATGTTTGTTACTCTTTTACGTAAAACTAATGAATGGATTATTTTTTTTTAAACTTAATAGGCTTGCGTTTGCCCTTCAACATGCCTGATGATAAGCAGTGATGCGGCCTACGATGGAGCACGCTTGCCTAGAAGAAACCGATTCACTCGAGACTTGAAGACACCCAGATTATAAGTGTCAGGGAACACACACTCTGGCAGAGTATTCCACACTCTAGCGGTCCGTATAAGAAAAGACGAACCAAAGCGTTTTTGCGTGTTGTTGGTATGTCGACCATAAAACGATGCCGCTTTTTCATACTCTTGGTTGTTTTATAAAAGAATGGGCTAGGAAGAATAAGGTCATGCAAACCAGATGCACACTCACCGAAATGTATCCGATAAAAACCGATAGACCAGCAACCTTGCGCCGATGATCTAGACTCTGAAGTTTGGTCTGGACAAGGGAGTCGTTGCCAATGAGCTTCTTCGCACGTTTCTCGATGGACTCCAACGCCTCGAGCTGGTACTTGGCCGATCCATCCCAAAGGTGCGAACAGTACTCCATGCACGACCGAACCTGTGCCTTATATAATGACAGCAACTGTTCCGGCGTGAAGTACCGTCGCACCTTCGAGAGGATACCCAGCTTTTTAGCAGCTTATTGAGCCTTAGACTCAATATAGGAGCCGAAGTTGAGGGTCGAAGTCAAAGAAACGCCTAAAAGCTCCAGGCTGTTATTAATCGGGATGGATACACCTCGAAAAGTAGGACCCAGTTCGAATGGCCTCCTTTTTGCGGAAAACAGACACGCCTGGGTTTTAGCCGCGTTGAACTTGACCAGGTTCGCATCACCCCAACTGGAGACTGCCTGGAGAGACAAGTTTAAGCGCTCGACCATGTCAGCCCTTAGAGACCGGATTTGAGACCCACTAGACTGTGCGCTAGACTTATTGCTTTCCACAACAGTGCTGTCATCTGCATACCCAAAGATACCGGGCTTAAGCAGATCATTAATGAGCACCAGGAAGAGTGTCGCAGAGAGCACGGATCCCTGAGGAACCCCGGCATTTATATTCATTCGATCAGACGAGCAACCGTCAACGACAACTCGAATGGATCGGCCCCTCAGAAAATCCGAAATCCACGCAACAAACCTAGCGGTCAAGCCAAACGAAGTGAGCTTGCTGATAAGAATGTCATGCCAAACCCTGTCAAAAGCTTTGGAGATGATTTTAATTAAACTTTACATCAGAATAACACATAGGCTACAATTTATAAAGATATTGTGTGAATTGTCCAAAATATGACGATTAGAGTCAAGTAAGTAGGAAAAAATCTACCATCAGCGAGCTATTCTGGCGTGCGCTGGAAAAACCGCTAGAGTTACGAGTACACATGTGTAATGTATGATGGAAATATTCATCTTAAATAGGCCTACAAAAAAGTCCGCCGCGGTATAAATCTATATCTTATGCGTAGGCCATTATAGTGATCACACTAATATTAAAAAGGAGAAAGTTTGTGATCGTTCATCTTCGCGCTCAAACTGCTGGACCAATTTTGACAAAATTCAGTATAGAAGTAGCTGACACCCTTGATTAGAACATAGGCTACTTTTAATCCCGGAAAATTTAACTGTTCGCGTGGGCTAAAAAATGCGTCTAAAACGTATAAACCACTATAGATTTACACGTTTTGGACGCATTTTTGTTTTTTATAAGTACACATTTTTTGATCCCTTAAAAATATAGTGTTCCCGTGGGATGAGCAAGGAATTTAAAAAAAGTGTTACTCATATACGCTTTTTTAAAGTAGATTTAATTTGACGTTTTGAACGCACTTTTTCATAAATAGGTACCTACAATTTCTTATTATTTCCTAAAAATATAGTGTTCCTGCGGGATGAGCAAGGAAACACGTATATTAATTAATTACTATAAAGTACAATAGTATTAATTACTATAAAGGCGAAAGTTTGTGAGTGTGTGTGTTTGTTACTTCTTCACGCTCAAACGGCTGGATCAATTTTAATGAAACTTAGTGTGGAAATAGCTGACATCCTGGATTAGTACATAGGCTACTTTTTATCCCGTAAAAATATAGTGTTCCCGTGGCATCCCACGGGATCATCAGCTCAGCTTCAGCAAGAAATCTAAATATATTAATTTGTTACTCTTTTAAACCCGAAATAATATTATAAATGCGAAAGTTTCGATGGATATTTGTTACTCAATCACGCCAGAATGGCTGAACGGATCTGGATAAAATTTGGCACAGATATAGCTTACGTCCTGGACATAGGCTATAATTCACACTCAACAATAGTCAAAATTTCCGTTTTAAATGGTAATGTTTTTGTTTACCTAGCCTCATACCTTCTATAACCTTCAGCTTCGTCTAGCCCGGCAAACCAAAAGCATCCGTGAAGTAAATGCAAGCTGCGGTGTCGCTTGAGCTGTGTAAAACCGCACGCGAATTGAACGTGGTGATCTGTCACGCAAGTTTTTCTAGGGAATACCTTTTACCTACTGACCCCGGGGGCAGGCTGGGTAGATATGTGGGAAGCTCGCCAGAGGCAGCATACCCGCTAAAACCCCTAAAAACCTTAAAAACCCTAGGGTATTCCACCTCGGCGCAAAATATCGGAGCTACGGGAACGCTCTCATAGACGACCACGGCCCCCGCAGCGCTAGCCCCTTTGGGCACCTCCCCGAGCTCTTCCTCGCCTGTGTCGAACACCAGACACATCGTCATCATCATCTACCTTGCTCGACCGGTGAGCGCCTGACATCCTAACTAATATTATAATGCGAAAGTGAGTTTATTCGTTTGTTTGTATGTTTGTAACGCTTTCACGTCTCAACTACTCAATCGTCTTGAAATTTTGCATTCATGTTGTCTGGGGTACAGAAAAGGACATAGGGACATACTTTTATTCCCGAAAAAATAAACAGTTCCTGTGGGACCGCGGGTGAAACCGCGGGGCGCAGCTAGTGTTATATATTATGCTTAATCATTAAGAAGAGCGCACAATACAAGCAATTCAGTATCGGTCGCACTTGCCTTCAAACTAAGTAGCACTAACAACCCAACCCGGCCAAACTTTTGGCCGACAGACAGTTTATAGTCTGCAGGGAGTCTAAACTGTAATCAGTATAGCTAGTAAAGATATTGTTACGCCAGTCGCAGCCAATGATGAAACTGTACGCTAATCTGTGGCGATGTTTATAACTACCGATAGGTAACGCAGATTAGGCAATAGTAGGCGCTCGAGTCGCGCGTCTCATTGTTAAAATCCGGAACAAAAGAGATCTTTCCAGAAAGCAATTATTGTGCACCGTTTTCATAATGTTTTTATCTATTGAATAATAGGGTGTTTATTTGAATCTTTTGTACTGTCCGAATGTTCTTGAATGAACGCGTGGCTCCGCGTTATAAACAACTTTTTGTGTCCTTGCTCTATTGTTTAATCGAATGTTCTGGATATCTTAAAATTGTATAAATACGCGGACGACCGACGACTCGGCAGTTGGTCCCTTTCCGAACAAGGCGGTCGAGTCATTGTTAATAATAATTTATTTTGTTTTTAACCTTAACTTCAACCGTCCCCGTTAGGGCCCTAGAGCAAGCCCCTTCTGGGCTGCCAGGGCAATTCGACGCCCCTCCCTCGGCGACAGCCCAAGCCGAGGCCGTACCTCAGAGGTGCCCTTGCGCTCGTCGCCCATAGTTTGTAAGCATTTTTGAGGCCCTGCGCCATCTGCGCTTGCCTAATGCCCGGTACGCTGTCGAGGCCTCAGTGGCCAACAGCATAGAGTCATCCATAAAAAAAAAAAAAAAAAAAAAAAAAACGACTCGGCAGTCAGTTTTGATCAAGCGTTCAAAGTGTTCATTGTACGAGTAGTGTTCAAAGTGTTATAGTGTAAGTGTCTAGTGTAGTGTAACAGTGTTTGTGTGTGTGTAATTGGTGAATAAAGTGAATCTTCGGATACATCGACGTTTCATTCCTTTTATCCTATCCCAGCTCGTAACAATATCACATACATATTCACTGTTCTGTCTAACCTTACATGGATTAACGAACCAGAAAACTGGATCTGCATAACATGGCCAATCTTGGTCCGATTCCAAACATTCCAACTTGGCACGATGAAAACTCAAATGGAAGTCTTAAACAAGAGCTGTACAAAGTTTGAAAAATGCTTTCCATTAGCCGTAAATCAGAGAATATGCGCGGTGTGGAATGAGGAAAAGTGGAAGGCAATATCATTATTCAAGACTGAGTGCATCTAAAAACAGACAACGTGTTTGCATGTGAATCATTCTTACAAGATGTAGCCATTTACGTGTCCATCTGAAAGTCACATGTAAAACACGACTATTGAACGTTGTCTGCTGTGGAGCCCCGTGTATAGTGACAAGCTTGCCCCCCTCACATTTGGGACCGAATATCGTCCGGCGAATGTGGGCGTTAAATCACCTCTGCCGGACTCTTCGGGTGAAAGGCGTGACGACATGTATATAACTAGTCTAGCCATAAATATTGTTACAATACAAACTCCTTCGATAATTTTTTTTTCTGCATTTAAATTTGGAATGCGTTTATTATGTTGAAAACTACAATCCATTTCCCGCCATTTCACATATATTTTTTGTGATTATTATTAAATTTACAACATGGAATGGGGTGTCAAAGACAACAGGATTGCAGTGATTGCGTTGCCCAGAGTGGGTATGGAACCGTCGGTCATTTTCAAGACTCTTCAAAATCTTGGTATCAGCCGTATGTTCGTATATCGTAGTATCGACAGATATACCGACTCTTCCTCTGTTGAAAACCATAAAAGATCGGGGCGGCCGCGTGCGATGAAAACTACTAAGGCTGTTAATGCTGTTAAAACCAGAATTCCCAAAAAACCCAATGAGGAAACAAAAAATCTTATCGCGAGAAATGAAGGTACCCGCTAGGACTCTATCGCGTATAATAAAACAAGATCTGAAGCTTGGTGCTTATCACCGATATACAGGACATGCCCTTAATCAATCGCTGCAGTTAAAGAGAGTGGATAGATCTAAACGTCTTCTATCCCGGTACGCAGGTGAAAGTTACAGAAATATCCTTTTTACCGACGACAAAATGTTCACGATAGAAGAGCACTACAACGAGCAAAACGACAAAGTGTACGCTCACAGCTCTAAAGAAGCTACGGAAGTGGTTGGAAAGGTACAGCGTGGTCATCATCCTGCGTCAGTCATGGTTTGATGGGAGGTATCCTATCACGGCGTCACAAAGCTTCATTTTTGTGAAAAAGGGGTGAAAACTTCAGCCAAAATGTATCAAGAGACCGTCTTAGATGGTGTTGTAAAACCCCTTAGCAATACACGTTTTAAAAATCTACCGTGGAGTTTCCAACAAGACTCTGCACCCGGTCACAAGGCGCGAACTACCCAAGCCTGGCTGGAAGCCAATGTTCCGGACTTTATAAGGGCAGAAGACTGGCCCTCCTCTAGCCCAGATCTAAACCCCCTGGACTACAAATTATGGTCAGTTTTAGAGGGCATGGCCTGCTCTAAACTACACGCCGACATAGAGTCACTTAAGAAATCTTTGAAGCAAGCAGTGGCTAAATTTCCCATGGAAACAGTCCGTAAATCCATAGACTCTTGGCCAGACCGACTAAAGGCCTGTACCAAGGCCAAAGGTGGTCATTTTGAATAAAATAATAGTTATATTTTTGTTAAGACTTCAATACAAGTGTACATATAATTTTTATTAACATTACATTACTGTTTAAAAAAATAAATGCATTTTCATTTGTAACAGAACTTATGGCTAGACTAGGTATATAGCCTCAGAATAGTTCTAGCGTTTTGTGTTTTTTGAATTGCGTTTCTTAGTTTCTTCCGCCGTTTTTAGAGGAGTCATACCCAAAAATTTACGAAAATCCTACATATGTATTGTAAATGCAAAAGTTTGTGTGTGTGTTTGTTATTATAAGCGTGATAGCCTAGTTGGAGAAGACCCGCCTCTCAAGCCAGAGGGAGCGGGTTCAATCAAACCCAGCCGACGCCACGCACCAATTTGTTCATTGTGTGAAATATTGGTTGGTTAGCAGGGGCCGCGTAAGAGGTGGGTAGAGGGGGCCAAATGCCCCCTTTAAAGAAATAGGGGGAGCGACTCCTCCACTTTTACTAAGTACCTGGTCTTATTACTCGGTAAGTCGAGGCCTGACATTGAAGAACTTGACCAAAGAAGTTTGCCCCCCATGGACTACTTCCGCGGTCCCCGTTGCTTAGTAACTTTAACCCTTTTGTGAATGTGAATGTTACAGTTTCATATTACAGCCTATTGTTGTTATTATTAGAAAGCGTCGGTGCAAGGGTGCAACGTACGGGAAAGCTTATTCTCGAACAAAGGCCTCGGTCACAGACTGCAGATGAAATGTATGATGTTACCTACATGAGTTACAGAACATAAATGTTAAGAGGGCCGCGACGCTCTGAAATTTCCATTCAAACGCGCTACTCAAATTTCTTGAAAACCATTTGTTAGATTATGATGAAATTTAGCAAGTACAATTAAATTAACAATATCTCCGCCCCTATGTTCTTGGTTTTTTCTGAAAACGTTCCCAAGCGAAAATAGAGCAATGAAATATATCCGCATTTTTAAGGGGTCACTTTTGACTGATTTATTCAATAGGTAGACAAAGCAAATCTAAAATTCCATTACATAGGGTTCTTAGTTATTTAAGAACTAGCTGCGCTTCGTGGTTTCACCCGCGGTTAAAGAGTAACCTATGTGCTATTCTAGACTATAATCTATCTCTGTGCCAAATTTCATCCAGATCTGTTCAGCCGTTCTGGCGTGAAAGAGTAACAAACATCCATCCATCCATCCATCCATACATACAAACTTTCACGTTTATAATATTAGTACGATGTTTACAGAAGTGCAAAAGTCATAAAAAAATTTAAATTTATTGCACTTTGTCACTCTGTAGGTAACTTTGAGGCTCGTCAGTCTCATTACTCACTCTCTTCGCTCGTCTTCTTCTTCTAGACGAAATGGCTATAGAATACCTTAAGTCAATGAGAAGTTAGTCTAAAGTGGTTGGTCGCCGGACTCTTAAGGACCGTGTGGTTTCTATGAGGTATAGGCCAAATGATGTCTTTGTTGTTGTATTACTGTGGTTTCTACATTACTTGTGATGGTTGCGCTCTGTGGGACAGGGGAAAGGTAACAGAAGGTGCCTCTTGGTGCCTCTAGTTTCTGAATGGATCTTATTTTCTAATCTTAATCCTAGCTAATATTATAAATGCGAAAGTGAGTTTGTTTTTTGTTTGTTTGTAACGCTATCACGTCTCAACTATTCAACCCATCATCTTGAAATTTCGCACACGTGGGCTGTACGGAAAAGGACATAGGGTTGTTGAGTTACACACACTTCGCCGGATGACATTCAGTCCCGTGCCTTCAGCTGGGATCGAACCCGCTCCCTCTAGCTTGAGAGGCGAAGTTTCTCCATCTAGGCTATCATCGCATTTTAGCCTGTATTTAAATAATATTATACAGGGTTATCGGTATAGGGTGTACTAAGCCAAAAGGGGGTCATTGTACTGATCCCTATGAACAACTTTACCATTGAGACAACCCAAAAACAGCTGTTCCAAATAAAAATGTAATGATCGTCGACAGAGTGTTTGAAACAGCTGTTTTTTTTTTCGATTTCAGGACTGACCCCATAGTAAAAGTTGTTCATAATGATGAATACAATGACCCCCTTTCGGCTTAGTACACCCTTTCCTGATTACCCTGTAGTGTGGTTATTAATTCCAAAGAAGCTTTCTCCATGAAAACTTCGTCCCAAATAGTCACCGTTCAGAGCATTGAACGTAATCTACGCCAGTCGACTCCAGCTACACAAGCTCGTTCGTCTGTTCAACCCCGCTCATTACCGTCTCCTAGATAGCATCTGAATGCTTAGTTAACTTACTTGAATAAGTTATACATAAGTAAACAACTTTAACAACATTAGGAGGCGTTGAACCTGGGTGCTTGAACCGCTCTCGCTTGATTTCATTCTTAGAGAATGTTGAAGATATCACGAATTTGAAGTTGGGAGTACTTTATGCAATTTAAATTTAAACGAAGAAGTTTGGTAGGTATGTATGTGCTTAGTTAGATAATTGTTCTTAGCGTAACTTGATTGAAGTGTTCGTAATTGATCACTGATGATAAGCAACGGAAGATGCGGTCAGTCTTTGGATGGGTGGCTCTAACTGAGCTCTACTGTCTCCGTGCTACCGTGGTTTAGGAGACACTTGGAATTGTATGCTTATAGTTATAGTAAGTAGGGGATACTTAGTTACAATATTATAAGACAGTAAGAATTCCTACATACATCCATAGTCATAGTCATAGTCATTTATTAATAACAAAATGTTACATGTCAAAATGTCAAAAAATTACATTTTGTAATCATTTATTAAAATTCATGAATGTAGAAAAAAAGTTATAATTATTGTAATTACTTAGTACAAATAAAAAATTAAAATAAAGATTATTTATCAATTAAAAATAAATTAATTACTTAAACTTTAGCAGGCGCAGCTAGTAAATAAATAAAATACCTATACCTAGTCTGTAATTTAAAATAATATTGGTATAGCTACGTATTATGCGCGTCCTAAATTGGCTATTCAGTCATTCAACGGAGTTCTTTTCATACGTAAATTAAATTTGTAAGAAATTGTAATTTCACATTGACGTAGTCTTTTTCTGAAGTGTATCGCGAAGCTCACAGTATGTGGGACCATTAAAAATGTATAGGTCTTTGACATTTAATTACATATATTCCTAGTAAGTACCATGATCTAAAAAAAACAAGGTTTAGCATTGCGGCGCCAACACGTAATGACGTCACTCGTCATCGTCTCTTTCGAACTTGTTGTAAATTAAAATATTCTGTCTTGCTTAAGCATCGATTGACGTCAAGCACTACGTGTTGCCCACGTGACTATTTTTGACTCGGAATCCAAATGCAATACCTGGCGGAGAATATTATTATACTTACCATGGTACCTAGCCAAATATCCTAGCGGCTTGGTAAACTGAAGACCTCGCAAAAACGGAAAAAGAAATAAAAAACTCCATCTTTTTAGAAATTTTGAAATTTTCCAAAAATCTAAAAAAAAACTAAAAGAAGTACTGCACTAATTATCGACAAAATTTCTATGATAATTATTCTCACAAAATTTTACGAGAATCGGTTGAGAATTGTGACTTGTAAAGGAGACCAACCGGACATCCAGACATACGAAAGCATTTTGGCCCAAGCTGGAACGAAGACGCTTCGCTCGGGCCTTGCGCTTGCTCGGTCAATAATATGTCATCCTACTAATATTATAAACGTGAAAGTTTGTAAGAATGGATGGATGGATGTTTGTTACTCTTTCACGCCAGAACGGCTGAACAGATCTGGATGAAATTTGACACAGATATACATAGATAAGTCTATAATACTTAGCACATAGGATACTTTTTAACCGGGTGACACCGCGGGGCGTAGCTAGTTGTATATATTTTGTATTAAGCAAGACACGATTTGATTGAGTCACTGCGCCAACAAATTTAGTTATTTTAATTTTTAAAACATGTCAATATATACTTTCCTTAAGCATGTGGAGTTGCCTGGGCGTACCCACGTTGGCGCAATTTGGGGCATCTGCCCCACCCTGGGGGGCTACCATAACGTCTTGTTGCCATGATGGTTGCGTTTTGTTTCCGACGCTGCTCGACCATGGACCTTATTGCGTGGCGATATGATTCGCGGTCGCGCAGCGTTGAAAAAACGTAGGTAACTATCATGGCAATAAAATTTAATGGAAGGCCCCCTTGTCCCCAACTCGAAACCCAAATTTAGGGTTTTCAAGTAAAGTAAGTACATTTCTACTTCTACTTTCTACCCTACATCTAAGTAAATGTCTTTACTTCTGCCCACACCTAAAAGAAGTCTGGGGACGCCCTTGCAGAGTGGTGCTTTAATTCAATCTTCATGGGCGTGTAACTTAATCTGCAAAGTTAAGTGCACTTCAGATATAAGTTGATTGATCACACTTCAGATTGACTTTGTGCCATTCTTCTATTTAGCGGCCAATTTGGGATTGCCCTTATTGTGGATTGAGACAAAAGTTCATTGACCCCTCGACCATCTGTTCAGGGGTTGTAAACCTTTATCTCACAATATTCTTTCCTTTCCTTTTTTTATATTCTTCGCTTTCTCTGTTTCTTTATTTTCTAAGTTCATTTTTGTTTCAATCCATGATCAGACGCCCAAAGGGTAAATTGACTTTTGACGCAAGCCACAATAGGGGCCAAATTGGCCACAATAAGGCAGATTGCGACAAAGGTCAATAAACTTTTGCCTCAATCCATCTGGCGCGCACCCTTAGATCAACCTAGAGAATAAGATGGCGCACAGCGTATGATTTAGGTGAAGCTAAAAACCATCCAAAAACTACGCTACTGTCGTATATTATGTACACAACACGCACACATTGACTCAAAAAAAAAACTACGCTAATCTTTTGGTTATTCTTACCTCGACATTATGTGCTTTGGTTTATGGTATAATTTAGTGTACATAAATATACATAGTGCATTATAACAGTGTGGCCAGGACTACATTTTGAGGTTCTTTTTAAAAACTGCAATTTTTTCACAAGTCAATTTTGAAAAAGCCGTAACATTAAATTCTTACAAATATGTGCAGTTATAGAATATTAAATCTACTAAGGAATATATATATAGATACATTATATTGGAACGGAGTTTGATCGGAACGGATCTGAGCGCGCACCATAATTCTTTATCATGACAAATGCTTTTTAGTATGCTTGTCTTATCTGCATATTGCATATAGATTGCGGGGCTTTGAAACACACGACCCGAGTAACCAGCCCAGGTTGAGACGTTAGGTCTTCGGTCAGAGACAGCGAAGCTAAAACCGGCCGAGTACCTCTACTGATTACTCATGTATGCTCTCTTCTACACTTACTTGTAGATGACCCTTATTATAATATGTGAATGTCTGGCTGTGATTCTGATTATGATTCCGATAATGATAGTGACGAGTGACGGGCGGTGCAACTAGGTTGTGCTGCGAACTCTATCATAAATATCTGTTAAAAATTCAATCGTTTGTTTAAGCATTGGTGAACTTTGGCCTAAGAACCAACCGCCAAACAATGTCAGAAGCTCTTTCCCTATTCTTAGTCAGAGGCCATCGTGCGGCCTAAAAGCTCTGACAACATTGCTCTACTTTGTCTAAGGAAACTTATATTTCACCGACTGGTTCCGGTCTAAATAGTATTCTTATTCTTAGTTTCTATGAAAGCACCCACTCACCACTAAGCATCAACCCACTCATTGAGTGAATTGAAACTGGCACTGCCATTAAAAACAAGTATCCTGAGATTTCAAGCAGCATTTCGCTTTCGTTTCAGACAACTCAAAGTGCTGTAGCGAGTGCACTGCAGGCACTTAAAATGTACTTAATAACAGTGGCGGATCCAGGAACTCGATTGCCCCCCCAAATCCAAAGAAGAAGTATCCCCCCGGGTTACTTCTTGATTGATATGACTATTAAACCCTTAGAAATAAAGTTTTAATAAATGTGTATACATTGTGCAACGCAACAGCAGAACAATAACAATATTTTTGACTTTTGAACTTTGTGTACAGTTGGTGTTGGTATGTAACAAAATCAAAGGAGAATAAACATTCGTTATTCGTCCGGGTATCCTTGTTTAGCGGGTGTGTACGGGGTCAAGATGGCGGATTTCACTTTTATCAGCTGATCTTAATATAGTAACTATCATATAATCTGTGTAATGTGTTTCTCTATTATCGAAATAAAAACATTTTTATTTTTAAGGCTTTATTTATTTTAGTACTTACTTACTTTACTTTATTTTTTTTTAAGTTTTATTTTAGAGCTAGATTATTGACTTAAGTGAAAGTGTTATGAAGGTAGGTAAGATTTTGCTCTGGAGGGGCTTAACTTAGCTGAGACCTTGAGGGTAACGTGCATCACATTTTTAAAGCAAACACAAAGCACTAACATTTTCGTCTATTGAAGAGTGTGAATTAGTTACTACGCTGGGGCTTGGGCCCTTTGGCCCGGCCCAGTCCCTGGATACGCTCGTGCTTAACTGCAATTTGTTTCGCGTCTGCAATCACTCGTATTAAGTCGTATAACTCTTTAATCATAATAAAATTTCACCTCCATGAACGCTTTTGCTCGACGCGTTGGCTTTGTTTTTTAAAATATATTGTTAACCACAAAAAATGAGCTTGCATTTTCGTTAATTTTATATTTGTGCCCACGCAATATTTCATTAGAGCTTAGAAGGTTTCAACAATAAATATTAATGTGTGTTTTGGAGCGTAATTTTGTATTTGATGTAGACTTTACATAATAAATAAAGTACCCGGTGTTTTTGGTATCTGATTGAGGATCTGAAAAAGATATCAAAATTTAGCGCAGTAGGTAGTTGTCATTATGTTAACAGGACTATATCCTCACTTACTAAACTAATTTAAATAAAGGTTAAAATTCTCTGCAATCAATTGAGTAGGTACTTGGCTTCGTAGGTAGTAGTATCGAAATTATGACATATTTTTTCTTTCCAATTCCGACCTAATTCCCGTGATCCGCACGATCCGAATCCCTTTCAATTACCTTCATTGATCGTTCAGCTTACCCACCAACTAGCTATTATTTATTCTATGGCACCAGCCCTCCAACACAAAGGGATCAGAAGCACTTCGAACCGCGATTGACTCCTCATCCCTCTGCGACTGACATGGCTGTGACGTCATCGTGCCCTACATTTCGACCAGAAACTGCAAGTAGGGCGTTTGCTTGTACTTTTGGGCACATTTTATAATGCGGAGAGCTTTTGGGAAAATGAAAAATTGTGTTACAGTTGTTTCGAATATTTTGCGGGTAGTTTTAAATTTTATCTCATTCCCGTTTAGCGCGTTATAAGTACTAATTTATGATAAGTATAATGAAAAGTAGTTTTTTACCTCCGACGCTAAAACGACGGAGTGTTAAAGTTTGGCGTGTGTGTGTGTGTGTTTGTGTGTGTGTGAGTATGCATGACTGTCTGTGGCATCGTAGCTAACGGATGAACCGATTTTGATTTTGTTTCTTTTGTTTGAAAGGTGAATTAGTCGGCAGTGTTTTTAGCTATGTTTGATAAAAATTGATGTCGGGGTTTTAAAAAAAAAAGAATTAATTTATAAATGTTAGTGTTGCACAACAAGCTAAGTATGTTAGTTATTTCGAGTGATCAGAAGATAAAACTAATTTAACTTATAAAAGTAACACGCCACTAAATCCTTTCACGACCCATTAATTATTTCGTCCAACTTTCAACTCGATCAAGTTTTTTGATTGCGAAATATTTAATTTACTTAATCTGCAATTTCGCGAAACTTTGAACTCTGCTAATAACTGTTATTAGAATTTCGCAGACGGGCGATTAGCTGTGGTTTTTTATCTGATCTGATTATCAAGGATTTAGGGTGGTTTTCCATCAAAAGATGAGCTGTGTAGGATGTGTATTGTTTCATTTTATTTACTTCAATAAGATCATTGAAGAAAATAAAATAAATAAGTATATGAAGGTGATAGACATAGTGATCCTATTGGTTCTTCACTATATGTTACGGGCAATTTGAGAAGTCTAGTCACTAAGTATAATGACCAGTCTGTATTAGCAAAATGACTTGAATCGACAACGTTGACTAGGTAATTGCCTAGAATTTAAGTACGAGATATATCGAGTTATAAAAAAAATACCACGAAGGCTAAGCCTTCTAAACCTAACTAATCCAAGTCGTATTTGCTCTGATAGAGGAGTCGGGCAGGAGAGGCGCTCTTGGTCATTACTAATTACAATGACCGGTACAAGGGGCTGACAGAGGTGTACAACACCCACACTTCGCCGCACGATATCTAGTCCCAAAATGTGACAGGGGCGAGCCTGACGCCATACACCGGGCTCCAGTTATGTAGCAGATGACATACAATACGCACATATGTTCACACAATAAACAAATTGGTGCGTGCCGTCGACTGGATCCGAACCCGCTCCCTCTGTCTTGAGAGGCGGGCCTTCTCCGACTAGGCTATTATCGCTGTTATCCAAATTAATACTGAACTGCCCGGATAATTAAGTTGCCCGTAATATACACATCCTCGCACCGCTCATATTGTGGTGGAAAAGCCCTTATCAAGATAGGAAAGTTTTATAAAGAATATTTACTTAAATAAGTAATAAGGTAAAGTCAAAGTCAAAATGTTTTTATTCAATTGGGTATCAAAGATACACTTATGAACGTTAAAGTTTTATAATAGACTCGACCATCTTGTTTGGAAAAAGGTCACTACTCAGAAGAACAGACAACAAAATGAGAGGCATTATTTATTTAAAAAAATAAGTAAATTACTGTCCCACAATTTTTTTCTTACAACTAGGTAATACTAGTAGATATGTACATACTAATGGCTACTTGGCGGAAATGTTAGGCTCGAGACATCTTTGTCTTCTAAATAATTGTTAACCTTATAATATCCTTTTTTAAATAAATAAATAAAAAAGTATTTATTGCCTAAAATTAAAAAAACAAGTTACAAATTAATGCTGGGTACAATATTTTTTAGTTAGGCAATTGGGATATTCTCAGCTATGTACTGAGTAAGCTGAAGCCTACGCAGAGCTGGTTTTCAGAATATCCCAATGCTCGAACTGAGATGGTTTTCGCGCGAGTTTATCCAGTAAACAAACGGATTTAACAATCTAGATACAACAGATAGGAGTACAGAGCATCGAAATACTGTACATGAGAAGCAGCACGGGTCCAATTTCCAGTACACAGAGCGTGGACCTAACACAAATATCAGCAAACAGACACTACACAGCTTCGTTGACTGTTTTAAGTTACGTGTATCAAAAAACAAATATCGAGAGAGATAGAAGTTTATACCGAGAACGAGACAACAATAATGATCACTGTTGCGCCTGGTTGCTTTCATTTGTGACTATTGTGTGCAGGCCCACTTAAGATTTTCGTACCGTTTTTCACCATACATGATCGAAGGTACAGATGGCTAAATAACTATTCACAGTACAGTACTTTTTTCATTAATGTACATTAAAATTCCAATTACATTTGAATTTTCCTTCAGTGAGCCCTGTTATATAATTATGTATTTATAACAGGGCTCACCGAAGCAAATGTATATGCTTCGGAATTTTATTAAAAAACGAACACAGTAGCCTAAAAATTTATGTACGAGTTGAATGTATGTACCTACTCTTTGTCTCTAAGTACATGTTCACATAAAACCCTAATAATAAATTGAAAAGGTCCAATTATCTAAATGAGATTTCGTCTTACCCGTTACTTTGTTGGTAAGTACTGCTAAGCTCTAACGAAAGGTCTTTGACTCACTCCATACATTTTCGCAAGTAAATCTGAAATCAACTTAGGTACTAATAATTTGTTTTGGTTTTATAACTTAGTTTGAGTGCGACAAATGCAGTGTGAAAAACCACGTTAAACAAGTAACATTATTAAAAGCAAACCAAAAAAAAACCGACTGCAAAATGTTGTACCCTATGTCACTGCCACTATCAAGACGATTCAAATGACACCTCACATGGCGAAATCCATGAAGCTGTTTAGGCTGTAGGGCGTGCCAAAGATACCTCATACATACACACATACATACGAGTACATACACTCGAAAAACATAACCCTCCTTTTTGCGCAGTCGTGTAAAAAATAGAGAGCTCTAGAGAGAGTAATAATCTCTAGGTGTATGTATTACAATAAATTGTAATACACCTACAGATTATTGAACTTACATGAATATTACATTTTTAAAACAATCTAATAATTTGATATCTTTTTGATTAAATTCATTAATTCATTTTTGGATCAATTTCACAAGTTAACCTACCACTTAAAAAATCTTATAATCATAATCATGTTGTTTTATTACGGCAACTGTATGAGTGTGCATAGTTTGTAGAAGTAGTTAATACCAGTTGCAAGATTTGAAAGAAACAAGAAATAAACAAACAAACATACGAGCGAAGCTAAATATAACCGTTTAACAAGTATAAATTAAAAAGCTTCTGACATCGATTTTTATCAACACCCATTTTCAGCTTTAAACGACCCGCCGACATAGAGTCACTTGATTTGAAGCAAACAGTGGCTAAATTTCCCATGGAAACAGTCCGTAAATCCATAGATTATTGGCCAGACCGACTAAAGGCCTGTATCAAGGTGGTCATTTTGAATAAAATAATAGTTATGTTTTTGTTAAGACTTCAATACATGTGAACATAAAACTTTTATTAACATTACAATATTACTGTAAAAAAAAATGCATTTTCATTTGTAACAGAAGTCATGGCTAGACTACAATCTAATTTGAAGAAAAAGAGTTTTCGCTTAGTTTTATATACTCGCACACACACACACACGATAAACTTATAACACCACGTCGTTTTTACGTCAGGGGTTAAAAAGTTTAAAATCAATTTATACGAATAAGGTTTGAGAGCTTTCTGCTAACTTCCATCATTAGCGCGATGCTATCATCTAAGTCACTTAGCTATGAACGAATTTGTTCCGAAGTTTTCTCCCTAAAAGTTCCCAAACGACTTTTTCAGTTTAACTTACCATAAAATAAATCGTTAATGAGGCGTTAAAAACAAACAAAAACGTCGCTGTGATGAACTGCGTTTTGGTTAACAAAGTCGTGTAAAAAATTTGAATGAGCTTGGCTAGGCTAGCTATTAGCTAGCCTTAGACCTAATAGTAAAAAAATAGGAATGACATAATACGTTAAGTTCCAAATTGTATTAGTGCAAAAATTAATACATAAATTGGGTTTAATATAACGTAACATATCGTTACGCCTTTCCCACGAAGGGGCTGGTAGAGGTAAATTACAACACCAACACTTTGCTGGACGATATTTAGTCCCAAATGTGACAGAGGGCAAGCCTGTCGTTGGGTTTAACACCCTTCTGAAAACGAATCAGTAACAAACTAGCAACAGAAAATTACTGAAGTAAGTAGCTGAAACTGGCATAGATCCATCATAAGATCATCATATTTAATGATAAAAGACAAAAAAGATTATGTATTTTATCTTTAACTTACAGTTAAAGACAAAAAAGATTATGTATTTTATCTTTAACTGTAAGCCCATAAACCGTTACGGTTTTTTGGTAAATTGGTTCGTTCAAAGTTATCTTGGTCACACTCTTTTTCATGACATTTCTACCGAGAGAAACAGTGACAAAGATAACCTCGAGCGTGCAAGAATACCAACTTTGAACCACCACCACAGTGTTACCAAAAAACCGTAACGTGTGGAGATTTATGGGGTTACAGTTAAAGATAAAATACATCAGCGTTGTATTGTATTGTAATGTATCAGCTTTTTCGTCTCTTTTGGAGTATCTGAAAAGGAAACGCAAACTGAGCAAACTTTACCTATGATGAGGGTCAGTTTGATCTGATTGGTACCAAGGTAGTTGGTTACCAGTCAAGCCAAACTGACCTTGGTTATCCCGGTCAATTGGCATCTTACTGGTTAGTAACCACTAGAACATTAGGTACGTTGTCTCCATTCACAAACACAGGAAACAGCTGTCAATTAGCTGAAGGAGCACTGAAAGCTTAAACTATACGGATTACCTAACCTCATCTATTAGCTAATAACCCAAATTAGAGCTAGAAAGGAAGTCGCAATTAAGATTAACAAGACCTTATTAATTACTCGGATAACTACAGCTACCAGTAAAGTCGTTCGTATACAAGGTGACGAAAAGATTGGATAGGCACCTATTCGTAGACTATCATAAATATCGTAGCGTAGCAAAGACGAAAGAAAAAGCAAATCGTAGCGAGCGTAGCAAAACGTAGCGCGTTGTACTACGACGCCGACGCAAATTCAAACCTTCCAATCATAGCCTATTATTTAATTTCAAGAGCTATAATATTACTAGCTGTGCCCCGCGGTCCCTCAGAAATTGTTATTTTTTTTGCGATTATAGGTAAATTATTTCCTTATGTCCTTTTCTGTACCTCTGACAACGCGTATGCAAAATTTCATAATGATCGGTTGAGGAGTTAAAGCGTGAAAGCGTAACAAACAAACAAAGAAACTCGCTTTCGTATTTATAATATTCGTAAGGATTAGGATAGGATTTTATTATTGAGGTATAACATGAATGATCGTAGACTCAAGCGATCTACAAGACTGCATCGTCGCTACGCGACAAGTCGGTACGCTGCTGGTACGCTACAACGCACCGCGAGTGCCGCTAAGTATCGGATACTTTTGTCGTTTTGTGTACGAACGGCCCCACCAGGCTCAGCAACAGTCATCCCTGCGGGGATATGTGACAGTTAGTAAGGTTTATGGCAAAACAGTTCTACGGAAACTGTGCTACGGTTTCATAGCCACAGTATTGTGTATTGCGATTTTGTTATTTCAGTGGTTATAACCAGGAATAAAAACTGATTTACCATCCTACTGTTAACAGGGATAGTGATCAGAGTATTATAGGTGATAAACGAAACTGTCTCAAAATTATAATAGTAAATATAGTACTCGTATTGTTGATGTTCCGACCCGCAATGTTACGAGTGTTTAGATTCTACAACTATTCATCAGGCACTAAGACAGGCTTAGTTTTTAGTAGCTGCAAATCTTCATCCGTAATTTTTATGTAAGTTTTATTTAAATAGTTTATGTAGGTGTATAGGTATAATACTCGATGTTTTGTTGTTTCTTTGTATCAATCTTATGTTTATTTTTGTTATTTTTGCACACCCTGTCCCATACTCATTTGTCGTATCCTATCCATCCTAAGGTTGCCTGGAAGAGATCGCTTTTAGTGATAAGGCCGCCAGTTGTTACACTATTTAATAAGTTTTATCATATTTTTTCTCTTGTTATTTTTGTTATCTGTGGTGTGAACAATAAAGAGTTTATCTATCTATCCGTAATTCGTTTACAAACGATCCAACATAACATAACCCATCGTCAATCGTCATATCATCATCAGCCTGTAATCAGTCACTGCTCAGCATAGGCCTCTCTTAAACACCACTCATCCCGGTCCTGTGCGAATCCCGTCCAGCCACGAGCCGGAGACATTTCTTTACACCGTTTTTATCTTTTTTTTTTTTTACAACAGACTAGGCATGCGTTTGACCACTGACTCGCCTGATGGGAAGCGTCGACGTGATCGAAGGTGTAACACGCTTGCCTAGGAGATACCTATTCACTTTACTCTTAAACACCCCCGGATTGTATTTAGGTGGAAAGACAGACACAGGCAACGAGTTCCACACCTCTGCAGTTCTTACAAGAAAAGTTGACTTGAAACGCTTAGTGCGTTTAAGCGGAATTTCCACCATAAGAGGGTGTCTTTTACTGGTGCGCCTGGTTCAATTATAAAAGAACTGCGATGGCTGGATCAGGTCGTGCAGTTCTTGTGCACACTCGCCGTAGTGTATTCTGTAGAATACCGACAGGCTGGCCACTTCACGCCGGTGTGACAAGCAACGAGACAAACATATCCGTTTTATAGCTTTGTCTCATCTAAGCGTGAATAAAAACGGTCGGAAGACAATTTGCCTCCGGCCCGTGCTACTCGTAGCTCTGCAGGGGCAAAACACATGTTGCAATCGCTTCCAAGCAATTCTATTTCTACAATAACAAATGCTCGAATGTTAGCTGCTGATTGGACGGATAATCATATAGCTGGTATTTCGTCCAATGAGCAGCTAACGTTCGAACATTAGCGATTGTAGAAATGGAATCGCTTGAGAGCAAATGCAACTTGTCTAGGTCCCAAGACCTCTGTTCTTAACGCGTAAGATCTGGTCACTTTCACTCCTATGAATTTTCGAACGAGAGAGACAAGGACCAGAAAATGAAAATGCAACTTGTTAAGGGCTCAAGGGCACCCTATTCTTGATGCGTGAGATGAGATCTAGTCACTTTCACTGCTATGAATTTTCGAACGAGAGAGACAAGGACCAGAAAATGAAAATGCAACTTGTTAAGGGCTCAAGGGCACCCTATTCTTGATGCGTGAGATGAGATCTAGTCACTTTCACTGCTATGAATTTTCGAACGAGAGAGACAAGGACCAGAAAATGAAAATGCAACTTGTTAATGGCTCAAGGGCACCCTGTTCTTGATGCGTGAGGTGAGATCTGGTCACTTTCACTCCTATGAACTTTCAAACGAGAAAGACAAGGACCAGAAAATGTCTCGAATTTTAGAAATAGCCTTCCAGGTTCGACCCGCGTTATTTTCAATAGGTGTCACCTATTCAACGAGCAGGTGGTCGACCAACGTGCGTTAGTACTTATACTTATGAAGAATAAAACCTACTTAGAGGTGGTATCCAAAGGACGTTGGCCCGGCTGGCTTAGTTTTACAACCTTACGTAATAAGCTTGAAGCACGAACTGAACACCTGCATTGCTCTTATGAACCATTGTTCTGCAAATGTCTCAACAATGTTATGGAATTATGCGGGGTTTGTTTGAAAACTAAAGAAAAATAACAAATGTTAAAATGAGTAAATCAGCTAAAAGTACCTATTTACTGACTTTTAGTTCATTTCCAATTTCTTTCTACTTAACGGTCATGGGTATTTGGAAATGGAATGCAAAAAACACAAATAAATCGTAAAACTTATCTGATTTTACTATTTTTCTTTTTTAAAGAAGAGTGGCTAACAAGCAGACGGCCTGCCTGATGGTAAATGGTAACCGCCGGTTACCATTTACCATCAGGCAACACTAGCGGTTCTGTTGATGCACTGCCAGCCCGGAAATAAATTTGTAGACACCTTTTCAAAACTTTCCATGTACTCGTAGTACATCGGCGGAAAGACTTTGGGGGAAGGCATATACCTCTCTCTTTACTTTATATATCTCTCTTTATCCTTATTATATAATGATAATAATGTTCGGGACACTTATACACACGGTCGTCTGACGCCAAACTAAACAAAGCTATGGCGGCCAGAGACTGATACATACAAGTTTTTTTAAATACATAATTAAGTAACCTAGATTAATAATTTAATCTCTTTACTGTTAGATTTTGTCTAATACTACCCAGCTTAGTGTTTTCAGAACTACATGAAAACAACTTTTCACTGAATCTTATACCTTTAAATGAGCAATTCTTGTATATATATATATATATATAATTGGAATCTCGGAATCGGCTCCAACGATTTTCATACAAATTAGTATATAGGGGGTTTCGGGGGCGATAAATCGATCTAGCTAGGAATCATTTTTAGAAAATATCATTTTATTCGTGTTTTATCGATAATCAATCTCAACTGAAAAATATGACTCTTCCTGACATCTATTGGCGAATAATAATACTACTATTTTTTGTGAGCAACTAATTGCTTTAACGACACAACAGCAGATGGCGTTGTTAAGTAACACGAAGTCAATGAGTGTTTGCTTTGAGGTTAGACTAAAATCAATTGTTTATTATCCAAAAAACACAATTAAAAAATAAAAAAAAATACCGAGCAAAGCTCGGCCATCCAGGTACTATAGGTTAAGGGAAATGCATTATTTTTCCACTGTACCGTTACGAAGCTTTTGTCCCGCGGAAAATATGAAACTAAAATAGTTTTCCATTTAGGTATTATGCAGAATTCATTCCGCTATGTTTCCTTTTATTTGCTGAATTAATGTTATGGCATGTTTCTATCTGTTCATTAGCTAGCATAGCTTATTATTTTTCTATTATTGTGGTTTTAGAATTTTTTACTTGTTGTGCGCTCTTTTTTTGCAAAATGCTATTGCACAGAATAAAAGAACCATTTAGACCGTTTAAGGGAAGTCTTTTAGGCCTTTAATGCGCTATAAAACTTTACAACGAACATTAAATATTAAATAGAAGACATAGAAGCAGATCAATCGTTATTTAAATAAATTTAAGGCGTGAAATAAGGATAAAAAAAAATGTTTCATTTCCATTTGTACTTAGTCGGTACGACGACGATTCAAGTGTATTTTAAGTACAGTGGACCCCCGGTAATCCGGCAAACATTATGCAGGGCAGTGTCGGACTATCGAATTTGTCGGATTATAGAGCACTGCCTAAGACCCCTATAGTCCGGATTTTTTTACGAAAGAGTAGGTACCTTGTAATCCGACAAATTACATATCTAATCAACGTTTTGTGCTTTCGCTTCTGGGTTTGTGACGACATTACTAGGTACTATACCTAATACACAATGAATAAATAGTAAACAATGAACGCACGCTAGGCCGTACCGCTATCACTAGTAGTCAAATTCAAACTAAGTAAAACAATGCATACGTTGCATACGAGTTGTGACCTGTTCAAACCTGCGTGATCTATATGTATTAGCAAAGATTGTCAAACATACATGTAATTCTAAGTCATGTCGGATTACAGGGGGCGCCGGATTAGACAGGGGCCGGATTATCGGGGGTCCACTGTAGTAATATTATCGCGCAAGTGACATAATGACATAATGTATTTTAATAAATTCTTTGAAATTGAAATACCTAATATATTTGGGTGTTCCGACAGCCGCACATGAGAAATAGACCTGGCATAGACAGTTTTGATAGTTTCGATTAGAGAAGTGCAAAAGTCATAAAAATGCAATTGCACTTTGTCTCTCTGTAGATAACTTTAGACTTAGAACTTTTAGAGGCTCGTCAGTATCTTTACTTGCTCTCTTCGCTCGTCGTCTCTCTTTTTGTTATGTACAATAGGCCGGCGTTTGACCACCAACTCGCCTGATGTTAAGCGACGTTGTGGTCTAAGATGGAGCACGACGACCTATAAGGCACTTATTCGCTCTATATAGCCTTGAAGTTTTGTAGAGTGAAGAAGTACAAAGACGGCAGTTGAGTGAGGCGCTACAAGTGCGCTACTGCTCAGACCCGTCTTCGGAACGTCTCTAGTCTTCTTCTAGACGAAATAGCCATAGAAAATCTTTAGCCAATGCGAAGTTAGTCTAAAGTGGTCGGACCCTTAAGGAAAATCATTATTTTCATATTCTTTGGTGTAAACAGTATAGAGTTTATCTGTCTATTTATTACTCTGGAAACTTAACAAAACACGTGGGTGCGGTGCGAGTCGAGCTGGTTGCCATCTGGCCGCTATCGCTGCAGCAATCAAAGCACCAATTGGAGCCAATTTGCAATAAATGGAACGATAACTGATACTTACATGGCAACACTAAACGCGGCTTGTAATGAACAAAGGCAGACCTTTATCAGTCTAACCAATTCACTGTTAAAGTTGAAAGGTGGAGCATTTACCATATAATTTCTAAAATACGGACGGTTATGTCGAAAACTATATCTGAACGATATCGTGGATCGCATAGCCGGCTTTACTAACTTTGTCTACTTTTGATTAGCTTTGATTCAGTGCTTCCTCCTTATTCAATTTTCTTAAATATTGCTGCTTCTGCAGCACAAGCTGTTACTCTGTAGTATTTTCTAACTTCTGGTATTTAATAACTTGATTCTTCTTATTTTTCAGGTAAATCACCAAAAATTGTGGAGTACGGGTACGTTTTATTTTCACAGCCTAAACCTTCTCTACCTGTGCATATACTCTAAAGCTCAAATTATACAGGCCGTCCGTAAAGTGAGATGGCACGGACAAATTTCAGACGCGGTGCCATGCCGTGCCAAGCTTTTAATGCCCGCGGTTTTGCTCGTGTTTCATAGCCTGTCACTCAGGGATACTGTAGCTTTCTAATGGTTAAAGAATTTTTGAAATCGAAGTGATTTTTGAGTTTATTCGTTACAAACATACAAAAAAAAAACAAATCTTTCATCAAAGCGACGTGGTGCAGGTACGCTTCACAGTGTTCACGCCTGAACCGGGTCCGCGCTGCATCCTTACGTCCGGCCTGTATAATTTGGGCCTAACGCAGGCACACTTAACCCATCGTATATCACAAAACCATTCAAATTATTTTATGGCTATCTAAATAGTAACATGACGAGGGTTCACTTTTCAATGTCAGCCTCTATCCAGCCGGAGTAGGCAATGTAGGTAAGTAAATCCTATCTAGACAGCAAATTTATTCGTGTGTTAGTAACAGTACATACAAAATAAAATAAAATACACGTCGATATATTTTGTTCGGAAATAATTGTGCGTATGTATGCGTAATTATAAAGTCGAAGTCAAAGTCAAAATGTTTTCATTCAATTGGGTATCAAAGATTCAATAAACGTCAAAGTTTTATGATAGACTCGACCGCCTTTCGGATTCATATGTCCGACATTCCCTAGAAGAAATGTGGTGTATTCGAAAGACGTGTGACATCTACCAACCCGCACTGAGCCAGCGTGGTGGATAACGACCCCGCATGCTCGCTCAGTGCGAGTCCTATTGCATTACCCGCTGCGAAAATACTGCTTTAATCATCAATTTCTACGTTATCGTTAATCTTTCACCTTCTTTTCCTTTATTCAGTATCGTACCTCCTTCAGCAACGCTCGAACTTTTAGACGACATAAGACCTATATCAATGTCACATGATCTTATTATCAATTGGACATTCGAGCGATAAGGATTGTAGACATAGAATCGCCTGGACGCGATCGCAAGTTGTCTCAGGCCTTTGACTGACATAGAACGCAAGTAGATGCAGTGCCGGATTAACCACATAGCAAGAGTAGCAATTGCGACGAGCCCCGCACGAAAGCCGGCCCCGCAAATTTAAACCCACTCATCCATGAGCGTAGTTTTTTGAATGAAACTTTTTAAGATGATAAGCTGATCCGGCACTGATAACACATCAGTGCCGGGATCAGCCACATAGCAGGACGCAGCAAATATTACGGGGCCCTCGCGAAAAGCGAATACTAAAAAATATTACTATTCTCAAAGTAGACACGCAGCGCCAAATTTCCCAAAATAGGGAAAAAAAGCACTGACTATACTTGGCAACACCAAAATTGAAATGATGGGAAATGGGGTGTTTTGGTGGGATACCAAGTACTCAAGGGCCCCTTAACATTTGCTACGGGCCTCGCGCTCGCTTAATCCGGCACTGAGTAGATGTCATTGTAAGAGAGAGGTAAGATATACCCAAGAGTAGGATATGATGCTAATACCTTTGCAATGTTAACTTGTTCTCATCGATGTTCTACACCTACACCACCAAGCTAAGTGGACAACTAATTAAAATTACATTTTTAATATCACAACTGCTAGTAATTGATGCGATGTAGATTAATGCAATTACGAGATATAACCTTAATTACAATCGATTGCAATCATCTTCAGACGCTCTAACAAAGCTTTTATGTAAGTATATAGGTATATGTAGAATTCTAGATCATGATACCTACCTAAATAGTAGAATACTTACTGAGAACTGTCATGTTATGGAACAGGCGTGATTTTTACACATTATGATTTATGTAACGGGAATTTACTAATTAATTAATTAATTTTTAATTACTCACGTATGATTTAGTCGCGCGCGCGCCCTCGTCTTGATAAAGATCGCCGAATAACATAAGTAATAAGAATTTCATTACCATCACTTTTATCATCATTCACTCAATACGGTTATAATTTTCTCGATGTCGGTGTGATTCAAAGTGTTCTGTCTGCTCCACTGAGTAAAGCGGCTAGAACACATTTTAAATTCATGTGTAACATTATGAAGTAGGTGACAAAAGAATGTACACAATGAAGCTGACATAGTCGCATAGCGGCATAGGCACCAAAAAATTTAAGATAAAAAAAAAATACCTCATTGCAGTCTTGGATACACGTTCCCACTGCAAGGACACCGACCTACCCTTAATCGTGCGTGGTTAAGTCGTTATCCACCGCGCTGGCTCAATGCGGATTGGTGGTTGCCACGTCTCCAGCCTTATGTCATTAATTCTTGGACACACAGATACATTTCAGTTGTTAAATGTTACAGTTTTTTTGGGTTTGTGCTCTACATCCATATCCATACTTCCATATACTACTAATTTATAATCGAAAGTAACTCTGTTAGTCTGTTTGTAGGCTTTTTGTTTTTTTTTTTATAATAGTACCAGGCGCCCTCTTATGGTGGGAATTCCGCCAAAACGCACTAAGCGTTTCAAGTCAACTTTTCTTGTAAGAACTGCAGAGGTGTGGAACTCGTTGCCTGCGTCTGTCTTTCCAACGAAATACAATCCGAGGGTGTTTAAGAGTAAAGTGAATAGGTATCTCCTAGGCAAGCGTGTTACACCTTATTCTATCACGTCGACGCTTCCCATCAGGCGAGTCAGTGGTCAAACGCATGCCTAGTCTGTTGTAAAAAAAAGGCGTTTCACGGCTAAACAGCTGAACGGATCTTGAAGATTTGATAATTAGTTATATAGTATACCACGGAGGAAGGTTTTTGGATACTATTTTCTGAATAAACGCGAACAAAATCGCGGGTAACAGCTTGTAAATTTGGGGGCTGAGCTACCCACGTCCGTAGGAGTGTACTCTATTCTGATTCCCTACACGTGGTCCCCGGGTAGTGCTAACCGGATAGCAAACTCTGGTGGAAGGTTTCGGCCGTGGCTAGTTACCACCCACCCGACCAAGCCATGCCGTGAAATGACCTAGTCGTGTTTCGGGATGTAGTCCGGTGTAGCCGTTCCGAAGGCGGGTCTGAGCAGTGGCGCACTTGTAGCGCCTCACTCAACTGCCGTCTTTGTACTTCTTCACTCTACAAAACTTCAAGGCTAGAGTGAATAAGTACCTTATAGGTCATCGTGCTCCATCTTAGACCACAACGTCGCTTAACATCAGGCGAGTTGGTGATCAAACGCCGACTTATTGTCCATAAAAAAAAAAAAAAAAAAAATCCTGGCTTAGTCTGACTAAATACCTTATCGGTAGGTAGCCAAAACAACTGTTAATTATTTAAAGTTAAAATGTAATACTTTCTCTTTGTTACTTGTTTACCTCTCGCATTTCACTTTTCATTTCAAGCTCCTAATCCTTTCATTTTCTACATTTATTCAGAATAAAACTAACTTTTAGTCACACAGAAGTTGGAGAGTGGAATAACCTTTCCAGCGCTTGAATTCAAAGCCCGTCTCTATTAGTGCTGGAAATTGCATTACTTCTGAATTTACATTTCAAACGAAAATGGTACATTCTCAAGACTAAGGTACAAGTTTGTACGGTACGGTACGGATTGTAGAATACTGATTGATTCAGGTACCTATGTGGGTATTACCATAACATACTTCCCTTTCCTTTCCCGCAAGAGGGCTGGCTGAGGTGTAATACAACACCCACACTTCGCCGGACGAAATTCAGTCTCAAATGCGGTTACCGTGATCCAAAAAAAACAAGGTCTAGCATTCAGCAAACACGGAATGATGTCATCGTCATCAGTCTCTTTTGAACTTGTTGTAAATGACTTATTTCGGTCCTGGGGGGCTATTCCTGCGCGTGAGATGAGATGAGATTTTATCTTGGTCACTCTCACACCTATGACGTTTTAAATGAGAGCAACAAGGACGAAAGAAGGTGAGATGAGAATTTCAAATCTCCGAATAGGGTCCCTGCTTAAGCATCGATTTACGTCACTACGTGTTGCTGAATGCTGTAGGTACTTGGCGGAGTATTTTATTGTACCTTTTCATATTCTACATAATGTTCTAGCAACAACTTGTAATAGGTTCATAGGTACTATTCTAATCCTAACTAGTAATATTATAAATGCAAAAGTGAGTTTCTTTGTTACGCTTTCACGCTCAACTACCTGCTTAACCGGTCATCATGAAATTTTGCATGCACGTCAGAGGTACAAAAAACAGCAGAAGAGTAACTTTCATTCCAAAAAATTAAAGATTCCTTTGCATTGGATCGCGGGCGGAACCGCGGGACACAGTGATATTATAAATGCGAAAAAAGTTTGTTTTATATGCTTTCATGCCTCAACTCAACATCCATGATCATGATATTTTGCACATACGTAGTCAAATCGTCACGCCTTTCCCCCGAGGGAGCTGGCAGACGTGTACAACGCTCACACTTCGCCGGACGATATTCAGTCCCAAATGTGACGGGGCGAGCCTGTCGCCATACACCGGGCTCCATTCATGTAGCAGATGACATACAATACGCACATAGGTATGTTCTCACAATGAACAAATTGGTTCGTGCCGTCGGCTGGGTTCGAACCTGCTCCCGCTGGCTTGAGAGGCGGGCCTTCTCCCAACTAGGCTGCCATCGTCGGACACACACGTTATCACACTAAGGTGTGACATACAAAGAGGTAGATAAAAGGTACGAAATAATCTAAACCGCATTGGGGAAGAATTCCACTAAACACCCGACACCCCTCGTTCCAAGAATGACTTAGGCCCAGTTTATACAGTGCGAGCTGCTGACCAGACAGTAGACAGCTACTCGGCTTGTCTACTCGTACGCCAATAGCTCGGCTCGCCTTTACTGTCTACACGATAGTAGAGATAGTAGACTGCTGTCCAGTCTTGCGAGTACCGCGATGTCGAGTGAACGTATTAAAATAAAATAAAACTGTGAGACGCTCTATGACAACAATATTATGTCAAGAATTGGAAAATATATATAAAAACTTTTAAAAAAAAAGCGAAAGAAAAGGGTTTGGATTAGAGAATGGATGGCTAGAAGATCGTTAGGGGATACAATTACCATTTTTAACGAGCTTTACCATGAAGACCCACGAGAATATAAAGCAGTGGTGAGAGTGACACCTGAACAAGTTGCTGTCAGGCGAGTATGCGAGTGAAAACAAAAAATCTTGAAGTAACTCGGATGCTAGCTACTGTCCAACTCACACGTGCGAATTACTCGTAAGCGACGTCCAAACAGTGCGAGTCACTGCAGTGCAGCTACTCGGCAGGCTGACTTGTACGCCAGCTCGCACTGTGTAAACTAGGCTTTAGATAACGTACACAAAGTGCCAAACTCTACCTATAAGGAACATTACGTTAAGGCGCAGATACAGATCGTCAGCTGCTTGATTCTAGTCTACAGCTCGACTCAAATGTCAGCCACCGCGTGTATCGTGTCTGACATTTAACTGCGGACACCGACTGACCTTTCAAATGCACTCTTTGAAAACTTAAATACTCGTAAGGGCTTTAACCACAGAGCAGGGACAAAAAGGTGGTGTCGTAATGTAATAGTTTTTTTTCAACTTGTAGGAAGTGAACAAATTTTAATTTTCTTCTCGATCTTCGTCGTCATCTCTTTTCTTCTACATTAAAATGCTAGCAGACTCGCCTCTCAAGCCAGAGAGAGTGGGTTTCGACTTAGCCGAAGGCACGCACGAATTTCATTATTATTTGCGTATTTAATGTAATCTGCTACATAACTGGACCCCGGTGTATGGCGACAACCTCGCCCCGTGTCACGTTTGGGACTAATTATCGTCCGGCGGCGTGTGGGTGCTATACACCTCTGCCAGCCCCTGCGGGGGAAAGGCGTGACGATATGTATAATTCTAGTAGATGACCAATAAGCCTGAATATTACCTATTACTCCACCGACAAGATCAAACACAGGACGAAACGGTTAGAACTCCCTATTTCTTAAAGTCATCTCAGATAATTATAAGTACCTGGATGACCGAGCTTTGCTCGGTATTTTTTTTTTAATTGTGCACAAAAAATAGTATTATTGTTCGCCAATAGATGTCAGGAAGAGTCATATTTTTCAGTTGAGACTACTCAAACGCCTCCTTTTTGTTATTTTTCTTCCAAGTTTATGTTTAAGTTGATTATCGATAAAACACGAATAAAATGACATTTTCTAAAAATGATTCCTAGCTAGATCGATTTATCGCCCCCGAAACCCCCTATATACTAAATTGTATGAAAATCGTTGGAGCCGATTCCGAGATTCCAATTATATAAATATATACAAGAATTGCTCATTTAAAGATATAAGATATGATGATTTTCTGTCTGCACTATGCAGTGGAATGAAAATGTCAAAAAAATAATCCTATTTTTTCCATTCGCTGGTAATTGTAATGACATCAAGCGAAATAATAGCACTAAACATAAAATAACCGCCAATTTCACTTTAGCAATTTGTACCTTATTATGCTCTTTAGAATATTGGAATTCGCTTGTGAAAAGTTACTTATGCCTTCCCTTCTTTGTCTGTGTTCCATGGCTCTACTTTAACGATGGGATTTATTAATAGGCCTGTCTATCAATGGACAAAGGGCTTCGTTGTGTCTAGCCTGTCTAGCTAAATGATAAGTGTCAGTGAAAATCAATTACTATTCAATTGCGATAAAGACCGATTTCCCTTAACCTGATTTTCTCAAATTGGAGTAGCAATTTTCATTTTAAATGTGATATATTGACGTTGATTGGGATCAGAAGGTGTCGTTGTTGTTATCTCAAATTAGAACGGAGAAGTTACACTACAGCATTGTGCTGGCTCATGGGATATTAACTCTGTTAGTTTAACTATCATGTTTTTTGTTACGTGACTTACGTGAGAGACGTTTCGGGTCCTTTGTGTTTTAGGAAGGACCAGGATCACCAGAGAAACGGCCACGGTGCGTTTTTCATTAATCGAAATCAATGAAGGTCGAGGTCTATAGTTACGTAGTAACTAGTACTTATATAGTCGCCTCAAAAGCTTTTTCAGTAGACCAGCTCATTAGTAGCATTAGATAGAGGAGCCACCATCGTATTTCGTCAACAAAACTAATAGCCTCCTTAAAAAGGAATTTAGTTTCCGCATTTCCCCACATTTATAGAATAAGTTGGTCGCAGTATAACACTGAAACCGCGATCTGTGGCACTCAACACCCACGGGGCCATTAAATCAGAGTTTTACGGCGTCGTCGAGTGGAATCGCGTAATGAACCGTGATGATGGTGCAAGAGGAAGCCCGCTGATTAACTGGCCTAGTTCTCTGGTTCTATTTATCTCGACTTACTAAACGAGTTTAATTGGGTTAAAGTTAGTTTAAAGACAGACACATGGAACCTGAACATCGTTTTTTTTTTATCATAGCTTCCCAAATACTAATAGTACCCCGCGTTTTCACCCGCGGTCCCACAGGGCCTGTTTTTTTTGCGATGAAAGCTTTTACCCTATGTCCGTTTCTGTACCCTAAATACAGTGTAGGCAAAATTTCATGATGATCGGTTGAGTAGTTAAGGCGTGAAAGCGTAACAAACAAACAAACAAATACACTTCCGCATTTAATATATTAGTTGGGATGAAAAAGAGGAATAGTTTCCAATTTTGTATGTAAGGGGTAATCTCTTGAATTCCTAGGCCAATTTAAAAAAGTTTTCGATATCCAAAGCTAATTGATTACTGAGTATCATTGGTAATATGAAATGAAACGAGCAAAGTCGAGGGCAGATAGCTACTATAAATATCACCAATACTCAGGTTCGTGTTAGAAAATAAGAGTCCGCTTGCACTTTAAAGCAAGGTAAGCTTAACCAGGTCGTAACTTAACCAGCAGTTTAATTGAGAATCTACGTGCAGCTTCTACTGACTCCGCAGATTTTGCCCCTATAAAAGGGGGAGGGAGTCTGTAATCAGCTGAGCTCAGCTTTAGAGAGCTTTATGAGCTTTGGCACTCTGTGAGAATTTTGTAACTTGAACGAAGAAGATTGGTGCTTTTAGGATTAAAAAAAGAACCTGTGTTCTTATTTGGAAAATTTACTAGAAGGGAATTTCTGCCGTGTAAGTGTAACTATGGCGAAAAGAATTGTTTGTTTGATGTTTGACAACTTCTTGTGAAGTTTGGCTCTTGATTATTTGTAATTGGATGTTTATTAATTTGAGTAAATCTTGAAATAGAATCAACTTATTCCAAAGAAAGCCTTATTTAAAGACGATGGCCCACCGCGGCTCACGGAGAGGCTACGCACGTGTGTCTAGCTTCGCTTTGCAAGAAAGTGTATGTCATAGTATCCACTGCTATCCACGGACACGCTACGCATGTATATGAGATTCAAGTCATCATTGCTACACGCGTGGCTTGCCCGAATAAACCGCCCACGCATCTCAACGCCATGCACGCTGTGCATGCGGTACATGGCTATGCGTTGAGCTATGTCAATTCAGTGCGTAGCCTCTCCGTGCCCCACGGTAAGCCACGCTAGTTTTACATAGTCGTGGGTTCGTAGCGGTGGAAACGTAGACCCACGTTGTCTAACATCGAAGCCACGTAGCTAAAATGCGCCGCGTGGCCGTGCCAAACGTGCGTTGCGGTAGGTTCGCGCCTTAATTCTGGTTGTGGGTACAACCGCCGGTCGCATACATAGCTAACTATTAGGTATCTAATCTGTGATATAGCCTCCATATGTCCAGTGCAAATCCGGCCTCCTCCGGCTATGCAAACATATCTGTCGGAATTAGGAGCATTCTGGATTCCATAGGATAGATTTATTCCAGAAATCCGTACAAATCTCGCTCCTTACTGTGAGGGACACCATATCGTTATTAATTTATATATCTACTAACTGGTAATTTTAAAACTTATATGTATGTATGTTTGTTCAATGTCACTTCATACACTGTCCTCCTTACAAATAAACGTTGTGTTTGGGCAACTGGGGCAAATGCGTCTGTGGGGCATTTGCATCTTTTGAGAATTAGTTACAAACCCTTCACAAATTAGGCAAGTAACGCCATCTAGTACAGATTATTGCAACAAAAGATTAAAAAAGATGAGGTGTCGCCTAATTTGCGAAGGATTTGTCAGTAATTCTCGAAAGACGCAATTGCCCCACAGACGCATTTGCCCCAGTTGACCCTAGCGTCGGAATAATCAATTATAAACATTATAGTCTTTTTCGATCGACATACAAAATTTAAGGGCTAGAGGAAGACAAAACACCAATCTTACTTTTAAATCTTAATATATATAAATCTCGTGACACAATGTTTGTCCTCAATGAACTCCTAAACCACTTAACCGATTATAATAAAATTCGCACACCATGTGCAGTTCGATCCAACTTGAGAGATAGGATAGCTCAAAACGCGAACGAAGTCGCGGGGTGACAGCTAGTATTACTATAAAACGTTTATTAGTAAGGGCTTATGTATGTAGACTGTAGAGTCGTTAGCCAACTCGATCAGACCGCGAAGAACTTGGCTGTGCGGTTTAAACGTCACCTTATGAATATACTAGCACATCTGCCCGCGACTTTGCCCCAGACGAGATCTGTCTCACCGAGGCTTACATGCTCCATAGTAAGCTGCATCATTGCTTAACATCTGAGAGCCTGGTGAGATGGCAACCAAACGCAAGCCTATTTACCTCTAACAGAAGTTAGAAAAAATGCCTATGAAACTTCAAATCAGTCCGTGATTTTACATTTTTTTAAAACATTAATTCGTTCCGGATGTTACCACTCACAAATGTTCAAAGTACACAGTTCTCTTTATAATACACACAAGTATAGACGTATATTCTAGTAAGTACATATTTCATAACACAATAGTTCGTCACGCCTTTCCGCCGAAGGGGCTGGCAGAGGTGTAATACAACTAGTCGCTGGACGATATTCAGTCTCAAATGTGACAAGGGGCAAGCCTGTTGCCATACACCGGGCTCCAGTCTTGTAGCAGATGACATATAATACGCACATAATTATGTTCACACAATGAACAAATTGGTGCGTGGTTGGCTGGGTTCGAACCCGCTCCCTCTGGCTTGAAAAGCGGGCTTTCTCCTACTAGGTTACGAGTATCATCACTCATCATCGCACATATTGCAGTTAATAAGTAAATAGGTGCTTACTTCTACTGCCAATCTATTGCGCACGTGCACCGAGGGGATTCAAGAGTATAGAAGCCAAAAAGCTAACCCTAATTGATTTAGCGAAGTACTAAACTCCAAAGAGTGACCTAACTAAATTTTATTATAGGCTCGAGTCGGCTAGACGATGCTTAATACGATGACCTTTATTTAACTTTCAACATAATACATGTTTAAACATATCAGTGTATTTGTTAGCCACGATATGCTTTATTATGCTTCCTTCCAGTATTGGATCCAGGAACCTTTACCTTTTTTTGGTTTACCTTTAAAGGCCTACCTTCAGCCATGTCAAGTCCTATCTAAACAAATCCTGGTTCTGCCCCTGTTTCCCTCTTAACCTATTGCTATGTATATATTTGTTTAGATTAGAACAGAGTAGTTTGGTACATACTCGAATCATTTAAGCTACCGTCACCGCAGAACTAGTTTCCATTCCAGCATTAGCATATCTATACTTTTGTTAGGGGTGGGGCAGAAGTAAAGAATTGTTGAGGTGGGCAGGAGTAAATATACTTACTTTTTCACGTAAAAACCTAACTCTTGAGCTTCGAGTTAGTAGGGTGGGCAGATACGCCATCCTCCTTACGGCATCGTGAGTACATCCATGCATTCCAGGCTAGAGTGTATGTACTGACTATGTACTCATACCACCATAATTTTACAAACAGCGAATTCAGGGAGTGGGAGGCGAGTTAAAGAGCTCACCTTCCGAAAGTATCTAATTCACACTCGAAACAGTCTAGATGATGTCTGTTTACAGTGCTCGTTACTTAGTTTTCATTTAAGTCAAGCTCACAATCAAAATCTTACCCACCTTGATAAAGTTTTCTTTCACTTAAGTTAAAAAGTTAAGCTCCTCCAAACCAAAATTCTGGATCCGTCACTAGCTGTAGTCTAACGCCTAGTTTGCCAAACATAAAAATGTCTACATCTTAGATCCGCCCTGCGACTAGCGATATTGTCGACTTATTTCGCTGGTGGAGAACCAACGCCCCACCATCCATAAACGATTTCATTCCGAACCTAAAGTGTGTTTACCAGTTTTCAATTTTCACTGCTCGAATTCACTAAACAATCTACACGCTCTGATTCCCATAAAACGCTGTAACGGCTCGTGAAACTTTTTATTGATTCATGAAAAATATCATTCATGTCCACGGACAAAGGATGGCTTCCGTGTAACATAACTGTAATACCCAAATCACTCTCTTTCATGTTTTATGACCCAATGATGCCAGAGATTACATTCCGAAATTTTGTCATTACAGTTTGCTGTGCGCTACAAAAACATTTAAAAGTCGTATCTCCAATAATCCTTATTAAAATAGGTTAGTAGTGACAAGGATTAACTGGAGACGGAAGAAGATAAGGAATTAAAAGATACCCTAATTACGGATAATAACAATAAACATTATCTTTTTTGTTGACAGTCGCCGCATAGTCTCGTTTACTTTTATAGCTGGATCACAGGCTGGATTATCCAATATGGGGACAATCTTTACGATCTCATCTTCAGGATTGTCTCCTACGTAGTAGTTAACTGTGAGGGATTTGCTTGTGAATTTTGCTCTTTTTTAAACCCCTGACGCAAAAACGATGGGATTTGATTGTTCGATTGTTATAAGTTTGACGTGTCAGTGTGTGTGTGTGTGTGTGTGAGTGTGTGTGTGTGTGTGTGTGTGTGTGTGTGTGTGTGTGTGTGTGTGTCTGGGGTATCGCAGCTCCCGAACGGATGAACCGATTTTGATTTTGTGATATTTTTTTTGTTTGAAAAGTGAATTAGACGGGAGTGTTCTTCTATGTTTGATGAAAATTGGTGTTGATGAAAGTCGGTGTCGGGATTTTTTTTATTATTGAAATTATTTAAAGGTCAGGTTTATCATGTGTTTCAGCAACATCATATTTTGTAACATGGACATAGTTACAAATGATGTTGCTAACGATATATTTAATTTCATCGAACCATAAAACTATTCTAAATAATTAGTTATCATCTACAGCCTTTCTTGTCCCACTGCTACCTATTTTTTGGTTAACAGGTTAAGATTCATTAAACCCGTGGTATCATCTCTCATATCCTCGCTCCTTCAGGCACCTGCATCAACAAAGATGAAGAAAATGTTAATCTCACTCTACTCTGTTCTTGAATTTCTCTCGAATCTCTTTGGCTACATTTCTTTTAGAGAAATCTACTAAGTTTCTTTCTTTAGTTTTTCTTTAACTTTGTAGTTAAAGTTAAAGAAAATATCGTCCATTTTTATAGGCGACATCATGTTTTGTTTCTATTGCAATATTTTGTCCTATCTACGCTAGGCCATCTTTATTATTTCTACCATACAGACATAGACGTTCCCTTTCACTAATAACATTATCCGGAGATGGATCTACAGAGCGACCAGATTTTCGTAGCGTTAGTCAAACGATAAAACTAATATTTTCCACGGAGACTGTCAGATTTGTAAAGTAAATACGATAGTGACACCCCCACTCAACTCAGCAGATAAATTGGTCTGCGTAGCATCCCTATCTAATCTTTACGATTCTTTCACATGCGCGTCGTATGATGGAAATATGAAAACTCTCACGTTTTTGGAGATTACGCTGGGAATTGATTTTTAGATTGCTTTTTATCTCTGAGATAGATAGGTATTGTTTTTTGCATTAGTCTCTATCTCTATCTACATTTTTATTTAAAGAGAGATCTACTATTTTAAGTGTAACCTTTAGAAATAAGTTAGGTCTGATAATGGCATCGATTATGATGTTCAAACTAACGACAGAACTAAAACTGCTTTGTCATGGAAGTCAATTAAACAAGGACAATACAACTTCTTTGTGTCATCGATCCGAAAATTAACAATAAAGGCCTTTCCCAGTATTTCAATAATAACACTTGGTCATGCCTACAGTATGGAAACGGAACATCAGTTGCGCGTAGTTAATTTTTCAGTCAAATTATAGAGCTAAACTCTTTCTGCAATTGGTAATGATAAGTGGGATACGTACGCTTTATTTATTAATTAATTTTTATTTAATAATTATTTATTCCCTTTGACATGACTATCATAGATACTCTTGTATGTCCTTTGTTCTCTAGCGTCAAAACACAGTGCACCAGGCTCTGTCTGTCAGTTTGTTATTAGCATTATTATCCATTTAAAGTGTTATTTACGTACTTAGTAACCTAAATCATGTAAACTTCCACAAGTTTCTGCGCAAATAACCGACACGAGTGTTTCATGTAGACACTGGACAAAGAGCAAATGAAATGAGTCGTACTACGCGACCAACTTATCTGTAGCGTTGAACGGGGAGCCACCGTCGTACTTTATGAACAAAGTTTACAGGTGTTCATGGAACATTTTTAGTTTCATCATTTAGACAACTCTTAGCTTATGTTGGACGATCTGTTACAACAGTTATTGACCACCACCAACACGAGATCGCACTTACCTTGAAAATATATCGAACATCGTAGTCATTGTTGTGATTATGCTCTTACTGGTTATGTAAATTCCAATAATACTCGTAGTTACGTAGAGTGTTCTTTGAAATTATCAGTAGGTGTAGATACAGAAGGAATAATAAAGGAAGTATTATGTAGATGCGCACTCGTAATTGCTAAGTGTAGGGGGGATTTTGAAAGTTACAAAAGTTTTCAAGTAGATGATTATGTTTTCTGTATTCTTTCATAATAATTTGTATTTAGTGTTAATTCAAAAGAATAGCACCTTGGCTTATTGACTATCCATTTACTCAATACAATACAATACAATACAATATCTTTATTGCACACCAAAAACTACATGAAAAACTTAAAAACTAAAATACATTTTTCGGCAGTACAAGGGCGACCTTATCGCCTAAAGCGATTTCTTCCAGGTAACCTTTGGATGGACAGGAACTTACAGAAATACGAAAAGGGTAGGTGGTGGACATAAAACTAAATTAAAATTTAAAAGATAATGATAAGTAATTTTAATAATAAGTACCTACTTAAATAAATAACCAAAAATAAATATAATATAATATATATATGAATGATTATAAATATTATAAATAAAATCAATCAATCTATCTTCTACTTAGGCCTCTCCAAGGCAACCCACTCATACCGATCTTTGGCATTCGGGTACACACATAGTCACTATCACAGCTTATTTTATACTTGATCAACTTTCCTCAATAAACTGTGATCTTTGAGCAAAGTTTATAAGCGGTAATATAATAAAATACACAACGCTTCGCTTGCATTGCACATAAAAGATCTGCCCCGAGCCTGCAACCTACTTATGCTTCCCGCTATCACATTTCAAAACCGTTTCGTCTTCCTGAAACCTCGTTTAGTAAAGACTTGATGCAACATTGTTATCACTGCAAACATTGCATTACGACGGCAAGTACACGCTGGCACTAGTTTCTTCACCGAGCGTGCCGTGGGCAACGATCCCGGGTTATTTATACCTTGTGACGCCAGACTGTAGACTAACAAGGAAACCAGGAAGACCAGCTGAAACGTGCAGGTGGAGCGAACAGAACATTGTTGCACATTCCTTAGGCTGCCTTTCCTCCAGAGAAAAAATACCAAAAGGATCACTTCGTTTACACAGCAAAGTGGTTTTACTGGTGGCTTTTTTCGGCACACATCCTCGCACCGATCATCTTCTGGTAGAAAGGCAGTCGGCAGTTGCTCGACTGCCGGCGATGAACGAGTGACGAGTAAAAAATTGTGTATGTATGTGTAACACTCACTCGGCGAGTTGGCGAACATCGCTGAGCGAGTGCTTTACATTTATTTACTCGCTACTCGCTCATCGCCGGCGTTTGAACAAGTTCGTTAAGGTGATGAAGTCATGAACAGTTCTATCTTCAGTTCTAATTGACTTGATCTGATATAAATTCTTCAGTAGATATTACCGCAATATTTTGACACTTTTTTAACACAGATTGTTTTCCCAATTCGCTTCTGATATCATAAGGTCCTCGTGTTCAAATATTTGTCAAGACTTCCTCAATCGTGGATATTTCCAAATATTTCTAGCTTTTCTGTTAGTGGACTGTAGTTATTGCAACCAATCTATAATATGTTATAGATATGTTACCGGCAATCTGTATAATTCAGGTATTACAATACCCAGGCAATGTATAGAGTACCTGGAGCATTCAGGCAATGTATGAAATGTAAAATTATTGTCCGTTACATACTGTGCCTAGGTAATCTTTACATTTCCTAGAGATTGTATACAGTACCTGCATGTCCACCGGCAATGTGTAAAGTATATAAATTTGGTCTATATTTATCATCCATGTCAAAAAAATAAAATAAAAATGAATTCCGAAAATCCATGAAACGAATAGCAATTCTGATAGACAGTATGATATTATAAAAACCTAAAACCTCTCTTGCCCGACTCCTTATTATTGGGGCAAATCCGACTTGAGTTGGTTAGGTTACAATAACACTAGAAATAAGGATAGGATAGCTGTACCTAGATTTAGACCGACTTAGTCAAATAAGTCCTTTTTAGACAACGTTCGTTTTTAAAACAAAATCCCGAAATACAAAACAGGGCTCACTGAAAGAAAATTCAAATCACATGTAAAAACTACATTAATGAAAAGCGGATATTATAAGGTTAACAATTGTAAGATGTCTTGCGCCAAATAGATCCGATGTAATATTATGTTACCTAGTTGTAAGCCAAAATTTGAAAAACAGTAATTTATTTTTTGGAAAAAAATAATGCCGCTCAGTTTCTTGCCTGTTCTTCTGAATAGTGGCTCTTTTTCCGAACAATGCGATTGAGTCTATAATAAAACTTTAACGTTCAAAAGTGTATCTTTGATACTCAATTGAATAAAAACATTTTGATTCTGACTTTTGGCTTTAGGTTTGAAGGCTAAGGCGGGAGCGGGAAGTGTGTTATTTTTTTTTTTTTTTTGTTTTATCAGCCCGAACCCTCCCCTTCTCAAACTGTATAGAATACCTATGCAAAGTATAAAATAAATAATATTTCACACAGTACCTTAAAGTTTTAGATATTCTATACATTGCTTAAGTATTGTATAGAATACTAGATTATACAGATATATTTCCAAATGAAGTCACTAGAAACTGTAACCGGGTTCTCCATTATTTTACCCGACTGCGCAAGAAGGAGGGCCTAAAAAGCTTGATGGATGTCCACATGTGAGGTATCATTTGAATCGTCTTGGTAGTGAAAGTGATAAATGGTACAATATTTTGCAGCCGGTTTTTAGTTTTTCTTTTTATAATGTTACTTGTCTTATTCACCTCTACGGTACAGATATAAAATATGTAGTTGCATCGTAGCCTGTATAATGCCTGCATAAATCTCAAACTGCAAGTGCAGAATTGTGAACATGTCGTCGAGTAGCCTGGAAGTGGCAATCAATATGGCCATTTCTATGCGCTGACCCAATTGTACAATGCTTCTGGTAGAGACGATATAGTTTGAAAGCTTTGTGCCTCCACTGAACAATGCTTGCATTCGAATTGGTACATAACTGTCTAATTATATCCTTGATGGTCATATCCGATATTTAGTTGGGCATGATTGATTGTGCACCTAGGTTTTCTCACAATGGAAAACTTTTTTCCTACTACCTTCATTGAATGCTATGCTTTTGTCAAATCTTTCATCAATAACGGTATCTTGACCCACTACACTCGTAGAATTGTTTATTAAAGTCAGTTATAAATATCTGGTATCAAATTAATAGCATGTGATGTGACTACGATGATCTCCATATTCTCCATTGTTTTCGCAACGGGAACCAATTGAAGACAATCGCAACGTATAATTTGGTCGCTCGGTGCTCATTCCCACCGTCACTGGGTTGAATCATAGGCGAATTGCGTACGGTTCTTTGTCCCACACCTTTATGGAAGGTTAGTCATCAGGTCGTGGAAATAACTGTTGGCTTTACGGAGCCGCAATAATATGCTCAGCAGGTGTGCTGAGAAAAATGTTGCAGTTCTTAGTAATTGTTATGTTCTAAGTGTGGTGCAGACCGTTGCGTACCGGTGAAAAATTTATCTGACTGCGTTATACACGTTACATAGGTACCTTATATGCGTGCCTTCTTCGCAGCACAACCGCAACGTTATATTATGATCTACGGAATCGTATATTATTAATCATATATTTCCATTAATCGATATTCCACGTATCGAAATTCGATATATTTGTTTGTGTCTTGTAATAAGTAAGTAATTGTTTTGTTTATTATTTTTGTCGTACATATTGCTCGACGTCCGTACGTGACGTCACCTGCCGGTTCCAACGGAAGACCAGCGCCGGTTGTCTACAGCAGCCGGCATTATGCTGAGGTGGGACCGGTTTGTGGCAAAAACTATGTTTTTTTTTAAATTGTGTAATTTTTATTATTTTTTATTTTGTAAGTAATTTTTGTTTTTGCTACAAATAAATATTTGTCTATTGTCTATGAATAGAAACGAAAAGTGCATGTTTTAAACTTAAAAGTACTCACGTTTTTTGTTTTTAGCTTGGTACTTACGTAGAATTCTTCCAAGGTTAGTCACTTAGTTAACCTTACGTTTACCCTAACCCTCGGCTTATTGCTTTGCTTTCTACCCATAATTACCCAGAAATCGTTTTCTATTTCAAACAGTTCAGATTAAGAACAAACTGCGCAGTTACCTACTTTTAAAATCAGGAACAAACAATATGATAACTACATTTTAGTATGCAAAGATTTATTTCAGTTTCACAGAGTGCTTTCTACACTCTCTGCCAATTCCAAACTTTCCGTTTCTCGAGAGTAATGCCAAAAGAAAAGTGCTCTGACGTCAGGGGCGCCATTAGGATAAAGGCATAAATGCACGCAATCTGCAAGACGGGTCAGGGCAGGTCAGGTCCACATTTAACCAGATTTTATGATCCTTCAACAGGATGTGCACTTTTAACTAAGCATTGTTTTGTGTGTGATTCGACTTCACAATTAAGCGCGAAGACAAAATCATGGGGCTTATAGAATGTTGAACTATTGAAATAAAGTCGAAATGCACACTTCTACTCTGCGTCGCGCCATTTTATTTTACTGAAAACCGGACACAACTAGACAGCAATGGCGTGATAATTAACGTCGATTTTTGAAAGTTAGCGAAAAGGAAGAGGCCTTGGGCAGTAGTAAATTGAGGAGAGGAGTCTATAATTAGTCGTCTAATTCGTTTATTTGTTTATTATCACTGTAGCTGTAATGATAAGCAAATTAGACAATTACCTAAACCTAACTTATACTATTGTTTACTTCGTAGTTTTTACTTCTTGATTCGACATCTCAGTTTGTTATTACAAAGAAAGTCTTGTGCCATATAGGTATTCGCAATTCAAAAATAAGCTTTTTAGAAGAATTTTTAATAGACTTTTACAATTTTTGCTATGAATCCGTCAAACTAGATGTTGACATCTACTTCTTGCACATTAAGTAAGGCAAGCCCGTACTAAACTAACGGACCAAATTGAACCAGTACAAGCTGCTGCAGCCCATTTTATCTGACTCGAACCGCGTCCTATAAGCGAAGCAATGAGCCGTTTTGTCAAGATTACGGCCCAAGATTTACGGTCATGTCACCGTCAATTACCACGATTGCGCTATTGAGTAATAAACGTAATTTACTAATCAACACAACGCATATACAGAAATACTGCGTAGATATCTACGCAGCATATAATATAGAGGCAATTTAGACATTACAATTTACAGATGAAGATATGTTCTGCATTATTTACTCCAGTTACCGAGTGTAGTTTCAATAGACTTAAGTGTACACGTGCTGCCTTTGATTAGATGTTTGTTTTGTTTCAGTTTTGCAGGTATCGTTTAGTCAGATTGTACACTCGTTCCTTTATTGATCATTGTAAATCGAAACGACGACTTTCACAACAACTTCTTTCTACAGATTTATTGTAAAAGCTTGTAACAGTTGTAACAAAGATCATCATGAGTCATAAACAATGTTTTTATTTAAAAAAACGTTTTTTTTTTTTGGTTTTTTTTTTAACATTGCTAACAATGGCGGCTAACTAAGCACGGATTTCACAAATCTTAACAGTTTTTATAAGAAAAAACTCACTAAAGCTTACAGCAATTGTTGCTCCTTTTAACTAGATCACGGCTATCCAACGCAGGTGTTATTTCGCGTTCTATTTGCGAGGATTTGCTGAATTTCACTCTGTTTGATGTTAATCAGTTTGGGCTTGCGTTTATCTCCGAACTGCAATGTTTACTCGTATATGCAAAAACGTAAGAGCTTTTAGGCCTTTGGCCTAAGGCCCTGGCTCTGATCTTTGGCCTTGTCAAACATTTTTTTTCTGTATTAACTTTCCATAAAGGTTTAATTATCTTTTAGGCTCAGAATGAATGCCTGCTTTTTGAAATCTATTATTTTGCGCTAATTGTCTACCTACCTAATTGTTTAATTATCTTGTCAGTCTTATTTAGATTTTTGTGCTTAAGTAATCGTTGTTGTTTACTAAGCTTTTCAATTATTGAATGTCACTGTCAACAAAACGTTAACAAACCTTACTAGGCTCTCATAAATCTTGCAGAGATTCCAATTTCAACCAAGTATCTTGTTCCGTCAACATTTCATCATCAAAAAACCATACCAGGCGCTTATAAGCTTGCAGAGATTCGCTGCAAGTAGGAGAGTAGTTTCAGTGTAGCGTGGCGGCGCCGGGAGATGCGCGGGGAATGGGGATGCACGACCTAGGCCGGCGGGTCACGCCCGTGTCAAGCAACTGGGTCGCAGGTTATTGCTTCACCCGATACCAAAATAAACCAGCACGCGTTATGAAATGTGATTCACGGACATGGTGCTGGTGACCGATTATGCACGGCTCGAAAATAGATGCAGTTTTAGCTAAATATGTTAGAAATTGGGCTATCATCGTTTTCGAACACGGTTTGTTCCCAAGCAATGATAGCCATGTGAATCTTGAACGTTTGGGCGCACTATTGGATATCGAGCTTGATTGTAAATTGAGACAAAGGAATTGTATGAATAAGAGCATACAGCTATTGAATACTCCCTACACAAAAGTGTAAACATAATATTACACAAAGTTACAGTAACCCATTCATTTCCATCTGAAAGCAGTAGCAGTGCAAAACGTCAGTGTTATTTGAATGCAGGTGGATCGCTGGCGAGATCGAGAGCTATCTCATCTAAATATAGGTCAGGTTGGGGTCACAGACTAAATAGTGGTAAGTAGGTATACATAATAGTTGCCGTCCGGCGCATTCTCGACAACTCACTTTGCAGGACATCCGGGGAACAAAGAAAACTTTATTCAGCTTTTAAATGAATGCGTCGAATGTCTCTTTTTATTGTCAGTGTTTTACCTTAAAAACCATTCCATAGGTTGTTTGTTTTTTTCGTCAAGTAAGGTCGAAAAGTCTTTCATAGTTTCGTGTGACTGTGGGTCCTATTAATGAATGTGTGACTGTAAATACCATGCGCTATTTTAGATCCTGAGTCGTTGCTTTCTGTTGGATAACTACAAACATACATATAGTCACGCCTTTTCCCCGAAGGGTAGGAGGGGGAGGTACTCTTCCCTCCACTTGCTACAATCCTGGCACACATTTTTCGCTTCTTCTACTTCCATGTGTCTTTTCATACATTTTCGTCGGTCACGAGTACTCTTGATCTGATTATTATTGGATTACTAAACTCGTAGATTATTGGCCCTACTCTTACTACTAGAATACTAATCTATTTACATAGTTTACTTACTGCTACTGTGCTGTGGGTAGCTAATTATAATTCTTTAGTGCAACTTGCAAAATATAAGTAGGTTGGAATGACGCCCTCACCTAAGTCAGAGCAGAATGTAAACAAATATTTTATGCACCGATTCATGATTTAATTTTAAATTTATGAGCTCTACAGTTTTGAAGGTCACTAGATATTCTAGGTTAACGTTTTTCTGTGATTTTAGATTACCTACACTACATAGCCACTATTGCTTTAAGATCAGCCATCATAAACACGAATTTATGACTTTATAAACTGGTGTCTTAAAGCATGATAAAAGGGATGTCTGTAGAGTTGAAATTTGGGGTCCTTTTTTGTTCTCAAAGCATTTATTCTCTAAGTCTAATTGTCTCCCGAAATGAGATGTTAATTGCTTGATACTTTGCACTTTATTTTAATCAAATTTAAATTCTACGAAAGTAATATAATCTCGCTAGTAGTAGTGCGGTTCAGACGCGCCGTGACTAAGGGCACAGTTCGTTCACTTCGTCTGGCGAATTTATTTTGTTTGTGTAATACTTTGTGGTACAACCCCACCGTCGCGTCAGGGCTAGCACGGATCGGAGACAAATTTTCTTTTCACTGTTTTTATCTGCGATTTGATGTGACAAAGGTAGAATACGGATATGTTTATCTCCTTCTCACGGGTTAACAATTGTGGCAAGACAATTTGTCCACGGCCCATGCTAGCAAAACAGGCTCATCGTTTTCTCCCATGGTGGGACAACGGACACTATTTTGTCCTAAGAGCTCTGTGACACTAGTGATTTGCGAACTGTTTCAAAGCGAGGCGATTGCGCGGCGTTCGCCGTGCGCTTGTTGCGAGCTCGCGGCCATCACGCCGCGCAATCGCCTCGCTAGTGTGACAGAGCTCTTAGACAAAATAGTGTCGCAAATCGCTAGTTGAATAAGGCGCTAGGCGCTAATAATCTTATGACTTTATGAGACAAGTTAGGTGTAAGACGCCTCACTAAACTTTAAAACATTTAATGCAACCGACACACCTGTGTGTTCTTGTAAATTAACAGTGCCGCTAGCGACTAGCGCTAGTGGTGTTCGGTATTTGGCGCCTCAGTGCGATTTGTTTTCCCGACATGCGCAAAGCTTTTATGAAAATCTTGGCATTGAATGTGTTAAATTTATGCTACTTATAAACTTGTCATGTACAGTGGAGTCATTATTTTGTTTCATCGTAATGCTGTCTTACCCTTACTCCAATGTTCCCCAGTTCTGTGCGACTTCTGAAGGCTATCCGAAATGAGTGAGTTTTGAGTGAGTGAGTCTGAACTCTTGTGAGTCAACAATAGCTCAGGATTATTTTTAAAATAGCGTGTCTCGTTTAAATCAGCAATATGGGCTGTAAAACGTTTTGTTTTTCAAATTTGAATGGAGATGAGTAGATTTGGCTCGGATTTCGAGTTTTTATTGTTGACGATGAATTGAGTGACATTTGCACTGATGTGAAGATTATGGGCTGTCTACTGGTATTATTGGATTAATATTGAATAGTTAATCGAGTTTTTGTCTTGTACAGGATTATTGGTAAAAAGAATCCTTAGCTGAAAGAGACTCGGAAAACTTATCGTTATGCCTTTTGCCACGTGGTTCGACCGCGTGTTTTTTTGTGACCTACCTAAGATTTAAAATAGAACCAATCTAGATAGATAAACACTTTATTGTTCCCCAGAAATAACAGAACAGAAAAACTTAAACTGTAGTGTAACAACTGGTGGCTTTATCACTAAGAGCGATCTCTTCCAGGCAACCTTAGGATAGAGAGGGTAGGTACATATGAAAAAGTATGGGACAGGACGTGCAAAAATTAACAAATATAAAAAATAAAATTAATTAGATTCGAAATATTGTTCTCACACTAAAAGGTAATTTACACTAAAGAAAATACTTGTACGGAACAGTTGGTATTATTGTCACGACCATAATGATCCCACAGTGAAAGTGGTTCATGAAGCTTACCTTTTGTTTTTTCGCACCTGTCTGAACCCGAAGGTTATAAATCTTGCTAATTTCACGTCAAAAATTAGCCCAAACATTTGTTATTCTGTCCGCATCACTTTCCTTTTTCCTGAAAAATAACCGCCAAGCCACTGCCATAAATTGTGCAAAAATGTTTGTTTATATTAACGGTGAGAGCTCTCAGTGTTTGAAAAACATAAATGACTTGTATTGGATAAATGCATGTGCTGTGGATTATATTACAGGAGCTGCTCCCGTCTGTTATCATTATAAATGACTCTCTCGGTGGCTCAGTTGGTAAAGATCTTGCCTTTTAAGCTCAGGGGCGTGGTTTCGATTCTCACCTAAGGCAAACATTTATGTGATGAACATTTGTGTTTGTTCTAAGTCTGGGTGTTAAAAATCTGTTAAAGTATGTATTTAAAAATATATAGAAAGAAAGAAAAGAAAGAAAGAAATTTATTTTGAAACCATACATACAATTAACAATATAACGACAAATAAAAGCAATTAAACAAAATAACAAACAGATACTAATAGATACTAATATATATAACAAACAACAATAATAAATTACAATTATGTATGTGTTTCAAAAAGGCTCCACCTCAGCATAAGCTGTTTAATCAACAGCGCTGGTCTTCCGGTGGAGCCTTCAGTTAAATACACATGTACATATACACATGTATGTGTATTTTCGTCTCCGGCAGCCATAGTACAAGTTTTGCTTAATTCGGGATCAGGTGACCGTGTGTGGAAAATGTCCCGAATTTATTTATTTATTTATATAATACGTCTAGGACCCCGGATAGGCTCATACATAGATAAGATAGGTATACTACCTACTTAGTTCATTATCTATTTTTAAGGTTTGGTTTCTTTCTGTCGGTGGTTGCAGCTGAACCCATTTGGGTGTAGGTATAAGTTGGCAAAGAAGTAGAGTGTATTGTGATGACTGAGATAGAATACTATATGAACCTACCTACTTGAAAATCTTGGAACACAGCAAGCAAATGTTCAAATCAAGCTTACACGCTAAGTCCCACTCAACAAATCTTTTAGGTACAACTTTTTCAAGTCTGTGAAATTTTATGCTACACATTAACGAACAGGAAGTGCTTTAAAATGCATTTGTATATTTTTATTGCGAGTGGTACATTCTTGGCGGTACTTCCGGCGGGTGGCGTGTAAGTGGCAGTAGGTGTAGTAGGTAGTGCAGTACACTCATTAACATTTATGTACCTTTTCGCAATAAAAGCTAACGGAATTTTTCTGCAATCAAAATACCGCTACATTTTGCCTGATAAGATGTAAATGAATTAATTTCGATCAGAATACTATTATATACTAGCTGCTCTCCGCGATGTTACCCGCGATGAAAAACTAGCCTATATGCTATTACAAACTAAAATCTATCTCTGTGTCTGTGTCTATGTTTCATCCCGATCCGTTCAGAGTTCAGCCGTTCTGGGCGATTAAGTAACAAACATCCATATATCCATTCAAAATTTAAGCATTTAAAATATTAGTGTGACTATTTGTCATACACAAATGTATCTAATAGAATGTAATAAATAGATACATACGAGTATATACATATCGTCACGCCTTTGCCCCGAGGGGGCTGGCAGAGGTAAAATACAACACTCAAACTTTACCGGACGATATTCAGTCACAAATGTGACAGGGGGCGAGCCTGTCGCCATACACCGGGCTTCAGTCATGTAGCAGATGAGCACAATGATTGCACAATGAGCAAATTGGTGCGTGCCGTCGGCTGGGTTCGAACCCGCTCCCTCTGGCTTGAGAGGCGGGCCTTCTCCCAACTAGGCTGACTATAACCCCAACAAAACCGACAAAAACCTGAAAAACTGGCCATTTGTTTCTTTGTTTTCACGCCATCACACAGTGTTCTCTGTAGAACAAGCCAGGTGGACAAAAATATATTTTCATTGTTTCGGAACCATGAAAATATATTATAATAATATAAAATAAAAAAAATAAAAAATACATAGTTTTATGTATAAGAAAAAATATTTTATATTTACACTATTATAAAACAGAAAAAAATACTGAAATAATAATAACAATTACCTTAATCTCTACAAATATTACCGCTAATTATATGTACAACCTTAGATTATTACATTATTTACAAAAATTACAAATACTAACACTAAAAGGTAATATAATACACTACAGGTACATTAAAACTAATTGTCAATATCGGAATCATCGGATTCTGTATCGGATGATTCCGATACAAGATAGTCTTCCTGACTTTGTGGAGGTCTTAGTTGCTGTGGAAGTCGAGGCTCTATAGTAGGAGCTATAATGAGCTTTAGGACCTCCGCACACAATTTATTCGACTTTTTTTGGAACTTCCCGCAGGCTGTTGATCAGAGGATCAGATGTTATAATCAACATATTGAGCAAATCTCTTTCGTGGCTTGACGCGAGCACTTTCTCGTGTTGTGCTCTCTGAATCTTTATTTATTTGATCGATAACATCGTCGATGATGGACGAGGATTTTGCGAGATGATATTGTTAGCTTCGTCGATTAACCTAAGAGGAACAAACGAATAAACAAAAAGGAACTCATCAGTGTCTTCGCTGTTCTCAAATCTCTGTGTGTAAGCACTATGACCGGAACTCCCGTCACAACCCCATTTACTTAAAAGAGTAAATGATGAATTGGGGAACACACTTGTGACAACTTCTTTCTAAGCTTCTATTCACCGTTCCGCTGTTTTGTTGAGTAAAGCTTGTAACTCAATTTCTGCTCGAGATTGTGTCACAACAATGTGCTCCTTTTGTGCTTTTTTTGATTTAACAATGCAATTATATGATGGAAACACATGGTGCCCGACCTTCATAGTCCATTTCCTAGTCTGTTTATAGGAGTGAGTGGTCGACTTCGAGTCGAGTCTATATAGTAGGCTAATGCCTCGTCACTACTTAGTGGTCTATTATTCTGCACAGCACTGGGTTGTTGAAGGCTAATGCATACACTCGCAGAACTCGGATTTTTGCCAATGTCCTTTATAGCCCTGGCAACGTCCTTTTTGGACACGTATTTGTGTCCAGTAGATCGTGCAGCTACTTCTGCAGCAGTCATCAATTCGCCAACACTCCGCGAGTAAACTAAATCTTCAAGTCTACGTTTTTTAGTTTTGAAAGACGAATCTTCGAAGTCTTTTTTGGGTCTTCCGGGTCGAGAGTGGTCAGTGGATGAGGTAGAAGGTTGCGGTTGAATTGACCGCACGCAGAACTCTAACTCTTCGCCTTCTAGCCACAACTTATTCTTGATAAGAAAACGCTCCCTTGACTTTCCTGAAGAAACCCATTTGGAAGCGATTTTTGAAGAAATACTGGCTAACTTCATCTTAATGTCTCTTTGACTATCTTCAGAAATTTCAGAAAACTCAAACTTAGACGAAATAAATTCAATTAGACGATCATTTCTTTCGTATTTTTTGTGTCTAAGCCATTCTTCGAAAAACTCTATTTTATTAATAGAGTGAAGCTTTTCTGCAAAAAAGAGAAAAAAAGATAGTTGTACTCATTTGTGCTACGTAAAATATATGTCACAATAATCTATAGTCATGCAGCTAAAACATATAAAAAAATTAGCCTGGATACAAGAGGATACATGCTTTTCCCATACTCGATAAGTTTGAAATCAAAGAAAAAATATGTTTTTTTTTGTGTTTTCGTTGATAATCTACTCTAATGATTTTTAAGGCTCATTAAAAGATTCTAATAATAAAATATTGATATACATACCTTCAGAATTGAAATCCATCACTAAACTTTCCACAAAATTAAAAACTGCCACAATGAGGTGCTAGTGAAAGTGTCGCTAAAATGCAACTGACCTATATTTTAAATTACATTTACCTCATTAGCTCACTTTGATAAACAATGACTCATTAGTATGGAATGTTAGACATAAATAGTTCTTGGAATTGGGGGTTTGGGGGTTTTGTTTACAGGTACATAGTACTCATTTCCGGGAATTTGATTACGACTTTTGTCCACCTGGCTTGTTCTACAGCGCACACTGTGCATCACTATCAAACTTCCGTAATAAAGCAGCTCGTATTTTTAAAGCTGATTGTGCACCGTCTCGCTCCATTTCGTGCAGCGTTTAGCATGAATCATTGACCTTCCGCACCGTTCCCTTTGTTCAGATAAACACTGGAATCCTTCATAATAAAGTGAATCCTTGGCTTGAGAGCTGCTGAGCTTATCTTTTATTGCAACACCCGCAGTAAAGTATTAGGGAAATACTGTTTTGTAAATTTGCAGCTTTCAGAGCTTGCAGTCTTGACCAACTTAGACTACTGGGCCCTATTCCTACAGTTCGCGATAGTTTCTGGTCTTTGTCTCTCTCGTTTGAAAAGTCATAGGAGTAAAAGCGACCAGCATCGGTATTCACAATCATTCGGAATCGTTTCTCAAATTATTCGAATCTCAGTCCGTATTCATAAGTGTTTAAACGTGATTCACTCTTACGATCGAATTCATACTCGAGTCCCTATTCCAAAATTTTTATAAATTGTATAGGTACATCAGTTACGTTAGAATAAAATAATCCAAAATAATAATAGTTAAAATGTCAAAAATAAATATGGAACAGCTGACTTTTTTACGAGCATAAGGGTTGGCTCCATTGTAAAAGTTGTTCATAATGATGAGTACAATTACCCCCTTTTGGCTTTGTACACCCTATACCGATAACCCTGTATTTAGGTACCTACTCTTTGTTACAATTATATAGAGCACACAAAAGGTAGATTATAAAGATTAGGTAACACGCGTGCGAGAGAGGATTAGGTTACTTGTTTTCTACACACACACATAGGTAAACACAATATTTCTTTGGTACATCTTTTCGTGAAAGTCCACGTCACAGAGTAATACCTGTAAATGTCCATGTATCCTTTTACTTTGTTTTCGTTTATTTTCCACAGTCATTGCAATTCGGTCGAAACAATGAGATATATTTATAAGGGTGATTCGTTTCTCTTTTTCGAAAAATTACGAAATTAATATTTCAAACACTTTTTTTTTGTATTTGGAGCTAGAGCGGTAATTATTGTACTTGCATGATAGTGGAATTTGCGATTATCTTGACATAGACCTATCTTAGAAATCAATTTAAACCTACTTAGTTACTCCTAATTGTCGTTTTGAAATGAAACTTTGTATGTATATCTACAACAGCTGTTTTGGGTAAACGCACAGCAAAGTGCGTTAAATCATTGTTATATTAAGTTACTTAATAAATAAAATAAATAATAATGTACTCGTAGTTTGGATGACAACATCATAATTTGGTTTTTCGAAGCTGATCTGATTAACGATGGAGCTAGGAGGTGGAAAGCATGTTTTGCAGTTTTTGATTAAATTTCATATTTGCCTACGTAGCAATTATAATTTTACACCCTTTTCTGAAAACCTTGTATAATAGTTTAGTTTACCTATAGTTTGGCGCAGACACCAGCCTACTTAATAATGTAGATCTAATAATTGATGTGGTAAAGTCTGACAAAACTCTTTCTGACAAAAAGTCAGTCAAAAAGTCTTTCTGACAGATTATTTTATTACAGTATAAATTGTAAATTTAAAAAAAACTCGACAACCATAGTTAAGAATAATTTCGATCACACAGAATACTGCATCAAAATCGGTACATTTGGGAAATATGCCACAGACAGACACCAGACACACGATAGGGGTGTTCTTAGATCGTCATGTGTGTAAACTACGAGTACACATGACAAACTAAGAACACCCCTCTTTTTGCGTTGAGGGTTAAAAACGCTTAGTTTCGTTTCAGGGCCAAGTACCAAAAACGCTGCAATGAACTAGATTTTAGTAAAACATCATCGTAACTATCACTAGTTACAAAAAAACTATGAAAAATAATATTATGCAAATTTTATTTAATTTTATCAATGAAGTAAACCGCTCGCACCTGAGCAGCCACTAAACTAAGGTCGCCTAATTAAATAAGGTTCTTCCTCGCCGTTTCCTCTAATTAAAAATATGCAAATGAAACCATCAGGTGCTCGGAGACAAGGGCGGACCTTGATAATGAGAATACGGTGCGCCTTGACCTGCGGGGCCGCGAATATGTTATCTCTGATATACTTAACATAACATATCGTCACGCCTTTCCTTCGAGGCGTTGGCAGAGGTGTAATACAACACCCACACTTCGCCGGACGATATTCAGTCCCAAATGCGATAGAGTGAGCCTGTTGCCATACACCGGACTCCAATCATGTAGCAGATGTCACACAATACGCACATATGTTACACAATGAACAAATTGGTGCGTGCCGTCCGCTGCGGTTGAACCCTCTTCCGCTGGCTTGAGAGGCGGGCGGTCTCCAACTAGGCTACCATCGCTTTATTGATATTTCGCTGATATACTTTGAGCTAAAAAAACATCCAAATCTAGTTGCAGTCAGTTAGTCGTTGTCAACGAGCAGTCTTACAGTGTTTTTCTGTACCGAAGATCACAGCATCGCAATAATTTATGATTTTGGCCACCACTTATGCTTCTGTAAGCTAAAAGATTATGTAAAAATATTATTGTGTTAGCTTTGATTACACTTTCATTGTGCGGACTGCTAGAGTGTGGAATACTCTGCCAGGGTGTGTTCCCTGACACTTAAAATCTAGGTGTTTCTTCTAGTCAAGCGTGCTCCATCTTAGGCCGCATGCCCGCATCACTGCTTTCCATCAGCTGTGATGACGGCAAATGCAAGTCAATCAAACAATAAAAACAAAAAAGGTGCGCTCTCACATGGCTTATGTAGCCTAAGTTGCAGTGAATGTTCGAGAACAATCACTGCACTTAAATATTAGGATGCATGTGTACATATAAATCTACAGACCTTTTTCTTTTGCTGGACTCAGTATCGTGAATCAAACAATATACTTCACTGAAATAGCAAACTGTACTGAAAGAGTATACTCAACTGAAAGAATAAAGTCTACTGAAAGAGTATACTGTATATGTGAATATATACTCTTTCAGACTGACTGAAAGAGTATATACTATTTCACAGACACTGATAGTTTACTCCACTCAAATGTATTTAACAAAGAATCTAGTTATCTAGTTCAGACAGGCATCTAATTCACGTACAATGTAATTAACCAAGCACAAACACCAAGTCAACCCAAATCCTAGAAACCAAACACAGTAGAACAAACAGTAAGCACTAGTAAAGCAGTCCACTCAAATTCACTTACCCCCGTACTTACAAACATTACTTAAGTCAGTAAATGTAAGTATGACCTTTCTCAGTACGTTGACATGACAGCTGCCCATTGAGTTCTATTACTACGAATTTATAAAGAAGACCCGCACATTACAACTATTTTCCGTTCAAGTGCAGCCATTCGGCCACATTTCACTTTCACTTTAGTTGCTTGCTAGATCTCGACCGCCCAAATCGTTTTCGACTCGGTCGCGAGAAAAAGTTTTCTAGCTCTGCGTGTTTGACGATTAGACTGATCAGACGACTAATTATTGTTTCAGCACTGCAGCAAACCTTAGTTTAAGCTCTCAACAACATAGAGCATGGCTATTCCTTATGATAGCGTCTCTATACGTAATATAACTCAATGCAGCTGCCATACATTTTCTGTACCATGTGTGTTCGAGCGCTCATACTAATGTTTGCGAACACAGTAACCGTACGAGGTCTCCCTCGAGAGCTACATGACGCCGTTGCGTGCTGGGCGATGCTAAAATCGTGTTTCTTTTACAGGTACGTGCCCTTTCAGCTGAAGACATGCTTTTAAGGTAACTATGCGGGTTAAAGCTTTTGGGTTTTATTAGTTAGTAGGTAAGTTCGTGTGGAAGTAGTGGCTAGCCCCGTGTTCGATTTTTAACCGACAAAACGGAGGGTTTTTTTTACGTCAACTGCTTTACTTTACTACGTGGGACTACTTAACAGGAGGAAACTTTTTAGGAGGACAACTATGTCATTTGAATGTAGGTATATCCTACTAATATTATAAACGCGAAAGTTTGTAAGAATGGATGGATGATGGATGGATGGAAGTTTGTTACTCTTTCACGCCAGAACGGCTGAACAGATCTGAATGAAATTTGGCACAGAGATAGATTATAGTCTAGAATAGCACATAGGATATTTTTAACCGCGGGTGAAACCGCGGAGCGCAGCTAGTAATATAAGTATAACACAAGACTATAACGAAATTCATAAGTGCGAGTTGAAAGCTCCTGCTTACCAGAAAGATCGTTCCTTTGTTGTCTCAAGTCTGGACGCTCGTCTGTCTGGTTGGAGATACAATACATACTACCTATTAGCTGACAAATGCACGTCTGGAATACTGTTGGAATATCTACGAGGAATCTATAGGAATATTGATTCAGCTGAACGCTGTTGTATTTTAGAATACGTAAAAGCATACGATACCAGCTCATCCTCCCCCGGCTTAGCCAGCGTTGCATAGGTTTGTAGCGGTTAGCAGCGTTCGCCGATAATTCGGGCTGTCGCGACTAGGTAGCCAGTTAGTTCGTCACTCGGCGATGTATCGGGCGAATTATTTCCCACGTCAACTCCGCAGAAAAGCGAAGAGTTGACCGCTAATGTAGACAAGAAAATCGCTGAAAACCGATACGATACTTGGCGCGACAACGCTACACGAATTATCGCACGCTAAAGTAGCCCCAGCATCAGTAAATGTGTCGCTTTCTAATAATTTTAATTGAACTTGTAGTTGTATGGCTTGTAAGTTTGTAGAATGTAGGGAGTAGGGACATACAAACTTAGAAGATTTACTTACCTACCTCTTGATAATGTGTAGAAAAACCTTTGATAAAAACTAAAGCACCTTTCCTATTGTTAAGTAAATGTAGGGACGTGGAAAAACTGAAGGAAACTATCAAATAGAAAAACAGTGCAAGTGTAACAGAAGTGCATTTAAGGTGTGACTGGCACCCAGACAACAAAGGAACTTCAGGCTCTGTCTAACGAGCGACGCTAACAAGGATACGAGAATATAGGTAGCGCACTGGCAACATTTTTAGCAAGAACGTGCTATAGATTTCTATGCTTTCTAGAAAGTCTATTCTACAAATTATAAACTGACACTAGCAAATGCACAAGACGTGCGACGTCAAAGTCCCCTATTAATGAAACAAAAGGTTTGTTTTTCGTTTATTCAGAAAATAATATCCAAAAACCCTCCTTATGATATTATATTGTAAGTAATTACCAAATTTCATCAAGATTCGTTCAGCCGTTCAGTCGTGAAAAGCTTACAAACAGACAGACAGAGCTAATTTCGATTTTGTAAAATGGAGTAAAAAGTATGAATAAAGTTGTTAAATACTTAGCTCTTTCAAATAATACAATGAAGTTCAAGCTAAAGAATGCGGAGCTTCGAAAATACTTTTAAAATATACTTAGGTGCTTGAGAAAATATCGTGAAAACTTTAAATTATTATTGTAAAACGTTACCACCTCAGCGGCCATTTGCAATTTTCACTAGTTCCCGCCATAATTTTCCCGCGAAAAATGAAAAGTTTCGTGAACCCCACCTGAATGGAATCTGTCTGCGCTTAGATTAAAGAGGATTTACATTTAAATGAAATATTTACTTCCTCTTTAAGCTGGTTTTTTATGCTATTTTTGGGAAAATGGCGGCTACATTTTGCACAAAATGTGTCCGCGGTGCCGTACATCTTTGCCAGGTTTATATTTAGAAATCTCTTTTTTTTCAGTATAAAGCCGCATATTTGTTTTGCTTAATGTAGGTAAATAATCTAACTGAGTGAAAATAACTTTAAGTTTTAAATGATTATCGAACTAAACCACAATGGAAGCGAAGAGCTTACATTATTCCTAATAGTGCGGACGTCGGACATATTAATGTATTACTTGTAGGTGTGGGCGTGGCGTGAGCGTGGCGAGGCGAGTTTCAAAGCACAGCATGCTTACGTGAGGCTTTTCGCCTGATGTGTAAAGTGTGTCGTTTCACCTACACTGCAGAACATATAACTCACACGCACGCTCACGCCCTGCCCACGCCTGCGTTAGGTCAACCAACGAGCACCGAGGCCGGTTATTTCAAATTTCGATTACCGAGCAGTTCGAGTACCGAAGTTAAGAGTCCGGCGACCTAACTAACTTCGACCTAGGCGACCTAGACTAACTCCGCATTGGCTTAAAGTATTCTATAGCCATTTCGTCTAGCAGAAGAAGACGAGCGAAGAGAGCGAGTAATGATACTGACGAGCCTCTAAACCTACCTACAGAGTGACAAAGTGTAATTTCAATTTTTTTTTATAACTTTTGCACTTCTGTAATCATTCTTAAGTATAAGTAACTAAGAATTTCTCTTGTACTAGGGATTCATTTAACAGCTAATGATGTAGACAACCTCCCTATGTTATGGAATTTTTGATTGGCTTTGTCTACCTAATGAATAAATCCGTCAAAAGTGACCCCTTTAAAAAATGCGGATATTTTTCATAGCTCTATTTTAGCTTGAGAACGTTTTTGAAAGAAACCAAGAACATAAGGGCGGAGATATTGTTAATTTTATTGTACATGCTAAATTTCATCATAATCTGACAAACGGTTTTCAAGAAATTTGAGTAGCGCGTTTGTATGGAAATTTCAGAGCGTCGCGGTACTCTCAACCGAATTTTGACACGTCATAGTGTCGCAACGACACGCAGGCGGAGCGCAGAGTGCCGGATCTGCACCCACGCTGTTTCAATTATCTCTTTATTAGCAGATAAATCGCTGTGATTGATGCTGCAGTGTAGAGGTCGGTGACCTGCACTATGCACTATTTCACTGTGTGATTGACGGCAGTTCCTATTTAGGGTTTAGTAGTACAAAAGGGAAGGAAACTGTCATGATTGTTTTGTCCGTCCGTTCTAGTTAAGGGGAGAAGGTAATAAGTGTAATAGGGAGTAGTCTGTAGGGAAAAGGTAGTTAAATTACAAAGGTTTATGACTGGCAGTGACTAGCTAGAGTTATCTTAACTCCATGTCAGATTAGAAAAAATAAATTGATCAAAGAGTTAAGCTTTGAGAAGCTTCTTGATAGCTCTTCTACTAAATAGTTTCATAGAAACCGATGAGTCGGTGATCAAAGCCACTGTTGGACTATTCTTACAAGTCGAGATATTTTTTGTCATTGTCTCTCTCGTTTCAAAAGTCATAGGAGTGAGTTACCAAGAAACACCTCACGCGTCTAGAATGAGGGGCCTGCATCTAAATCTACATATACCTACCTGGGTATTGTGAAAACTTTGATTCTCCGACAGGAACTTGAAATATACTGATATACTGTTAGTAACTAATTTATAAATGACTAGCTGCGCCCCGCGGTTTCACCCGCGGTCCCACAGGAACCGTTTATTTCTACGGAATAAAAAGTACCCTATGTCCTTTTCTGTACCCTAGACAACGTGTGTGCAAAATTTAATGATGATCGGTTGATTAGTTAGGGCGTGAAAGCGTTACAAACAAATACACTAACGAACAAACTCACTTTCGCATGTATAATTGAGAATCAATCGAGCTTACCTGTTAAGTGAAGATTGATGATAATTATTTGAACTTCCTTGAAGAGAGATTACATAGTGTTTTACACATGCAGCACTGCGATCCTGTGGTCACTTTTCACACTATTTTAAAGTTTTTTTTTTTTCATAACCTGGTAACCCTTCCTTTTCCGCCATTCAAGTTTAAAGTCCCCATTTCACAACCTATGGTAACCTCAGTAATGTAATTATTGTTATTACATGTACATGTATTATGTGTACATCTACCCTTAAAAGTTAGAGTTATTATTAAAACAGTCCCACTATTGCTTAATGAAATATTAAAAATGCTTATTGTATTCAGGGTAGGGAGGGAGGGATTGAGTCACTATGTAATCTCTCTTCAAGGAAGTTCAAATAATTATCATCAATCTTCACTTAACAGGTAAGCTCGATTGATTCTCAATTATTTTCCTTCCTTTCGAGAGATTACATAGTGTTTTACACATGCAGATGTTTAAAGGGTTGTGAAATGTTATTCTCTTTTTGTGAAATCAGTGTATCAAATGTAATTAAAAATACTACTCAAATTTGGATTTAGCTTTTACTTCCCCTTAACATTCAATCTCACCCTATATTATTTCTTACTTACTTATAATTGTAAGTCAACATTTACTTGAAGAATTAAATTAAAGTAACTAACATTAGGTAATGAATACTTGTGGGTATAGTCATTATTATGGCAATTGTTAACCTTAATACCCATCTTCCTTGCAGATAGACCGGGGTCAGTAAGGATCTGCATATTTCACAATTTTGCACATACCTGAGGGTTATAAGTCAGTACACTAATACCTATCTTATAAGCAGTACTAACTGCCGCATATCTTGCAGAGTGAATAGTAAATACAGATACCTTAAGTATACCCCATTTTTTTGTAATGTCTGAGACTAGCATTTTTTTTTTTTTTTATTTAATAATTATTTTTATTTTATGTGAATGTCTAGAAAGTACCAACAATTCGTTTATGTTCTGTTCAATATCTAAATAAAGTTTTGTCTAAGTATTCTAACAGGTGTTAAGTTTCTCTGGTTCCCTTTGATAAAAAGGGGGTAACACTAACAGCTGTTATTTCCTCTCAGGACCAGAAGTTTTAACCCATTGGGTTATATTAATTGTTTTCTTATACACTAATAATACTATCAATTGACATCAATGCTAGCCTTTACACTCTGTGTGAAGTAACAAGTAACTAATTTAAGTGTTAATTGTTAACAATTTACTTATTTGGATTCCATGGAAAGTTATATTTAGGTTTCAACATTCATATTCTGAATATGCCCTTAGCGGACCATTTGTTCAATACTACCTATTTGAAAACCTCTTATGGTGACAAGGCTGATTTCTGGCAGAGTAACCATATCAGCTAAGAGCTACAAAAAATCCAGGGAACGGAGCCATCATAATTACCTATTTCAATACCTTAAATTAATACATATTGTAAATAAAGCAAAAAATTATATCATCTTTTAGGCAATAATCATACTGCTTTTATGTAGATATCATATTATATATAGAGTGAATAATATTTCTGCTGCCAGGGTAAGTTGGGCATGGAGAGGGTGGCAGCTGCTAAATAAGAAATTAACAATTTTTTACATGGATTAAAAGCGATCAGCCAGCAAGTAAACTCTTGAATATTGAGTACCATATCGTCACGCCTTTCCCTCGAGGGGGCTGGCAGAGGTGTAATACAACACCCGCAATTTGCCGGACGATATTAAGTCCCAAATGTCCCCAAAATATTGGGTACCATGCCTGGGAAAGCCTGAAACTATTACTACACCCTCTGCTTTATCTTGGATGATTTTGTGTAAAGTCTATAGTATCTGACAGAAAAGGCAGGAATCCATAAAACCAATATTTCTCCCAAGAACAAACGAAAGTACTTATCAACCTTATATGCCTCCCGGTCTAGTTTTCATGACCTGAACAGTTTCCATTATTCATTTAACATTGTTGCAAATAGCGTCCCTAGTTATTTTAACTCTCTAGTTTCTTTACTTTAAGTTAAAACTTAGTTCAACCTTATTTAAGTATTATTGTAATTTTTTTATGTTTTTTAATAAAGATATGTTGTTGTTGTTGCTGTAAACAGCCAGTTACCATCCTGATCCATTCACATTTATTTTACCCCCAATACTTGCTCTAGTCTTGTAAAATTGTATGTGACACTATTATACAAATACCACCTTATTCACACCACTATTGATTCTGAACAAATTTCTACAATTAGGTTTTATGTCTAAAGTAAAAACATTTTTTAAGCAAAATAAGCCCGTAACAAACATTTCTAAATAATTGATGTGCATTTTGGATTCCTCATTTTCACCTTCTATTAGCCCCTTAAAAGATCACATATTATTTGTTCTATCTACTCTATAATAATAACTAACTCAGATCAACATAGAGAATAAGATGGCGCACGGCGTATGATTTAGGTGAAGCCAAAACCTATTCAAAAACAACGCTACTGTCGTATATGTAAACAACACGCACAAATTGACGCAAAAAAACTACACTACTCGTATGGTCATTCTTACCTCGACATTATGTGCATTGGTTTATGGTATACATAAATATAAAAAGTGTTGTATACACTATTTATGTGTGGCCAGGACTACATTTTGAGGTTCTTTATAAAAACTGTGCAGTTTTTTTATAAGTCAATTTTGAAAAAGCCGTAACATTAAACTCTTACAAATATGTGCAGTTTTAGAATATTCAATCTACATACTAAGGTTGTATATTGGAACGGAAATGGTTAACGTGAGTTTAGGAATTAATATTAGTTTTCGTGCAATTGTAAATGTTTTTCATGGTAACATTACCACGGACACACATTGAAAAAGAAGTGGCTTCAGCGAGATATAACGCAGTGTTCTATCTTTTCCTCTAGATTTATCTGAGCATTTTACTTTGCATAAATACTCTAAACTAAACTATTCCGTCAATGTTATAACATATCTACAGGCCAGCAGTGAGCACGTAGACACTTCAGTGAGTTGGGTAACTCAACAAGCGTGTACTGTTGGCTAAAATGCATCTTTCTTTAAACGTCCTCGTGACAAAATACCTACTTGACTGAATTTACATAACATTGAAAAACATTTTAAAGAATTTTAAACTATAGGTCAAGTAAATATGTAGGTACATCTGTTGATATTAAACAGTACATTGTGCATCGTCTATGATCTAATGAGTAATTTTAAGAAGGAGAAAAGCGGTCGTCAACATTTTTTAAGAATTTTGTTGCGACCGACTTTAGACTACAGACTTCAAAAACAGACCGACCTAATTATTTTTAAACATACATACTTACACACCTACATACATATACTCGAAAAACATAACCCTCCTACTTGCGCAGTCGGGTAAAGACAGGTGGGTCTGATAAGAAGAGTCAAAAACACGACTGCAGACCTATGTAAGTAGGACACTTTGGTTTTTAAGACGATAACGATACTTTGGCTGTCGAAATCAAGAAATTTACAAACATACCATACCTACAAGATATGCGCGAAAGACATAAACCCGTCTAAAGTCTAAAAATTGTAAACATGGATGACGGGAAGTCGGTTTTTTTAAGATTGGAAAATTTTAGTTTCTTCTTGGTACATAAAACCTTTGGTCAAATAATGTCATGGCCTATTCAAACAAGTTGGTGGGTTTTGTGTGCGGCAAGCTATTGATGCATTGAATCTCGTAGACAATGTTATGTAATTATCCAGGTGTAATTCTACACTTGTACAATCAAACAGGTTCAGTGGATATCGGTCGAGTTTCGATACTCTGTAACCATGTCAGGGCGAGGTTTTACTTACATACCAGAATAAGGACGCTCGAGTCTATCTTTTAGGTAACTAATGTGTAAAATATTGAATGTACAGTCTCGATGGTCACTGTTATTATTTTATACTAGCTGTTATACGCGCCTTCGTTCGCGCTTATTCAGAAAAAAAAAAAAAACCTCGTGACGTCGTGATATACTGTAACTAATTATTATTAAGATCCGTTCAGCCATGAAAAGCCTAAAAACAGACAGGCACACAGAATTGCGTTCGATTTTATAATATTAGTATAGAATTATAGATATACTTAGATTAGTTTAGATTGTATAGAATAATGATAAATTTTGTGTTTGGGTCACATCATTATCATCATCAGCTGTCAACGAGTCACTGGATACATTATGAATCTCTCACGAGAGGGCTTGTTCCATCCATTAGTTGGGTACTTATTGTTCCCATGTTAAGCCGCTGGCCCACCGCAGCGCACGGCGCGGCAACGCACGTGTCTAGCTTCGCTTTGCAAAAATAAGGTGATAACGTCCACATGCCACAAACACGCTGCGCATGACATACGAGATAAGTGACGTCATTGCCACACGCGCGGCTTTAACAATCCTGACTTGCTCGAATATGGCGCTCACACAGTACAAGGCAACGCGGTACAAGGAAGCGGCATAGCTTCACTGTGAGAAGTAGGACGGGCGGGGAAGTGACGCCTAGCGTATTATTCAAAACTGTGATGCGCTACAGTTGTAGATAGTCGTGGGTTAATAGCGTGTGCTGCAGTGGAAAAGTAGACCCACGTTGTCAAACAAACGAAGCCATTTCTTTTCTTTGACAACGTGGCCGTGCCAAACGTGCGCTACGGTGGGCCAGCGGCTTTACGCTATTTTGGTCAATTCTCATGATAACTTCTATTCACAAACTGACTCCTAAGTCCTAATCAAGGGCTATTTGTAGTATATATGGCTAAATGTATTAGTCGTTTTTGGCCCTAAACTTGCCATTTTATCTTGTTTTCCAACTTTCCCAAAACGAGTACCTAAATAGTCCTCATATATCCACGCGCTAACATTGTAAACAGTTTTCCGCCCATGTTTGTGTAAGGCCATGCCTAAAAGAAGTTGCAAACGAGTCGCCACAAAAACGCGAATCCGTCAACATTGTGAAAGACGACGAAACAAAGACACGAAGGGAAAGGGAAATGATGAAACCTTTGGGCGATAGTAAAAACGGGTTTGAGGTAAATGTTGGTAACTATTGTATTTAGAAATACTTAGTTAGATTTAGGGCCGATTTTTCAATGGTCAGATAGACAAACAAATAGTGTTTATTGAACTGATAGCTAATTATTCTGTTTTTCAATGGTCAGGTATCATTTACTAGACGAATAACTCATCTATCTGAGGTATAACTTTATTTGTCGGTGGAACGGCTAGATAGCAGTTTATTCTACGGAATAAATTGTTGAGACTGTCTAAGTGATGGTCTTAAGGGTTGTCACTGTAAAAAAAGATTGATATTTCCGACACACAGAAACTAAATTAATTTTAATAAAAAAAAAACTACCATGAACAAACTACATGAGCTATACTACCATAGCCAAACCAGCCGACGACTTTTGCACAGATTACTAGTACAGTGTCGTCTAAACTAAAACTGACAAGACAGTGACATAAGCGAAAATTGAAAATTCGAAGTCCTTTTCTAACGCGTGGATATTTTATAGTTTTGTTTCAACTGTCTGAAGTTAGCTTTTTTTTTACACTGTGAAAATGGTCAGATAGTTATTCCCAATTTAAAATTGTATTGAAAAACCGAACACCGTATAGGAGTCGAATAAACAGATTAATAAAGTTATTGGCTCGGTAGTTATTAGGCGGATAAAGTAAGGATTGAAAAATCGGCCCTTAATTGAATAAATAAATAAATAATTCGGGACCATTTCACACACGGTCTCCTGACTAAACTAAGCAAAGCTTGTATTATGGTCGCCAGACACTGATTTACATGTACATACGATATTTTTTTAAATACACACATAAATAGATATTAACACCCAGACATAGAACAAACACTAATGTTTATCACAGGAATGTTTGCCCTAGGTGGGAATCGAACCCACGCCCCCGCGCTCAGAAGGCAGGTTCACTACCAACTGAGCCACCGAGGCAGTCAAATATGTATCTGTAGAAGAATCTGTAGTGTAATAATGTATCTGTAGATTCAATTCTGAGAGCAACCGTATTATCCAAAGTTTACTAATTTGACTGTCTGGTCATGTTTTAGTTCCCTAATTTAGCCACCTAGATAAGTTAATCACACTGTATTTCATAAGTTAAATGTTCCTGCAATAATGCAAACGCAAATTCCCGAAGTCTGTGAACTCTTGACAATAATGGCGGTTACGGACTGTTGGTCCCACTACTTGCTTTTCTAGTAGGTCCAGCAGCTGTTGTCGAAACAAATTTGAGAAAAGCAAATGATAAGCTCCTTGTGATTTTATCGGACTGCGCAAAAAGGGAAGCTATGTTTATCAAGTGCATGTATGTGGGTATTTATGTATGTGTGAGGTTTCTTTAGCACGCCATACAGCCTAAACAGCTGGATGGATTTTGACATGTGAGGTGTCGTTTGAATCATCTTGATAGTGGGAGTGATATGGATAGTGGAAGTAATAGTAGTAGGTAGGCAGGCTTAGTTTGAAAGTATTTGGTATATTTGTTTTTGGTAGGTACCTATACCATCAAATGAACCGATAAATTGCCGTCCTAGATTTTAATATGATTAAATTTGTGAAGTATCAAAATATAATTTGATTTTTATTTCCTTTATGATAAGCCGCCAGTTGTTCCACTGTTTTTCTGTTCTGTTGTTTTGTTATTTCTGGTGTGAACAATAAAGTGTTCACACCAGAAAATCTATCTATCTATCTAATCTGCAGCTTGACCGCCAGCGTGCTTTTTACGTGACACGAACCCTCGAACTACCTATACAACCTTTTAATTTTATCCGCAGAGACGGACACTTCATTTTGCACATAGTATTAATTATCCCTATTAACTATTCCGTGATTTTTCTTACCTACTGTTTAACATTTTATTGCTCAAAAACTATAGTGTAATGTCAAACTTCTTTTCCACCTATTTTAGACCACTTGAAACTCGTCTAGCTAGCCACTACGCGTAGCAACTAGATTCGCATGCTCCTAGCAACGTTTGCACAAAACTCAATTAGGGTTGAGTAACGCGTACGGCTAACTAGGTAATATTTTTACTTGCAGCTGAGCAGGGTATTGTGTTGCCGGCAATAAACTGTCGACTTTATGAGAATTCGCCTGGTAAAGGTGGTTTGTTTAGTAACGTACATGCAAAGCGGGATGGCTAGGTGTGTACCAACCGTTACAGTTATATCAGCTGAGCTATGGTCAAACGCCTAGCTAGCTTGTCAATCTTGAAAAACAATGCCGCTTAAAAAGTGCTAGTGGCTCTGTGGCCTGAAGACCTCGCGAGTGTGTAACCCCCATAACTCCGACATTTTGAAGAACTTCCAAAAACTGAATCCATAGCCATGCCTAGCCATAGCCTTCCAAGGGAGATAATGTTGTATGAAACTCCCAAGGGAGTTTTCGACCAAAGAGGTTAAAATTGTGTAAAAACTCAGCAAAAGGATGAGTTATTCAAAAAAACAAACTGACCACCACAAAAAAATAGAACGAAAATGAAATTTTAAAACAAAGCGCTATATTTTTCTCCTCATTTTTGGCACCGCACGTCGTGTGCATTTGACAGTGTCTAGTAAATTACGTATTTCTTAATTATAATGATAACCAAGTGATTGTAGTAGTAAACAGACTTTACAGACAACCAATTTTTTTTAAAACTTGGTGCCCACTTGCACTAACTAAAAGAATAGCCTAAGCCTCTTTGCTTAACTATTTTGAACTACTCCTAGCGAAATTTTTGCTTATCGGGTACATAAAGTTAAGAATCTCCTAAGGAAAGGCTAAATCTTTCGTGCCAGAAAATAAAAGTAGAATCTAGCTTGGAATAGTTTTTACTAGCTGCAAGGACTTTATGGCAATTCTTATATTCACTGCACGAATGGATTCGATTCACATAAGTACAGTTTCATAACATTTGTGTGCCATCTAGTGCTTCGATGGAGAGAACTGAGGATGTCTGCAGTCCCGGCGAGACGGCTAGACATTAGCTATAGCTACCTATAGGGCTAGAAGTATCCTAGCTCGTCTGTTATGTTTAGGAGGCTATTACACCATGCGATCTGTAGTCTGGCTAATCTGGCTGTCAACTAGGTAGGGTGTGTACAGATAGCCACTGCCAGCCCTATTCTAACGCGTGAGTGGTTCCTCACTCCTATGACTATTCAAACGAGAGAGACAAAGGACCAGAAAGCATCTCAAGAATAGGCAACGGTGCTATTCACATTTATTTTTTAACGAATCGGAATCGGATCGGAAACGAAACGTTTCCGATCGGATCCCAGAAACTTCAAACTCAAATTTTTGGAATCTCAGTCTACATTTATACATTTTGGAATAGGGAATCAAGTTTAAATCCGATCGGAAGAATTAATTACGTTTAAAAACTGATGAATATAGACTGAGATTCGAATAATTTAGGTTTAAAAATTTTGAAATCCGAACGGAAACGTTTACGAATGGTTGTGAATAGCCCTGCAGATAGCCAGACTATCAATCCCATACGACAGTTCGCGTGGTGTAAGTGACGTTTTAGCGGACACCATCGTGAATGCGTCTAGACATCCTGGATCCTTATACAGTAGGAAGTGGTAATAAAATGTTGGAGAATTGTTCGATTGTAGTTTTTATCAATGCCGTAATAAAGTTTCAGATAAGTAGTTCAGTTTACGAGTATCTGAGTTGTTTGACGTTTAGATGTTGTCGGTTGTTAGATTTGGTTCTTTGATTGATTTGATTTGCCCGACTGTGCAAGAAAAAGGGTTATGTTTTTCGAGTGTGTGTATGTATGTATGTATAAGGTTTCTTTGGCATGCCCTAAATCCTGAATTGCTTGATGGATTTCGACATGCGTCATTGTCATTGAATTGGTGTCATTTGAATCGTCTTGATAGCGGAAGTGACATAGGGTACAACATTTTGCAGCCAGGTTTTTTGTTTAACTTTTTATAATGTTACTTGTTGAATTACGGTAAAAGCTAAAAGGTACCTACGTCGCATACTTTGGTCGCATACCGAGGGCCTGGAAAATATGGTGAAATAAATGCATTTCCGGTGCGGTCGTCCACCGGCGGGACGGCGAGACGCTTGTATCAACCCGTCTAGACTTAACAAGTCTAGACACTAGGAAAAAGGAATAACGTGGTTAAAGGAAGCTTTCAATGTTTATTAGAGATAGAAAAGGACACAGATTGAACTGAAATTCTATAAGAAGCTGTAGTCAAGGAAAAATCGCTTTTGTTCTTCTGGGATATTTCTCAACGGATGGTGGGATCTATTGATATGATTTAATATAAATACTACAAAGAAACCATAATATAATGTATTGGTTCTATTCCTTAGTGAATTAACAGGTCCTAATTATTAGTAATGTCATAGTTTAATTCCTTTCCGATTTTATGTTCACTGGTCTGAACTGAACTGCCTCGGTGGCTCAGTTGGTAGTGAACCTGCCTTCTGAGCTTGGGGGCGTGGGTTCGATTCCTATCTAGGGCAAACATGTAAGTGGTGAACATTTGTGTTTGCTCCATGTCTGGGTATTGATTTCTATTTAAGTTTGTATTTGAAAATATATAATATATGTATGTATGTATATCAGTCTCTGGCAGCCATAGTACAAGCTTTGCTTAGTTTGGAGTCAGGCGACCGTGTGTGGAAATGACCCGAATTTATTAATATTATTATAATCTATCACAACCATGAAGTTGATTTGCAACTTTTAGGCATTGGCTTTCTATGCAATCACAATATTATTATCATCTACAAGCTGCGCCTCGCGGTTTCACCCGCGGTTAAAAAGTATCCTATGTGCTATTCTAGACTACAATCTATCTCAGTGCCAAATTTCATCCAGATCTGTTCAGACGTTCGGGGGTGAAAGAGTAACAAACATCCATCCATCCATTCTTACAAACTTTCGCGTTTATAATATTATAGTAGGATGTAAATTAAAACACACTGCTTTATTCCTGACAAACTAAGAACCTTATAAAAAGGATTCGTAGAAATTTAAAATCCCGCAAAAGGCCGCAATCCTCCAAAGGGCAATACCCGAATTTGGGGCCATTTCGAAAACCCGATTCTGTTCCAAATCGTGCATTCGTTTCCAGAGTCGCCTTTTTGTCGCCTTATCTCGATCCAAACATGTGTTTTTACCAGTTGGTTGCCAAGACACTTGACTTGCGACTTAGCTTGGTATTATCGTAGGGTATTTTTGTAAAAACGAGCAGAAGTACTTTCCTAATCGTCTTTATCAAGACAATTATCATCTTCTCCGTATTATTGGTTCTCACAAACCTTAAGGGTCCGGCGACCACTGTAGACTATGCATTGGCGAAAAGTTCTCTATTGCGATTTCGTCTAGAAGAAAACGAGCGAAGAAAGCAAGTAAAGATACTGACGAGCCTGTGAAGTTATCTACCGAGTAGCAAAGTGCAATTTCAATATTTTTTTCTGTCTTTTGCACTTCTCGATTCATTCTTCAATGACTAAAAAATTCCTTTGTATTATGGATTAATTTAAAGCTAATGATGTAGACAACCTCCCTATATAAAAGGATTTTTTATTTGCTTTGTCTATCTATTAAATGAATCAGTCAAAAGTGACCCCTTACTAATTTAGAAAAAATTTCATAGCTCTATTTTATCTTGATGACGCTTTTTAATAAACCAAGAACATAGGGGCGGAGATATACTTCATTTAATTGTACATGCCAAATTTTTTATTACAAGATTTACAAGAAATTACAAGAAATTTGAGAAGCGCGTTTGTATGGAAAATTCAGAACGTCGCGGAACTCTTAATAGTAATCGGCTTCATTTCTACCGATCCTGAGCCAGCCTTCTCATTTTACGAAAATCGAAGTCGAAAATATCAATGATTGTTGACGATTCAACTAACTTATCTTGCTTGTCGGGGCTGTGGTTGCGAACCAACTAATGAAACGTTTGCCGATTCTTGGTAACAATCGTGGGGGCTCAGCTCCACTTGTCTTCAATTTAGCATGATGCTCATGTAAAAAAAACTACTTAGCATTAGGTACTTGAGTCACATGGGGTGGTCAATAATTTCGGACACGCTCTTCGTCAGATACAGACAGATACTGAGTGGATCTTATAAGGCTTCCTCCTAACTTAGCAAACTGTGAGCGACGGACTGTTTCAGTTCGTCACCCTATCTACATCTACACTATCTACATTCATAATACAAGTAAGATTATTAAAAGAAAAACAAAAAACCCGGCTGCAAAATATTGTGCCCTATGTCACTTCCACTGTCAAGACGATTCAAATGACACCTCACATGTCGAAATCCATCAAGATGTTTAGGCTGTAGGGCGAGCCAAAGTAACCTCATACATACATACATACCCAGATACATACATATGAATATATTTGAAAAATATAACCCTTCTTCCTGCGCAGTATAGAGAAAAGATTCGTATTTTATACATATATTTGAAAAATAAAACCCTTCTTCCTGCGCAGTCGAGTAGTATAGAGAAAAGATTCGTATTTTTGTGTTTGTAACGAATAAACTCAAAAACTACTGGTCCGATATCAAGAATTTTTTCACCATTTGAAAGCTACATTATTCCTGAGTGACGTAGGCTATAAAACGCGAACGAAGCCGCGGAAAACAGCTAGTAGGTATATCTTAAATCGAGTACCCGAACACGTACCTATACTCACTTTGCGGCGTTGACGAGCGGCTGATTTGTATAGAGATATTATTTGCTACAGTTCTTCGCTTGCTCAACTTGAGTTTGCCCAATACGCTACATAGAGTCAGCCGCTCACAGTTTGCATATACAGTAGAGTCCGTTTATAATGACATCGAAAGGAATTGACAAACACGTCATAATAAGCGGACGTCATATAAAGCGTTATGTGAAATGAAAAACTTTTTTTATGTAAATATGTACGTATTTAAGTATTTTAATACAGAAACATAGTACATATGTAATTAAATATGTATGTATACATACATGTAGATTAGATTTAGATTCGTTAGATTCTCCATTTTCTAATATGCATATTATTGCACCTTTCTCCTTTTGTAAATGCTTTACGTCGTTGAGATGACATTTTTTTCACAGTAACAAACGAAAAACAATGCGTGACCTTCAACCGTCAATTACTCACTGAGATTCAAAACAAAAACGAGCCACGTGCCGAAAGTCGTCGGGAATCAACGAACAATACCGAAGGTGTAAAGAATCATGTCGGTCATTATAACCGGACATAATTTATTAAAAATGGGTCATAATAAGCGACATGTCACTGTAAGGGAAGTCATTGTAGCCGACTTTTAAAAGAATTTTATATGAAAACCAAACTTCGTAGTGCAATTACGTCATAATAACCGGCTGGTCAATATAGGCGGAGTCATAATAAACGGATTCTACTGTATATACCTACAGGACGAAGCCTAAGACGAAGGTAAACTTCTTACCATTAATTAGCAAAGTAAAATATTTTTGAACCAGAGAAGCTTTTACCTTATCAGCGCGGTAATTAGTAATTATCTTTATTACAGCAAAAACATCTATCTCTTCTTAATTAATTAACCCAATGCGATGTTTAATGGAGGCTAATATTCTGATCTCAATAAGCTTTTTCAGAGAGCAATTACTCATTGTGTAATAACGCTGGCCCATTGTCTGGACATCGCGGCTTTTATGATTTAAGATTTATTTACCTAACTTGATAAAAAGAGCACAGAAAAAAAATGTTGTGTTAAGGCGAGGCTTTCCCAGAACTTTAGGTATTTTACTCTACCTCAGGCCGCACTTTTTGGGAGCGCGACGTATTCATTCACGCGACACAAAAGTTGTGTGCGATGCGCCGCGCGCACGTCTTTCACCCGTCAGTCACGTTATGGTATCGAGTACCTAAACACCCATTTTTAGGAAATAGATAAAATAATCCGTCCGTCATTGTACTCATCCATTTTATGAACATTTTTTATTTGATGCCAACCAAAAAAAAATCTAAAAAATGCCGTTCAAGCCAATATAGGTACAACCAATCTAATGTCCACGAGTTGATGTATTTTTGATGTGTGAGCAGTCGTGGCATTAGTTTAATTTTACCGGTAGTGTCATATTTCCATTTTATCACACTTCACACTCATAAATACAAAAGATTGCGATTGTGTGTGGAAGTTAGGTACTTACTCGTATTTCACTTATTCACACCTAAACGGCTAGACGGATGAGGATCATATTTGGAACGGAGTTAGCTTATGCCCTGGATTGACACATAGGCTACTTGTTATCCTTATTAGGACAAATATTTATACAGGGTGTTGGAATGATTGTGTAACTACCGGTAATCATTAAATAATACAACATAGTAAATTTCATTATTTTTGGGTATATTGTATAACAATGCTAATAACAATTTTAATTACCTTACTTTACCATTAGGTGCGTACTAATAATATTGTATGGTTTGTTAAATGTTACAAAGTTAAAAAACTACACGATTCAGATATTTTGAACAATAATTATGAAAGAATCGAGTAAACTTATACCGGATATACCTATATACATACCCTGGGTACGAAGTGGCGGACATTCTACTAGTACTAACAAAACATCCAATACAAAAATATACATTCACAATATTTACATTTATATATACAATTGAGCAATAGGTACGTAGTATTATAATTTGTTCTGTGATATAGTTGTAGAATCAATGGCAGCCTAGTTGGGAGTGGCAATTTTGCTCTGCTGGGTTCGAACCCAGCCGACGGCACGCACCAATTTGTTCATTGTGTGAACATATGTGCGTATTGTGTGTCATCTGCTACATAACTGGAGCCCGGTGTATGGCGACAGGCTCGCCCCCTGTCACATTTGGGACTGAATATCGTCCGGCGAAATGTGGGTGTTGTATTACACCTCTGCCAGCCCCCTCGGGGAAAAGCGTGACGATATGTATGCATGTCTAGCCATAAGTTCTGTTACAAATGAAAATGCATTTATTTTTTTATACAGTAATGTAATGTTAATAAAAGTTATATGTACATATGTATTGAAGTCTTAACAAAAATATAACTATTATTTTATTCAAAATTACCACATTTGGCCTTGATAGAGGCCTTTAGTCGGTCTGGCCAAGAATCTATGGATTTACGGACTGTTTCCATGGGAAATTTAGCCACTGCTTGCTTCAAAGATTTCTTAAGTGACTCTATGTCGGCGTGTCGTTTAGAGCAGGCCATGCCCTCTAAACCTGACCATAATTTGTAGTCCAGGGGGTTTTGATCTGGGCTAGAGGAGGGCCAGTCTTCAGCCCTTATAAAGTCCGGAACATTGGCTTCCAGCCAGGCTTGGGTAGTTCGCGCCTTGTGACCATGTGCAGAGTCTAGTTGGAAACTCCACGGTAGATTTTTAAAAAGTGTATTGCTAAGGGGTTGTACAACACCATATAAGACGGTCTCTTGATACACTTTGGCAGAAGATTAAACCCCCCTTTTCACAAAAACTAAGCTTTGTGACGCCGTGATAGGATACCCCCCACCAAACCATGACTGACGCAGGATGATGACCACGCTGAGTGAAACAGGGTCAATGTCATCCACGTGCCTAAAACAAAACAAAAATAAATATTTATAAGTATGATGTCCAAAAGTTCAAAATATAAAAATTCTAAAAAACCGACCAAGTTCGAGTCGGACTCGCGCACGGAAGCTGTCGTTCAAGCTTGTTGGTATGTATGTACATAATTATATAACAACTACATTATAAATAAATGAGCTTTCAAATGACACCTCAAACAACTGATTTGATGAGATAGAACTCGAGATATAAGCAATAATCTACAACGGTCGGCGGCCATCTTTGTGACGTATATACATACTCGTAGCTTCGCCTGTCCCCGCTATCGCTTCTTACAACCGGCAGTTTCGAATTTCAAAGGCAACGACGAACACATCCATACCAGTCGTAGGTTTATAGAAGCCATACTTACAAGATTTACCGAAATGCTCGATTTTCGCTAATCGTTAAAAACGAATATACAACTTTACGAGTTTTCTTCAAAACAGCCAAAATCACGTTGCAGTACTAATCAGGCCTAGATGTGTTCAAATCATACGGCTATAACTCAAACGCTACCAAACACTCGTGTAGTACAGATTGCTCAGTCAAAAATGAAAGTATGAACGACGTCCCCTATCTCACCTAACACCCCATATAATTTACATACATACAGTACAGTCAAAACTTAGCGAAGATCCGCCACCTTGCATGTTACAAAAAGAAGGTAGGTACTTACGTTTCGTCAATTGCAATGTCATCAGAGTTTATTACATTTTCTTGAAGTACTCTTCTGCAAAAAAAAAACGAAGATAAGTATTCATGTAGGTAAGTATAACTACGTAAATATCACTACTAGATATACCACTAGGCCGGGTATTTACTCGTTGTGCAGTTCAGATTGCTCAGTAAAAATGAAAGTATGAACGTCGTCCCGTATCTTACCTAACATCCTGTATAGTTAAAACTTAGCGAAGATCCGCCGCCCTGCATGTTACAAAAGGTAGGTAGGTACTTACGTTTCGTCAATTCCAATGTCATCGGAGTTTATTACATTTGGTTGTAGTACTTTTCTGAAAAAAAAAACAAAACTGTAAGATAGGTATTCGTGTAAGTAGGTATAACTATATAAATATAAATATCACTGGTATGCCACTAGGGCGGGTATTTACTCGTTGTGCAGTGTAGAATGCTCAGGAAAAATGAAAGTATGAACGTCGCTCCGTATCCGTATCTCACAAGTTGTCTGGGTGAAATAATAAATAGTGACCGACATAGTCAAAACTTCGCAGAACACCCGCCTCCCTGCGTGGTACAAAAGGTAGATAGGTACTTACGTTTCGTCAATTCCAAAGTCATTGGAGTTTGTTACGTAGTAGTCTTCTGCAAAAAAAACTGTAACTGTAGGTAGGTATAACTACATAAATATCACTAGTAGGTATACCACTAGGCCGGGTATTTACATCGTGAATACACGTAACGAGACAAAAAAGTTCTATGATGATGAGTATGATATTTGAAAACACTAAAACGAATATAAGTAGGTACTAATAGATTTGTTGATACATCATCTGACTACAAAAAGCAATGCTTGAAATGTCGATTCTAGTAAATAAAAACAATGATTACCAATTTAATCTAGTAGAAGTTTATCTACTTACCGACGTTTGCGCCTTGACTCGTACGATTTTCTAAAAGCCAGACTTGAGCATTTTTTTCGTTTATTATGTTTGTTACCCATTATGGCAAAACTAAATGCTTTGTTGGTGTTGGTGTGTGCGGCACTGCGGAGATCACAAAAATTTGGCACACGTCCGGCGTCGACGGGGTCTGCGGGCGGACTGGCGGTCACGCAAACGTGCCTTTTTACCATGAATTCGTGATAAAAATCATATAAAATTACCATGTTAACTTTTTAACATTTTTATTTATGATTCCATTTTTTTATTGCGTTTTAATTCGTAAAAAAAATAAAAAAGCAATATGATTTGTAAAAATGAAGTCGCAAATCGTGTTTAAAATACCAAATAGAGGTGACTTTGGATTTTTTTTCTATCGAGTGAAGTTATTCATTACATGTATCAGATTTATGATTCCACTTAAAAACATGCTTAAGAATAACATATATTTTTTTACACAGTAAAAACCATGGTTTATCTTAGAGGAAAGTTGATTCTTGCTAGACGTTTTCTGGCCAGGCTCGCCTTAATAGAAGCTTAGCAATAATCTTTCGTAGGTAGTTGTCGCACGCAGCCAACTAGCTTAATTCGGCGTTCAATTAACAAGGTATTAATTGTAGTCAACGTTGTCGATTCAACTCATTTTGCTTAGCCGTTCGATTGAAAGAAAGAAATAAATAAATTTTGAAACACATACAATCATAAACGATAATATAATATTAATATAAACGATAAATAAAAGCAATAAACAAAGTAGATACTTATATAATTAATAATATACATAACATATCGTCACGCCTTTCCCCCGAGGGGGTTGGCAGAGGTGTAATACAACACCCACATTGCGCCGGACGATATTCAGTCCCAAATGTGACAGGGGGCGAGCCTGTCGCCATACACCGGGCTCCAGTCATGTAGCAGATGACATACAATACGCACATAATTATGTTCACACAATGAACAAATTGGTGCGTGTCGTCGGCTGGGTTCGAACCCGCTTCTGGCTTGAGAGGCGCAACTTCTCCCAACTAGGCTGCCATCGCTTAATAATATATGTATGCTATGTAATCGATGAACAATAATTACAATTATGTATGTGTTTTTAAAAAAGGCTCCACCTCAGCATATTATGTTGTTTAATCAACAACGCTTATCTTCCGGTGGAGCCTTCAGTTGAATCACGCACGCACCTCATGGCGTCGTAACGCAACCCAATAAAATAATAATAAGACATTTTCGGTTACTCGAACTTATTATAATGTCGTAAAACTTTGGGTTTAAATAAAATATACAGTGAAACCTGGTTAAGTGGGACTTCAGATCAACCTACAGAATAAGATGGCGCACGGCGTATGATCTAAGTGAAGCCAAAAACCATAAAAAAATCCAATCCAATTTTGAAAAAGCCGTAACATTAAACGCTTACAAATATGTGCAGTTTTAAAGTATTAAATCTCCTAAGGTTGTATATTGGAACGGAAATGGCTGACGTAAAGTTTGGGAATAAATATAAGTTTCTGTGTAATTGTAAATGTTTTTCATGGCAACATTACCACGCACACACATTGAAAAAGAAGTGGCTTCAGCGAGATATAACGCAGTGTTCCATCTTTTCCTCTAGGTTGATCTGAGAGTGGGACTTGGATAAGTGAGAAACCTCTTTTATTGAGAGTTTCAATGATTTATGATTAATTTTGATATAAATGGCTGAATATTAATCAGGAAGCTAATTGAACGGCGCCATTTAGTAAAATGGCTAGGCTGTTAATTGAACGGCTGATTAAGCAAGACGCTGCGACAGTTGTATGTACTCGTATTTGGCAAGACCCAGATTAGTTTCACGCAAGCTTTGCCGACCCGGAAGCTTTAGAAGAGTAAGTTCGACGCCCTACCGAAGAAGGGTACAAATTCTAATATTTCTTGGTTTAATAGGGATCGTAAGGGCACAGTTTACTTGATAGTTTCTCCTTTTGTCCAATTTGCCCAACTTCATAGTAGCTGGGTGTGCGAGGCTCGAGCCGCGGTCATCGCTCGCCTGTCGCCGGTGCGTTGACATCGCTTTGTCTTTGCGCATCGAATGCCGTGCAAGTGGGAAGGGGTGAGCTCGCTTGGCGGTGGATGTGGCTGTTTTCAAATGACGAGTAAAAGGCGTTTATTGAATTACGTTAAATGTAAGGTTCAATGTCTGACCATAGTTAACTTTTTATCCGACTACGGCGAAGCAAAAAGGAGGGTTATGGTTTTAGATCTTTGATTGATAGACTAATTGCGTAAGTTTGGTTGTCATATTTACAAGTTTTCAGTTTTTGTATAATTACTTCTATGAGAATACTCTTAAGAATTTATCTTTTTTACCCGACTGCGCAAGAAGGAGGGCTATATGTTTTTCGAATGTATGTAAGTATGTATGAGGTTGTATGTAAGTATGTATGTATGTATGCGGTTTCTTTGGCGCGAAAGTTTAGAAAAATAATGTCTACATTCTTTTTCGCAATTTCATTTTCCATAGTTTTTACCTACTACCTTATCTAATCTTGATATTTGGATCAGATTTTAATCGTTTTAATTTCAAAGTAATCACTGCACTGAATTACTAATTTATCAACACGATAATATTAAGCTGATAAGTAATTCAAATTAATTGATTGAAACACTACTCATTGCTAATGTTACTCGCCTCTTAAACAGCTTTTACATCAGGAAGTACTTTTAAGTCATATATGTAAGGTTTCATGTATGTATGTATTAGGTTTTCTACTCTGTTCCTTACGTCCAAAAGTTTTTCTTATCTGTGTGTGTTTGTACTTTACCTCCAAACGTATCTATTATCTGTAAGAACATTTTATTACCTACCTATATTCCAACTTGAACCTAAAAGCAACGAGACAGGGTTCATTTACATAATTTTACAGCGCAACCCTGGGATATTGCCGGGGATATTGTTAAATTTTATGTGTCTGGGTGCCGTCTCCGCTTCGACGAGAGCCGTGTGGTTTTATTGCACATTGCACCTATAGAGTGAATGCTTCTTCGCCCGTAGCTTGCACAATGCAGCCAGTTCGAGACACGACAGCTGACTTAGCTGGTCGCTTCCACCGATCGCGCTAGTCTTCTGTTTGTAACTGTTGTCGCCGGTTAGATTACTAGCTACGAGCCTAGCTGGCGTATCCAAAGTTAGTGCGTTCCTAGTTCTGTGATTTTTTTGTTTTTCTGACGGATTGCATCGCCTTCTTGACCAACAGGTACGTCAGATAGTAGTAAACACAAAAATTAAAAGCCGATAAAAAGCATTAAACATATTTGTATTGAAATAAAAGATAACAAAACATACCCAAACCCAAAAATACCTACTTCTCACATTATTTCTTATAAATTAAATACGCAACTGGCAAGTACGAGTACATAGAACTTATTTCGTCTTAGAATATTGACTTAAGAATTAAGATTTTGCGTTGCCTTGAAGAGTTCATCGTCTCATCGACGCCGTCTGTGGCTAATCAGCTCTCCATTTAACTGAGCTTTAAGTATTTTACCCGACTGCCCAAGAATGATGGCAAACGTTAAACGATTATGTCTCTAACCTTCATGTGTTACTTTCTAGAGTTCTATCGCCTAAACGGCTTTACCGTTTTTGTAATGCAAGGTGTCGTTTAATGGTTTTTGAACTCATTTTTTGTTTTTTATTTTTAACTACCTGTTTTACCCGCGGTCCCACAGGAACTGTTAATTTTTTCGGGATAAAAAGTACCCTATGTCCTTTTCTGTATCTCAAACAATGTGTATGCAAAATTTAATGATTAATATATTTTTTGTCGGATTCTTAATAAGTACCTACTTCTTAGTTGAATAAATATTAAATGTGATACTTCTTATAATCAGTTTGTAAAATTATTAGAATAAACTTTTAGTTTTGAATATTACTTGGGAATTTATTGTTGATCAAATCTCACAGTTAGTTGTATTCTTCGGTTTCAAACGAAAGAAAGCTTACAAAATTTTCCACATCAAAATATAATTTTATGAAAACTTTATTATATTATTCTCTTTGATCTCAGACGAATTCTTTAGTTCAAAATGTTTAATATTCTTTAATGTGGCATCCATCTGGAATCTCAATGAAATTGATTCTGAAATAAATTTTGTGTTGATTTTGAAGTTGTGTAAATTTAAGTGGACTCACTGAAGTGGAACTTACAACTTTTTAATATTTATCGTGTACACAAACCTGGATAATAAATATAGAGATAAATTCAAATTAAACTTTGCTTTGATATTTTAGAGAAATTTATTTCGAAAAAGGTTTTATGATTATAGAAAAATAAAAATGTAAAATTATGCTAGTTAAGAAAAACGAACAACTAAATACCGTTTCACGTACACTTTTATTGTTTTACTGTCAGTGTCAGAATCCAGGGGCTCAAGGGATCCACGGGTTTAAGGGGCTAAGGGGCTCAAGACCCCCAAAAGAAATTCACTGCCCACAATAGTCGAAAATGTTTTTTTAGGGTTTCATACCCAAAGGTTAAACGGGACCCTATTACTAAGACTCCGCTGTGCGTCCGTCTGTCTGTTCGTCTGTCACCAGGCTGTATTCCATGGACCGTTATAGTTAGACAGTTGAAATTTTCACAGATGATGTATTTCTGTTGCCGCCATGACAACAAATAATAAAAAACAGAATGAAATAAATATTTATGGGGCTCCCAATTTTAGTAGCTTGTCTTTAATATTGTAACAAAAAGCACTAATCTAACTAATTTATAAAAAACCGTGCTCGTGATAGTACCTACTTATGTAGATCTATAATAATATGTCTCATTGCGAGAAAATGTTAACATTCCTGACAAAAAACGACCAAATACTTCGGATGAATAATCCGCATCGTGCGTTGCCAAAAGCCATTAACACAATAACGATTAAAAATGCAATGTGTAAGGAAGAAGGAATGTTTAAATTGACGCAGAAGTGACTTTACTCTGTAGTAACCGGACATTGCAGCCCATTTGCAGCTAGATTTAGTTGACAGATCTATGCTTACCAAAATATTGCTGTCTTTGTCATTGTTGGCTATTAGATAAGGACTTCAATAATTTTTGAAGTCTTGAATTGGTCCTATTAACGCTGTAACAATTTACTTAAAAGACCGTTCTTAATTTGTGAAACAATGAAATTCAAACCTAACATCGGTATGATCATCAGAAGATTGGTTATAATTACTAGCGAACTCGTACTCAACTGGGATCGTTGTATTTTCACTTTTTAAAGCGTCATTAATTTCTTTAAATAATGGTGAAGTAGCGGAACCCCAAAAGGGCAACCGTGCGGGGGTGTGAAAATAACAAACGTGTGTCACAACGTCCCTCCTGTTCGTCCCCCGGTATGTTGATTTTCAGGAAAAATGGTTTGTTGGAAAAGGTTGATGACGTCTGTGTGACGTCAAATGTAGGTAGACGAAACACGAAAGCTGAGTTACTATTGATTTGCCTTTTAATAAATTAAGGGTTTCTAAATCTGGTAGGTACTCATTATTTTTACATTAGTGACAAAGTCTTTTTCATTTTGTGTTGTGTGCTATACGAAATCGATCTACGGTTTTACGCATTTCTTCGATAAAAATTACGTACCTACTCTACATTTTCACCTTTATTTCCAAACTTAATTTTATTTAATTTCATCTGCCTGTCTGCCTCGGTGGCTCAGATTCCCACATAGGGCACAAACATTTATGTGATGAACATTTGTGTCTGGGTGTTAATATGTATTTAAGTATGTATTTAAGAATATCTAAGTGTGTATATCTATGTCTGGCAGCCATAGTACAAGGTGAGCTTAGTTTGGGGTCAAGCGACAGTGTCCCTTTTTTATTTTATGTATCTGTTCAGCTTTTCGACTTGAAAAAAAAGAGACCGAGATACAGACTGTCGTGTTAATAAATTCAATTAGTATTGTGTTTGTACTAAGTAAATATCCAATTTAACTATGATAGTTATACTATGATAGTTAGAACACTCACGACTAATTCACCTTTCAAACAAGAGAAACAAAATCGATTCATCATTCATCCGTTCGGGAGCTACAATGCCACACACACACACACACACACACACACACACACACACACACACACACACACACACACACACACACACACACACACACACACGTCAAACACCCTGTCGTTTTTGCGTCGGGGGTTAAAAATTATACTGAGTTTATTTATTGTTTCACAAATTACAGCTATCATTACAGGTATACCTAATGCGATAGTGTAGTAATAAGTCGTAACTAGCTATATCCTATTAGAAACTTACGGTAACAGTAGTAACGGTATTTAGTGCTATCTTTGTGAGTTCACCCAGAGTACAATAGAACAAATCTGTATCAGCTGCGACAATGTTGAGAGTACGCAGTGCGCGCGTCAGCGGCGCCTGGCCGAGGAGGTTGAAACATATTTGGGCTAATACATCGCCGTTGTGTACCTTAGCCCTGAGCACCTTAAAAACAAACGAAATGAGAGCAAGTTCCCTCCTGACCCTCAGTTCATATATGTACCTATATAGAGTCAGTTCAGTTATATTGAGTTAAACTATGTAGATAGTTTAACTCAATATAATTTTTAACTACACGTCTGTAAAATTTCATGATGATGCGAGATGTCCCAGTAGACCTCGTTTCGCTCAGCCAATCATCTATATAACATTACACAAATAAACCTCAGGCCAGACAACACACAGACGAGATTCCTAAGGTTTCTAGAAAACGATTCCTTAGGGGATACAACTACGAGTATGTATTAAAGTATGTATCCACGCTTAAACCGTAATGCAATCCCTTAGGGTGTTTAGAGCTTAGGCTAATCGTATGAAGCCATTATAAGATAAAATTACTTAAACGCCCTTGTGTGCTGTACAACAAAGGCCGTAATGAATGACTAGGCTAGACGTCTTTAATTTAACGTAATACCAACCTACAAGTCTAGTAATTAAAGCTTAATTTTCTTTTTTTAGATACCATTTTTGTTAAAATAATTTCTTTGATATTGAATGATTATTTAAGCTAAGTGCTCTTTAATTATTTTTGACCAAAAAAGTCTTAATTACGAAATCTTAACATTTTTTTCAATAGATGCAAGAACCAATTGTAATGAAAGACAATGATAGAATGAATATAATTATTAGAATGGATGAGGATTATTTTAATTTTATCCTAACTAATATAACAACCGAAAAACAACCAAGGGTACAAAAAAGCGGCATCGTTTTATGGTCGACATACCAACAACACGCACGAAACGCTTTGGTTTCTTATCTTCTTAATATATATAAATCTCGTGTCACAATGTTTGTCCTCAATGAACTCCTAAACCACTTAACCGATTATAATAAAATTCGCACACCATGTGCAGTTCGGTCCAACTTGAGAGATAGGATAGTTTAAATATATAAATATATATTTATATATATATATAAATAATAAACGCGAACGAAGTCGCGGGGTGACAGCTAGTCTTAATATATATAAATCTCGTGTCACAATGTTTGTCCTCAATTAACTCCTAAACCACTTAACCGATTATAATAAAATTCGCACACCATGTGCAGTTCGGTCCAACTTGAGAGATAGGATAGTTTAAATATATATATATATATATATAAATAATGAACGCGAACGAAGTCGCGGGGTGACAGCTAGTCTTATCTTAATATATATAAATCTCGTGTCACAATGTTTGTCCTCAATGAACTCCTAAACCACTTAACCGATTATAATAAAATTCGCACACCATGTGCAGTTCGATCCAACTTGAGAGATAGGATAGTTTAAATATATATATATATATATATTTAAATATATATATATATATATATATTATATATATATATATTTATATATATATTTGTATATATATATATATACAAATAATAAACGCGAACGAAGTCGCGGGGTGACAGCTAGTATCTTATACGGAACGCTAGAGTGTGGAATACTCTGCCAGAGTGTGTGTTCCCCGAAACTTATAATCTGTGTGTCTTCAGGTCTTGAGTGAATCGGTTCTTCTAAGCAAGCGTGCTCCATCGTAGGCCGCATCATTGCTTCTCATCAGGCATGTTGGCGGCCAAACGCAAGCCTATTAAGTATTAAAAATAAATAAATATATATATAATGGGAAAGTTAGTTTGTTTGTGATCCTTTAACGCCTTAGCTATCTACTCAACTGATCGTCATAAAATTAACCATGACACGTTGTCAGGAATAAAGAAAAGGACATTGGGATTTTTCTTCCCGTAAAAATATAACTGATACTGTGGGACCGCCGGTGAAACCGCGGGGTACAAGTAGTTTTAAATGCTTTTTTATATTTAAAAATGGCTAAAGACCTATTTTACACAACTTTAAATACGTGTGCCAGGTATCTATCTACATTACTCTGAACAAGCGTGCCATGCTAGGTATAGGACGACAGGGGGCCTACCATTTTAACTTATTAAAATTAACTTGATAAATTATATGTCCGGATGGACTGAAAAAACATTGCACGTGCCAAAAAAAAATAACAGCCAACTGTTAGGTTCTAAATGAAAAAAATGTATGACGCAACCTTAGTAAAATACGTACTTGTCGCGCACACTCGTATAAAGAAGTTGGCTTGTCACTTTTTGTTCATAAACAGTAGGGAACTCTCTAGACATGTAAGTACTCATAGTTTCCATGATGGTTAGTTACAATTTGTTTTCGACGCTGTGCGACTCCGGACCGTATTGCGCGGCGATACGATTCGCGGTCACGCAGTCTCGATAACAAAACGTAACTATCATGGCAATAAGATATCATGGTAGGCCCCCAGTCAGCACCCTTTCCATGAATTTTGAAATGGCCAAAACCTTTTTTCCTATTCGTTTGTCTTCATACATTTCAATATAGCGCACCTGGCGAAAACGTTAAGGAACTACCGAACTAGGTTACATGTATGGAGCGGGGAGCCTAACGAAAACGTTTTCGATAACTATCAAATCTCGTGGTAAACCTGCAGGTGTACAAGGCATATTGTAGCGAAAACAAACCCCTGCGTGTTTCAACCCCACAAAGACTTTATAAATAAACTTCCCCGTTATTATCGTAAGTTTCGTGTCGACATTAAAACGAAACTGAAAACCAGATATGGAATAAGGCCAAGTGCCAACAAGCTACCAACGCTGTAGTGACCGATACGAGGGCCTGATTTATGCGGACGTAGTAAGGATGATATTTTGGGGGATGTTGAACCAAATGTTGTCTCTTATGTCATGTAAGGTTTCTAAGTCGTGTGATCACTCACCGTAGATCTCTTGTGAGCCTGGACTATTTTGAGGTCTTTACATCAATTTGCCGTTGCCCTGTCTGTCTGTCGTACAGACTCGGTTTTTTTCAAGCATCTCTCTTTATGTATGTAGAGGTATTTATGTATGTAAGTAGAGTATGTATACTTTTGTCCCCTTACTAATAATTTCAATTTTCAATTTTTAACTCGATCGAAAAAGAAAAAACACATTAAAACATATAACGTCTATTATTAAGGGTACTGGCTGGCTTTTATGTAAACAAAACAAGTACGTAGTTACCTAAATAGATCCTTATCAACAGTACGTTCCTTTTTGATAGTCAATAATTTCTGAATTTAGAAATCGCATTAACCGCTCATAATTGTAAATTACAGCAATTCGTTGCAATAGTCTATACTTCGCAAACAGCAGTGTGTACTAATCCTAACGAGACCGATACACACAGGGGAGTAACATAGTAATTAGCTCAAGGCTCCCGCACTAAGGCTGCCTTTAGATAGCATCGATTGGATTTCGAGATTGCAATTTGAAATATTGAACGTGAATGTGAGATGTCACATTTTTCTATTTCAGACATGTTTGCTTTCATAGACCGCATCATCTATTTATTATTTTTAGGCAAGGGGAACTAGTTATTTTATAACATAGCATATCGTCACGCCTTTCCCCAGAAGGGACTGGCAGAGGTGTAATACAACACCCACACTTCGCCGTACGATATTCAGTCCCAAATGTGACAGGGGGCGAGCCTGTCGCCATACACTGGGCTCGAATCATGTAGCAGATGACATACAATACACACATATGCTCACACAATGAACAAATTGGTGCGTGCCTTCGGCTGGGTTCGAACCCGCTCCGCTCGAGAGGCGGGCCTTCTCCCAACTAGGCATCTCTTTTATACACTGTAATAATAATATTATAAATCCGAAAGTAACTAACTCTACACATATTTCTTTTTTTTTCTTTCTTTTTTTTTATGTAGAATACGTCGGCGTTTGACCACCAACTCGCCTGATGTTAAGCGACGTTGTGGTCTAAGATGGAGCACGACGACCTATAAGGTACTTATTCACTCTAGCCTTGGAAGTTTTGTAGAGTGAAGAAGTACAAAGACGGCAGTTGAGTGAGGCGCTACAAGTGCGCTACTGTTCAGACGCGTCTTCGGAACGGTTACACCGGACTACTTCCGAAACACGACTAGGTCATTTCACGGCATGGCTTGGTCCGGTGGGTGGTAACTAGCCACAGCCGAAGCCTCCCACCAGAGTAAAACTTCTGACTGTCTATAACATTTTCATTTTTAATACTGGTCGTGATGAAATTTGGCAAGAAAGAAACTTGTACTTTAACTACAAGAAATTAAAAAAAAGCAGGTTGAAATTTAAAACACACTAGCTGTTGCCCGCAACTTCGTTCGCGTTTATTCAGAAAATACTATCCATAAACCCTCCTCTACTGTAACTAGTTATCAAATTATGAATAAATCCGTTACCAAAGAGATCAGAGTCCAACATTAAAAAAAATACTGGCTGGTTTTGAGCGGAGTTGTTAGACGTGAAAAGCCTACAAACAGACAGACAGACAGAGTTACTTTCGACTCAGTTTCGGCTTGGAAAAAGGCTTTCGTATATCCGGGTGTCCGGCTCCTCTCCTACAGATCGCATTTATCAACCGAATCTCGTGAAATTTGGTGAGTAGGTTCGATAATTAAATCGATTTTTTTGTCGATTTATATTTTGGAAATTTATCAAAATGGCTAAAAATAGTTTTTTTTCTACGTTTTCCTGAGGTCTTCAGTTTGCAATGCTACTAGTCTGTCTGTTGGTGTAGCCCCCAATGTTTTCGCCCTGACTCCGCTACCGTCCCTGATTGTAGTTTTGCGGTGCTCGAAATCACTCGACATGGCCTAGTTTTTACCCGGTCGAGTGATTGTTCGAACGGGCCAGGGCGGTCGTTTTACCGAACATACTCATGCTCGAGCACAGACTGAATGGTGAATGAAGAGGCGCTACCGCCGCCAGTCTACTGAAGAACTGCACTGAAATAGGAAGGAAGAAAATCCAAGGCTAGACTAAGTATATAACAGGGCTCACTGACTCAGATCAATCTAAAAGAAAAAATGGACCACTGCGTTATATCTCGCTAAAGCCACTTCTTTTTCAATATGTATGCGTGGTAATGTTGCCAAGAAAAGCATTTACAATTGCACGAAAACTAATATTATTTCCCAAACTCTACGTTAGCCATTTCCGTTCCAATGTACAACATTAGGAGATTTAATATTTTAAAACTGCACTTATTTATAAGAGTTTAATGTTACGGCTTTTTTAAAATTGACTTGTAAAAAAACTGCACAGTTTTTAAAAATTACCTCAAAATGTAGTCCTGGCCGCTCTTTTATAATGCACTATGTATATTTATTTAAACAAAATTATACCATAAACCAATGCGTATAAGGTCGAGGTAAGAATGACCAAGTAGTAGAGTAGCGTAGTTTTTTTGCGTCAATGTGTGAGTGTTGTGTACCTATACGACAGTAGCGTAGTTTTTGGATGGTTTTTGGCTTCACTTAGATCATACGCCGTGCGCCATCTCATTCTCTAGGTTGATCTGAGGCTCTCTGAAGGAAAATTCAAATCACATTTAAAAACTACATTAATGAAAAGAGGGTATTAAAAGGTTAAGACTTATTTAGAAGACAAAGATATCTGGAGCCTTCCACTTCCGCCAAATAGCCACTTAAGCCAAAATTTGTGAGACAGTCATTTATTTATTCTTTGAAAAAATGATGCCCCTCAATTTCTTGTCTGTTCTTCTGAGTAGAGGCTCTTTATCCGAACAACTTTGTCTTTATATCAAATTCGTGGTTTTGCTTTTCAATTAAGTATAAGTAGTACTTTTTTTTTCTACAATTTCTGTACTTTTTTTTCTTCATTGCGATGTTAGAAGCAATACTAAAAGATGACGCACTAAAGAGGACACCGCTATAACCAGCAGTATATGAAAAAATCTTGATGGTGATGATGATGACTTTTTACCCGACTGCGCAAGAAGGAGGGTTATGTTTTTCGAGTGTATGTATGTATGTCTGTGGGAATGTATGTATGAGGTTTCTTTGACACGCCCTACAGCTTGATAGATTTCGACATGTCAGATGCCATTTGAATTGTCTTGATAGTGGAGTGAGGTACAATATTTTGTAGTCGATTTTTTTTGTTTATCTTATAATAATGTAGCTGGTTACACAATCATGATCGATAAAATTGCAAAATACCTATAATCACTTAAATTCAAAACTCTACACTCACAACACTAATTAAGTTATCAATTTCACATGAAAGCGTACTTTGATTACCCACGACTAATTCAACAATTTTACTTTAGACAGCATATTTTATGACTTGAATTAAGTAGATTAAGTTTAAAGCTATTAGATCTCAAGTAGTATCCTTGGACACACGCCACCATCGGCGGTATTTCCCTTGAGAATTGCAAATCATAGGTAACACAAAGCTTTATGGTAGACTACTATCGCCCCGCAGTTTTAACTTTTTTTTTTGTTTAAGTCAAAGTCAAAATATTTATTTGCATGTTATTGGTACATGATCTTAAATTGATGTTGTACTATTTGATGTTATACTTTTTGTAAGATTATAAATACTTAAATCTATTTTGCAGCGCCCTTACAGAGTCTTTGTACTTGTTATTAGTCTAAGCACTATGCAGCACTGTATATTGGCAAATAAATAAATATAACGTCCATCTACCGTCAGGCGTGCAAATTAATACACTAATTATTAAATTCAGAATAACCATTTATACATGTGAATTATTTTACTAGAAATATTATTGTGATAAGTTATATAAATCATATAAATCAATAAAATAAAATTTGTCAGTTAATATTTATAGTATCTACATAACTAGCTTCAGACGCATGTTCGTCCTATCTTACATTATCTTAATATATAAATAAATTACGTGTCACGTTGTTTGTCCGCTATAGACTCCTAAACTACTTAACCGATTTCAATCAAATTTGCACACCGTGTTCAGTTCGATCTGCTTTTTCTACCGCGATAAAACGCATAATTGTGACACTGAAAGAAGTAAAATAAGTTAGATGATTTCAAGTTTATGACATGTCCAGCTTTCTCAAACTTCTCCACTGGCTTGGAAATGTAAATACAATGTATTGACTTTATTATTGACAAAGGGATAGATAGTAAACAAACAGTTCGCGTTAGATACAATGTCTCATAATACATCTACATCAATATTATAAAATCTATCTCTGTATGTATGTCTGTCTGTCTGTCTGTCTGGTCTAGGCTTTTCACGGCTCAACGACTAAACTGATTTGATAACTATGAGTAGATACAGTATTGACGAGGAAGGTTCTGGATACTATTTTCTGTCTGAATCAACGCGAACTAAGTCGCGGTTAACCAGCTATAGTATCAAGTACACAAGCCTTCTGATGAATAAAAAATATATTAATGTTGGTAAAAAAAGTTGTTTTCTCGAATCTAAAATTCTCTCTATTGTCAGTACAATTCAGGAGCTCGTTTCATTTGAGAATGTTAATTACGGGCGTCCTACTGAATATTCATTCAGTTTTATTATACTTCTATTCGTTTATGAGAATATTTTCCACGGCTGATCAATTTGCCTCATTGACTTGGCACTTGGGTTAATTGACCTGTCTCCCGCCCTATCATGATTTCAGAATACTTTACTTGGCTACCAGTTAATGTGTTTAGAATAGAGTACCTGGATGGCCGAGCTTTGCTCGGTATTTTTTTTATTTTTTAATTGTGTTTTTTGGATAATAAACAATTGATTTTAGTCTAACCTCAAAGCAAACACTCATTGACTTCGTGTTACTTAACAACGCCATCTGCTGTTGTGTCGTTAAAGCAATTACTCGTAGTTGCTCACAAAAAATTGTATTATTGTTCGCCAATAGATGTCAGGAAGAGTCATATTTTTCAGTTGAGATTGATTATCGATAAAACACGAATAAAATTACATTTTCTAAAAATGATTCCTAGCTAGATCGATTTATCGCCCCCGAAAACCCCTATATACTAAATTGTATGAAAATCGTTGGAGCCGATTCCGAGATTCCAATTATATATATATATATATATATACAAGAATTGCTCATTTAAAGATATAAGATAAATAGAAAGTAGGCCAAAATTCTCAATATGTACTTTAAGAGTCCGGCGACCACTTTAGACTAACTTCGCATTGGCTTAAGGTTTTCTATAGCCATTTCGTCTAGAAGAAGGCTACGAGCGAAGAGAGCAAGTAAAGATACTGATGAGCGTCTAAAGTTACCTACAGAGTGATAAAGTGCAATTTTTTTTTATGACTTTTGCATTTCTTTAATCATTCTTAAATAACTAAGTTTTTTCTTGTATTATGGATTCATTTAAAAGCTAATGATGTAGACAACCTCCCTATGTAAAGGGATTTTTGATTTGCTTTGTCTATCTATTGAATTAATCAGTCAAAAGTGACCCGTTACAAATGCGGGTATTTTTCATAGCTCTATTTTCTCTTGAGAACGTTTTTTTAAAAAAACCAAGCACATAAGGGCGGATATATTGTTCATTTAAATTTGCTAAATTTCATCACAATCTGACGAATGGTTTCAAGAAAATTGACAAGCGCGTTTGTATGGAAATTTCAGATCGTCGCGGGACCCTTAAGCCAGCTTTTATGATACTTAACAGGTGTTAACAGTTGTTGATCTTTTTAACCGCCTTCAGAAAAGGAGGAGGTTCCTTCTCAATTCGTCTACATTTTTTTTTGTATGTATATTACTCCGCCAATTATGTATTGATTTTAATGATTTTTTTTTGTTTGGTAGATCATACTTTCGAGATATACCATACCAGAGGTATACTCGTACCATATAGATTTTATCGAAACCGGACAGGCAGTTTTTAAAGCACCAACAAAAGTCTGAAAATTGTTAACATGGATGACAGGAAGTCGGTTTTTTAAGGTTTGCTTTTTATCTTTAGTCTTACGACCAGCCAGTACATTATAGCCAGACGGCAAACACCGCGCAATTGCCTTTATTAATCCGCTTATTGGCTCGCCTGGCCTGTAACAGCAATGGGATTTATACAGGACCCGTCTGGCTTTTGAACCTGAACTGCAGAATTGAGTCATTTCGCTAAGTTCGTAATTTGTGTAACTCTGCAAACACATAAACTTTGGCATAATTTGCATGTACTGTCTGAGATTGTGAGATTGTTATTGAGCCGTGACCGGTTTCCTCGGAGAATCTCGAAAGATGGTGAATGAAAATAATTTATAACATATCAATTGGAAAAGCCATGATATAATCTCCAAAGTGCACCCCCAAAAGTCCCTACACGGACCTTTGTCCTTGGAGAAAGTCAAAGTCAAAATGTTTTTATTCAATTTGGGTATCCAAGATACACTTATGAACGTCAAAAGAAGAAAGTAATTACCTACTATGGGGTAAAACTAATATGAAGATAAAATAAAGCGCTTGCGTGCCTATTAAAATTTCTGTACTTATTACTATGTTTGCCAAATCTAAAATTAAACTTGCAGTTACGTACTGCGATGTTTCCCCCTCTTCAAAAAAATGTAGTGACCACTTCTCTTAAGTTGTCTAACTGTAAAGTTGCTAATGTTCAGCTCATATCTCTTCCATTTCCCATCAAGGGTCCTGTCATGTCGATGCATGTTTTCATTATGGTTCGTATGTCCGTCCGTCCTATTTATCTTATCTGATTGACCACATCAGCGGTTTACCGTTTGCCTTCCATTAGTAACACGGCTACGTCAGTCAGATCGATATGATTACAAACAACATAACGATCAGTAATGGCGGCACGAGGCTCTAGGCTTGTGTAGCTGTGCCATCAGATTGTTCCAACGCTGGGCCGGGTCAAGGTGCTGAATTGCAGCTATTCTTGAGGTTTCCGGTTGGAAAATGGGTGGAAAATAGGGGTGGTTTCAGGGTAAGCAATCTAACGAAACTAGCTGTAATTTAGCTAGATTGAATGATTCAAGAGTTTGTTAATGTAAAAGCCTTGGTCCAACCCGGACAAGAGAGGTACAACAAGCCTATAGCATGCGCGCCGCCAAGAAATCTTCTCATCAATTTTTGTTGTGTGAGAACGTGACAAAGGTACGTGTAAGTATACGTCTGTCTCGATAAATAGAGTCGACAAAATTTTGTCTTTACGTTCAGGTCTGCAGGACCGGGACGAGTGGCGTACAAGAGAGGCTTATGCTGAACAGTGGACAAGCAGTAGGCGATTACTGGCTAATGACGAAGGTGCTAGCAGCTGCGTACTGTATGCAACAATCATCTTGAACACATTGAAATTTTAAGTCATAAGATCTTACAATTATAAAGAAAGCTTCACTAATAATCTTTTCAAATAAAATGAACCGCCCGACCGTCATTTGAATTGGATTTTGTAAAAATTGGGACCATTCTTTGAAATTAAAAAACAAAATGGGTTTATAAATAACGGAGATATGCGTTAACAAACATTTGAAATAAATGCAATCGAATTGACAACCTCCTTTTTTTTTAATTGGTTAATAATAAATCCTTGAACTCGTAACTTTCTTACGGACAGTAACTGGAGCAAAGAGCGAGCGTGGAAGATGAATTCCCACGTATACAACTAACTAGGGGGCAATTCCTACGCGTGAGATGAGATGAGATTTTATCTTGGTCACTCTCACACCTATGACGTTTCAAACGAGAGCAACAAGGACGAAAAAAGGTGAGATGAAAATCTAAAATCTCCGAATAGGGCCACTGTTAAAAAACCACAGTATTTTATTAGTCCAAGCTTAGGCACTATTAAGTTCACTCCGTGAGTCTAATTTTAACCACAACTCGAGTTAGATTGCGCGGTAGCCATGTCAAGGACTAAGTTCGCTCTACCAGTCACTAAAACGTGCCAAGGTATTCTTATAAAGCATTTACGCTCAAATTATGAAGAAAAGCGAGATACGAAGCTTTAAATTAATTGCTCTCTCTATCTGCATGCTACATAGCAATAGCGCAAACAAATAACATTATTAATAAAACTAAAAAAAACCCGGCTGTAAAACTTATGTCACTTCCATTATCAAGACGATTCAAATGACACCTCACATGTCGAATCATCCATCAAGCTGTTTAGGCTCTAAGGCGTGCCAAAGAAATCTCATACAAATATACATACAAACAAACACTCGAAGAAGATAAATCTCCTTTCGCAGTCGGGTAATAAGCATCTATTCCGAGGAAGGTCGCGCATTTTTGCCAGGGGGTCTGAGACAAATGCAAGTATTGATCAACAGGAAATTTTGGATTCAAGAAGATATACCCAAATTCAACTAGCTTAATCTTTATTTCCTTGTCTCGTATTCTATTATATAACCCTGTCAATAGAAAGAGCAAATATATTTCCTTAATTAAAAAAACTCAATTTTTTTAGAGAAGAATTAGCAACTACTGTTGTATACTATTTTTATTGTAGGATGGTGCGGGTGACATTATATAAAACGTTTCATTTCACCTTTGAGAGCTGGCTCGATTCACAAAAACTTCATAGCAACTATAACAATGCTAAAATACGGAATCATCAAAAACTGCAATAAATGCGGGTAACAAATAAATGCGGCTGTCACTCGTACCATGCTTTTTTTTTTACAATTAGTCGGCGTTTGACCACCAACTCGCCTGATGTTAAGTGATGTTGTGGTCTAAGATGGAGCACGACGACCTATAAGGTACTTATTCACTCTAGCCTTCAAGTTTTGTAGAGTGAAGAAGTACAAAGACGGCAGTTGAGTGAGGCGCTACAAGTGCGCAACTGCTCGGACCCGTCTTCGGAACGGTTACACCGGACTACATCCCGAAACACGACTAGGTCATTTCACGGCATGGCTTGGTCCGGTGGGTGGTAACTCGCCACGGCCGAAGCCTCCCACCAGAGTTTGCTACCCAGTTAGCACTACCCGGGGACCACGCGTAGGGAATCAGAATAGAGTACACTCCTACGGACGTGGGTAGCTCAGCAAATAGAGAAAGTAAATACAGTATGATATCCAATTTAATTCAATTCATTCATTCATAAATCCAATCACTAGCTATTTTGCCCGCGGCTTCTCTCGCGTTACATAGCCTATGTCACTCAGGGATAATGTAGCTTTCTAATGGTGAAAGAATTATTGAAATCGGACCGGTAGATTTTGAGTTTATTCGTAACAAACCTGCAAAGATACAAATCGTTCCTCTTTATAATATTAGCGTAGATTAGGTTTGATTTATATGACCGTGTTACATAAGCCAATAAGACTATCCGTGGTCAGATATCGTCTCCTCTCGCGAGGTCTGTCATTGACCAGATACGACCCGAAAATCCTGCAATCCCAGTTGTCAGGTCAAGGCGTTCGAATTGTCGCAATCGTTGACTTCCTATAACATTGTTGTTTGTGAAGCTGTTATGAAATAATTTGGACCAATCTCCATGTGGAGTGTTTACGTCATTTGAGGACCTCGAGTCTGGGGTCAATAGACACTGTGCTTTACAGATTGTTTTTTTTTAAAGACCGAATCTAGGATTTCCTTGTACGTTATTACTTTAACTTTTATTACAAGACCAACACTGAAACTGTGAAAACACATCGAGGTTGAATAAGATTTTCTATGGAACAGCTGTTTTTTTTTTCGCAATTTCATTCCTATTATATAAGTCGGTCATAATGATGAGTACAATGATATCCTAGGAAATATCAGTCATTTAATGAAACACCCTATACATATAACTAGAGATAAAACTAATATTCGGATAGGTACATATTTACTACATAGGTACTTCGTGCTTTGCGTAGTATGGAGGATGGTTTTACTATTTAGTATTCGTTTTGGATTCAGCAAGCCGCCTTTGAAAATCGGAATTACCTATCTTAAATCAATAAACATTTTTAATAAACTGTTTTAGTAAAAAAAACCTGGGAAAATTAGAAGCGGCTTCTATCTTTGTTAGCTTTTAGCAGAATAAAGTGAACTAAAGTTTACAAATATCTGATCTCTATTTTGAACACGCTGTTGGTACGTATGAGGTTGTGACCCCTAAAAGCCTGGGAATTTTACGGTCCGAAATGAACTCAATTCACTTGACTGACTCTAATCAGAATTCATTTGATTTGGACGTGTTAACAGCCACAGTGGACGAGCAAACATAGTTTGCTTGTTTTAAATGTAGTATAACTAAACTGAACTTACATTTTAAATTAGCAAAGACAATTTCTGAAATCTCAAAACTGCTTGCCACTGCGCTCGTCACTTTTTTTACCTGATCATGGTTGTATCAACATGACTAGTAGCTCTGTAAGCTGAAGGTCTCTCAAAAATGCCATCTTATGTCCGTCCGGTCGGAAAAAAATAAAATCTCCATCCACTAAAACATCCGATCCATTAAATATATAAGTATTTTATATTTTATTGTAATAGAACTTTCTGTACTTATCTGGACTTGGAATTATTGAATTGAATTGAATTATTGTAATGACATTATCTGATTCTTGTGTTTTTGACATTTTAATTTTTATTGTTTATTTTATTTTTGTACTTACTGACATTTTGATTTCGTCCATTCTAGTTTATTAATTCACAATGTATTTCTATTATTCTGTTAATTATTAATGTGGTGCAATTTATGATGATAGTAATGTGACTGTTACTCTGATTATTTAATTTAAACTTGTATGAGTCTATATGATACCTACTTGATGAATAAATGATTTATTTATTATTATTATTAACAGAATTGGCAAAAATGAATCGACAAAAAATATTATTTTTCATTTAATTATCGAACCAGCTTACCAATTTCTTTGAGATTGGTTAGAAATTCGACCTGTAGAGTAAAAACGCCGAAAAGACGATACGAAAGTATTTTTGCCGTAGTTGAAGCAGATATGCAACTTTGCTCACTAACGCTCGATAATCTCTGTGTTCGTTTGTACTTATTTATAGTTTTATCACATGTTATATTATCAATTTATCTTTAAATGCCAGTCTCTAACTACCTTCCATAGCTTAAGTCCCTAAAGCGACTATCCCTCGTCAAATCACGTCTGAATCCGCCGAAGATCATTTCAGTCGTATAGTTACTACAGTTTTGGCGATAAAACTTTATTCCTTCCTGTTTCCAGTAGTTATTTCTGCTTGGATTACTGTGATGATGTTTACGGGCCCGATTGATCAGATCTTTCAACTATTTAGGTGTATCTGTGTACCTACGTACATACCTAATTACCTATACGTTTAGTTACGTAGGTAAGTACCTATTTGCAATCTGGTAAACCTGCTAACTCATACACCTTTACCTAATCGACTAAACCGATGCAAAGAAATCCTTTATTGAGGGCGATGCTCTGAAGATAAGGTCGAATGTTTTGATTTCACTGTTTTCCTTCCATATTAGTAGCCTTCAAATTATTTTGTTCAATAAGCTTGTTATCGTTATTTCATTAGCATGACTCAAACACTCGTTTCGTGATATTTTCAATTGTAATTTGTTTATTTAGATCTGGATACTTGATCATGAAATGATGAATGAACAAGTAACATTATTAAAACAAAACCCAGCTGTAATTTTTTTTACTTTATCTCACTTCAACTATCAAGACGATTCAAATGACACCTCACATGCTGAACTCCATCTAGCTGTTTTGGCTGGAGGGCGTGTCAAATAAACCTCAGACAAACTAACATACATACGTACATATATACATACACTAGAAAAACATAGCCTTCTAGAGCAGTCAGGTAAAAAGTGTAGATTTCTGTATGTCAGCAGTGGGAAAAACGTTAGGCTAATTCATTCAATCTACACTATTTAATTAGCATTTGGAGACGACAAAATGAATAAGAAGGGTGTGAATTCAGAGATGACGCCCTGATAGAGACGAATTGAGAAACCATACAAATTAATTGCTAACAATGGAAATGTCCCTCCCTTATGATGAGTATACTTACTGTTAAGTTAGATTGATTCGTTTCTGAAATTAAGTAAGTACGTATTTAAAATAGTAAATGAGCGTTCTGCGCCGCTCTGAATTTTCCATACAAACGCGCTAGTCAAATTTCTTGTAAACCATATGTCAGATAATGATGAAATTTGGTATGTACAATTAAATGAACTATATCTCCGTCCTGTACCTAGTTTCTGGGTTTTTTTTAAAAACGTTCTCAAGAGAAATAGAGCTTTGGAAATCATGCACATTTGTAAGGGGTCTTTGTTGACTGATTTATTTAATAGATAGACAAAGCAAATCAAAAATCCCTCTACATAGAGAGGTTGTCCATAACATTAGCTTTTAAATTGATCCATAATACATGGGGTTTTTTTTTTGTATTTAAGAATTATTAGAGGAGTGCAAAAATCATAAAAATTACTGAAATTGCACTTTGTCACTCTATAGATAACTTTAGAGGCTCGTCCGTATCTTTACTTGCTCTCTTCGCTCGTCGTCTTCTCCTAGACGAAATGGCAATAGAAAACCTTTAGCCAATGCGAAGTTGGTCTAAAGTGGTCGCCGGCTCTTACAAATTTATTGTTCTCCTTCGGCGGCGACTCTGAAACAATCAGAAATTTAAAAAAAAACATATTAATAAGTACATTTCAAATTCAGCAATAAATACCTAAGGGGCCATGCACTTGCAGAAGATCGGGTTACCTTTTTAACTTGAAGTCAACTGCTCATCAGAGAAACTGAAAAATCGTCTTGCTCTACCAAGAGTTAGAAACTAACCTTAAGAGTTAGAAGTTAACACAGTATAAGAGGGACATTTATAACATTTGAACTTTAAGTTAATTAGCCCTGTGTTTAAGAATTTGACTCTGTATCTTTTGCAAGTGGGCTTAACTTGACTTTCACATACCCTTGTGGTACACCCCTAACGTATGTGCATGATCTGGAGACTCCTAGAACAATCGACTTTGTTCCTCTCTTTGTCACTCCTACGTCTATGTCAAGAAATAGAGACAGGTGATAAAAATAATACCTAATACCCGAGAATAAGCCTGACAATATCATTGTGTTATCGTCACCTTGAAAGATTGAAGAACTTTTGTTTACCTGTGGATTTGACGACTAGTTACTTCTGAGTCATCTTTATGGCCACTGTGTTAGGTGTGAACTTCAAAGAACATTGCACCTCCTTGGAGATCAACATCTACTGAACGCAGGCCTATTTAGTCATCACCTCTTTTTATGCGTCTATTTTCTGCCTGCTACTAGGCTCTGTTCAGAACGCTAAATTGCTGAATCTAAATAAACAAAGCTAAACATATATCCGTTTTTGTTTTTGCTGCATATTAGACAAGGACAAAAATACTTTTAGAAGTTTAGATTTGGCAATGTAGAGTTCTGAATAGGGCCTACTATTTTTGTAATCTTGAAAGCTTCAATCATATAGGTACATATGGGAGAAAGGGTACGAAGACCTAAAAATGAACCGCATAAATTAGGTGCTGCACACAATTTACCGTACTCACAAACAAACGCAACCAGTCGCAACCGTGATAATTATTGTTGTTCTGTTCTCGCTATAGTCTCTTATACTATTTTTGCTTTTTACATTTTTTATTAGGTTTATTATGATACTAGAAATTAGACTCGTGACGCTTCTCCCTTATATGATTTCGATGCTTGAAAAATAATAATATTTACAGGGTCGTTATTTGTGACTTATACATACAAACCATGAATTATTACATTTTAAAATTATGAATATGCATTAATATGACTTAAATGTTTAATTATGCATTATTGTATAAATTTTGAGGCCTATGACTTATTGAAAATACACAATGATACTCGTTGCAAAAGATTTCTTCTCAATATTTAAAGCATTTGTGCGCATAGTTCGCTCATTTTAACTTATTTATAATATTTGAAGATAATACGATTATTCTGTAAGTACGAGTTACAGAATACTCCATAATGGAACGAGCATATTAAATTAGAGATTAGCTGAAGATAGACTATCGACAGAAGTCATTCACTCGTGTAATCAACTCTACGGCTTGCAAGAATTCTCTAATCAAAGTCATCATTCAAAGGTCTGAAGAAGATATGCGTGCTGCTGAAGATGTGCTTCACCCCGGGGTTCCAAAGCAACTGTTGCTTGTTTTCTTCGGGAAAAAATGTACCCTATGTCTTTTTCTGTACCTCTGGCAATGTGTACTTATGCAAATCGTCATGATGATCGGTTGAGTAGTTAGAGGGCGTTAAAGCGAATTCACTTTCGCATTTATAACATTTAATATAATATTAGTTAGGATGAGGATAGAATGCTATTCAATATTCAACCCATCAGTCAAATAACCTTGAAAGAATTTATTTTGTGATTGTTAGATTGAGACTCGTACATTGCATACACATGCTTGTGTCCACAAACACTCAGGGCCGTGAAGCCGTGATAAAAAAATATTGGAATCGGTCACCACTTGACGAAATCAAATATCTGGTGTGCCGTTGACATAAGGTAGAGTGCCACCAACTTATCTGTGAACCTGAACAAGAGCGTCACCACGGCATTTTTTGAACAATTGAAATAGATTCCCGTAGAACTTTTTGGTTTACTTATTTGAGAAAACCAAGAGAAATATCGGCAAAATAACATACCTACTCATAGATTCCTGCAGGTGTCATTGTTATGCTTTCAATTTGTCAAGAATAATATAATTTTATCTAAGTAACTGAAATTATTAATATCATTAAAATTAGAATTTGCACTCAAATTTTAGAAGACCTTAGTGAATTGGTTCAAAGACAAATTAAATTTTAAATTCAGAAACGTTGCTGAAAATGCTTCATAATTCAGAACAATTTTCGTTCTCGTAGACAGTTCATTCAGGTCACGTAGCATCGAAACCCAAAACAAAGTTACGTATCTTAGTAACACTATATTAAATGAGATCTTCCATAAAATAATATCTACCAAAAGTAATACTATACGTTTACATTTGTGTTCTATTTTATGTCATTATAGTTCACAGAACTTTTCTCCGACGCGTAAATGGACAAATAGTCACATTCCGACACAGTCCGACTTTCGTACTAGTTATTATTTATTCTGTGACCCCGCCCCCTCATTTGGACCGAAATTCTTTCATACGCATATCTTCAGGTTCACGGCTTTGAGTTATTTGTGTATCGCGTGCCAAGATTATTGTGTACAATCAACTCAGCGCTACTTTGTCGTGTTACATTTTTGTAACATTTGCTTCAGCGCTCGAAGAATTAACAAACACTCTTAAAGCGACATAGTTGTTGGTTGAACCTTTGTAGTTGATAATGCCCTTATGAGTCGAGTTTCTTTGTCATTGTTGTCATTAATCACTCTCGGGGACTTCTGAAGAACTGTGTGTGACTGTGACGACAAATTAAACTTTTGATGTACTTAAGTCTTTATCATAATATCTGTAAGAATTTTCTGTTTGTTCCGTTTTTTTTTTGGTATATCTGCCAAAAGCTATTTAAGACCTGCTTCTCAAGCCAGAGGGAACGGGTTCAAACCCAGCCGACAGCACGCACCAATTTGTTCATTGTGTGAACGCACATATGTGCGTATTGTATGTCATCTGCTACATGGATGGAGCCCGGTGTATGGCGACAGGCTCGCCCCCTGTCACATTTGGAGTGAATATCGTCCGGCGAAGTGTGGGTGTTGTATTACATCTCTGCCAGCCCCTCGGGGGAAAGGCGTGACGATATGTTAGGCTATTTAGTACAGACTACTATAGTAAGAAGCAGAAGGATAAAATGTTTGCCTTAAAATATGAAGTAACAGATTATTTTTACTAGGTATATCTAAGTACTATATTTCGTAAATTGAATTCTTTCTCATATGCATGAAGTCCTAGAAAAAGCCTTGTCGATTCTATAAGCTTAGAATATGTAAATGTAGAAAGGGTTCGTTCACTCACAAATGTCTGGAATTGAGATTAGATTTACAGGCAACGTACCTTGGAAACAAATTCTAGAGACCCTCAGCTTGCAGTGGCTTGTCAGTGTGATAAACCTGCTGCTCCATGAAAACCATGAAACCGTGAAAACCATTTGCTCATGAAATTATATAAATAAAAGAAATCTTTTAAGTCAATATCTTTCTCATTTTCATCATCTCATCTCAAATCATCATCATCAGATCTCATTATCAAAGAGCCAATACTTTGAAATATCTAAGGGCATTAAATTCGTTAATTGTACTTAATTGAAATCTTTAAACTTTTAAAAAGTTACATGAAAATCGTCCACAGTACAGTCCAAAGTACTACAGTGTCATAATCTTTCAAAATAAGTTTGCAAATCAGCTGTCGAAGAGTCTAGAGTTCTAGGCTGGTATCGAATTATAGGTACAGCCGTCCCTTATCAGTGCTGACGATAACAGCTGTTATTGTTTTGATGCCTCGTGCCGTGCCATGCTTCGCTGGTGACGTTTAGTAGCGCACATATATTTACGCAGTTCCTTTCATGTCAGGTACTAAAGCGAAACTTTGGAGGAAAGAGTGTGGATATTGTCAGGTGTGTGGACGTTTTAAAGAAATTGGACGCAGGGAAATCTACTCGATTGTTTACGTATTCATTCACACGCGGTCGCGGCGTATGTGTGCGTGGCGTCGTTGCGCCTGCGCAAAGCCGCCGCGACCAAGCCCTCTTTGTTTGTTGACAAGCGGAGAGACGGTGAACTCAACAAGCTGTTGTTTCGCGGCCGCCACTCGTCGAGCAGACGTTGCGCGCGACTCCCGTGCGTCGCCTCTCACCTCTACTTTGTTTAGAGATCTCGTGTTATCGCGTACTCCGTCTAAATTTAGTGCAGTTATATTATTTTTCCCCTTTCTGCGCATTATTCGTGTGTTCTGTGCTGGTTTGTGAAGCGGTGCTACGCCAAAGTTCGATCCTGTTTTTTACAACGTCTAAAATTACGTGTTCGCCTTCGTGCCAGAAGGTAGGTAAATACTTTTGTTTTTCTTTAACATTTATATAATGTTGGGAAATACGTTTCGTCTCTTTCACTTTGAAACTTATTTATCTGGTTTGTTGTCATTTATCGATCGAATGTTATCGAATGTCCGCTCGAGTGCATTCAGCGAAATATATTCGCGATTACATCCGAAAGGATTCGTTTGTATTTCGCAATAAAAACACGAAGGTTTCGAAAGTGGAACCGGAATGGTCATTAAAATTGTCGCCGGCGATTTCACCGCTAATGAGATGCCGCAGACAGTTGAAAAGACAAACGTCGCGCTCGGTTCCAAGGCTCGGTGTAGATACAGTTATAATTTGGCCGATCGCCGCAGAAGGCGGCTAGCGGTACTCCTCTATGTTATGGTCGCCTGGTGGCCTGGTAACTCCGTAAGACATCTCGCGGCTAACGGGATCCGTAATGCACCGCGGAATACACTATGGCAGTACTCTCGTCTCGTCCGTCTTCGCGAGCCACTTACCTGCCTACTGCCGTTCGCTTACATTCACCGTTTGCATTATTGACATACCTACATCGTTCGTAATTCTCGTTGAACCGGAACCGCAAAAAATATCACAGTTATGACAATAACATACACAAACAGAATTTAAAGTGTTGCGATCTTTTTGGGTTAATTAGGTAGGTACATAGATGATTCTAAACTTGTCTGTCGGGTAATATGCACGCTTTTTCTGATTTATGCAGAATTGTTTTAATTTTTGAAATTCAAATGCATTGGGTTTCTAGTAAAATTATTGACATTATTAGTCATACCTAATCAATTTACAAATGTCAATTACTCAATCCATTGTGTTTCTGTATGTAGCTATTTTGCATTCACATGTTTGTATTTCTATCCATTATCCAACGAGCATGTTGTTCAGAATTCTAAAGCGAATTCCCACAAGAACAGAATATTGAATCAACAAAATATTAGTAGATAGGATAGTACCTATCCCATTTGCAAAAACAGCCTTAAATGATTACATTATCTATCCTCAGCCAAACAAGCTCTCCTTTCTCTGAATGGATTTCTCTTAAAGTATTTACGTTTACAATAAACATTTCACACCACATTTTTCAATTCTATTCAAATTCTCTTAGCTTTTGTTAGTCTAGCTAACTCTTTGTCCGTTTAAGTTCATTTATCGCTCCGAGATACTTAAAACTTTATGAAGCTAAGTGAAAAACTTTGAATCAACAATTTTGCTTCAGAAAAGGTATTCTGTCTCGTAGCTCTCGTCTGTTGACCTCCCATCGGTCATTATTACGTCTGCGAAATAACTTCTATTATTAGTTACGATAGTTAAAAGATAAAAACGATCCAGTGAAAGTTGAAAATCGTAAATCTGTTGTGTATTTATCGAGATAGGTATTATCTAACGAGGCCAATCAGACCGTTGATCAAAAACTTGTTTTAGAACGTCCTTCCCTTTAGTTTTGTTTGCGAGTACGAAATGTGAGGTCGAAATCGGCATGATTCATTGCTGGGAAAGTTCTTATTTGGGTACATTATTTGTTGGCGGCGCTCCAATGATCATGTAACACAGTTTGTCTTCGTGATGCTTTAAATTTAACGTGATCAGGAAATCGCAGTGGTTTTAAACCGTATTCTAGTTCAGATGCACATTTGTACATAAATACAATCACGCCTCTACCCCATTGGGGTAGCGGTTCCAATGTACACAATTTTATTGTGTTTATGAAATTTTATCTCACCTATTAATTTACTGTTGTAATATTTATTTATATGCTATAATCACGTAACAATTCTTGACATTCGTTCATAACAACTCAGTTATCAATATGATACTAAGTACTAACTAGATAATCCACTTGGGACACTATTAATAGCTCTAATTCAATTGCTTCATTATTCACCGTGATGTAACGAAAACCTGCCTAGCCAGGTTCTATTGGCATAATTACTGACAATAACAAGGAAGTTACTATGCCATGAAATTGATAAGAACTGTTTGTTATTATTGCTCTGAACTCGTCTGTATAAAAATATAAATATTATTATCGTTTTTGGAGTTCAATTAAAATAATCTCTACAATTATTATTGTAGGTATTTTTTAGGTACGTCTAGATCTCTACGATCCCTGCGATCTAGTTAATTACTTACAATAGTTACGTACGTCATTCATTTTCATCAAACAAAACCCTTTTAAACCTCTATGTCCTTCGACGTGTTTCTTTGATTTAATTCAAATTAATTCCACTTTGTTCTGTGTGCTCATTTACTCGTCTCTATAATCTCCTATTACAGTATACAAGTTAAATGTCTGTCGTACTTGAAATAAAGGATTATTCGGAATCTCAAGTGGCGATTTCAAGGAAAGGCTCTCGGCATTTTGGCTGTGTTCCAACAATTTAAAGGAAAATATTTACAGGACGAGACTTTTCAATTCCTTTGTCGGACGCCACGCGTTTGTTACTGCGTCGTAAATTGAAAATATAACGCGACGCATTACTAATTGTATTTATCATAGTAAAAGGAAATCCTTTCTAGAGCTCACAAACTTATATTCAAGACAGGCTTCCGCTGTAGATAATAGAGAACAAAAATTTACATAACATTTAAATTTTAGCCTTGTTCTTTTATTAATGTCAACCTATTCAGCCAGTTAAAGATACTTTAAAGCTTTTCTAAACTGAATTTAGCTAAAAAAGAATTGTATCGATTTTCTTTGTTGTCTCAGCTTGAATTCTCGGGATTTCGTCGGAGCGGGTGAGTCAGTCGCTTCAGCGATTCCACTAAATAACTTCAAACAGGTATAATATCAAACGAAATATTGCTTTTATTTTGCAGAAAGTTTGTGTATAATTTGACTTGTATATTCTGAGAATGAAGTTGTATACATATTGTTATCCTCAAGTCTAGACATGCGTGCGTTAAGTTTAAAAGTGCATCGTCTAACCAGTCTGCTCCTTGCCTCCTCGCCCTGTCTGGGCCATAACGATGAGAGTTCCTCCTTCCCCAGACGTTATTACGGAGTCTGGATAGTTTTCAATTCAATTTTTACTACCTCTGCTTCCTCAGTCAGTCGCATTGGCTCTATTGCAATAAAACGGAATGGCTTATGTTTTTAAATGTCTGCACCATTGTGTGCCATCTAGACGGGTGGCCGACTGAATAATAATACCTATACAGACCTCTCGGCCCTTGTAAAGTTTATCTACATTGTCTCTCTTGTCTCTTTTGCTTCGAGTGTTTTGAATTCACGAGTGTCTGGAATCTTCGTCCTAATAATGAAATGGAATTTTATCTGCATTTTGTTCTTTTTTTTCTGTGTAAGTAATGATTTCTAATAGTTGTAAAATTAAAAGGATTTCTCTTTAATAGCTTTCGGTTGTTTAGAAAGTACGTTATTATGTTATTTCTGATAGACGCTTAGTAACATCCTACTAATATTATAAAGGCGAAAGTTTGTAAGAATGGATGTTTGTTACTCTTTCACGCAAGAACGGCTGAACAGATCTGGATGAAATTTGGCACAGAGATAGATTACAGTCTAGAATAGCATATAGGATACTTTTTAACCGCGGGTGAAACCGCGGGGCGCAGCTAGTTGTCTATAAAAATACAACTAAAGAGATTCACGAAACTTCGTTTACTTTTCAGACCTATCTTTTTGAATTGGATTAGATCGTTTAGATACTATGTACCTTGTATCGATATCGATACAGACGCTGGACGTCCCGTCCAATCCAATTTTCAAACTAATTTACTTTAGCTTTGTATCCCTAGTATCCCTATCTATTTTGTTTTCTATTAGCTACTTCAATATAACGTAGCTTAGCGCTACAGCACCGACACCTAATAATATAGCGCTAGCTAACAATTTACAAGAGAAAGCCGGTTTCTTCAAGACATGCAAATCCGTTACCCGCTCTTACAAGTAGGCAAGACTTGATTATTTGTGTATGTTCATTAACGTTGTTACTCTAATCATGATTGGAGATTTTTCTTATTTTGAAGCAATTTGAAACAACGCTAAAATTAACGTTGCTTCGTACTGGCTAGAACACGATGTTGAAGGTCAAATACATTTTGTCAACATTGTTTTATCGAACAGCAGTTTTGTCATTGGTGTAGTAACATTTATGTATAAAAGATAATTGTATTTTGCCTATTGTATGCAGTTTGTTATGCATTTAAATGTAAGTCATTATCAAATTTGTATTGATTAACTTTTGAACTTTAGGTTGTATGCAAGTAATTAGCATATATCTATCTATAACTATGCATCTGTATAATCCTTCAGTAGGTACATTACAAATTACAATAATTAATGGAAAATTATGAAATGCATTATAACATTGCACACCATTACATGTTCTTAGACACCATTACATGCACATCCATGTTGCTAGAACTCTCTCGCAAAACGTAATCATACTGGAATGACATTCAGTATCGTACTGTGTCAAATATAGGTTGACATAATATTTCGATGTCATAACAGAATTTCTATGGGAGTGTATTCCAGTAGATTGCTGCGATATTGGTTTCTCCTTTATTGCCATAAACAAAGCAACATGAGTCTCTTGCATTTGCATCCTTTCTAACTTTTGCTATATTTCTGACTCATACACAAAAATGTCTTCTTTATTTTAGCGTCCTACATTACACGGGGTAACGGTGATTCAGTCATGTGTTATTACAGCGGTATATTTTTGCTTTAGCTTAATCCATGGGAGGTCCTGAGCCAATAACCTGATTATTGGAAAGGACCTCATGACCAGCATGATGAGATTAATCTCATCATGCTGGTTTTAATTTTAAGCTTCCTTACGAATTCGTTAATCTCGAGTCTGATACGAAATTGATAATTGATAATAAGTTATTACAAATTTTCAATTTCCTAGTCATAAATTTACAAATAAAAAAAACACTGAAAAGGCAATACATATTTATGAAGAATCACACTTGCTTTACATGTTATTGACAGTACCAATTCAGATGAATCATTTGCATGCGGCTCACTAATACATCAATAACTTAAGTGTTCACCTGTCATCCTAAGGTTGCCTGGAAGATATCGCTCTTAGTGATAAGGCCGCCCGTTGTTACACTACAGTTTAAGATTTTTCTGTTCTTTTGTTTTTGTTATTTCTGGTGTGAACAATAAAGTATTTATCTATTTATCATTTGGGAATAATTGGTGCCACAAAAAGGTGTTATTTTATTGCTATACATATAGGAAAAGGTCAAACCTAATATTTCAAAGAACATTCCTCAAAAGAAAAACAAGTCCTGAAAAAGTATATCAATTTCTAACTTTAAAAACCTAAATTTATTAAAAGCGTTTTAAAAGCAATTTCAACTAAATAGACCCGAAGGATTTCAGCGACATTTAAGTGTTATTTAACTTTATTTTTAGAATTTTTATTCTAATATTTTAGCTACTCACTCTTTTTGACAAGCGAATTTCGTCGCTCTCTAGAATTATCTAGTTCATTATAATTGCTTGCTTTATTTGCATTCAACTCACGGTTTGGAATTTGCATTAGCTGAATTCACAAAAAGGTTACATTGTAGTCCAGTTTTTTTACATTCATAACGTGAAAAAGGCATAGTGGTAAAGTCTAGTGGTAAATAATTTTGATTTATATTCATGAGTTGATGAAATATACCTAGCTCGGCGACTCGGTGCCTATTTACTGAGCTGTCGATTCGTTGACCCGTCTCGCAGCGACCAATCGATTGCTGAGGATTCGTTCACCCTCGCTCAGACCTTGATGATATGCAATGAGGACGATGACTTTTGCCACTATAGTAAATTATTGCCTAACGTCTCCGGCTTAACCCCTTGTTATAAATAGAACTGTTTAAAAAATGAACTGATGGAACTAACCAGATTTTCGCTTCTTCCTTCTTCTTCTCTACCTAATATAAATTAACCCCTTGTTATAAATAGAACGGTTTAAAAAATAAACTGATGGAACTAACCAGATTTTCGCTTCTTCCTTCTTCTTCTCTACCTAGTATAAAACAAAGTATCTTTCCGCGTCTGTTTGCATCACTTTGTGTATCCGGTAACTTCTTCTAAACCTAACCTAAACACGCAACGGTTTTTGATGCGGTGTTCGCCATCAGTTAAATCATTTTTCACGGAAGGTTTATATTGGTAACGAGTACAAGTTGCGTGTTGTAGGTACCCAAATATTTGTTCAAGGACGTGACAAATTCACGCGATTAATATCCTACTTATTTGTATCATTTGTATGCTATCCATATAACGGAAGGGTAATAACGTTATATCTATTGGTAACATCGACGATAAAACATTCTTAGACAAAGGCGACGATTGTATCAATATCTGAGGTCATAAAATAATAACGAGCATTTTGAAAGAAATCACCCACTTGATCGGTTTTAAATTTAACTTCTTCAGTAGATAGTTTGCCCATATCAGTTTTAAAACTCCAACTATTATCGTAGGTATAAAAATAGGGTGTAGCTAGAATTTATACGTGTTACATTCTCTATTAGTCACTGATTGCTTAGCAAATTTACCGTGGGAACGAAGTTGATCGCAGCTGCAGTATCAGCGTTCTGTGAAGTGTTTTTGTAGAGTTTTCACACCTACAGAGCATACTGCATACGAGTAGGTACCTACTGCCTCCGTGTGAGGTCTCGATGCAAGCTTGCTTTTAAAACCACATTAACGTTCGTGGGACGCGGCTATTGCTGCTGATAATAACTGAATAGGCACTACAACATCACTCGAGTCTTAAGAAATTCTCAGGATGAGCAATCGGCTTACTCGTTAAAAAATAATTGTTGAAGAAAGATGTACATAAATAGACTTGGTATTTTGAATGCTGAACTCCATGTAGTTAACAAACAGCGAACACAAGATTAAAGATACTGGAATTTAAATAAATAATCTTTTGACGAAAATATAAATAGAATCTCATAAATATGACAGCAAACAGCTGAAAGTAAACTGAAGAACTTAAATATTTTACAAACAATATCACCGTTGCTATGTTTACCATTGATTTGTTTTAAGCGGTTGACCCAAAATCTACGATAGCCTCCCGAAAATAGCTCAGCATTTCAAATGGACGATCCTCAAATAGCCAATCGTAGGCAAATAGGATTAAATTGGTGTATGAGTTCATTAACACTTATGTTTTTTGCTCCCAATCAAATGAAAAGAATCGTATAATATGTGCAGAACACTCATTGTTTTGCTACTGTTATTGTAACTGTGGTTCAAGTGGGTGCGTGACCCGTCAATTATATTACTTGTTTGCCAAAAGCTGATATTGCAAGAAACATAACGGTAAGACTAGACTTTACTTTAGAATTGGGATAATAACACGTTTAAAGCACTTTGTAATTACAGTTACTGTAAAATGTTGCTCTAACCATTACACTTAAATTATAAATGCGAAAGCTTGTGAGTTTGTTTGTGTTAGTTGTTACTTCTTTGCGTTTAAATGAATTGATAAATGTGAATAAAATTTAGTATGAAGATAGTTAAACTCTGAGGGTTAAAACCACGAGTTTTGATAGTTAACGAAAACTTTTTTCGTTTTCATTTGGCTCCATACATTTAGCCTAGTTCCTTAACGTTTCCGCCAGGGGCGCTTTATTGGAATGTATGGAGCCAAACGAAAACGAAAAAAGTTTTCGTAACTACCCAAGCTCGTGGTAAGCCCCCTGGATTATCTCAACGTCATGAATGATTACTTAAACTATCCCTAAGGAATACATTTCCATAGGAAATCTTTACTTAGTCCTAGTTTTAGTAATCATTAACGTCTCTGAGATGATCGCTCATACCGTCTATAAGTGAGGCGGATAGACTTCCTAGTATCTAGAAAAAAGAATCGTTTTTTTGGGACAGCGGGTGAAACCGCGAAGAGCAGCCAGTAGGTACTCGTAATAAAGTAAACCTCGCAATATTTTTAAATTGCTCGCTTGCTAAGTCGCGAGGAACACCTGTTGATCCAATTTTATGGCCAAGTGATTTCACCAGTGGTCGCGCGGTTTTACCTTTTTTGTAAAATTGTTAAGTTTTGTAGAGACGTTTTTAGATTAAATTAAATCAGCCTTTTTGTCATTATCGTCTTCTTTGACATTGGCGTCAAGCTTTAAGGTTTTTTTTTAATGTATTAAACCTTAGATATTTTGTTAAAGATCATGTTTAATATCTTTGATAGTTATTATTAGGGTCCTATGAGTATCTATGTGTCTAGATAGAGTTCAAAACAACAAACAACAAAGAGACAAAAAGTAACTGTTGGTTCATAAACAGTAAGGAAGGTAACTTTTTTATACTAGTGTGCTTGAGAGGTACGTCTTTTACTAGGATTGCATATCATACATGTCATACATGTTGTTCATTTAGGACCTAACAGTTGGCTGTTATTGTTTTTTTTTTTTTTTTTTGACGCGTGCAATGTTTTTTCAGTCCATCTGGACATATCATTTATCAAAGCTTAGGTCAAATTAAAAATATTGTACAAAACTACATAATACTATTTATGACCCATGAAGTCACATAATATTTACCGAAAATCTAAACTTTGTACATAATAGACTCAAAATCGATATCCAGGTCGCAGTTGAAATCTTCGATTTATTAAACCAATTTGACTAATCATTATACGTGATGTAACGCCTGAGTCTCACAAAAACCTAATCTATAGTTTAAAGCCTCAGTTTTTTACAAAATCCAGTTACATATCGATTACCTAACCCACATTTACAGCAGAATCGTGATTGCTATAACTAGGCACGTGTTTCACCCGGAAGACTACAGCCGGACCGGTCGGACTGGTCTCTGGGACGATACCATGTTGACATTTCATAATTTACTACAAACAACACTAGTCCCATAAAACTCCGATCGAATAAGTCGAAATGGGTATGCAAATCAAATTTGTGATATAAACTGCAGCGTCTATCTCATATTAGTTAAATAGCTCTTGTTTGGGTCATATCTTGGATGCTAAATTAAATAAATAAATAAATAATAAATAAATTCGGGACACTTCCACGCACGGTCGCCTGACACCAAACTAAGCAAAGCTTGTACTATGGCTGCCAGAGACTGATATACTCGTACATACTTAGATATTTTTAAATACATACTTAAATAGATATTAACACCCAGACATAGAACAAACACAAATGTAAACTACTTTCTGGCGATCGATTGGATTCAAATTTGGTTTACCTGCGTGCCTTTGGTGACAATGCAATTATACATATGACAACACGCTAGTCTGATAATGATATCGAAAGGTGGCCATAGGAACTCTTCGATAGTTAATAGCAGACTGACAGTGTTTTGGCTTATTTTGATCAGTTCACGGTTCTGCTACTAAAGTAACAATCATTGTCATTAGTCTGATGTGCACTTATTAAAAGCTTGTTTTGAATACATTTTAACGAAAAAATATAAATTATATGTTTGTATAATTCGACGAGGCGTTCAAGTTTACCCACAAGTTAACCCTGTTGATAATCATGAATAATTATGTTTATCTGATGCAATTTCCACCAGGCTGTTTGGTTTTTTAACATCAGATACCTTAAAACTATGTAGTTTCTTTAAATAGCTGCATAATTATATATTTTTATCACGAACGTCAAGCACAAGTTTCATAGTAAAAACATTTTGCATAGGAACAGTTGAACCTAGAAACTACTACATACGTATAAATGTTATACTTATCACAAATCAGCAAAGCTTGTTAAGTTTTAATTCTACTGAGAATTATTTTAAAAGAAAGCAACAATACCGTAATAATCTCTACGACTTCCATAACTGTTCAATGTTAGAGCCAAGTTCAAGGTCTATCATTCCTTGCTACGTCATAACAGCTGATTTTGGCATCTTCTCTCGCTATAGAAGTTCTAACGTTATTTCTATTAAAATAGAGTACACAATTACTTGGTTCTCTTAGTGGATGTTTGCCTGTTCGAGCCGTCGAAGTCACAATTACTTGTGTGTCTGCTGTCCATTACCAATTCCGTCCTCTGTTTTTAAATTGGACGTTAATTGTTCTGTCCATAGGTTGTCATTGAGACGTTCAATGATCAATTTATGATTTACTAGTTGCGCCCCGCGTTTTCACCTGCGGTTCCATACGTATTGTTAATTTTTTCGGGATGAAAAATGGACTTTTCTGTACCCCTGACAACGTGTATGCAAAATTTTAACATCGCTTGAGTGGTTAAGGCATAAAGCGTAACAAACAATCACAACAACACCTCACTTTAGCATTTTAATTAAGTACATATTGAAAGATTAGATTAGAACGGATTATTTATTATTTATGAATAGGCTAGCTTATACTGTATAGACTTCTCAACTATGTCTGAACTGACCACCTTTTTTCCCAGTAAACAGGAACAAATATTATTCAAGTATGCCTACTAAGTAAGCAGTTGGTATACAGCAGGGTTACGTGTCTTATATGTGTTAAGCCGAAAACAGATGTAAGCACTAAGTACTCATCAATCTGAATAGCTTTTCTACAGGACCAACCTCAAAATCGCGAAATAAAATCAGCTGTGACAAACATTTTGATAATTGTCTATGTCATTTTTCTATGACTAACTATTTTAACTGAATTACGAACTGGAGGGCTATTCTTACGGAGTGAGATTCAATCTCACCCTTTTTCGTCCTTGTTGCTCTCGTTTGAATGGTCATAGGTGTGAGAGTGACCACGATAAAATCTTATCTCATCTCACGCGTAGGAACGGACGGCACTGGTCTAGGTCAGAAAAACTGGCATTTTTTTGCCAATGAAAAAACAGATATAGGGACAAATAGGGTTTTAAAAAACTGAATCAAAGTCAAAGTGAAATAATTTTATTGCTATAAAGTAGGTGATATAATTAGTAAATAGTTGATAGTATCATTTAATATTAGTATCACTACATAAAACCGTTTAGGTGTGCAATAAAGGTAGGTACAATCAAAAAGTTAACAGTTTGAGAGGTCAAACTACAAAAATATTTAATAATTATACATTGCAAAATTTCGTCCCTAAGAGACTCTCCTATAGAATAGAAAGTCAAATGAATTAGGAAATCATAAAGTTCTGCTGCATTTCTGTCAAAAGTTTCTCTCCTAGAATGGCTGTGAGCACTTTCAGCTTATCTGCTAATCTGGGTTGACGTGTTCTGTGTTAATTATAGTACAGCCACACCAATGTTAATGAAATGTTTATTCAGGGTTTTGAGGTTTTAACTAATTCGTGCTGTGGATTTCTGTTGTTTACTACTATGCATAAATTTTATTTTCAATCATTGGATCTAGAACTATCTACCTTGGGACTGTTTGCATCCTATCAAAAATTTGTGCAGGCACATCGAAATTTTGTAATTAAAACACAAGTTAACACGTATTCCTTATTCTGCGAATACGATTTACGTATTTAATTCTTTCAAAATCCTTGTTAACCTGATTCCATTTGTGTGTTTTCCATTTCCATTGTTTGTAAAATATGCAAAATATAACCAAAAAAATCAGCATTTTACTTTCGTCTCTTTTCACCTCTGATACACAATACGTGTAGGTATGTCGTTGAACAAACGAAAACAAAAGAACCTCTCACGTTGAGTAACGGCGTCGACCAAGGAGGTCGCCTGTCACCTTCTTAAATGCTATTAATATCGTCCAATCGTTTGGAAGACCACATGCATACCTCATTTAACCCCCAATACGAGAAACCGTTCTTATAAGCATTTGTTTTAGAAACATTCTTTGACACTATGAGTACTTTTATGTCTTGAGAGGGTTCCGTACTATTTATGAATGAAAAGTGACAGGCCAACTTTTTTATACTAGTGTGCGTGACCGGTACGTCTTTTACTAGGGTTGCGTCTTACATTTTGTTCATTTGGACCCTGCTATTTTTTGGTTCGTGCAATGTTTGTTCAGTCCATCTGGACATTTCATTTATCAAAGCTTTGACATTAAGTAAAGTTATGTTTCTTAATCGACGCTATCTTCTTTCTCTGCGTTATCTTATCTGCGCTTATTTATTTCTATCTCTATCTAATTTATATTGACACCAGTATATCAGTTCATTGGCCACTCTGCTCATCTTTTATCAATAGCTTTTATCTCATTTATTTAGTCGCAGGTATGGTTATAACATAATATACAGCTCTGTGAGCTGGAGACCTCGCGACCGGCGTCTGTCCTTCCTTAAAGTTCGCATTCCTCAACCGATTTCTATGAAATTTTGTGAGCAGCTTCAATAATTATAGGTATAGATTTTTTACCCACTCAAATTTCAAGAGAATCGGTTAAGTAATGCGACCTGTAGATTAAGGCAGAGATTCAGACAGGATTCGGTAAATACGAAAGCATTTTTGTCTAAGCTGAAGCATAGATGCTACGCTCGTTCAGTTGATTATATGTACCTATATCGTATGCAAAAATTCTTAAATAATGCAACATTGCAAAGGACATTTCTTGTTGGTAATGCATCGTTTCCGTCATAACATTGACTGGCGATAAGTGCGCAATATCGTGACGTGAAATGTGAAAGTCTCTCCTTTAACCTAATCTTATCGCCAACACGCAAAACAAGCGTGGTATCAACAACAGATACTACGTATCGTATCGCGTCCAGGCTTGTATGTAGGACATACCGTTTATAATGAGTGTATTGACCCAGATAGCTAAAGATTTGACAATCGGAGTTAATGCCTCTAGCTTATTGTATTAAATTAAATCTGTTACGTTTCATAGGTTTTTCGGACTATCTTTTTTGATATTACAATACTTGGTTTTGTCGTTTTTTAGTCTGGAAATTGCCACTGTTGGAGAAAGATCGGTTTTGGGCACGTCCCAGCAGATCGCGCGAATCTGTTTCGACGTATTGGTGTTAGCCACCAGCTGGAGCTTGCCAGTTTTTACTAAAGGTGTTAGATTCGTCGATTTCGTCGCGCCATCGTCGTCTTATGTGTCTGAAACACGGTACTCGGGAACATCTCATGGTATGATCAAATATCTTCCGGTGTGTTACAAGGCTGGCCGGCAGTCACACTTCAAAACTAAATTACATTATTCACATTAATTATAATATCTGCGTTCTGGTATTTTTAATACGCTCTGCTAACCTGAGCTAAAGTATTCAGTTTAGCCATTTTTGCTTTCCCATCCAAACTAATGTATTAGGTTAATATTTTATCAGACTATCGCTACTCGCTAGCCATCTTTTTACTTACATTTATTAATGTCAAAATGAGAAAAGCAACCGAGCCGCCTTAGTGTTCGTCAGTGTTTCAAAACGCCGCCGTCAGTATGTTGATTTTCCACCAACCGCTCAGCTGTCAGAAAAGTAGCATTCTGCTCTGGTAATCTCTATTCACGGTTCATTAGGATCAAATTGCCTGAGAGGCGACTACAACCAGTTTTCGAATGAACTTTTGTTTTATTTTGCTCGGACACTGGACAGCTGGGTATTAGTATTAGTCAATTAGTGACCTTTTTATCCACATCAACATAATTTGAATGGTTTTCATTTGTTTTGGTCTAATTCTGTTACACGCGTTTTCCAACTACCAGCAACGTTTGTTGACTTATTCCTTTTCTATTTTTACCCACTGAAATATGTAGTTAAGTAGGTAGGTACACACTTAATCGTTTATTGACTAGTGTATTAGTTTGCGACGACATTAATTAATTAAATGAGTCAGTCAATAGTAGTAAATAAATAATTACAGCTGTGATAATTTATTGTATTCAATAAGTAAATAAAAATATTTACATCTATTTTGCAATTAAATTCAAACTCACTGCCATTATCACGCCTTAACACTTTTTCCAAAACGTATTTATTTTAAATATGAATTAAACAATGTTCAGAATCTATTTTTGCCTGAGTACAGACATTATGTAAGAGATGTTTATTGTAACACATCATAACGTGCCAAAATAGCTTCCGACGTTACTGTATCGCACTTGAAACTTGGGCTTTTGGCAACGATAAATCATATTTGATAACAGAAATAGCTACTTATATACCTACCTACCTTATAATGGCTACCTTAGTATTTATGTACAATGTTGTGAAATAGTTTGAGCTATACACATAATAGGTGCTAGTTATGTAAGTATGCAGTTAAATGCTTACATTGTCCAGTTAACAAGTTTAGTACAACCGTCATCTTCTAGTTTTAGATGATGTAGATTCTAGAAATATTATTTTTAGTCCACATTAATATATCGTTAAGCATAAGAAAGCTACTTATTTAATATTACTGCATATGACTTTCCTTCGATCACATAGCCACTCAAACGATTAGCATATTAGTAATCAAAAGTACTTGATCTATAGCTTTTTAAATTGTTAGGTTCCTCCTCAAAACTTATTAAAGTATGAGCAAAATTGAATCCCACCTTTCTATTCTAAAAACATTCTTCTAGCAAGAACATGATTATCTTCTAGAAGAGTCTGAGGACGCCACGTTTATGGAAATTTAAACAAATAGACAATTACATTTGCGTAGAAAATACAGAGAACAATTTCACATTCACTCTACTATATATGTATGTATGTAGTTCCTATTTACTCTACCATGTCGTCACACACTGTATCTACGTGGCTTTACGTTATTTAATTACTAGTTTCTTGGCTCAAACGTCTTTAGTCTACGTTCATTGACATTCTGCTGTAACATAAATAAAGGCGCGTATTTTCGTGTGCTGCATCCGTGACAAAATCTGTATGAAAATTCGATCTTTACTCTAAATAGCATGCGCTACGATGTTTGCGTCAGTCACTAAAATAACCAAGTAAATGCACCGTATATAATGTACTTACATTCTTAGTAAATGTTGTTTAATTTAAGCTAGTTGTTGTCTGCAACGTCGTACCCTTTTAGTAGGTACAACCACCACCCCAGTTCGCTTAGTTAATATGTATGTGTTGTACTACCGTAATCTTACATAAAATAGTGACTTCGAAGACTTCCTGGATCCTAAGATATATTATATCATGTCTCGTTGCAATATCGGTATCTTTATCGGAGTTATTTTATCGTTATTTCAATTTGTCATCCATCACCATTATCGATCGCCACAACCTTCCTAATTCCATTGTTCATCTCTCTGTGACGGGCGATCATCTTGTCAATCAATGATATTTTATAAATTCGAGTCTTCGGTAAAGGAAACTATAACATTTTCATCCTTTCTAGTGCTTGGTTAGCCAGATATCATAAACCTTCCAACTCGAGAATCTGTCGGGAATTTGATCCCCTTACTTGGTAGTTTATTCCTTAGTCTGGCTTGCGCTGTTCATCATCTACCGACGTACCGACTGCACATCGATGAACTGTAGAATAAAACCTAACCTGCCAGTTGCCGATAAAAAAAAACCATTGGCTAAATGTAATTTTATTTCGCTCACATCGTTCACGCAGTCTTTAAATTTCCTCGAACGGAACAATACTTCACGTTCTGCTTTACACCCACATCATGCGTTCTAAGAACAAGATAGCATCATCAGCTGTTCACGGAGAAATCTTCCATCTGTGTGGTCAATCATACTTACACTATAATCGAATCGAATAAAAACTTATCGCGGAAGTTAAAAAGTCATTCGTTTTGTTTACAGTACAAAATGAACCTTTACTCAGAGCCCTCTGATTGATTCTTCCATGCATCGCTATCACTTTAGATTATGTAAATGGTACGGCTGGCACAGCTGTTATCCCGCATGTTAGTTGAACTGTTTATTTTAGCCCTTATGCACGTTTAGTGAGAGTACAATATTGTTTGTGGTTGTTTAATGCGCAGGCAGTGTTATCTGGTTGCATAAGTGCGAGGGCTATTGTGACTTTATCAGCGTTTGTTGTGACGCGCCAACAGAGATGCGGTTCGATTTATTTGTTTACTCGAACTGGGTTTCAATTTGGAGAGAGAGTAGAGTATTCATATACTGGTTTGAATGCGGTGTTGAAATTGGACGTGCTGAGATGGGAAGAGCACTGATGATAGATGCTGTGGAATTGTGATTGGGTTTCTACTCTTAGCAAAGCATATTAATTTTACAAAAGAGAAAGTTACTCTCTTTCATCCTCGTCGTCTGTACGTCGAACCTAATATGTGCTCACTTAATTAACTGTTTGTTTTTGAAGTCTTCTTTAATCGTAATTAGTAGATTCAACATTTGCAATTTACTACGTCGTTATCGTACACAAGTAGCCCGTATCATGAAGAACTTCCATTGTTCTACAATGAGCCCAAATACTTAAACAATACTGCTGTAGCATGTTCTTATTTCATGTTTGAGGGATGATGATTACCGTACCGACTCGAGGCTACCATTTAATTTAGAAATTAAAAAAAGAAAATCGTTTAAACATAATAATGGGCAAACATACTTAGGATTAATAGGAGCAAAATTAACTAAACGATAGTTTATGAGTGAAAATACGCTTTGTTTTCGACGCTGCGCGACCGTGGACTCTATTGCGCTGCAACACGACTCGCGTTTGCGCAGCGTCGAAAACAAAACGTAACTATCATGGCAAAAAATGTCACTCCAGGACTCCAGGGGCCTTAGACGAGTTGCAATCGCTTCAAAGCGATTGTATTTCTACAATTACTAACGCTCAATCATTAGCTGCTGATCGGCTTTCTGGCTTCGAACCACCTCATACCATGGGCCCGCCGACTAGCCTGGACAACATTAGGACATTCACCATAACACGTTTAGTTTTTGATCAATACACAAAAACCTAAAACTTGTTACTTGGACAATATCTAGTGTAATTCCGCTTTAAAGTCGCATTAAGTACATCGAGGAATATGAATTTTTTATTCTATTTTTAATTTTGAAATTTTTTAAAAAAACTAATTTAATGAAATTTACTAGAAAAATTATACAAATTGATATTTGAATCTAATTTCAAACGTTATAAAATGTGATGTTGTATAACGATCATATATAAAATCCCTATATATAAAATCCCTATTCTTCGAGCACTTCGTCTAAAGACGAAGACTCGAAGAATAGGGATTTTTTATTGAATTTTTATTGCTTTTTTATTGTAAAATCTTTTGTAATGTATCATTTTTTTTTCAGGTTTGTTTAAATTCGTTAGTTGAAATATCACATTATTATATAATTTTTCTAGTAAATTTCATTAAATTAGTTTTTAAAAAAATTTCAAAATTAAAAATAGAATAAAAAAATCATATTCCTTGATGTACTTAATGCGACGTTAAAGCGGAATTACACTAGATATTGTCCAAGTAACAAGATTGAAGATGAACTTCCGCAAAGTAACGCCTGATTCAATCAACTAACACAAAAACCTACCAACATTGAGTTCTATGGCTTTACTACGGATAAAGAAGACACCGCACATCACTACTGTGTTCCGTTCAAGTGCAGCCATCCGGCCATACTTTACTTAGTTGCTTGCTAGCTCGTGCTTGCGACTTGTCGTGTCTAAACGTAAAATGTTCAAACGCATGGCCTCTAAAATAAATATGGCCTCGTGTGTGTGCCACGATTTAATGCATAATTAAGTTTTTTTACTGCTGAAACAACAATTACTTACTTCAATTGCGATATCGTAATATCGCAACGCAATTAAAGTAATTATTGTTTCAGTAGAGCATAACCTTTCCTTATGATAGGTTCTCTATACCTCTCTATACTTAGTAACAGAACTCAATAACTACCTAAATGTTTCAAGTTTTTGTAGGAAAACATTGAAAGTTTGACCAATTTTCTGGCCAGCCAACACGATCGTCTATAGTCATCCCCGCGTTACCTAAACCGCTTTACTTCAATACATTTCGGTAGACCTTGAACTTGCGTGTTCTGGTTCGCAGTATTACACAACCTAAGTTTCTGTGCCACAAGCAACGTTTGTTTACTAGATTTATGTTTAATATTTACAGTACAAATAGAGCCGTAATTGTAAATCGAGTCATGCGCAGCTGTGCAGTTTGCGTTGCATAATGCATTGTATTGATTTGTTTATTTTACCTACTTCCTTCTTTGCATAGTCTGTGGTAGTAAACTTGACGGGGCATTTATGATAGCTGGGGATTATACCTGTTCCCTAGACCTTGTGAACAGGCGGAAACTTATAGAAAAAAAAATAACAATAATATAAAATATATGTAGGATGAGCTGAGATTATTCATGGGTTGAGTTAAGATTTTTTAGAGAGGATAAGTTTATGTGGGATGAGTAAGGAACAACCCCTTTTTTTCTTACCTGGCTTAATGCGTTATACCTATTTTATCTACGTGAATATTTGAAAAAGCCAGTCCTGCCATAGGATCCTACTAATATTATAAACGCGAAAGTTTGTAAGAATGGATGAATGGATGGATGGATGTTTGTTACTTTTTCACGCAAGAACGGCTGAACAGATCTGGATGAAATTTGGCACAGAGATAGATTATAGTGTAGAATAGCACATAAGATTTTTTGACCGCGGGTGAAACTGGGGGGCGCAGCTAGTGACAAATAAATCGGTCATTGAAATACCAATCAAAGGAAGGTCGTTTGCTAAGCCAACAGTTAAAGCCTCTATCGCTTGTTTTTGTTACGTAAAAAAATCTGAAAAACATTTATCTTAAAATGTTACACGCCACTGGAGTGCTACAGACATAACAGACAGGGTACAAACAAACCTACAGATTAATTTGTTGTTTTTTTTATGAGATAGGTACATAGAATATGACATAGTTGCTCACATGGATTAGTTAGTAGTTGTACCCCAGACGCTACTTATGTGCAGCATAATAAAAAAAATGATTAATGATCACACGTCGAGATAGGATTCCCTATAAATTGCATCGCTTTTTGTGATCAAATGATTACTGATTAGTTTTAAATTTGCAGTGTAAAAAGAACTAGACTTAACTTAAGTTACAGTTTGTAAAAACTGTAAGCTCTACCAAAAGCTATGTATAACCAACCAATCTAAAAATATATAATTACAGGAGTATCGATGAAACGCAAATAAACCACGACGACCTTTAACTCTTGTATTTATTTTTATGGCTTTGCCTACACAGTACTTTGCTTTGTTACAATTACACGTAATAACTTAGTTAACCTTGAACCACACATTTAACAAGTAACATTTTTAAAAGAAAAACAAAAAACCCGGCTGCAAAGTGTTGTACAGTACAACACTTTGCATCGTCTTGATAGTGACCCCATGTCACTTCCACTGCCAAGACAAAGACAAGTCGAAATCCATCAAGCTATTTAGACTGTAGGCCGTGCCAAACAAAACCTCATACATACATACAAATATGTATACATACACTTGAAAAACATAACCTTCCTTCTTGCGCAGTTGGGTAAAAACTAAAAAAGTATTTAACTAATTTGTTGTGTTTTGCTTACAGGTACGTTGTCGAACATCAACTGCTATCCTGTTTTGATCGAGTCGAATATTGAAGAGGTATAAAATCGATAAATATTTTGGCGTATGTTCGGATGGTTCTCGTCCAGAATGAAGTTTATTTCCAGTCTTCTATTCTAGACTGTGGCATTCACTGAATGCCTAAGTGCCTTATAGTCGAACGCTGAGCTATCTTGTACCGCTATTTTAAGACCAATGAGATCTAACTTTAGGCCCGTATGCTGACACGTAGTTCGGTCTTGAATCTCGATTTGAGACTGTTCTTACCGTACATGAAAATAGTTTTTAAGCGATAATAGCCTAGTTGGAGAAGGCCAGCCTCTCAAGCCAGAGGAAGCGGGTTCAAACCCAGCCGACGGCACGCACCAATTTGTTCATTGTGTGAACATATTTGCGTATTGTATGTCATCTGCTACATGACTGGAGCCCGGCGTATGACGACAGGCTCGCCCCCTGTCACAATTGGGACTGAATATCGTCCGAAGTGTGGTTGTTGTATTACTCCTCTGCCAGCCTCCTCGGGGGAAAGACGTGAAGATATGTTATGTTTTGTTAAAAACAGTTTTAAATCGAGATTCATGACTGAGCGCCGTTTCTGAATACGCCCAAAATATTGTCATAGCTAAAGTTGATAGATTCTGATATGATACAGGAAATATGACTGCGAGAGCTTTTTATTAATCTCTATCTCTTCTCTTCATAGTATGAAAGAAAGTTGCTTTCCGCATTTGTTGGTATATCTGTCTGTATATCCGCTACCTAACTCCTCTTAAACCACACAACGGATTTTAGTGCGGTTTTCACCACCAGTTTGAAAAATGTTCACTGTAGGCTTATAGTTTTTTATAACTACCGTGCCAAGACGGGGCAGCACGCTAGTTAGAAAAAACGGTACTATTTTAAATTAATTTATTTTTTGTTTGGCATATGCAAGAATCAAAGGACAGTTAGCACAACCAAGTTTTGTCGCTTTTGGAAAAAAAAATTTAGTTCCAAGAAAGAAAATCACAGCATCAAAAGCTGAGCCCCGATTCATAGACAACTTCTTACATAAATAGATGACATCTAGATCGGCCGTACTATATTCAATCATTCGAAAACGTTTCCGATCGCATCCCAGAAATTTCAAACTCAAATTGTTCGAATCTCAGTCTACTTTTATAAATTTTGGAATGGGGAATCGAGTATAAATCTGATCGGAAGAATGAATCACGTTTAAAAACTTATGAATACAGATTGAGATTCGAATAGTTCGAAGAGTTTTGGAATCCGATCGGAAACGTTTCTGAATGATTGTGAATACCTATGTTTTATTATGTATTCAGTTTTTTGTTGTTGTAATGTTTAGTGCGATTAAATAAATTGTTTCTTTCTTTCTTTCTTCTTTCAGAGTAAGTAAAGTAGACAGAGATAAGATACATCTCCACTCTAGTAGAGTAGGAAAATTTAAAAGTATAATATCGATATGACGTATTTTTTAACCCCCGAAACACATATACGACGGGATGCTTTAAATTTGACGTGTGTGTGTGTGAGAGAGAGAGTGTGTGTGGCATTCGTTGCTCCCGAACGGATAAACCGTTTTTTTTTTTTTTTTTTTTTGCTTGAAAGTTGAATAAGTCAGGAGTGTTCTTAGCTGTAATTAATAAAATTCAGTGTCGTTGTTTTTTTTTTTAATTTATACTTGTTTACGTACTTATAAGAAAGTGTGTCACGAATACATGTTAGAATAACGATAAAAATACACAACAAGACTTCGTTTCATGAAATCAATATCTTCCGCGCAATTAGTGCAGTGCCGTTGAAATGTTTGCACAGAACTCGATATAATATTAATGACCGATACAGATTATTTATCAACGCCAATTTATCGTTATCATATTTGTTTTGGACTTAGACTGGGTGACACAGTTTTTTAATCTGCTTCATTAAAACATAGTGCGTTTAATACTGAGGGGCAGATAAGCGAATGTTTTGTTTTGTAACGTAATTTTGTTGAGTTTTTGTAGGTAAACATTAAATTATACTTCACAGTTCACTCACACTAATATATTATGCGAAAATAACGTCTTTCTAATTTTTATTACATTGTTGCGTTTTCACGGTTATAAGACTGAGCCAATCTTAGTGGACTATTTTCTAACGTTTTCACGTGGTCCTCACTGACGTCTCCATCAATAGGCCGTTGGGAATTGAAGCTCTCAACGGACCCATACATACATACATATAGTCACGCCTGTTTCTCATAGGGGCGGGCAGATACCACTTCTCTCCACATGCTACGATCCTGGTATACATCTTTCGCTTCTTCTACTTCCATGAGTCTTTTCATACACGCTCGTAGGTTACGTACCCGTAACCTACGAGCTTACCCGTAACCTCTTGGTCTGTTTATGGGTCCGTTGGGAATATAAACAGAAATAGCGATGACATTACAAATTTACATTCCCAACGTCCCCATCGATGACGACGTCAGTGAGGACGTTGGGAATGAACATCAATCATTTCATCATCAACCTGTTTCTGGAAAAATAGTTACGAGTATAAGTCAAAATTTAGTACTAGAATGTATCAAAACAAACTTCACGAGTTCCTTAAGCCTGTTATCAGGAAGTCTGTCCTAAAAATAGAGCAGGGCCACAGCACAAGCAACAGTTAGTACGTAGCTGCTGCGTACTTGCCGACTCGACATGCGGTCGATACTCTGACCTATATTTCTCGAGTTGAGGAAAAACGTATTTGTTTTCTTCTATCAGTTTCAATTTTTGGAATAGAACTCATACATAATACATATCAGTCAGGTTTGTATGAGCTTGTTGAACTCTTTAGTCTATGGTTTCTATTTCTATCAATACTTTATAATATATTTTGAAGACACAAAGACTTAACTTGCTATTCTAAACGCAAACAGTATTTTTTGACTTGCTGTGTTCTAAGATGTTTTCCGATTCGACAATACATTATCATGTCACATAAATATCTGTCGCCATCTCCCTTATTGCGTTGTCAAAGTTTTTGTTTGTTAGGGTTTTGTTTGGTTAGCTAGGTAACTAACCAAAACGAACTAACAAACAAAATGTTGATATCTGGCTTGTTATGTATGGCCTACAATAAGGCCTCGTTTCCACCTGCAAGGAAACTTCCGCGAGAAATTCCCAACCGTCTGTCAGACAGCAGCTTGCAAGTGTAAACTTCGTAAGCAAGTGCTACGACAGACTGTCGGACATTTCTCGCGCGAGTTTTCTAGCAGGTTGAAACTAGGACTTAGGCAGGCCGTACTTAACAAGCCAGATATAGCATTATCGAAAGCCACAAAATAATGACTTAAATCTTTTTAACCAATCACCTCGTCAATCTTCATCAACTTCGAAAAAAATACTGATAATCTCTACAGAGTATAATTAAGTATCTACCTAATATAGCTAAATGGGCTAATAGTCTTGTAGCTAATACACAGGTAAACCAGTTAGTTCGGTCTAGGTGCTCCGTGGTTCAGTCTGTAGGTTATTTCCTTTGTTATATGTGCAAGTCAGTGACTCGGTAAGTCTCCGAGCTCGAATCACTCTTTCTTTACCAAGAAATCCAGCCGTTTGGTAGCTGCCTCCGCAAATGAAGCTATTTATCCAAACATCACGTTACACCTTACCGAGAATTCAGCGGACCGTGACTCAGTACAAACCTACCTAAAATACTATGAGATAATCTAAGCATCCACATGTACAGAGCCACTTTATCTGTATAGTTCACTGGGCACCACCATCGTATTTCTGAACAAAACTTGCATAGATAGTTTTGATTCTCTCACTTGCCCAACCTCACACATAAGTTAGTATTCGCATTATACCAGTGTCCTTCTAACCGACCGGACGGCTTTTTTCATCCAAAATATACATAGCAAAAACTGACCGTAATCTCATTATTAGGAACCGTCTAGACATGACTTAGTTTAATACCTTTACCATTTAAAATTGTATCGTAAAAACCTTGAAATAGAGTTGCAAGTTTAAAGTGATTGCCGTGAAGCGCACGTGATGGGATCTGGTTGGTCGTTGGGACCCGAGTCATGTCTCCACGTTGGGCTCGAAACGTGAATACAGATCGAGATACCGATATTAAGGTACACAGAACAATAAAAAGTTAAACTTGAGCAAAATACTTACAGAATAACGAACACACCTGAATAGTTAAATACGGTCTAAAGTAGAGTTTTAGAATTATATATAACTTTATTAACTAATTTGAGGACAGAGTACTTACCTATTTGAGTTTCAATGTGAAACTGAAAAACAATCTCTAAAGAATTCGACTCAACATTGTTGATCCGTGAAAACACCAACATTGCTTTAGTTACTATCGAACGGTCGTCGCCCTAATCCAAAAGTTAACCTAAGTTCCTAGAAATAAAAAAATATTTATCCACTTTATTAAAACTGTAATCAAGCCCCACCTTTGTGTACTCGCTTCAAGCGGGAACGCCCTGAAACAAAGAACATCAACAACCATCCGATTAATTAGCTAAGCGATATGCATTTCGCAATAGCTAGAGCGACTCATATTGCATATTCCCAGGCACAATGGGACAATGTGCATTGAACGCTCTGGGACAGGCGTGGCATTGACCTGGCGTTGTGCAACCGATACTGGCGTGTGGAAAATCGGAAAGTGTTTCGATATTGGTCTGTGAGGCCCGCCACATATTTGTAGAGCTGCCTAACTTTATGTGTACAACTAGAAATACAATATAATGTATTGATATCAGTCTCTGGCAGCCATAGTAGGCACGAACATTGCTTAGTTTGGAGTCAGACGTGTGCGCAAAAATGTCCTGAATATTTATTGTTTATTAATTAGAACTAAATGGAAAGGAATGGAATGCAATTAAACAATTTCCACATACATACGTACATGGTTAAAATACAATCGAGGTTCCTCACAACTCTACAGATGCGTTGGTCACTACGGAAGAATTCGCACGAAAAACGCACAATTTGCAAAGCGCGTTCGAAACCGCAAAAATTTGTCAGATGTTGATGCGATTTCCAGCGAAAATTTAAACGCGTGGCTGAGTTAATGTAAAGTGCAAATAGAATAACTGCTTTTTACTAAAATCGAGAACACAACTAATACAATCGAAAACGAATTTTCAGCTCGTTTGTTACTGTCAATAGCATCGCGATTCGCGCCCAGAAATTGCGCGTCCGATCGTTATCGCAAACGATTGATTTTATTGAAAACGATCCGACGCCGATGCTGGTTTCCTGTCGCGTCAACAGTGATGAGTAAACACGGATCGTCTATCTGGACTCAGGACCAATATAATCCTATATTGGTCCTGAGTAAGCTTTTTTACCCAACTGTACAAGAAGGAGGGTTATGTTTATCAAGTGTATATATGTATGTGGGTACATATAGCCAGCCAGCGGTGTCTTTGGCCCACATCCTAAACAGCTTGATGGATTTCGACATGTGAGGTGTCATTTGAATCTTCTAGTGGAAGTGACATAGGGTACAACATTTTGCAGCCGGGTTTTTTGAAGTGAAACTTCTAATGCGACTTCCAAGCATTTCATTAGTGATTCACCAAGTGCAGTGGATCATAACGAATCGGTACTAAGAGCGATAGGTACTAACTTTACTGAGCCAGGACCAACGACCAACGTGCTCGGAACAAGGGTTCCGCGGTTGTTGAACTCTATGAATAACGCGTCATTGACTTTCCCAAGGTCTTCATCAAGGAAACCCAATATTGCACAATAAAATAAACGCGTAGCGCCAGCTACGTATTTATAAATTAAAGTTTACTGTCACGGAAAAGTACCTATAATTAAGATAATAATATAATTCTTAATCCTACTTCCTACTATCCTACTATATCTTATACCTTTAAATGAGCAATTCTTGTATATATATATTTATATATAATTGGAATCTCGGAATCGGCTCCAACGATTTTCATACAAATTAGTATATAGGGGGTTTCGGGGGCGATAAATCGATCTAGCTAGGAATCATTTTTAGAAAATATCATTTTATTCGTGTTTTATCGCTAATCAATCTCAACTGAAAAATATGACTCTTCCTGACATCTATTGGCGAATAATAATACTTTTATTTTTTGTGAGCAACTAATTGCTTTAACGACACAACAGCAGATGGCGTTGTTAAGTAACACGAAGTCAATGAGTGTTTGCTTTGAGGTTAGACTAAAATCAATTGTTTAATCTAAAAAACACAATTAAAAAATAAAAAAAAAATACCGAGCAAAGCTCGGCCATCCAGGTACTTTATATAATATAATAACTAGCTGTCACCCCGCGACTTCGTTCGCGTTTATTATTTATATACATATATATATGTGAGCAATCCTATCTGTTAAGTTAGATCGAACTGCACACGGTGAGCAAATTTGATTGAAATCGGTTAAGTAATTTAGGAGTCTATAGCGGACAAACAACGTGACACGTAATTTATATAAATTAAGATATATATATAATATATAATAATATTATAAACGCGAATATTTGTAAGAATGGATGGATGGATGGATGGATGGATGGATGGATGGATGTATGGATAGATGGATGTATGGATGTTTGTTACTCTCTTACGCCAGAACGGCTGAACAAATTTAGATGAAATTTGGCATAGAGATAGATTATAGTCTAGAATAGCACATAGGATACTTTTTAACCGCGGGTGAAACTTATTATTATTATTATTATATAAACTAAAAAAGAATCATTAAAATCGATTCACAATTGGCGGAGTAATCGCGTAACATATATTTAAAAAACATAGAGTCGAATTGAGAACCTCCTCCTTTTTGGAAGTCGGTCAAAAATGTAATCGTTTACATTTTTGACCGACTTTTTTGACAAAGCCACCGTTAAGATTTAAAAGTTTACAAAAATTATACTCAGAACGAATGAGTTATGATTGATGGAACTGAGTGCTAGATATTCCTTAATAAGCCACCAAAGGACCACATTTCAACCGGACAGATAAACCACGCATGATGGCTTATTAATTTACATACTTACGAGTACATATGCATATCGTCATGTCTCTCCTCCGTAGAGACTGGCAGAGGTGTAATACAACACCCACATTTCATTCCCAAATGTGACAGGGGGCGAGCTCGTCGCCATACACCGGGCTCCAGATATGAAGCAGATGACATACAACACGCACATAATTATGTTCACACAATAAACAAATTGGTGCGCGCTCTTGGCCGGGTTCGAACCCGCTCCCTCTGGCTTGCGAGGCGGGTCTTCTCCAACTAGGTTATCATCGCTGTATAAATTTAATAGCAACATTAAATAGGTAGGTAATAAGCTAAAAGATCAAAGAGCGGTCAAACGCTTACCTATGTTGAAACTAGCGTACGCGCACGTGCATCTAAACACTGATATATAGTCTGTGGCGTTGATTTCGTAACATTAGTAACTGCAGGCAGTCTAAAAGTTACGCCCTTCTAGACAAACTGGGGCGTACAGTCGTGCTCTATTGCTTTTATTACATTAAAAACTGTTGTATACATACATATCGTCAAGCCTTTTCACCGAGGGGGCTAGCAGAGGTGTAATATAACACCCACACTTCGCCGGACGATATTTAGTCCCAAATGGGACTGAATATGTCCTACTATAATTTGGTTTATGTCCGGGTGTTAATACTCGTATCTATCTAAGTATGTATTTAAAAGTATATCAGTCCCTGGCAGCAATAGTACAAGCTTTGCTTAGTTTGGGGTCAGATGACCGTGTGTGCAAGATGTCTCAATATTTATTTAAATGTGACATGGGCGAGCCTGTCGCTATACACTGGGCTCCAGTCATGTAGCAGATGACGTAAATATTGTATACAGCATGTTACTCGTACAAAAACCCTGTTGTATAATTAAAGGGCATGTACACACACTTATAAGTTCTTATAATTAATGCAAAAATACCAAAAAAATACACGTTAAAAATAGCAAGAGTTATGACCGGTTTAAGAACACAAGAAAAAATTAAAATTTTACAAAAATGTTAACCAATCTATGTCTTTTTTTTTGTGAATGACTATTGCCGTTACCCACTGAGGCCTCTACAGCGTTCCGGGCGTAAGGCAAGAGTTTTTAGACTCCACTGTCTGTCTGTCACCAGGCTGTTTCTCATGAAGCGTGATGGTTACACAGTTGAAGTTTTCACAGATGATGTATTTCTGCTACCGCTATAACAACAAATACTAAAAAACTTTACTAAAAAACTTTAAAATACTAAAAAATATTTAAGGGTGCTCCCATACAACAAACATGAATTTTTTGCCGTTTTCATAGATAATGGTACGGAACTCTTCGTGCGCGAGTCCGACTGGCACTTGGCCGGTTTTTTTATTTACTACTAGTAAGACCAATATTTTTTCCTCGCAGTTCTACCAAGCTCTATGCAACATTTGTTTTTACCGACTGCGCAAGAAGGAGAGTTATGTTTTTCGAGTATCTGTAAGAATGAGGTTTCTTTGGCACGGCCTACAGCCTAAACAGCTTGATGGATTTCGACATGTGAGGTGTCATTTAAATCGTCTTTATAGTGGAAGTGACATAGGGTATAACATTTTGCAGTCGGGTTTTTGTTTTTCTTTTAATAATGTTACTTGCTTAGTAGCAATACCTGTGTTACTACCGAAATCCAAGTTACCCCTCAAGAGAGTAGGAATGATCGGTAAAGGTCGTAACACACATATCAACTCTAAAAGGGATCGTCACCGTATCGCATTACTTTACCAAGTTAAGGCGATTACGTTACGATTCCGAATAGTGTGCGTTGCAGTAGGGAGTTTCATACAAAGAATACTACTACTTTCCGAGTTGATTTGTGTGCTACGACCTTAGGACCACGGGGAATAAATGGTTATGGTTTTAGGTAAACAAGTAGTAACATAACATATCGTCACGCCTTTTCCCCGAGGGGGCTGGCAGAGGTGTAATACAACACCAACACTTTACCGGACGATATTCAGTCCCAAATGTGACAGAGGGTGAGTCTGTCGCCATACACTGGGCTCCAGTCATGTAGCAGATGACATACAATACGCACGTATGTTCACACAATGAACAAATTGGTGCGTGCCGTCGACTGGGTTCGAACCCGGTCCCTCTGGCTTGAGAGGCGGGCCTTCTCCAACTAGGCTGTCATCGCTGGGCAGAAAAATAAACGTAGAAAATAAATCGTAAAAAAAGGTAATTAGAAAAAGCGAATACAATTGGAATCGGAATTCCAAAATGACCCAGGAACGAATCAGTTCAATGATGACTAACCACTGAATAATAAATGAATATGAATGATGTTAATGATCTACTTTATTTTTAAAAGCGACTGTTTTCTTTTCTAATGTTTTAAATTATAATTAACAAACCTAACTATTCTCTTAACTTATTAAATACGAAAGTGCATGAGTTTGTTCGTTTGTTTGTTTGTTACGCTTTCACGCCGTAACTACTCCACCGATCATCATGAAATGTTGCATGTTCAGTTGTACACGATCACGTTATCAGGGGTACAGAAAAGGACATAGGATACTTTTTATCACGTTTTTAACGTGAAATTTAAGGTTTTGCTGTAGGACCGCGGGTAAAACCGCGGGGCGCAGCTAGTAAGTAATAGGCACTAGCACAACATAAAGTAATTTTAGGGTAGGTTTTACAAAATACAAATATATTTATTAACCTCTGGTGGGAGGCTTCGGCCGTGGCTAGTTACCACCCACCGGACCAAGCCATGCCGTGAAATGACCTAGTCGTGTTTCGGGATGTAGTCCGGTGTAACCGTTCCGAAGACGGGTCAGAGCAGTAGCGCAATTGTAGTCACTCAACTGCCGTCTTTGTACTTCTTCAGAAGGCTCTAGTAAACTTCAAGGCTAGAGTGAATAAGTACCTTATAGGTCGTCGTGCTCCATCTTAGACCACAACGTCGCTTAACATCAGGCGAGTTGGTGGTCAAACGACGACCTATTCTACATAAAAAAAAACCTCATAATACAAAATACAATAAAACAAGTTTACGTTAAAAAAATTAAAAATCCCCGTTTTTCATCAAAGAAAGATAGCTAAGATCACTCCCGACTAATTCACCTTTCAACATACAAAAAAAAATTAGTTTATCCGTTCGGGAGCTACGATGCCACAGACAGACACACAAACACACACACACACACACAGACTGACCCTCGAAACACTGAAACACCCTCTCGTTTTTATGTCGGGGGTTAAAATTAACAATAGTCTCCGCACTAGGGCCAGCCTGTATCGCGGAAGACTGTAGCCGATTCCAAAATTATGAGTAAAGAGACTAAGTACGAGTACTATTTAAGTTCATACAAAAGTACACATATGTGTGTGCTTGAGTGTGTGTGAAATACACAATAATTAAACGTTAGTAAGAGTAAGTTACGCTAGAGTCACTTTGCAAACACTTCATTTGATTGTAAACCTCGGTGGCTCAGTTGGTAGTGCACCTGCCTTCTGGGCTTGAAGACGTGGGTTAGATTCCCATCTAGGGAAAACATTCATGTGATGAACATTTGTGTTTGTTTTATGTCTGGGTGGTAATAACTATGTATTTTAATAATAATGGGTACTTTTGGTAGAGTCGTTCGGGATAGGAACTGAATTTTTGGTGACTAGCTTATTTTATTTAGTTTTAGTTTTGGACGATTTTTTTTTTAGAAATTGTATTTTAGGTACTTGACTGATAGAATAATAAAAAAGATAATTAATAAAAAAATATTTAGTATTTATTTTTTAATATGTATTTAAAAATAAACTTACTATAAGTAATGTGTATGCTTATCATATTGTCTCTGGCAGCCAAAGTAGAAGCTTTGCTTAGTTTGGTTTGTGTGCAAAACTGTCTTTATTTTTTATGAAATCAAGAGAAAATGCTAAAGATGGAAAACAAAACCAGAAACGAACCAAAATCAATGTAGAGACAAATTCAACAAGCTCGTAATATATTACACGCCAAGAGGTAATCTTATAATGTTTTATATCATAATCAAACCAACTTCTTGAAACTGCAACTGAACTCGAACGGTTACTAAGTCGTTTAAACGTTACGAAGTAATAATAAACTATATTATGTAGTGTATACGGTGGAGGTGAATGAACAGAAGCCATTTAGCTCTGGAATAAGGTCAATGGTCGTTAAATTTAAATGTATTGCGGCAGTTGAAACATGAGTGCAATGTCTTAAATCTTAGACTGAAACGACGTTCTTTGATTTTGTATCTATTACAATAAATCTCTATCTTTGCTCTCTACTATTGAAGAAGTAACATTATTAAAAGAAAAACAAAAACCCGGCTGCAAAATGTTGTACCCTATGTCACTTTCACTGTCAAGACGATTCAAATGACACCTCACATGTCGAAATCCATTAAGCTGTTTAGGTTGTAGGGCCGTGCCAAAGAAACTTCATACATACACAAATACACTCGAAAAACATAACCCTCCTTGCGCAGTCGGGTAAAAACAGTCGCTTTTTGTGTTTGTCCCTTTTTCTGTCTGTATATCCGCTAATTCCTCCTAAGCATAAATTCATAACCTAATTCCTAATTAATTAATTAATAACCTAATTCATAACCTAATTCCTAATTAATTAATTAATAACCTAATTCATAACCTAAATTCATAACCTAATTCTGATTAATAACCTAATTCATAACCTAATTCCTAATTAATTAATTAATTACCTAATTCATAACCTAATTCCTAATTAATTAATTAATTAATAACCTAATTCATAACCTAATTCTAAGCCACGTAACGGATTTTGATGCTTAGATATTTAACGGATTTTAGATATTTTTTTACAGAAGGTTTTGGGTAGATATTACCATGCAAGGCCGCGGCGGATGGCTAGTCATTTGTATTCTGTGCTTGAAAATCTTCATCATGATTCATGACTGTTGGTGACCATTAAAACTGTGTTTTATATTTTGCACCTGATTCACGATTCGTAGTTAGGAACAATGTCATCTCATCACTAAATCGACTTAGGTTATAGATTTTTAAAAGTTTTAGGTTATTTGGACAAGCTACAAATTGGTATAAGTTGAAAATGAGTCTTGCGAACGTAATAATATTAAATAGGTAAATATTCGGGACACTTACACGCACCGTTGTCTGATCCGAAACTAAGCAAAGCTTGTCCTATGGCTGCCAGAGACTGATATAGACTTCATTTGATTATATACCTCGGTGGCTCAGTTGGTAGTGGTAGTGTAGTAGTCATACATTATATACTTTTAAATACGTACTTAAATAGATATCAACACCCAGAAATAGAACAAACACAAATGTTCATCACATAAATATTTGCCCTAGGTGGGAATACACAATACACGTAATTTTATTGTGACAATGTACATAGAAGAGGAAGACAAATATAAAATACAAATACAAGCACATTGTCACAGAACCGGCTCCAACTCAGCGTGTTGCTGATTGTACACAACCAGCGCCAGAATCGAACCCACGCCCCAAAGCTCAAAAGGCTTCACAACCAACTGAGCAACCGAGGCCAAATCTTAGGAAGTTATTTTATCTTTGATTGAAAACATTGTTCAGCAAAATTTTAACATAACAATTAAAGTGAAGCTAAAACATCAAACAATTAAGCAACCAATTTAAAACCCAATATCAAGTCGAACTCCGAAGATGCCGTGCTTCAAATGGGTCGTAACAAATGGGCTTACATTTTCCGCGCGGGGATGATTGAACACGGCAATTATGATATTGATGTTCCCGATAACATTTAACGTGTTTTTAATCTTGCATAATTGATTAACTGTTGGATTTTCTACGCTTTAAAATTTTTGAAGCTCTTTAGCATTTTAAAAAGATTAAGCTTTGCTTAAATTACTGTCTATTAAAACAAATATTTCTTGCTAAGAATTCATTGGTTGAAAGACTCGTGGAAAGTAGAAGATGCGAAAGATGTAGGTATGCCAGGATCGTATAGCAAGTGGTGAGAAAGTGGTCTCTGCCTACCCCTATGGGAAAGAGATGTGACTTACTTATGTATGTATTTCTTGCTTAACATACCTACATAAGGTGCCAGCGGCAAATGCAGCTAGCTTCATGTCGCTCGTTGTGGAACGAATAACATAACACGCCTCTCCCGCGAAGGGGCTGGCAGAGATGTAAAACACCAACACTTCGTCGGACGATATTCAATCCCAAATGTGACAGGGTGCGAGCCTGTCTTCATACACCGGGCTCTAGTTACGTAGCAGATGACATTAAACACGCACACATGAACAAATTGGTGCGTGCCATCGGCAGGGATCGAACCCGCTCCCTCTGGCTTGAGAGGCGAGTTTCCTCCGAGTAGGCTATCGCTGCGGAACGCATCTCATACAAATACACAAACCAGAACTGTCGTCGTCTGCTGCTGCCGTCTGCGGTCGGCCGCGGAACGGTACCTTTAACCTTTGCTCTGTTTTCATCTACTGCCGACCGAAAACTTCTATCGGTAAAAGTATATCACATTTCCTTTCTTCTCTAGAACATCTCGTATCACATAACTGACAAGTTTGGCCTTTAAATATTTAATAATGCCACAAATAGACAGCGCTTAAATCAAACCTAAGAATCAATATCCAACATCGTCATGTAATTGTACTTACCTATAGCTATCTTTGTATCCGCCCCATTTTACCGAATCGTACAATTTTGACATTTCCAAAGGGCCTACCATACTTACTTATATATCTGCATGATGGTTACGTTTTGTTTTCGACGCTGCGCGACCATGGACCTTATTGCGCGGCGATACGGTTTGCGGTCGCGCAGCTTTGACAACAAAACGTAACTAACATGCCAAAAGATGTCATGGTAGGCCCCCAGGCGTAGTTAAAAATAGTATTACTAAAACCTCAGATCAATCTAGAGGTAAAGATGGAACATTGCGTTCTATCTCGCTGAAGCCACTTCTTTTTCAATGTGTGTACGTGGTAATGTTGCCATGAAAAACATTTACAATTGCACGAAAACTAATATTAATTCCTAAACTCTACGTTAGCCATTTCCGTTCCAATATTACAACCTTAAGAGATTTAATAATTTAAAACTGCACATATTTGTAAGAGTTAAATGTTAGGTTAAATAGGTTAAATATGTGTAATTATGTTCAAAATTGACTTGTAAAAAAATGCACAGTTTTTAAAAATAACCTCAAAATGTAGTCCTGGCCACTCTTTTATAATGCACTATGTATATTTAAGTACACGAAATTATACCATAAACCAATGTACATAACGTCGAGGTAAGAATGACCAAGCGAGTAGCGTAGTTTTTTTGCGTCAATGTGTGAGTGTTGTGTACCTATACGACAGTAGCGTAGTTTTTGGATGGTTTTTGGCTTCACTTAAATCATACGCCGTGCGCTATCTTATTCTCTAGATTGATCTGAGACTGAAACATAACTTTTAACTACTTTCCTCACCGCAAAAGTTATTCAGTTGGCGACTGCATTTTTCAATGTTGTAAGTTCAGTACGCCACGTGAATCCTTAATGTCTTTATATGCTCGAGTTTTACGAGTAAAAACTTTGTAAGAGTATATTTCAGTAAGTTTCCTGATGCCTCAGTTCATTTTGGTAACAGACACAGTTACATACTAAGTAAGTATAATTACTTATTTATGAAAATTTGAACTTTGTTTCAGAGTTTATTTTAAAGTTACCATCTTATTTTGTTAACAAAGGTTTCTTTCCGCACATTTAGCCAACTCTAGAGAAACATATCTACCTACTTCATTAGTAAGGAAGAATTACTTCGAAAGCATACATGTTTTTAGCATATTATTATATATTATTATTATCTCTACATAGTACAAATAAAACAATGTCGCTTTCCGCGTCTGATGTCTGTCTCTCTGTCTATACAATATCCACTAACACCTCCCAAACCACACAACGGATTTTGATGCGATTTACACCATCAGCTAGATATTTTTTCCACGAAAGGTTTATAAGTACCGTGCGAAGCCAGATCGGGTCACTAGTTGAAGATAATTACGTCAGAGAAAAAAAATAACACTAATAATCCTTTTCTTAGCAACCAGTTACTTACAGGTAACTTGCGGTTATACTTTGAAGTACCAAATGAGTTGACAATGTGATCTGTTATTCACAATGTTTGTGATCACAAAGTCCTGCCAATTTCAACTTTAGCAATCACATTTTAGTTTGACCCAGTTGACACGAAACTAACTAAAATACGACAAACAAGGAAAATTCAAATTCACGTTACGTTATACCTACCTACATGTTATGAACTCCTTGTATATACCATACTCACTTTTATTCAGTATTCATTATACCTAACTAATTATATTGACCTCGTCAGAAAATCAATAGAATTGTAAACCTCAATAGTTATGCTGGGCTGCAAAGTTGCTTTTTGGCGCGAGTATTTTTATTGAAATCTGAGTAAGCGAAGGATACTAAGATTGAACCACAAGCGAGGCGAGTGGTTCAAATATACAATCCTGAGCGAATCGAGGGTGTCAAAAGTACGAGACGCCGCACAACTTTGCTTCCGAGCGAAACACATAACTTTTCACCTCACTACAGCAAAGGAAAATCATGTATTTTTTTCATACAGTCGTGCTGGCTAGTGCAATTATTCCAAGGTTCGATCGAATGATAATCACTTTCCACGCTAGCGGATAAAACGCACTTTTGCTCTCAGCTTTCGAACGATCAAGAAAATCTTTTCAAGCTTGTGAGGTGAAAACTTTATTTATCGCTTTAATTGTACTTTAACAATTTACACTCTATATAAGTCGAAAATGTCTTTTTTTTAGTGTTTTTGTGTTTGCCTATCCTGATAAAGGTTGACCTCAGCTAAGTCAAGCCCCCCCTAAACCAAAATCATACCTCCCTCGATAAAGCTTACTTTCACCCAAGTCAGAAATCCTGGATTCGCCACTGGCTGTAACCTAGTACACAATTAGGTCAAAAGGATTTAATCAAGATAGGTTTAAATCTATTGGTAATCCCTTAAAACACCGCTTTAGTCATTATCGAAATGAGCTTCCGCGAAGCGCGCGCGTACGTTCAATAATTCATTTGGTATTTGAGGGTAGCCTCAAACCGTTTTACACGGTTCAAACTTTAATGGGCGTTTGTAAGTTCCAAATCGCGGTGAGGTAATGTTTTATGTTCAAAAATTGGATTCTAAAAGGATTTAATTATAATTCTTATTTATTACCAACTTTGAAAAAGAGGCAAGTTTTCAATTTTATTGTACTTATTGAAAAAATATAAATATGTATTTACCTCAAAAGAGGAATTGATATTGAAAGTAAATAGAAATAAACCAATCCGTTTGTAGATCTGCAACAGCTTGATCTGTGTGGAAATGCTCACTTTGCCGTCCAAACAAATGAAACCGAATTCGCGTTTCCTACAGCTCTTGAAATAGACACACGCTGTATTGTATCGAGAGTCAAAGACAAAGGGCGACGTTGCTGCGGAAATACTCGTATCTGTTTTCATTTACAATAGACGTGTCGCAACAGAAAGGAAAATAACTCTACAGGTCTTCTAAAATTCTTCTAAAAGACTTTTGTAAAAAATAGTTCGCAGACATGTCAGTAAAAAAATCGGCCGTGTCTTTTTGAAACATCACGAGTTGCCCACGAGCGCTTGGCTGCAAAAAATTAAAATATTATATTAGTGCGTAGTATCCGTATACATATAACTACAACAATGTAGTTCGCAGAAACTTTATTACAGCATATTTCAACAGCGACTCTTCACTATTCTACGCCACACTCGTGCCTGATAACCAGATAATTTGCGTAGTGAACGTCCGTCTTAACTGCGCATGTGAAAAATAAATGTAAAAATAACCGTTGGCAAAATATTTACTTTTCAGAAGAAAAATAACAAAGATCTTGGTAAATCATGAAAGAGTTTACGGCTAAATGTTTTGGTGAGTTTCAGTTGATTTGCCATTTACCGTGATTTCCTGTGGGTGCCGTGTGACCTCGTTAGGAAATACACAGCTGGACGAAGTTTGCGCAATAATGGTCATATTAGAGAGAGTAAACCTTGCAGTCTGGGGACATACTCGGGGGCTTGGAGTGGAAATAAAATGAAAAAATCTTAGTACCTATTCAAATCAAATAAAAAAAAAACATATTTAGGCGGGAAAATTGACAAAACATTTAGTAAAGCCTGTGAACCCCAAACTCGATTCAGCCGGTATCTTGGGATTCGGTGCTAGTATTTTATACAATCGTCTAAATTGTCTTGCGCGCCAACGCTAATTAAATTAACTAATAAAGTAGTAAGTATTCATTAAAGAAAAACATTGAATAAATAGAGGAAATATAATAAAATAGATTAAACTGCATTCAGTTACCAATAAAATTAAGTTAAAAATTACACTTAACAATTAAATTCAAATACTGAAGTCAAAGTTAAAACGAAAATGTCCCTAACTTCCACCACCGTTGAGAGTTTTGGGTAGATCTTTGTAGCAGTCAAGTAAACAGTCGGTGACGGCCAAAAAAGTAATAAATAACCAGAGACTTATGATGAAGAAAAAGTGTAGATAGAGCAATGAATGTTAAGTCGCAGGTACCTACTGCAAGACAAGGTGATCCGAAGGTATAAGGGCAATAGTTTGTAGTTTGAAGGTGAAAATCGCAAACGGCGTATGATTTAGGTGAAGCCAAAAACCGTCCAAAAACTACGCTACTGTCGTATATGTACACATCACGCACACATTGACGCAAAATAACTACGCTACTCGCTTGGTCATTCTTACCTCGACATTAAATAGATTGGTTTATGGTATAATTTCGTGTACATAAATATACATAGTGCATTATAAAAGTGTGACCAGGACTATATTTTGAGGTTCTTTTTAAAAACTGTGCAGTTTTTTTACAAGTAAATTTTGAAAAAGCCGTCACATTAAACTCTTACAAATATGTGCAGTTTAAGAGTATTAAATCTACTAAGGTTGTATATTCGAACGGAAATGGCTAACGTAGAGTTTGGGAATAAATATTAGTTTTCGTGCAATTGTAAATGTTTTTCATGGCAACATTACCACGCACACACGTTTAACAAGAAGTAGCTTCAGCGAGATATAATGCAGTGTTCCATCTTTTCGTCTAGGTTGATCTAAGACAAAATAGAAGCAAATAAGAGGTAAGTACGAGTATATATCTAAAGTTGGACGCACAGACGCTGATAAAGAAAATAGGTCTATTTATAGACAGGTAGAATTATTCTAAATCTAAATCTACAAGTCTCTACTAAATATGTAACGGATTAGGTACCTAGTAGGTACGTTTATAGAGTAGATCTACAGTACACGGTTTTTTAGGGTACACGGTTTTAGTCTACACATGTTACGTTCTCAGTCTAGGTATTATTAGGCTTCTAGAATTATAATATTGTGACGAATCGATTTCAATATCGGCCAATTACCCTCAAGCCCGGCGTCCGGTTCCCAGCAGCGCCAATCAGGCAACCCAAGCAGAACTATTGTAATTTTGTGGCTGAAAGAATCAAGTTCTTCGACCTGAGTCCGTAGCGCGTTTCGGCCTTGCCGCTCCGTTGGCCAACGCTAGCTCGCCTTTTACCGCCAAGAAATCACTGAGCACAGCTAGTTCTATGGGCCTTGTTAAATTACCTGTTGTCTAGGTAACGCTTGGCTTATGGAAACTTCTAAATCGAATCGACCATTGATGGCCACTTGCACCAAATATAAGAAGTCCTTGCTTAGGCGAGCCTGGCCAGAAAACGTCTAGCAAGAATCAACTTTCCTCTAAGATAAACCATGGTTTTTACTGTGTAAAAAAATATATGTTATTCTTAAGCATGTTTTTAAGTGGAATCATAAATCTGATACATGTAATGAATAACTTCACTCGATAGAAAAAAAATCCAAAGTCACCTCTATTTGGTATTTTAAACGCGATTTGCGACTTAATTTTTACAAATCATATTGCTTTTTTATTTTTTTTACGAATTACAACGCAATAAAAAAATGGAATCATAAATAAAAATGCTAAAAAGTTAACATGGTAATTTTATATGATTTTTTTATCACGAATTCATAGTAAAAAGGCGCGTTTGCGTGACCGCCAGTCCGCCCGCAGACCCCGTCGACGCCGGACGTGTGCCAAATTTTTGTGATCTCCGCAGTGCCGCACACACCAACACCAACCAAGCATTTAGTTTTGCCATAATGGGTAACAAACATAATAAACGAAAAAAATGCTCAAGTCTGGCTTTTAGAAAATCGTACGAGTCAAGGAGCAAACGTCGGTAAGTAGATAAACTTCTACTAGATTAAATTGGTAATCATTGTTTTTATTTACTAGAATCGACATTTCTTGCATTGCTTTTTGTAGTCAGATGATGTATCAACAAATCTATTAGTACCTACTTATATTCGTTTTAGTGTTTTCAAATATTATACTCATCATCATAGATACTTTTTTGTCTCTTTACGTGTATTCACGATGTAAATACCCGGCCTAGTGGTATACCTACCAGTGATATTTATGTAGTTATACCTACCTACAGTTACAGTTTTTTTTTGCAGAAGACTACTACGTAACAAACTCCAATGACTTTGGAATTGACGAAACGTAAGTACCTACCTACCTTTTGTATCACGCAGGGAGGCGGGTGTTCTGCGAAGTTTTGACTATGTCGGTCACCATTTATTATTTCACCCAGACAACTTGTGAGATACGGATACGGAGCGACGTTCATACTTTCATTTTTCCTGAGCATTCTAAACTGCACAACGAGTAAATACCCGCCCTAGTGGCATACCAGTGATATTTATATTTATATAGTTATACCTACTTACACGAATACCTATCTTACAGTTTTGTTTTTTTTTTCAGAAGAGTACTACAACCAAATTTAATAAACTCCGATGACATTGGAATTGACGAAACGTAAGTACCTACTTACCTTTTGTAACATGCAGGCTGCGGATCTTCGCTAAGTTTTGACTATATTTGTAAGATGTTAGGTGAGATACGGGAAGACGTTCATACTTTCATTTTTACTGAGCAATCTGAACTGCACAACGAGTAAATACCCGACCTAGTGGCATACCAGTGATATTTATATTTATATAGTTATACCTACTTACACGAATACCTATCTTACAGTTTTGTTTTTTTTTCAGAAGAGTACTATAACCAAATGTAATAAACTCCGATGACATTGGAATTGATGAAACGTAAGTGCCTACCTACCTTTTGTAACATGCAGGGCGGCGGATCTTCGCTAAGTTTTAACTATACAGGATGTTAGGTAAGATACGGGACGACGTTCATACTTTCATTTTTTTACCCGGCCTAGTGGTATATCTAGTAGTGATATTTACGTAGTTATACTTACCTACATGAATCTTCGTTTTTTTTTTTGCAGAAGAGTACTTCAAGAGAATGTAATAAACTCTGATGACATTGCAATTGACGAAACGTAAGTACCTACCTTCTTTTTGTAACATGCAAGGTGGCGGATCTTCGCTAAGTTTTGACTGTACTTTATGTATGTAAATTATATAGGGTGTTAGGTGAGATAGGGAACGTCGTTCATACTTTCATTTTTGACTGAGCAATCTGTACTACACGAGTGTTTGGTAGCGTTTGAGTTATAGCCGTATGATTTGAACACATCTAGGCCTGATTAGTACTGCAACGTGATTTTGGCTGTTTTGAAGAAAACTCGTAAAGTTGTATATTCGTTTTTAACGATTAGCGAAAATCGAGCATTTCGGTAAATCTTGTAAGTACGGCTTTTATAAACCTACGACTGGTATGGATGTGTTCGTCGTTGCCTTTGAAATTCGAAACTGCCGGTTGTAAGAAGCGATAGCGGGGACACGCGAAGCTATGTATATACGTCACAAAGATGGCCGCCGATCGTTGTAGATTATTGCTTATATCTCGAGTTCTATCTCATCTAATCAGTTGTTTGAGGTGTCATTTGAAAGCTCATTTATTTATGTAAACTATTTCTGAAGGGACGGTATTCAAAACCACCTTAATGTAAATGTAAACAACTAATACTTCTAATAATCCAAACCATGTACAATATGTAGGCAATTTCAGTATGAACCGAATGGACACCAATGAAAAACACAACGAGATCCGTTCTCTTCCGTTGTCCAACCAAAAAGTGCCGGTTGGGCGGGGCGGGCGACTCAGCCACTACTCCTTCATTCCTTACGCTACATTCATTCATTCATTCATTCATTCATCCGCTACATTCCTTTGACAGTTCGCTCACAAAACGTCACACAGCAGACCATAGACTGCATTCTTTTGTATGTGTTGCTAACATTTATAATGTAGTTGTTATATAATTATGTACATACATACCAACAAGCTTGAACGACAGCTTCCGTGCGCGAGTCCGACTCGAACTTGGTCGGTTTTTTAGAATTTTTATATTTTGATCTTTTGGACATCATACTTATAAATATTTATTTTTATTTTGTTTTAGGCACGGGGATGACATTGACCCTGTTTCACTCAGCGTGGTCATCATCCTGCGTCAGTCATGGTTTGGTGGGGGGTATCCTATCACGGCGTCACAAAGCTTAGTTTTTGTGAAAAGGGGGTTAAAACTTCTGCCAAAGTGTATCAAGAGACCGTCTTATATGGTGTTGTACAACCCCTTAGCAATACACTTTTTAAAAATCTACCGTGGAGTTTCCAACTAGACTCTGCACATGGTCACAAGGCGCGAACTACCCGAGCCTGGCTGGAAGCCAATGTTCCGGACTTTATAAGGACTGAAGACTGGCCCTCCTCTAGCCCAGATCAAAACCCCCTGGACTACAAATTATGGTCAGGTTTAGAGGGCATGGCCTGCTCTAAACGACACGCCGACATAGAGTCACTTAAGAAATCTTTGAAGCAAGCAGTGGCTAAATTTCCCATGGAAACAGTCCGTAAATCCATAGATTCTTGGCCAGACCGACTAAAGGCCTCTATCAAGGCCAAATGTGGTAATTTTGAATAAAATAATAGTTATATTTTTGTTAAGACTTCAATACATATGTAAATATAACTTTTATTAACATTACATTACTGTATATAAAAATAAATGCATTTTCATTTGTAACAGAACTTATGGCTAGACATGCATACATATCGTCACGCTTTTCCCCGAGGGGGCTGGCAGAGGTGTAATACAACACCCACATTTCGCCGGACGATATTCAGTCCCAAATGTGACAGGGGGCGAGCCTGTCGCCATACACCGGGCTCCAGTTATGTAGCAGATGACACACAATACGCACATATGTTCACACAATGAACAAATTGGTGCGTGCCGTCGGCTGGGTTCGAATCCAGCAGAGCAAAATTGCCACTCCCAACTAGGCTGCCATCGATTCTACAACTATATCACAGAACAGATAATAATACTACGTACCTACCTATAGCTCAATTGTATATATAAATGTAAATATTGTGAATGTATATTTTTATACTGGATGTTTTGTTAGTACTAGCAGAATGTCCGCCACTTCGTACCCAGGGTATGTATATGTCCGGTATAAGTTTACTCGATTCTTTCATAATTATTGTTCAAAATTATATCTGAATCGTGTAGTTTTTTAACTTTGTAACATTTAACAAACCATACAATATTATTAGTACGCACCTAATGGTAAATTAAGGTAATTAAAATTGTTATTACCATTGTTATACAATATACCCAAAAATAATGAAATTTACTATGTTGTATTATTTAATGAATACCGGTAGTTACACAATCATTCCAACACCCTGTATAAATATTTGTCCTAATAAGGATAACAAGTAGCCTATGTGTCAATCCAGGGCATAAGCTAACTCCGTTCCAAATATGATCCTCATCCGTCTAGCCGTTTAGGTGTGAATAAGTGAAATACGAGTAAGTACCTAACTTCCACACACAATCGCAATCTTTTGTATTTATGAGTGTGAAGTGTGATAAAATGGAAATATGACACTACCGGTAAAATGAAACTAATGCCACGACTGCTCACACATCAAAAATACAACAACTCGTGGACATGAGATTGGTTGTACCTATATTGGCTTGGACGGCATTTTTTAGATTTTTTTTTGGTTGGCATCAAATAAAAAATGTTCATAAAATGGATGAGTACAATGACGGACGGATTATTTTATCGATTTCCTAAAAATGGGTGTTTAGGTACTCGATACCATAAAGTGACTGACGGGTGAAAGACGTGCGCGCGGCGCATCGCACACAACTTTTGTGTCGCGTGAATGAATACGTCGCGCTCCCAAAAAGTGTGGCCTGAGGTAGAGTAAAATACCTAAAGTTCTGGGAAAGCCTCGCCTTAACTAGTTTTAAACTGTTCCTAGGCTAGGGAAATATTCGCTTATCGAGCAAATTACGTTAAGAGTCTCCTAAGGAATGGCTTTACGTTCTTATCAAGAAGTTCGTCTTTATCAAGACGATTCAAATGACACCTCACATGTCGACATCCATCAAGCTGTTAAGGCTGTAGGGCGTGCCAAAGAAACCTCATACAAATGTATGTACATCGAAAAACATAACCCTCCTTCTTGCGTAGTCGGGTAAAAACTACTTGTATTCAGTGAAAATGGGCATGAGTGTTACTGATTTAGAAATACTTAAGAAAGACCAATGAAGTTATTGATCCTTGTAGAATAATACTTATTATCATGTTTGTAAGTAGATACCTAATAGTGAAGTGACGCCGTTGCACCCAGCGACTGCTGGCTAGCAACCAGCCAACTTCAATCAGCTAATGGTTTGAATTGGTCTGATTGGGCCATTTACTATTGTCTAGATTCCCGGCGGTCTAGCGACGTCATTTCAGGCTTGATCACAAGACTTCTGCTTCAAGAGGCTTTAGTTGGTACTTCTAAATGATTTCGAATTCAAATAATAGCGTGACAATTTGAAACTAGTGACTCTGTGAGCTTTAGATCTTGCGCTCGACGTTTGTTTTTGTTCTCCTCTACAACTCGCATTCCTCAACCAAAATTTCGAGAGAAGCGGTTTAGATGTGAGACCTGAAGAGGAAGACAAAGATCCAGGCAGAAATCCAGACAGAATTCGGACATACGAAAACATTTATATCGAACCTGAAGCAGAGACGCTTCGCTCGCTGACGCTCGCTCGGTCGACTACATTCTACATTCATATTGTATTCTCCATTCCAAAATTGGCAAAAATACATAGGTAATACCTTAAATGGTTATGATTGTTGGTACCTACATGTTAGGGGTAGGCACTGCAATAATTCTACTGAGTACTATAACACTTACGATTGCACATGATTAGCAAGCATGTATCAATATGTTGTAAGTACATATGTAAACGTCAAACAAGCCCTTGAGACGTCGGAAACATCCCAACACAAGCACGCCTAATAAAGTGCCCGGGCTCCAATAAGGCAGCAGGGCGCCTGTATAAGGCTTCACGTCTCCAACTGCTCATCAATCGTTGTCGTGTCCCATAAAGCCGTGTCCAGCGACATCTATTGACGGTAAATGGTAGTTGGGACACAGGGACAAATCACTTACTGCGGACAATAGATCTCGAATTTTTCTTATAGGTATCGACTTATCACTGAATTTTTAAGGCATTGATATATTGTTAGAGTGCCTCGATCGAAAAGTGATTGAACTAGACGTTCGTGATCAATGATTATCATTCTTTTGGGATTTAGCAGAGCTACGAGATGAATAAAATGTAATGGATTTTACAAAATGGTTATGATATTATTAGTAGATATTATTTAACAAAACAAATACTCTTCAAAAAATGATCTAAATATAACGTAAATGTAATTAGAGTCAATCAGGAATTATGTTTTAGAGAAACTTCTTTTTCTCATACCTAGTCTAGAAATTTACTATTCCCGAAAATAAAGAAATATCGCTCTCTATATTTCAGAGCACACTTTATGGATATAGAGTCACGTTTTCAAAACGACACGTCCTCGTCCTTAAAATATACTTTGTAGGTTCTTACTCTTATGAAAGCATTCATAACGGGCCATGTCTGTTTTGTTGCAGAGGGTGGCGGGCTTGGAGCGGCGGCGCGCGGCGCGTGCTGGCGGCGCGCGCGACAGGTGACCGACGCCCCTCGCGGCTGATGTGGGCTGCAGGCGCGTGCTGCTCGCGCCAGGCAGGTGAGGCACGAGCCACGGAACATACTAGTGTTCTAGACAGCGGCGGAACTAGGTTGGGTTTAGGGGTTTGATAGCTAAGAGTTAAGGCTCAATTTCGTTCGTTGGGGCCTGCATTCTGGGTGAGGGCAGCTGCATGCCATAGCTCTCGTATGGAAGAGCTGTTTACATTAGCCGATGGGGCCCGCTTGCGGTGAGAGAGATATTGTGTGCTCTACTGGTCAAGGCCGATTTCGGGTATACCCGCATATGCTGTAAACCGGCCGAGCTATAGATGACGAACTTTCAATAGTCGTTACCCCGCACGCGAGGAATCCCCCGAATGCGTAATAACGACTAACGAAATTGAGGCTTTAGACTTTATCAACATAAAAACTAAAAACATAACAAATCTGAACCATTGTTGCCTCAGATTCATTTGTGGGGCTCGAGCCCATTAAGCTCCCAACCCCACCCTAGATTCGCTACTGATTCTAGGGCACTTACTGTTACCTTTTACATAACGACTTTTTTAAGGCGCTTGAGCTGGAAATAATTCTACCGTCAATCTTACCTTATCGCTTCGAAGTCGGCAACGGGAAAGTGTGGAAGCTTCGAGGCCTCATTAAAAACAGACAGAATTCGTGTTTAAAACTTATTATAAACTTGCTTTTAACTGGTAGAGAATCTAGAGTTTGCAAGAGAATTTTAAGATTGAAAAAAAACTTAACTTTAATTGTTGTTGTCTCGTCTGGGACAACAGAGGTAGAGTCTCCTACTCCTACAATGAGCAAGACCATGGAAGAAGCGCTTCCACATTTTCCTGGTAGATACTACCAAATGGGAATACTAGGATTTAGTTACATAAGATAGATTTAACTAAGCTTTATACGTCAACACCAGTCCTATCCAGAGTATGTGATGGTAATAGCGTCCTACGATACCAAGCCTTTGCGAATACCTATAAATAGCAAAGCCTATGTAATATCAGAGTATAGGCATACAGAATGTTTATATAACATCGTAATAGGGTAAATATTCTATGCACACAACATACCATAAAGTCAATCGTAGTCATAAGTCATAACAGACAGGGGGGAGGCTGTTGTTATGCATGAGTTTTTTTCTGGTCTTTGTCTGTGACCAAGATAACATCTCACGCCTCAGAATATGAGGTCTACTCCTGTGCTACCAGTTTAGACAAAGACGGCTGCTATCAGTAGTTACCTATCTAATAAAATTCCAAAGGTGCAGCTGAAGCAAAAGGGCAAATGAATCACCTGAAGCCAAGCACTAACGAACAGCTAACAATTAGCTTTCATTACATAATGTAAGGTCATCGGAATTGCAATTGACATTTGCAGATGCACCTGTTACGTCAGCTGCAGAAGGTCAAGAAGCTATCGGGGTATTGGACATGTAGTTTACGATAACGACTAAGTAGTAATTACTCTAATAATGTTTATGTAGGTACTTCACTAAATATAAATGCTATATTTTTAATCTTACTACAAGTAGGTATGTCTTAGTACAAAAGTATAAATCTAAGCCACAGAAGAAAAAATGGAATCCAGGCATACCACAACCTATTACAAATTTCTTATGTCTTACTCTTCAACAGCAGCAAAAAACAATACAAATCAAGAATGATCTGATCATGCCAGTCTAAGTTAGGATATGATTTTAAGAACTAATACTGTTGAGAAGAGAGTATAAAAGTTTTCTGAAGGTATAGGTACTTACTAGATATATCTCTGGGTACATCCATTTGATTAGGACTTCAAAACTCAGTTACAGTTGACGCCAGGAGCGACAGGAGCTGCAGAAAGCGTCCACACAATGGTTAATTAGACGATTGATGGCATAATACCGGTACCTACATAGCAAGTCACAGGTCACTCACACTTTTATAGTGTAGTTATCTATACACGCTCACGTACAGTGCGACCAACCTATCTTTCGAGTTTTGTGAGGGAGCCAGAAACGCAATTTCTAAATCAAATGGACATGCCTTCCGTGGAAAATTTTAATCACGTCATTTGATCAACTCTACGGATAAGTTGGTATCTGTATACACTTATACAGCTGTAATGACGTATCAGGTCTGTGTCGCAGCTCGCTATTACATGCTATTACGGTAATGGATGACTGGAAAATAGGTAGTTATGTTGTATAAAGTAGGTAGGTAGTTATGGCCAATAATGTTGTGTAACTGTCCCATGAGTGCTGTTACTTCAACGCCTTGCGCGCACTGTTTCGTCGATATTGAGATTTGACAACTCTATTAATTAATCAAAATCTCGTCTCTTCGATGAATATTTTTGACATTTATCGCACAGAAGTCTAACCTTTCTAACTTGATACTTTGTAACTTTGCTCATTTTCATAAAATATAACAAAATCTTAGCAACCAACTGACACCAAGCATTCACATAATCTGCTAACTCATACTAACTACAACCTCTTCTTTTTTTTTAAATTCTCATCTTTTTTCATGCCCTTTTCTTCTCTTTCTCTTCTTAATTTCTTCCGGTCCCTCTCTACTTGCGGTTGACTGCGCCTCACCTCAGCAAACATCCCACCTCTTGTACCAACGAGAAATAACCATTCCACGCCATCAATGATACTTCCAAGACTTCCATCTTCCAACGCATCGTTTGCATTCTTTGCCCATCATCACTTTAATCATGACTTCGTGAGTTAGCGGTCTCAATATCGGTGTATGGCGCGAGCTCGGCTCTTAAGAGCCCATCTGACGGGTGTGTGTTGTTAGGTAGCAGGCACTCATGCGTGACGGGGTGAGTAACCGTGGCGGCGCCGCAGGGGAGGCCGGCACGGCGGCGCGCACGCCGGTCAAGACCTTCCAGGCGTACCTGCCGCCGGCGCACCGCACCTACAGCTGCATACACTGCCGCGCGCACTTGGCCAGCCATGACGAGCTTATATCTAAGGTGAGCATCATCCAGCTCCCTACGTACATCCCACAACTACTAAGTAACCTCAGCAGCAGTTCTTTTCCCACCCTCTCACTCTTAGCGCGAACTCTGGTGTCTTACATCTTTTTTTTAGAAGAGAAACTGCAAGTTATTTCTGCTACCTCGGTAAAATTGGACAAGTGTCAAGGTTGCCTCCAGTAGAAAAGCCTGGGAGAACCCAGACTTTTCTACTGTTGGCAGTCTTGGTCATTACATCTCGTCACCTCAAAGGCCAGCAGTAGAACTTTAAGACAATAGAAGAAGTAACCGAAAAGGACAAAAGAAGAATTTTATGATACTATGATTCGTCTTTGTGTGTGAAGTGTTAAAAGTGCATACATTTGCTGTCATTTTTTTTGCTTTTCAGTTAAAAACAATAGTTATTTCTTTCCATACGATGTCATACCAAATTGCTCTACCATTTTCCTAATCCAAACTGAATCCGCAAATATATTTATGTGCATCCTGTTACGTTTCAGTCGTTCCAAGGCAGCCAGGGGCGCGCGTATCTCTTCAATTCAGTGTGAGTATCCATTCTGCCTCCATTTTATATTTATTCCATTCCATGACAGTCATGCATTTTTCATTATAGGAATGCGACCGCCTGAAATTTGGAAATTCTGAGCCGGATGAAACGGGAAACCCGGATGAAACGTACGATAAGCTGAATTGTTGAAAAAGATTTTAACATTTCGTTTTAACAAAAAATAAAATTCAAACTTTTTTAATCGACTTCAAAAAAATTAGGAGAATTTAAATCGGTCAAGCGGTTTTTTCTTAAATTTCAACAAAAGTCAAGTCAAGTCAACAAATATCAAGTCTAAAAATAGTTTACATGGATGACGGGAAGTCGGTTTTTTTAAGCTTAATATTATTAAATATCTCGATGAGTCTAGTTTAACATATTCATATTTTAGTTTACAATGTTCTTTATGCATTCTCGATGCGAGTAAACAAACCCGAAGCATGCAGCCCAATTTCGTAATAGCTCGAGTGTATTTTGATCACGCAGAGATTTGAGAGATTCATGGATGAATTACGAAAATGGAACGAGGGTCATTTCAACAATGAACTGGCAATACGACTCTATACGATACACTAGTACGATGCCAGACGCGAAGCTGACATAGCTGAATGTTACTGAAAGGATTGGTTTTTGAATTATAAACGTTGTAGCAAAACTGTATATTTATCATCTAACTAATGCCGCAGCCTTACAGTGATTTATCTTTGTGTCCAATGGCTTGCTTGCTTGGCTTCAATATGAAATGGCCAATTTTGAACTGCGTGTTATTGGCTTCAGTATTATCTAACCCCTTTAGCAATTAACGTTGTTTAGCGTCAGAATAGTTTTACATTGTTCTGTCTCTTTCTTTCTTTTAATTTTTTGATCTTGATTGAAAAAGACAAAAAGACTGTAGCTATTCAGAGCTTATACAACGTTTATTGCTAAGGGGGTTAGTGTCTAAAGACTGATATACACGTTGGTGTCTTGGTCTCGAGACCTAGACTGGTGTCAACGGTAGATTGGTGGTGGATATAACCAATGTGTGGACGCGGCAAACGATGACCAAGATTAGTCAAACAAAGGCATTGAATGACATTAGAAACACAACAGGGACTGAGGCGGAAGAGAGGCACAGCAAGATATTGAAGAGTAGCAAAAACAGAACCGATGATCAAAGAAAATCATATCTACCACTAAAACTTCACAGATGAAAATAAGCCGGCATTTCAATTCATGCTTCTAAAAAAAGAACGAATAGCGAGCGCGAACTCTTTTTAGTCGCAACAAAAGCTTTACTCATTTTTAAAATGCAGGATAGAACTGTTAAGCTTAAAGCTGCTAAGTTTTATAAGATACGTACGACTTTCTATATAAATGCCAGCATTTCCTTAATATGGGACGCGACCATGTTTGCTTCTCATTGTTCAAAATTATTACAATATTTGTAGTCATTGTAGGTTTTTAAAGCGCCCCTGGCGGAAAAGTTAAGGAACTAGGCTAAATGTATGAAGCCAAACGAAAACGAAAAAAGTTTTCGTTAACTACTAAAACTCGTGGTAAGCCCGCAGGGCACGACCGATACGCCTCTCATTCCAATTTTTCCGCCTGAACCGTGTCTGCGCCGCATCTTTGCTTAATGGCCGGCCTGTTTAACTTGCGCCTTAGGTGGGTCGCGTCCAGTCAACTTTGGGTACCATTTTTCTAGGGCTACCCTCATTTTATCCGTTGTTGTGTTCCAGTGTAAACGTGGGCTGCGGGCCGGCAGAGGAGCGCGTGCTGCTGACGGGGCTGCACGCCGTCGCGGACATATACTGCGAGTGCTGCAAAACCATGCTCGGGTGGAAATATGTAGGTATATTCATTTAGCATCTTCATACGACATGGTCCTGCTGAGTGCTTCGGTCTGTGGCCTGAGGAGGCTGTTGGCGATATGCGAGGAGTATGCGCGTGCACATGGGTTGTTGTACAACACGAGGAAGACCGAATACATGGTTTTTCAAGCCAGGGGAAATAAATGCCCCGATACCATTCCATGTATTAAGCTGAACGGAACTGCTATTGCAAGGGTAGAACGGTTTAAGTATCTCGGGCATATAGTAACCTCTGACTTAAAAGATGATGTAGATATTGAAAGGGAGCGGAGGGCGTTATCTGTGAGGGCTAATATGATAGCCCGCAGGTTTGCTCGGTGTTCGGAGGACGTCAAAATAACTCTTTTCAAGGCATTTTGTACGTCCTTCTACACTTGCAGCCTGTGGGTTTCGTACACGCAAAAGCAGTATAGCGCCCTCCGTGTGCAATATAATAACGCTTTTAGGGTGGTGTTGGGGTTGCCCGGGCGCTGCAGCGCATCAGGGATGTTCGCAGGATGGTGCGTTGATTGCTTTTATGCCACTATCCGCAAGCGATGCACGTCCCTGGTGCGCAGAGTCCGGGCCAGCCCTAACAGCATCCTAAAAGCTTTCTCGAATCGCTTTGACTGTCAGTACATGAATCATTGTCACATGGTTCATGTACTGACTAATAAATTGTATTGTAAATGTTCGTAATTATTATTTTATTTTTTTGTTTGTTTTATTTTGTACGTTTTGTGTTTTAATTTTATATTATAATGATTTTATAAATTATCTAAATTGCTTGATATGACTTGAAAAATTAGTCGAAATAAATTGATTTGATTTGATTTGATTTGATAGACCCTATGTTTTCATTGATGAAACTCCAACTCATGCAAAACTAGTTTTACACCTCTGTAGGTGTTACAAGAAAAGCTTGAACTTTGACTTGAAACGCTTTATTCTTTCACAAGTTTAAAGGCTCAATTTCATTGGTCGTTGGGGCAATTCAGGTTCAGTTCAGTTTGGTTGATTCAGGGTGTGGGTACACCCATTCGGTGTGCGAAAAATGTTGCGTTCTCGCATGATATTGCTCAAGGCCGCTTTCGGGCAATACCCGCATGCTGTATTTCAACTGAGTTATGGATGATGAACTTTCATTAGTTATACCCCGCATGTGAGAATCTGCCTAATGCGGGCTTACGAGTGAATTATCGACTAATGAAATTGAGCCTTAAATTGTAAAATTTATATTATAAAATACAGCTAAGCTACACATTCGATGAAGTCACGTTTTGAACAAACAAAACTTGATATAAATCGGTTGATCGAGTAGTTTCATCGGGTTATGATGCCACAGCAGTCACAGGCACACCCACCTATTTAACAACCCTTTACATCAGGGGTTAAATAATAAATAATATGACACCAAGGTGTAGCACCAAGTTAGGTTATTATTATCAAATAATTTTTATGAAGAATAGGTCAACATTTGACCACCAAATCGCCTGATGTGAAGCGACATTGTGGCCTAAGATTTAACTCAAAACGTTCTGGTTTTTATTAACTGTAAGTTTTGTGCAATTGATATAAATAAATAAATAAATAATAAATAAGATGAAGCATGAAGACGATTTGTTCTAGTATTTTCAAGCGATTTAGTTTAAAACGCAGTATTGGTCTTGTTTGAGTCACTTTACAAAACCTGTCAGGTTCTCTTGTATCTATCAACGGGAAACCTTGTTCATAACCAATTTTCTGTATCTAGGACAGGAGCTATCAAAAATGTATGAGATATGTAGTTAAATTTTCAAAGCGCCTCTCGTGAACGTCTTTCGAGATTAGATACACAGTTTAGCGGAATCTTTCAAAACAATGGGTATTGTTGTTCTGTAACCGCGACACATTAACCTTTGGCACAGATGTTTCTTTGCCCCATTATCCTAATATGCTATTTAGATAACTCTGTTGTTTTTTGTACCCTCGCTTTTTCTCGCGGTTTTGGCTATAGTTAAGTTTAAAGTAAAAATATTAGTATAGATCGGAAGACGGATGGATAGACAATGCACGCACAGCGTAAACCCTGTGGGTGGGTCTAGTCTGAAAGCATGATATTATACACAGAAACACCTGATAATTATAAAGTAGGGTCAACTGGGGCAAATGCGTCTGTGGGGCAACTGCGTCTTTTGAGAATTACTGTCAAGCCCCTCACAAATTATGCGCCACCTACATCTTTTTTCTATCTTTAGATGCAATGATCTGTACTAGATGGCGTTAGTTGCGTAATTTGTCAGTTGTCAGTAATTCTCGAAAGACGCAATTGCCTTACAGACGCATTTGCCCCAGTTGACCCTATGTGTGCAGTGGTGAGCGCTCACTATGCACCGAAAGTGGAGTTAAAGTTTACTGAGGAAGTGTGAGTCTGCAGGCCTCACAGCTACCTCTACGAAGTCGCGGAAATCAGCTGATCAATAATTATTGCGTAACTCAATATTGTGATTATCCGTAGATCCATTTTGTAATAAGTACGGCTGTTCGTTTGTTTTCCTGTCGATGAGATACCTATCTATGTTTCATAATACAGGCTCATAATACAGGTTTCTTTATACCCTGTAATTCAGGCTTTGATGAGACCTAGTACATGGTATAGTGATCATAAAGGTTTTTAACTTTAGCTCCTAGCAAGTAAAAGTATTATATTTTTGTTTATTATTGTAAAAAAATATTACCACCACCATTGTAATTACGAAATATAAAACGTATCATTGCTAAATTACTATAAATTTAAAGTTTACGAACAGAACAAATTATCATTACCTTCAACTACATGGTACATTCAAAAAATATTTTGTCTCTTCTTTCGTAATAAGCATATACACATAATAAGTAGGTAAGTACTTTGTACAAAATGTGCAATTAAGCTAAACAGTGCTCAGTTATCTTCGTGCGACCTTCCGCGATAGTGAAGGGCACGGGGTTATCGGATATTAATTTATGTTCGTGTTTGGGTGACCGAGAGACCCCCGCGTAATCGGGTGGCCTTCTAATGTTAAAGTTTCATGAGACCTACTGCGGAATTGAGCATCTTCCTGCGACGTAGTAGGTAGTACTACTTTAAACTCGTAATAACAAAGTAGGACACTGACACTTAAAATTAGACACTTAAAATTAAAACAATTAAAATTAGTTCGTATTGGCCAAGTGGCTAGCTTAGTGTCAGAATCATAAGGCCGCCTGGACCTGAAAGCTGCTGTCATGGCTTAAGCAAATCCAGGGGCCCTGTTCGGAGATTTGAGATTTTCATCTCGTTTTTTCGTCCTTGTTGCTCTCGTTTGAAACGTCATAGGTGTGAGAGTGCCCAAGATAAAATCTAAGGGGGGATCTAAGGCGCTCAAGTCCTTCCGGCCCCAAATATCAAATTCATACTCGACGTAGTCGACTATGAGTGATTTTGTTTACCTAGGGTAAGGTTACCCTAAGCTAAATCAACCAATTACCTACCTAGTAGATAAAGCTTGCTTTCACCTAAGTTTATACATAAGCTTACGTTCATCTAAGCTTATACATAAGCTTGGCCTGTTTAAGCCTTGTTAAGCCTCCACACCCCCAAATCAAAATCCTGGATCCGACACTGTTTATTCAGCTATTGCTATTGATCTTTTACGTATAATTAAAATTATTACACGCGACGACGTAGATGTAGCTGGATTACACAGGAATAAATTTAAAGGAAGTGAGTACAGGCCCGTAGACAGGGCTTAACGACACGCGCCCCACACAACACACCCCAAGTGCAAGAGAAGGTTGACTCGTTATACGGGTTCCGTGCTGCCAGTCTGGTTCGCTTTGGTATCACGATACAAGAGAATAATTATGACACGTGCGAGTAAATTATACCATAAATAAACTTGTTCAGCTGTTATGTCCAGTTGTTGAATGGATTTCTTTTGAGGAAAAATTTGCACTGTCCCTTTGTCTTGACGTGCGCTAAAGTAGTAGGGTGCAAACTAAGTACCTAGATTCCGAGCTGTTTTTTTTATCATCGACGAAGAACAATTGGAACTGCCTCGTAGCAGCCCAAAACATAATCCTCCTCACTAATAAACGTTAGCTTCGGAATAGTTATATAGTCAGTGTTTTGACTTTTACATTCAAGTTCAAAATTTAAAGGAAAGAAAAAGACAAAACACTATTGCTGATAAAGACACAATACTTGTAAGTATATTAAGTACAACATTTGCTAATTTTGCATTTTCTTTGTTACAGGAGCACGCGTTCGAATCAAGTCAGAAATACAAAGAGGGCAAGTTCATAATAGAACTAGCCCATATGGTGAAAGAGAACGGTTGGGATTAATGCTATGTGATATACGCAGGACAGTGAGTGGACAGTGTTGTGATATGATTGGTGGCGCCACGGAGGCCTGCGGAAGACTCGCGTCAATTAGTGTGCGGCTGGCTCACCTCTACAGCTGAACAAGGGAGCTGAAGTCGCGAAGCTGTCAGCTGTAGAGGTGGCCGCCGCACGAGTCCGGAGCGGAGGAGCGCGGGGCGCCGGAGCCGCGCCACCACGGTTATGGGAACAACTACACTTCGAACAGACCTCGCTCGCGACTCGGCCGACGTCGACAAACTATTTTTATTAAAAGCTATTACTATTGGGAGGACGGCGGCCGAGTGGCGGGCGGCGCGGGTGTTGTTCCGTCGAATGTCGCCTTACGGCCGCGACGGGCGCGAGGTGTCGCGGCCCAAACGTGCTCTTCTCGTACTTTAGTCGGCTTCAGCGCTTAAGCACCGCCAGTCAACGTTAATATAATGTTATGTATAAGTAATCGATCTCAACCGCCCCCTAGCCGGGCCGAGGGCTTACAGTTTACATTATCTTTAATTTGAAACGATACAAGAGACGCCCTGAGCGTGAGTACATCGTAAGTTGTCTTAGTTTATTATTTTTATATTAATTATGTAGCGTACTTGAAATAAGAGAACACTAATACTTTCTCTTGTCCCCTTTAACCTGTGATAAGCATATTAGATTAGATTGGATTTCTTGAAGTCAAGAAATTGCTCAGACGCGCTCGTTCATTGTGTATCGTTCCTAATTTTCTGCTGTACAATTCGCTTAATTTTTTTCCACGAGGAAGCTAGTCGAAAAATGAACTGATGTTCGTTTTCATTTTATTTTTTCGCCTGATTTAGTGAATTTTTAGTTAAATTAAGTACTGAAATTTTGATTTTGTATTTTTGCTAACCGATACACACGTCATCAAGGAGTTTGTTTTATTTTCAAAATTAGTTTAGTTAGATCGGAGAGGCAGGTAACGCAGTCTGAGGTATTTTATAATGTGACGGAGGCGGAGGTACGGACGGTTTTATTATTCATTTATTGTTTCTATTAAAATGTATAACTAGTACCTAGTGATCATATTCAACTATCTATAATTTGTATCCTATGCATGGTACTTCATTTATAATTGTAACTTGTCTTGTATGAGCTTCGACTTCGATAACGATTTTAAACACTTATCTTAAATATCACAGAACTAATTTAATTCAACTCGTTAACGTCCAACTTCAATAGTGTACATTTTGAATCGTGTAGGTACTTTACTGTATTGATTGATGCGATGATGTTGCCAGCGCAAGCGTTGTTTCACTGAAATACGTCGATAACTGCCACTAGATTTATAAATACATTTATAAATAAATACCTATTATATTACTACGTTCAACGTTAATGACGTTTGGATCATATTGAAAGTAATGTTTATTTTTACAACATTAAACGGCTACAACTAGAGTTTCGGATTTGTTTTAGGATATAAGGCGATTTTTCTAACTGTAATTTCGTTCGAATCAAAAGACGTATTTGAGACGATTATTTTTATTACTAATGGCAACTCTAAATACATTTTTTGTTACTGGCTGTACTATTGACATTTTTGAATTAAAAATAGGCCTAAAAATGTTTCGTATCGATAAAAAGTTATCGATATCGCATTCTTAAACAAACGATATATCATTCGATACAAATTGTGATAAGGCGTGATATTTTTTGTTCATTTTAATGACGCTCAAGTTAAAAAGTACATATATTCATGTAATATCACACTAATTTGTTCAGATACGTCTTTTCAATGTTCATGTTCAGTATAAATTGATAAGGTTAATCGATATACGCATTGCAAATTTACGTGTTTATATGTAATCGTATTAACTGTTATCATAGGGTTAAATACTTAAGGGTTGTTGCATTTTGTTCAACGAAAATGACAGAAATTGTATTAATATGTGTCAAATCATATAATAAAGATGTATAACATGTACTAGTAAGGCCGCGTTTTTGATCTCAAATGAGGGTGTCGAGCGGTGTGCTGTGTCAAATTGGCGCGGGCAAAGCGTGAGCGTGCGTGCAAGTTGTGATGTACTGAAACGTCACGCTCCCGGCTTACTCAGGGTGTACCCGTAGCCGTATTCCTGTATGGAATAGTCGACGGCAACGTTGTCGGGGTAACTCTATACAACTAAAGCCACAGTCGTCAGCCGACCCGTTGCCCGCTGAAGTCAAAAACGCGGCCTTACACCTTAATCTGTGATAGATCATGCAATCTAGTTAAAAAAAACCCTTCCGCAGAGAGATTGTGAAATTGAAAGTGTCCTTTTGGGATCAGAGAATAGCTTTAAAATTGATGATTTTTGTGAACAACATGCAACAAAATAATCGAAAATTATTGAGATTGTCACAGTAGTTTAGATTAACACTCTTAGACCTACGAATTAACTCATTAAAAGCCGTTCGATAACAATAAGCCTCTATTTGGAAAAATAGTGCAAGGAGCGTTTATGAATGTATGTCCAGACAGAGTTGGGAAATAAGATACTATTTTGGAATAACTACAAATTTTTGCTTAATTATGTATCTACCTACATTAAACAGTGATTGCGAAAATTTTACATTTGAATAAGTACTAAATTCAGTTAATTATACAATATTTATATCGATAACATATGATTATCGATAAATGAAATTTATGTGGGTATACAACTCTAGTTTTGACTCAGACCTACAAAAACGTTCAATCATAAGCCTTAATTGAACATAACAAAAGACAAGACGCTTCTAGCAAATACCCAAAGAAAAATAAAACTTATCTATAAAAATCTCGTTACTAGTGTGATGAAATTTAAAGCTAGATTTTTGTGAGGCATAATTAAAAGTATTTTTCTACTTGATTGTTTAGGGATGCTATTAGATATTTTTGGACCATTGTTAAGGCAAAAAAACTATGAATCAGTATTTGTGAAGTGAAGAGTTAATTGTTAGTTTTTGTGGATGTTGGTCGACATGATCGTCAAGAGATTAGAGAAATGCGCTTTTCTAGTTCATACTTTACTATGCACCCAAGCAGCATCACCACCATATTGTCTACACCTACCGGTTGTAGAATTTCTTAGAGATGTCTTAAATTTGTTAGTTATGTTGATACGATTTACAAAATTATCGATAATTTTGTCGATATCAATGTTGGGTTGTCACCCAACATCGATATCGGCATTTCCATCTAAAAATTACATGACATTTGAATCTCCAACGCAGACCCGAGTGTTAATACGTTCATAAATTCAAAAAATCACTAAATTTAAATTTATTAAGTGCATAAGTTACCTACTTTCGTTTTCTCCACATTCTTCAATTAAATAGACATCTTCTAAAAATTCTAAAACTACCAAACGGTCTTGGAGTGTTAACGTACGACCAAGATAGTTTTAACAGCCGTATTTACGGAACGGTGCATTTCATTGTAAAATTCGCCTATAATTTAAATAAGGTATCCAGTAGATAACCGAGAAACCGCTTAATATTTTTGTATTTTCCTAGTGTGTAATGCATTAAGATAAAAAAATGTGGTGTCTTCTTACGATTGTGTACGCAATATGCTATAGTCGAGGTATTTCGTAAACATTTGGTTGAAATAATAAGTGCGTAATAAAACACTTTTTCGTAAAATGTTTTGTATCATTTAATAACGAACCCCGCTTAACTATACACTAAAGACTAAAGTTAATTTTTTTTGTAGTATGTTTTTTGTTGTAGTTGTAGTATGTTTATTGCTTCCATTATTCCTCTCTTCCTTTCCGCAATATTCGCGCTCGTTTTAGGACTACCCCCGATATCATATAGTTTAAGAAGTCAGCGATCACCACATTCTTTTCACTTGCATCTTTATAAACTTTCCATTCTTCGTCTGCATCACTGTCATTGGAAACTCCTTTCTTCTTTGGCGCAAGACTTTCTGGGATCTCTGTCCCTGGTACCAGATTTTCTGAGGGCATCCCTTCCGGTGCAAGATTCTCTGGTTCCTCTTCGTTAGTCTCATCAACTTCTGGTGGAACATCTATTTCGTTTTTCAATCCTTGAATAAAGTCTTGTCTGAGTTTATAAAAGTTTAGAGTTTTTTTGTCTGCTCGAGTGTTTAGTACTCTCCGGTTTGATAACGTGCTTTTGATGTTGCGGACGATTTCGTGCATTTCGTTATCTTGTGTTTTCTCCTCTTGTGCGGGAGCCATAGTTCTCTTTCGCCGTTTATATTCCATATTGCAAATATCGTCATCGATCTCTTCGTCAACTTTGGTTTCTGGCGATTTAATTCTACGCGGATACCATTTTTTCCTTTTCTTTGGTTTGGGTTTTTCTTCTGGTTTCGGGGTATTTCTTCCATCAGGCGCAGTATCAACTTCCACTATATTTTTTTCCGTAGTAGGATCAACATTGTTTTTCGAATTGTTTTGTACATAATTTAATTGTTGTACTTGTTTTTTCTTTTGGATTATTTGGTCAAACTTTTGCAGATTTCCTTGATGTTTGATTGTGCAGTCGGCGACATCTGGTATGATGAGCTTAGATTCCTCATTTTCCTGTGAATCTTTCGGTTTGTTTCGTTCGTTGACATCAAAGTTGAAGAACTTCCTTGCGTGCGTGACTTCACTGTCCGTCATTGATGGTAAGGCTTGGAAATACATCTGCAAACGAAATAACACTCGTTTTTTAAACCGCGTGGCACATTTCGCTCGATTGTAATAAGGTCCAATTCAAACCTACACTACTACCTACACATCAGTCAGTTGTCACGCGGAGCGAATTATAAATCAGACCTAAGTTTGTCTATAACAAATCTATAACATATTGTTTACAAAAAAATTATTTACAATAATTATCATGAGTAGTAATAAGTTGTAATGTAAATAAGACTGCAGAATAAAGTCATTTTGAAATCAATATCATAACGCTGATTGCACACAGACCCTAACTACAGTAAACGTAGCGATAGTATGTTGCATCTCGCTCTATCTATCAGTGATTTCTCTATAACTGCATAAGCAGTGGTCGGCAACCTTTTGGCAGGCAAGGGCCGCACAGTGCCAAAATAAGCAAGTGACGAACCGCACTTGTTCAAAAATTTTACTATAAGTTTCTATATATACATATTTTACCATAGGTATCTATTTATTTATGTAGGTATTATCTGATCCCTAAAAATCAATGTTTATCTGTCTCTGGCAGCTATAGTAAAAGCCTTGCTTAGTTTGGGGCCAGACGACCGTGTGAGCAAAATGTCCCGATTTTTATATATTTACAAAACACTCGCGGGCCGCCGAGGGCCGCATGTGTAAACCGAGGGCCGCATGTGTAAACCGATGACCGCTGCTGTAAAGTATCGCTATGTTACCGCGTACCGCAGCGTCGGCTTGGAAAAGGCGGTTCACTTTGGCAACATTTTTCTTCTATTACTTCTTATAGCTGTTACCCGCGACTTCCTTCGCGCTTATTTAGAAAATAGTATCCAAAAACTTACCTCGTGATATATACTGTAACTAATTATCAAATTTCATCAAGATCTGTGCAGTCGTTTGGCCGTGAAAAGCATAAAAACAGACAGACAGAGTTACTTTCCATTTTCTAATATTTCAACCTGTTACCCGTCACTTTGTTCGCGGTTATTTAGAAAATAGTATCCAAAAATCTTGCTCGTAAAATACTGTAACTAATTATCAAATTTCATGAAAATCTGTTCAGCCGTTTAGCTGGAAAAGCATAACAGCAGATAGAAAGTCAGACATAGTTACTATCGATTGTATAATATTACTAATTCATGTAGATTGTTTACAGATAGTATAATATAACAGTAACTTACACTGCGAGTGATCATAGTGAGTCCGTGTACTCTACCCATGTGTTCTTTGACATGACTCAGTCTCGCGTATCTGAAAATATATTGGAAATGTTTAGAAAGGATTTAGTCAAGTATTTAGTTCCTATTTTTTTCATGAAAATAATAGAGATTGTTTGATAATATAAGGGGTAGTATTCAACACTCACTAAAATTAACGCTCCCCGGAGTTCTGCCATGTACATAATATATACTCCTCAATACTACCTACGTTATGTAAATTGGGCAGTGTATGCACAAGAGGTAGTGTTTGTAAATTGGGTAGTGTATACATACAAGAGGTAGTGTATACCTACAAGAGGTAGTGTATGTAAAGTTGGTAGTGTATGTAAAGTTGGTAGTGTATTTAAAGTAGATAGTGTTTGTTGTGTACGAGTAAATGTCGCTGCCAACCAACCAATTAGAGCTTAGCTTTTTTACTAAACGGCGCCGTTTTATGTATGATATTCAGCCATTCAATCAAACGGTTGGGCAAAATGACTTGGATTGACAACGTTGACTACTTGCCTAGCCCAGTCATTTAAGTAGGTTAGGGGAGGTTTCGGGTTGTTATGAAAATTAGTTCTAGTTATTTTAATATCATGCATGTCTATTGGAATTCCGGTTCATTTTCAGGTTGGTGTGGTGTATTGTAGTGTACGACTCACCGCTTGGAACACACGGGGCAGCCGTAAGCAGCAGGCAGGTTCAGGTGCACCTTGTTGGTGTGGTGTAGTGTAGTGTACGACTCACCGCTTGGGGCAGACGGGGCAGCCGTGAGCAGCAGGCAGGTTCAGGTGCACCTTGTTGGTGTGGTGTAGTGTAGTGTACGACTCACCGCTTGGGGCAGACGGGGCAGCCGTGAGCAGCAGGCAGGTTCAGGTGCACCTTGTTGGTGTGGTGTGGTGTAGTGTAGTGTACGACTCACCGCTTGGGGCAGACGGGGCAGCCGTGAGCAGCAGGCAGGTTCAGGTGCACCTTGTTGGTGTGGTGTAGTGTAGTGTACGACTCACCGCTTGGGGCAGACGGGGCAGCCGTGAGCAGCAGGCAGGTTCAGGTGCACCTTGTTGATGTGGTGTGGTGTAGTGTAGTGTACGACTCACCGCTTGGGGCAGACGGGGCAGCCGTGAGCAGCAGGCAGGTTCAGGTGCACCTTGTTGGTGTGGTGTAGTGTAGTGTACGACTCACCGCTTGGGGCAGACGGGGCAGCCGTGAGCAGCAGGCAGGTTCAGGTGCACCTTGTTGGTGTGCTGTAGTGTAGTGTACGACTCACCGCTTGGGGCAGACGGGGCAGCCGTGCGCGGCGGGCAGGTTCAGGTGCACCTTGTCGGTGTGGTGTAGTGTAGTGTACGACTCACCGCTTGGGGCAGACGGGGCAGCCGTGAGCAGCAGGCAGGTTCAGGTGCACCTTGTTGGTGTGGTGGTGGAGCGCCGTCTTCTGCGTGAAGCGACGCTCGCAGTACATGCAGCCGTGCTTGCGGATCGCTGCGGAACGGTACTGTTAGCGGGGGTTCATGCCCCATAGCCGCTTGCACTGAATATAACAATTAGGTACCTTAGTCCTTGCTTTAACTATAATAGTTTGAACTCCTTGCGTAATATCGCTTATCGGGCACACAGAGTTCAAGTGTCTCGTAAGGAATGGCTTAACATTCGTGGCAGAAAGTTTAGGTAGGACCTAGCCAGGAGTAGTTTAAACTTAAGCGAGGACTTTGGTAATTCTTATATTTAGTGCAAGTGGCTATCAATGTCTAATGGTCATCTCTGCCGGAACACGTCCATTTCTAGACAAAAACCTCTTTAATGTTTTTCACAATGACCGGTGTAGTGTATGCGCTATCGGTTAAACTATTTTATTTCCTCACTTATGGCGTCACGTACGTCATGAGTAGTAGTCTTTATTAGGAGAGAAAGAGATCACAAGTCTGCCACCGCGTAATTGGTCGGAAGTACCTGACAGGCGCACTTAAAGGTTTTGTCCTTGTTCCCTTTGGTCTCGCTAAATCTTTGATCTAAATCAGCGGTCGGCAACCTTTTGGCAGGCAAGGGCCGCACAGTGCCAAAATAAGCAAGTGATGGGCCGCAGTTGTTCGAAAATTTTACTATAGGTTTCTATATGTACATATTTTATCTGATCTCTAAAAATCAATATTTATCTGTCTCTGGCAGCTATAGTAAAAGCTTTGCTTAGTTTAGGGTCAGACTACCGTGTGAGCGAATTGTCCTGATTTTTTTATTTATTTAAAAAACACTCGCGGGCCGCAAGGAGTGGGCCGAGGGCCGCATGTGGCCCGCGGGCCGCGGGTTGCCGACCGCTGATCTAGACGATGTGTATACTAAGATCATACCAGAAATCACAAAAACATTTTTACACAGTAGTGTAAAAACTGGTTGTCTTATCATAATAGGCTTCGATCAGAAAGAAAGTAGGTATTGAAATTTCGCCAATCTCGACTTCTATACAGCTTGATGACGCACTAATGGTGTCTAACTAGACATAACATATCGTCACGCCTTTCCCCCGAGGAGGCTGGCAGAGGTGTACAACACCCACACTTCGCCGGACGATATTCAGTCCCAAATGTGACGGGGGCTAGGCTGTCGCCATACACCGGTTTCCAGTCATGTAGCAGATGACATATAGTACGAACATAATTATGTTCACACAATAAACAAATTGTTTCGTGCATTCGGCTGTGTCCAAACCCCGCTCTCTCTGGCTTGAGAGGCGGGCCTTCTCCAGCTACGCTATCTTCGCTCTAACAAGAATGTAGATAAGAGTGTAGGTTGCAACTCACGGCGATGCGAGTCGAGGTGCGACACGAGCGCGGGCTTCAGCTTGAACTTGCGGCCGCAGTGGTCGCAGATATACTGATACTCGCCGTGCATCTGCAAATGACGCTGGAAGATAACAAAAACACTTCTACATCCAAATATTATTACTTTATGGGGGCTGAGCTACCCACGTCCGTAGGAGTGTACTCTATTCCGATTCCCTACCCGTGGTCCCCGGGTAGTGCTAACCGGGTAGCAAACTCTGGTGGGAGGCTTCGGCCGTGGCTAGTTACCACTCACCGGACCAAGCCATGCCGTGAAATGACCTAGTCGTGTTTCGGGATGTAGTCCGGTGTAACCGTTCCGAAGACGGGTCTGAGCAGTAGCGCACTTGTAGCGCCTCACTCAACTGCCGTCTTTGTACTTCTTCACTCTACAAAACTTCAAGGCTAGAGTGAATAAGTGCCTTATCGTCGTGCTCCATCTTAGACCACAACGTCGCTTAACATCAGGTGAGTTGGTGGTCAAACGCCGACCTATTGTACATAAAATATTTGTTTATGTCTTAATGTAAGTATAATATGTAGAAGTTATAATTTTTTGTCTGTTAATGTTTTATTGTGTATTTTGTTTGTTGTTGTTGTAGTGTTTTGTGCGGTGAAATAAATGGTTTCTTTCTTTCTTAAAAAAATAAATGGTTTCTTTATAAAAAAAAAATATAAGATAAACCAGAAATTTATGTTTAGTATGACCTATAAAGAATACAATTTCATTCATGTGGCTGCTTCGGCTGGCTTGGCAGGAGCGTATTCTGTCAACCTAATGTTTCAAGATGGTTTCTGGCTCTATCTGGGGAATAGCTCGGTCAATGTTCGACTTTAGGATTACGATTACGCAGATATTCCACATACGCTTGCGGCGTTTGTGGAATACCTGGGTAACAACGATTTGTTGCAGTTCCGCACCAAAGATAAAGAAATCGAAAGTAACTCTGTCTGTCTGTTCACGGCTAAACGGCTGAATGGATCTTGGCAAAATTTAATATTTGGTTAGTATTTCACGACATCATACAGTAACAAAATCGATTACGTAAATGAATATGTCCTGGGTCAAACGATTTCGCCAGTAGACTGAAAAGAATACAGTAGACTCTAAAGAAATCAGTAGACGTATCGGGAATGCATGGAAACAATACTGGAGTCTAAAAGGGGTTATGAAAAACAAAGAAATAAATAAAGCTTACTGCCAGTCCTTCTATGGTGGAAGCTTGTGGACAGCATATACTCAAAAATCCCTCGACGCTCTGCGTGTCCAATATAATAATGCTTTCAGAAAGCTGTTGAGACTCCCGCGATTCTGCAGCGCGTCTTCCATGTTTATGGAAGCGCGCACTGATGGCTTCGCTGCTATAATGCGAAAAAAGGTTGCCTCCTTATTATGCAGAGTCCGGGCAAGCAACAACAGCATTCTGAATGCCATAACCGACAAGTTTGACTGTCATATCCTGCGTCATCACATAAAAACACTTTTAAAATAAAATTGATAAGTTGACAATTGAATTTCTTAATGTTCCAATTTGAATATTTCATTTGTGTCTGTGTTTGTGCTGTTCTATTTTAATTATTCCAATTTTTAATTTTTATACTTATAATAATATGTGGATCTTTGTGTCTTAAAAATAAACATTTTGATTTTGATTTGATTGATTTTGAAAGAAATTAGTATGACCATCAAAAGAAAACTCTTCGATACTTGTATATTACCGGTCCTCACATATGGCTGCCAAACTTGGGCACTCAATAAAACCCACACTAAGAAATTTGAAGCTTGTCAAAACGCTATGGAAAGGAGCATGATGGGAAAGAGACTATCTGATAAAATAAGAACCACAACCATAAATAAATGTACAAGAACAAAAGACGTCAACGTAACTATCAGAAAACTCAAATGGAAATGGACTGGACATACAATCAGAGGAAGAGAAAAGTGGTCAAAAGCTGTCATGTATTGGTTCACAAGCCATAGGAGACGAAATCGTGGCAGACCACCCAGGAGATGGGTAGATGAGATAAAGGCGGTAGCAGGCAGCAGTTGGACAACAACAGCCAACGAAAGAGTCAAATGGAGACAGTTGGAGGAGGCCTTTGCCAAGAAATGGCATACAGACATGGATGTCAAGCAAAATAAAATTAAATAACTATGTTCTATTCTATTGTGATGTCTGATTAAAGGGTACTATTACTATTATTACTACTATTATTATTTCACGAGGAAGATATTTGGATGCTTTTTTTTAATAAATATAATTGATGCCAAAAAAAAAACCATTTCTGAATTATTTTAGAAATGGTTTTTGCAAAATCAATAAAATTTCTGTGATAAATGCTTATCAGAAATCAGAAACGTTTATTTGTAACACTGTGTACATGAGATCTTAAATACATACAATGTAATGTCCTAACAGTGGATCCATGTCGGGCGTGCAATATTTGGTAGGTTAAACTCTTGTATTATCTTGCTCTAAGGTTACTTAGCAAAATTATAATAAGTAAAATACTACTTAAGTTACATCGGACAAGCTAATGCTGATTTGTACTCAGGAGACCTCACTTTTATTTATTTGTTTAATTATACATATTATACAATTCAATTAATGTTAAAGAGTTGTCTTAAAACCCATATTAGGTTTAAATACACAACTAGTTCTCGAAACAAATACTTACACATAAAATAATCTTACAAAATACAACAAAAACTAAAAAACCTACATCACACAAAAATGATGCGCCCATCGCACAAAACTGCTGTCGCTAGAACAAAAAACCAGTTCTATATAATAACCTACTCGTCCAGTTGGCGCACCGTGCCAACAAACACAGTGGAACTTCGCACAGTGGAACAAACAAGACGGCAGGAGTGTCCACAAGCGGCGGCTACCAGTTACCATCAGCCCTCTGCTTGTTTACCACTCTTATTATAAAAATAAGTACCTTGAGCGCAGGATAAGAAGTGTAGGCTATTGAACAGTCGTTGCAGCGGAATGGTCGTATGCCCTCGTGCGAGTTCTCGTGCGCCACCAGGTTCTTGCGGTGAGCGAATGACGCGGGGCACTTGCTGCAGAACAACCTGCCAGCATGGAGACCAACGTCAACTTTATTATCTTCGAGATGGGGTAATAAGTCCCGCACTGACTGACATTCCGCGTGAAGTAGTTTATGGTAATAGTGCCGGCTAGAGTAAAGGTCATTGCATACGTGACGGGATTTTACTCGCCCAGGACGGAACGGGGCAATTTTGAAACATCGTTACATCCAAAAGTACAGTAGTAAAATATACGAGACGGGATCTCGGAAGGGACGAGGCTCGTGACGGACGGGGCCTATAAAACCGGCGCGGGCTTCGTCCCGGACGTGATTCCGCTGCGTATGGACAGTTTCCCCGTTCGCTCCTGAGAGTGGTGTAGAGAAGTAAGCTGCGTGTGTTATCTTTGCAGAATTTTCACGGTGCGTATGCGTTAAAATCCCGTCCGGGCTTACATAATGTCACGTTCCGTCCCAGTCCCGTCCGAGGTATTATTTCGTCACGTTTGCAGTGTGGGTAGTAATAGTGACGGCTAGAGTAAGTAGTAAGGGTAGTGATAGAGACAGCTAGAGTAAGTAGTAAGGGTAGTGATAGTGACGGCTAGAGTAAGTAGTAAGGGTAGTGATAGTGACGGCTAGAGTAAGTATTAAGGGTAGTGATAGTGACGACTAAAGTAGTAAGGGTAGTGATAGTGACGGCTAGAGTAAGCCAGCAAGGGTAGTGATATCTAACCTCGCCTTTTCCTTGCTTGCACGCGGCGTGTTGGCGGTAATGAACCGGTTGTTAGTAGTGTAGGGACGCCCGCGTCCCTTACGGCCCAGGTAAGCGCCGCGCGCGCGCAGCACCGTGCTAGCGTCCGGCGCCGAGCACCGCTTCTCATGCTTGTACAGGTTCGCGTTGCTGGGGACGAGCTGCAATTAGTAACTAGCGACATAGAGGCAAATACCTAACTTTACTTAATTTTTATAATGATGATAATTCTTATACTTATTTGAGGTGAGGGTGATAAGTCCTGCACTGACATCCCGCGTGGGATGTTTTGTGCATTTCCCCCTACCAGCACCTACCCGAGCTAACCCAACTTCTTGAAATACTGGAGTGAAGCTCGAAAGAATGATAGTGATGTGTACGTAATAAAAATTATGACAATAGGATGCACATATCTACTCACTTTCTCTGTTTCATTCCACATGCATAGCATGTCAAGTAAGACTCCCCATGCTCGAATTGGTAATGCTGAGCAGCTAGTGGCTCTGTGTCCCGCTGCACTTCACAAAGTGAGCATCTGCAGTTTAAAAAATGTTCATTACTTACAAACCTGCATTGCCAGCAATAGCTATTTTTTAAGAAAAAAAAAACTGATTTGTGAAATTAGTTTTTACTAATTTCACAAAAGAATTTCACAGAATTCACAGAATATATTTTAATGGAAATTCTGTGGATCTCTCTGCAGTAATCCAGCTCAGGCTCGGTTGGTATTATTAAGTGTTTTTAAAATAAGTAACTTACTCATATTTGGTCTTTCCTTTAACTATAACTTCTTTGCAGAAATTCTCAGGTGGTGCAGGAGGTTTCAAGGATCTCATAACACCAGCCAAGTGATCGACAAGCAATTGTTCATTCTCAGCCATCTCTGGGTAATTTGTTCTCAGATACTCCACATATGAGTCATAATTTTTCTTTTTACTATTTGATGCCTTTTTCTTTGGTGTTGTTTTTTTGCTCTTTTTATAGTAATCACTATCATTGTTGTCTTTGTCATAATCATCGAATTCATACTGTAAATGTATCACAATGAATTAATCCTACTTCCTACTTGTATTATAGAGGTGAAAGTTTGTTTATGTTTGTTTTTTGCTTCTTCACACTCAAATGAATGGATGGATATTGATGAAATTTGATATAGAGATAGCTTATACCCTGGATTAACACAGACTTCTTTTTAACAGTGGGTTACACTGCAGGATGCACCAGCTAGTAATTAATATGTTAGTTGAATACATGAATAGCCATAAAAAAAACAAGTTTATGTTCTGTGATGCTGATGTGTAGGTGATGGGGGCAGCGCCTCATCTCTCCTCTCAGATCTAGGTCAAGACTTCCTTCCGCTTCAGTCTTTTTCCATTGGAAGGTTTTAAAAGTTGTGTTGCTAGAGGATTGGGGTGTGAGGTCAACCGGAACGCATACATTTGTACATTGAGATGAATTTATGTATCTCTTCATTTTTAGAGAACCATGGAGCATTTGCTACTGTACACAGGATGCTAGTCTCTGTAGACACAGGATGTTGGTATTTCTTTCAGTGCTACATAATGAGATGCATCCAGATAGGTTTTAGAATGATGTTGTAGATAAGAAGATTGTTGTCGATTGTTGATTAATAGCCATATGGCTAGAAAACTAAACTAGCTATTTTACACTAAACTTACTGGCACTCATAGTGTAGCTAGACTAGGCATTCATAACAGGACACAAATATTAATAAAAGTAACACTGTGCTAAGTGCAACCAACTTTGTCCGAACCAGGATGAGATCAATCTTTCTCAGGATGTTTTACATGACTAGTATGACAGCTGCCAGTCATTTTCTGTACCCTTAAAATATATTTAATAAACATTAACTACTATGAGTTTACACAATGCACTCGAATGCATAGGATGCAGACAGTGTCATTTTTCTTAGTCTGTACCCTATACATTTGAGTGCATTGTGTAACACTATGGTAGGTAATGTTTGTAAATATGGGTGTTAGACATTTACACAATATAGCACTACTGTAGACCAGATGACAGTATTAGTATTGTAAATTACTAAAAAGACTGGGCTAAAAGCTTTAACACAAGAGCTGACTGCTCCAAATATCTTGTAAGTATACAAGTGTATAAACTTAGATTTAAAAAGTTACCTCATCAGGAACATCTTCCAAATATTCAATTTCAAATTCTTCTGTTTCTTCTTCAAGTTTGTCTTTGATGTTATTTCCTTCCAAGGATTCTGCTTCATGTTCTTCGGCGCTCTCCCTCTCTTCTATTGGAGCTGGCGACGTTAATATTTCATTCCCTGAATCATCGTCAGCAGAGTTATCCACTGGCCCTATTTGTATTGCGATAGGGTCTGGTATTTGAATTATTTGACCGCTCTTTAAATCTTTCTCATCTCCAACCACTAACACTATCATACTTTCATCATCTTCTACAGTTTCTGACATTCTGCCTTTATTAAAGATATTTCTCTCCTAGCATTTCTTTTACTTTGTTTGGAATATTGAACAAAGATTGTAATCTATTGAAATTCCAGGCCATTTATCTCATCCATCGCTATTCCCAGAACATTACAGACCACACAAAACACAGATAAAAAAACTGTTCGTTCGCCACAGGTTAAAAAGTAACGGTAATTGAACGGTTTTGCCTTTATAATAACGATAATTTTGACGATGCCAAAGTTCTTTTTGACTTCAGCTATGTCCATGAATAGGATTCTTTACTGCCTCAGTGGCTCAGTTGGTAGTGAACCTGCGTTCTGAGCGTGGGGGCGTGGGTTCCATTATCCATACCCACCTAGGGCAAACATTCATGTGATGAACATTAGTGATTGTTCTATCTGGGTGTTAATATCTATTCTATTCTAGTATGTATTTGAAAATCTAAATTTGTAAATAAGTCTGGTAGCCATAGTACAAGCTTTGCTTAGTTTAGTGTCAGGCGACCGTGTCTGGAAGTGTCTCGAATTTATTTATTACTAGCTGCACTACGCGGTTTCACCCGCGGTAAAAAAGTATCCTATGTGCTATTCTAGACTATAATCTATCACTGTGCCAAATTTCATCCAGCATAGCGATTCTCAATTAAATCGGATGCTTTCGATTCGGAAGCCAATTCGTTTCTGAGGGACGGATTGGTTTCCGATGGAGCTATAATTTGCGATTCACAACTTCCATCAGAAAGAATCTTCGGGACTTTCCGAATGGGACGTCATAGATTGTAGACCGTTACATGTTTACAGAGGAAGCTTGATAATGGTAGAATAAAACCCGCGTGGTAGAAATTTTTGAAATAAGAAAATTGTGTTGATATTTTATTGAATTTAAAAATATATGACAATAAAGTGAGCTATAAATTTAAAATATGCTATTGTGCATTGCGCACAAATAACATTTCTAAAATTATTTTGCTTATTTTGTAACCGTAACATAATTTGTCAACACACTTTTTTGTGCAGGGGCCCTATTCGGAGATTTGAGATTTTCGTCTCACCTTTTTTCATCCATGTTGCTCTCGTTGAAAACGTCATAGGTGTGAGAGTGACCAAGTAAAAATCTCATCTCATCTCACGCGCGGGGGGTTATTCCTGATGAGATGAGATGACGTTTCAAACGAGAGCAACAAGGACAAGAATAAGTGAGATGAAAATCTCAAATCTCCGAATAGGGGGGGCTATTCCTGCGCGTGAGATGAGATGAGGTTTTATCTTGGTCACTCTCACATCTATGACGTTTTAAATGAGAGCAACAAGGACGAAAATAGGTGAGATGAGAATCTCAAATCTCCGAATAGGGTCCCAGGGGCTCAATCGCGCTATTTTAAAATTGTTGCGAACGGCTAAGGTTTGGTTGCGGTTAGTTTGCAGTTGTAGTCCAACTTTGGTTGAATTCGGTATTGCGCTAAATTTCAAACGCCAACCAAAACTGAAGCTTAACTGGAACGTAGCCGTTTAACAATCGTTGTTAGTGATGTTACTTTTCAGTGGCCTTTGGTGTTAATAACATGCTAAATCGAGTTACGGCACTATAAAATAAGCTGTTTTATCTGTGGTTTTGACAATGACAGCTAATTGATGGACGACAGCGTGACATTACTTCTGTAAATTCCACGAAATTACAAAGTAAACAAACAACCAAAAAACTTTTCAAATCCTCTTTAATGAATAATAATTAAAAACTGAAGTGTCGCAGTGCCATAATGGTTTAAATTCAAGTGTTTCTTTGGTGCCGTGACGAAGTACTTTTGCTGCTGCAGACTTTTTTTGAGACATAAAACTGTGAGAAAGTCACCAAAACTTTGCCCTGGGACGGGTAAGGTTTATAGAGGCTCTTGCATACGACACGATTATGGCGTGAATGCATCAAACCTCTTAATGCGTAAGGAGCTACTAGAAGGAAAGGAATAGGCCAAGGTAATACCTATTCCTATGCAAAATCATAGTTGTGCAACAAAGATCTTTTGTTACATTTTGTATGTATAAAGTAATACTTCTTTTCAGATATGGCATGACAAGTCATTGGAAGAAATACTAGAGTATACCTCAGTGTATCTAAAACACCTGCAACACCACAATGTAGGTAAGGTTTGGCCTGTATTTGTGAGAATAAAATAATGCCATTTTGTTACCTAAGTATTTACTTCAATTTTTCAGTGGCTTGAAGTACAGTAGAAGAATAACGGTGATTTTGCTTCAAGATCAACAAAGAAATGTGGCCAACACAAGCCAATCATTCAGGCTGATTACTGCTGAACACATGATGTTAAAAGGGTAATTTATTTTTATGTCAGATAAGCTGCACCCCACAGTTAAAAAGTAGCCTATGTGTCAATCCAGGCCTACCCTTAGCCCTTAGTTTACATGATTATCTTTAAAGGATGCAAACCCCAGAATTATTGTTAGTGATTATTAATGAATGTGGGTTGTGTAAAAATAATCAGCTATATAACAGATCAGCGGATACATTACAAAACCTTTGATATTAGGATGACTAATACTCATTATTACTATCTTTTGTTTCAGATTGCCAACCGCCAAGCCCACAAGAATAGAACTGCTATAAAAAGTGATAAATAAAAATAATATTAATGTCTGAATAAAACCATTTTACACATAAATAATTTTATATTATTACCTAAGTATTCATTGATTAAAAGAATGAGGAAAATATAAGAAAAAGCACTCGTTTTAATTGGTAATCCTATCTGCCGTGAGCAGAAGCACTGTATGATTGCCCACTACTGAAACTGCTATGATTGTCAACTTTAGGTTGTGAGCCTGTATGCTGCACCGCTACCTTGGTGGGCCTGCTCAGCCTGCGCTTGAAAACACATTGACTTCCTCTCTGTTAAAGTTTAGGAGCTGCATGCTTTGTATGCTATATTATGTAGCTCACAACATGCAATTTATACTATTGCTGCAGCTACCAATAGATGCATCCGCACCTGCAATCAAATACATTTTGCTTTCTATAAAACCTTAAAAAATACTGTCTGTTTATTTGTTTGTAGCATTAATATCTTGGCAATTTATTATCATAGCCTAGTTTAACCCCTGACGTCGACTTCCACACGGTTTATCGGGTGTACACACACATATCAAATTGTTTCATGTACTGTGGCCCTGAAGTGTAGTAAACATTATCCTCCTTAATAAACACTACAGCTTGAATAGTTATACAGTGTTTTGTCTTTTTCTTTCTGTTATAGTTTCAACTCAATTATAAAGGCAAAATGTTGTGTTACTATTCTGAAGCTATACAATGTTTATTGGTAAGGTAAAGGGGTATGTATTTGTGTATGTACTTGCAAAGTGTTGAATGATAAGGTAACAATCCTCAAGAACTACTCTGTTGGGATGTTATGATGACTCAATTGAACAATAATAATGTACCTAATTATATTAGTTTATACTTACTCTGTTACTTTGCTTATCTCATGTTGAAATGGTTTAAGGCCATTGTCACTTTGCCGTTGCCGGATACCCTTAGACTGGGCTATGACACGCAATGTTTCCACTGTCTCCTAGAATGGTCTGATGAGACTAGTATACCTAGAATACCAATGCTGCCGAAACCTATAACAATTTTATTACTTATTAAGTATTTAATTTTGTAAACATTATATCTATTTGTAATTAGACTTGAGATTTAAGACTAATGCTTTGGATTACCTACCACTGTCATTGGATAGTTATAAAATAACATACTAGCCCCACTGAACTAGCCCTCTAGTTATTCACAGTTTTTGTTAGTTTTATTTACAAAACTTTTTTTAAGACAAAACACTATAAAACTATTCTGAGGCTGTACAAAGATTCATGCTAAGTGAGGGTTCTAGCATAATGACAGATCAGTATAAATGCAAGATTATATTAGTTTATACTTACTCTGTTACTTTGCTTATCTCATGTTGAAATGGTTTAAGGCCATTGTCACTTTGCCGTTGCCGGATACCCTTAGACTGGGCTATGACACGCAATGTTTCCACTGTCTCCTAGAATGGTCTGATGAGACTAGTATACCTAGAATACCAATGCTGCCGAAACCTATAACAATTTTATTACTTATTAAGTATTTAATTTTGTAAACATTATATCTATTTGTAATTAGACTTGAGATTTAAGACTAATGCTTTGGATTACCTACCACTGTCATTGGATAGTTATAAAATAACATACTAGCCCCACTGAACTAGCCCTCTTAGTTATTCACAGTTTTTGTTAGTTTTATTTACAAAACTTTTTTTAAGACAAAACACTATAAAACTATTCTGAGGCTGTACAAAGATTCATGCTAAGTGAGGGTTCTAGCATAATGACAGATCAGTATAAATGCAAGAAAGCAACAATGTTACAAGGCTTTACTGCGAATAAGTTTTAAGGTTGTTTGATAAGTTTTTAGGTTATGTACCTCTAAGCTTTTGCATGGTTTTCTTACCTTGGTTTGAACATCCTAAGCATCCGAGAAAGCGTAGCTTGTGAGGAGTCATTAGTTGGCGAGTTAACTCCTTATACTTGAGACAGTCTGCAAACGGCCGATCACTCATGGCAAAAGCTCCGTTCTAGAGCGTTAATTTCTTTTTTGCTTGGACCCGAGCATTCATAAGCTCTCTCCAATAAATCCATGTACCTACACACTCATTGTATTTCATTATAAGCTGTCGTCTGAAGAGAAAATCAAAACCAAAGTGACGAACTACACCCCAACGATCGAAAAACAGTCGAGCAACAGTCGAGATGTATCAACTTAAAATCAGCCGCTCGTTTGACAGCGGTAACGGTCCAGCTGCGGTCGACTAGCGTTCGAACTTTTGGCAAAACCATTAGCGCGATACGAAATTTACTAAAAGTCGAGAAACGTCAACGATACGTTTGCGTTTCAGCTGTAATTTTTTAGCGCGATCGGGCCCCAGGGTCCTTGGGGGCTATTCTTTTATCTCGAGATACCATCTCATCTCGAAAAAAATGGAACTATTCGAGATGCCTCATTCTAGTCGCTCGAGATCGAGATAATCTCGATGGCTGGGGCCCGAGATGTCTCGAGTGGTCGGAGGCAGGCGAGACGTTTTAGTGAGATGGTGGATCGCGACTCTTTTGTTGCCACTTCGGTCCCGTAAGCGTATTTTTTCTACAAAACTGGCAACTCAGTATTTGAATAACTACGTCATATTTATGTAGACGTCAAGAAGAGTTTTTGGCGGGAACCGAAAAGATGGTGTCGTGATTTTGTAATATTTTCTAAAACTTGTGATGCGTCGAGTGTTAAAGTGTAATAATTGTGTAACCTTTGCCGTGTTCGTTAAAGCTAGATTTTTGTGAGGCATAATTAAAAGTATTTTTCTACTTGATTGTTTAGGGATGCTATTAGATATTTTTGGACCATTGTTAAGGCAAAAAAACTATGAATCAGTATTTGTGAAGTGAAGAGTTAATTGTTAGTTTTTGTGGATATTGGTCGACATGATCGTCAAGAGATTAGAGAAATGCGCTTTTTCCAGTTCATACTTTACTATGCACCCAAGCAGCATCACCACCATATTGTCTACACCTACCGGTTGTAGAATTTCTTAGAGATGTCATAAATTTGTTAGGTAGTTAATTATGTTGATACGATTTACAAAATTATCGATAATTTTGTCGGCATTTCCATCTAATAATTACATGACATTTGAATCTCCAACGCAGACCCGAGTATTAAAACGGGCGCATCAAAAATGCGTTCTTATTTAAAAAATCACTAAATTTAAATTTATTAAGTGCAGAAGTTACCTACTTTCGTGTGCGTAACTTCAGCTTCCTCATATGTGATAGAATAATTTTACCTATGCCAATATTTAAAGCATAATAGCTGCAATCAAATATCCCAGTCTTAGTTTAGCTGCCACAAGAACTTCGTTAATATGAGCCATTTACTATGTGTCAGCTGGAGTAACATAACCTCAGCTCGCACATCCAGTACAGGCAAACCAGTGAGGTTAGGGTTTGGGACAATAGCTAGAAAATTAAAGCATAATAGCTGCACAAGGTAGGAAAAATCTGAACGATGCTACTCAAAACATGTAGAAGCTATGATCAAAAAACTGTGTGTAAGCTGGTGTTGTGTCACTTCAGCTACTCATCTCATATCTTCCAAACGAAAGAAGGTCTGACTATGCATTTTAGCTCAAATTTTAAAGCATAATTGCTGCCATTGGCAGCAAAATTTTCAAGTCTCTGGGTTATATACTTTCCGAGTTATAAGCTAATACCTATGTGTAAGCTGAAGTTACGTCACTTCAGCTGACACATGTTGAAGGGTGTAGCAGGGTGGTGGGGCAAAAAGACTGGTTCGCCATGCCACTGTCTACCTCACGCCTGTGACTTCAAGCAGCCATTATCCGTCGCGCGACGTCTTTTGTTAGCCAAATTACAGAGAACACGCCAAAACCAATAACCTTCGTCGTTGTTTAAGTTCATAAGAATCTGCCTTCAAATTTTACAGGTGCATTCTTAGTTCCATGTAGTTCAGCGGCTCTCAGTCTAAACAAAACTAAAAGAATTTTGAACACAAGTTAAAATGACTTTTAACACTATGCGCGCTAAGATCAATTTGAATTGCAATAATGTACCGCACGGAACGGCAACGCCGCTTTTAAGGCGAGCCTGGCCAGAAAACGTCTAGCAAGAATCAACTTTCCTCCAAGATAAACCATGGTTTTTACTGTGTAAAAAAATATATGTTATTCTTAAGCATGTTTTTAAGTGGAATCATAAATCTGATACATGTAATGAATAACTTCACTCGATAGAAAAAAAATCCAAAGTCACCTCTATTTGGTATTTTAAACTCGATTTGCGACTTAATTTTTACAAATCATATTGCTTTTTTATTTTTTTTACGAATTACGATGCAATAAAAAAATGGAATCATAAATAAAAATGTTAAAAAGTTAACATGGTAATTTTATATGATTTTTTATCACGAATTCATGGTAAAAAGGCACGTTTGCGTGACCGCCAGTCCGCCCGCAGACACCGTCGACGCCGGACGTGTGCCAAATTTTTGTGATCTCCGCAGTGCCGCACACACCAACACCAACCAAGCATTTAGTTTTGCCATAATGGGTAACAAACATAATAAACGAAAAAAATGCTCAAGTCTGGCTTTTAGAAAATCGTACGAGTCAAGGAGCAAACGTCGGTAAGTAGATAAACTTCTACTAGATTAAATTGGTAATCATTGTTTTTATTTACTAGAATCGACATTTCTTGCATTGCTTTTTGTAGTCAGATGATGTATCAACAAATCTATTAGTACCTACTTATATTCGTTTTAGTGTTTTCAAATATCATACTCATCATCATAGATACTTTTTTGTCTCGTTACGTGTATTCACGATGTAAATACCCGGCCTAGTGGTATACCTACTAGTGATATTTATGTAGTTATACCTACCTACAGTTACAGTTTTTTTTTGCAGAAGACTACTACGTAACAAACTCCAGTGACTTTGGAATTGACGAAACGTAAGTACCTACCTACCTTTTGTACCACGCAGGGAGGCGGGTGTTCTGCGAAGTTTTGACTATGTCGGTCACCATTTATTATTTCACCCAGACAACTTGTGAGATACGGATACGGAGCGACGTTCATACTTTCATTTTTCCTGAGCATTCTAAACTGCACAACGAGTAAATACCCGCCCTAGTGGCATACCAGTGATATTTATATAATTATACCTACTTACACGAATACCTATCTTACAGTTTTGTTTTTTTTTTTTCAGAAGAGTACTACAACTAAATGTAATAAACTCCGATGACATTGGAATTGACGAAACGTAAGTACCTACCTACCTTTTGTAACATGCAGGGCGGCGGATCTTCGCTAAGTTTTAACTATACAGGATGTTAGGTAAGATACGGGACGACGTTCATACTTTCATTTTTACTGAGCAATCTGAACTGCACAACGAGTAAATACCCGGCCTAGTGGTATATCTAGTAGTTATACTTACCTACATGAATACTTATCTTCGTTTTTTTTTTGCAGAAGAGTACTTCAAGAGAATGTAATAAACTCTGATGACATTGCAATTGACGAAACGTAAGTACCTACCTTCTTTTTGTAACATGCAAGGTGGCGGATCTTCGCTAAGTTTTGACTGTACTGTATGTATGTAAATTATATAGGGTGTTAGGTGAGATAGGGGACGTCGTTCATACTTTCATTTTTGACTGAACAATCTGTACTACACGAGTGTTTGGTAGCGTTTGAGTTATAGCCGTATGATTTGAACACATCTAGGCCTGATTAGTACTGCAACGTGATTTTGGCTGTTTTGAAGAAAACTCGTAAAGTTGTATATTCGTTTTTAACGATTAGCGAAAATCGAGCATTTCGGTAAATCTTGTAAGTACGGCTTTTATAAACCTACGACTGGTATGGATGTGTTCGTCGTTGCCTTTGAAATTCGAAACTGCCGGTTGTAAGAAGCGATAGCGGGGACAGGCGAAGCTATGTATATACGTCACAAAGATGGCCGCCGACCGTTGTAGATTATTGCTTATACCTCGAGTTCTATCTCATCAAATCAGTTGTTTGAGGTGTCATTTGAAAGCTCATTTATTTATAATGTAGTTGTTATATAATTATGTACATACATATCAACAAGCTTGAACGACAGCTTCCGTGCGCGAGTCCGACTCGAACTTGGTCGGTTTTTTAGAATTTTTATATTTTGAACTTTTGGACATCATACTTTTAATATTTATTTTTATTTTGTTTTAGGCACATGGATGACATTGACCCTGTTTCACTCAGCGTGGTCATCATCCTGCGTCAGTCATGGTTTGGCGGGGGGTATCCTATCACGGCGTCACAAAGCTTAGTTTTTGTGAAAAGGGGGTTAAAACTTCTGCCAAAGTGTATCAAGAGACCGTCTTATATGGTGTTGTACAACCCCTTAGCAATACACTTTTTAAATATCTACCGTGGAGTTTCCAACTAGACTCTGCACATGGTCACAAGGCGCGAACTACCCAAGCCTGGCTGGAAGCCAATGTTCCGGACTTTATAAGGGCTGAAGACTGGCCCTCCTCTAGCCCAGATCAAAACCCCCTGGACTACAAATTATGGTCAGGATTAGAGGGCATGGCCTGCTCTAAACGACACGCCGACATAGAGTCACTTAAGAAATCTTTGAAGCAAGCAGTGGCTAAATTTCCCATGGAAACAGTCCGTAAATCCATAGATTCTTGGCCAGACCGACTAAAGGCCTCTATCAAGGCCAAATGTGGTAATTTTGAATAAAATAATAGTTATATTTTTGTTAAGACTTCAATACATATGTAAATATAACTTTTATTAACATTACATTACTGTATAAAAAAATAAATGCATTTTCATTTGTAACAGAACTTATGGCTAGACATGCATACATATCGTCACGCTTTTCCCCGAGGGGGCTGGCAGAGGTGTAATACAACACCCACATTTCGCCGGACGATATTCAGTCCCAAATGTGACAGGGGGCGAGCCTGTCGCCATACACCGGGCTCCAGTTATGTAGCAGATGACACACAATACGCACATATGTTCACACAATGAACAAATTGGTGCGTGCCGTCGGCTGGGTTCGAACCCAGCAGAGCAAAATTGCCACTCCCAACTAGGCTGCCATCGATTCTACAACTATATCACAGAACAAATAATAATACTACGTACCTATAGCTCAATTGTATATATAAATGTAAATATTGTGAATGTATATTTTTTTATTGGATGTTTTGTTAGTACTAGCAGAATGTCCGCCACTTCGTACCCAGGGTATGTATACCTATACAGGGAGTTAGTGGACCCCTCTCGAAAACGAAAACTGGGAATAGTGGTGGGCATTACTAATACAAAGCGACTAAAAAATACGCGAAAAAAAGGTTTTTTTTTTAAAACTTAAAATCTGATATTTTAACATCGACACAAGTTATACAAGCTTTAAAGAGCTAGTTTAAACACCAATTACCAAAAAAAAAAATTACCTTAACGGCAATCTAATACAAATGACTAACAGCTGACGCTAGAGGTGAACGCCCGCACACAGCTGCGCGCGGTCGCGACCTCGCAAGGAGCCACACCGCCCGCGCCCCCCACCCCCCGCCGCGCGCCCGCCGCTGTCTCGGCGCGCGCGTGGGCCGCGGCGGCGCGGTACGAGACGTCCTCCCGCCATTCGTACAGATCTAACTACCTACGTGGCTATTGCATTCTCTTCGGTAATTGCCTAAATCACGTTCGGTTCAAACTGTCCTACGGCTGGAGATGAGCCATGAGATATGAGCCATCTTCTCATTGTGAGAAGCTTAAGGCACACAAGTCGTAAGTGTCCACAACGCTGGTCCAATGAGTTGTTCGTTGGTAAACTTCACAAAGAACTCTCAGGCATCCCATTTTCGCACAATGTTTTTCTTCAGCGTTTACAGCTGTCAGCAATCAACAATACGCACTAACTTCGAAATGATTCAAACCTTGGGACCTGCGGATTAAAAATCCAATGGTCTCAACTTCCAACCCAACCCAACTAGGTCCGCCTGCGCCGTCACTTACAAAATGTTTCACTTTGAAATTTAAAAAGACATAGCTTCAATACTTTCTCATAACATGAATTTGTAGGCTTGTGAATTGTGATCTTATTGCCTCGGATTCAAAATCACGACGACACGCACGCACAGTACATTCACCTTTTCGCTCGCGCTATACTCGTACCTACGAAGCCAAAGCTGCTGCCGCGCGCCGGCCGGCGGCGCCGAAAGATCGCACTGTTCTTCGGCTTTCTTTGTCGGTCGCGATAGACACGCGCTTGTGTGCGTAATAGACATAAACACATTTAGGGTGCGTTTTCACTGATTTCACAAGTTAAAATGTACTGTCTTTACCTTTACAATTTCAATTTTATTTCTTTACCTACAAAAAATGTAGCTAACTTTTTAGGATTCCGTACTGTCATGTATTAAACAGATCTACAATATCTTGAAGCTGTAAAAATCGAGCTTCTAAATTATTGCATTAAAAAGGCAAAAGCAGAACACCGCAGAGTGTAACTCTAGGGTGTGTTGGAGTCCCACACACTGCCCGACTCCCTCCGAGATTGTGAGAGATGCTAATGCATTTTCTCTACATAAGACTACTCTGTAAGAAGCGTGATGTGATGTCCCTGGTATTTAAGGTATCCATAGGCAACGGCGAACACTTACCATCAGGCAACCTGTTAGTTTGTTTGCCAATTATGGCACAAAAAAATTTAGTGTGGCAGTTACCCGGGCCCATCGCCTCGCCGCGCCACCGCACGTAACACCTTGCTTCCACATTTTATCAACGATTTCAATTAGGTAACCTAATGTGATTAGTCTAAACGCACCTTAATTTGCGGGACCGCTTCCGAAATCCGACTTCCGACCCAGCAGGGCTATTCACAACCATTCGGAAGCGTTTCCGTTCGGATTTCAAAAATTGTAAACCTAAATTATTCGAATTTCAGTCTATATTCATAAGTTTTTAGACGTGATTAATTCTTCATATCGGATTGATACTTGATTTCCTATTCCAAAATGTATATAAGGAGACTGAGATTCGAACAATTTGAGTTTGAAATTTGTGGGATCCGATCGGAAACGTTTCCGAATGATTGTGAATAGCACCGCAGAAGGCGAATGAAAACACAGACTAGGTAAGTGATTTTGTAAGATCGGGAGTGCGAGTTTGAGCCCTATCTCACACATCTGCGATTAGGTAAAGCATTTTAAACCGATTGATTGAATTCAACCTACCTATTACCTACCTACCTAGTAGATAATAACTTCTACCGATTTGAATCACGCGTCGCACACCGCGCGCCGCGCGGTGCGTCGTCGCACTTTCGGTAGGTACTGGCGCCGACCATTGACCCCCGCGATATAAACGCGTTACATTGCTGGTTTGCAAATTTCTAAAAGTTTAAGATAACAGTTATATGGCTAATAGTTAGTGGTTTCGGGTTGTGTATAAATAGTATAATAACGGCGTTTCGGCTTCGAGAACGGTCTCCTTACACCCTGTATATCCGGTATAAGTTTACTCGATTCTTTCATAATTATTGTTCAAAATTATATCTGAATCGTGTAGTTTTTTAACTTTGTAACATTTAACAAACCATACAATATTATTAGTACGCACCTAATGGTAAAGTAAGGTAATTAAAATTGTTATTGTTATACAATATACCCAAAAATAATGAAATTTACTATGTTGTATTATTTAATGAATACCGGTAGTTACACAATCATTCCAACACCCTGTATAAATATTTGTCCTAATAAGGATAACAAGTTGCCTATGTGTCAATCCAGGGCATAAGCTAACTCCGTTCTAAATATGATCCTCATCCGTCTAGCCGTTTAGGTGTGAATAAGTGAAATACGAGTAAGTACCTAACTTCCACACACAATCGCAATCTTTTGTATTTATGAGTGTGAAGTGTGATAAAATGGAAATATGACACTACCGGTAAAATGAAACTAATGCCACGACTGCTCACACATCAAAAATACAACAACTCGTGGACATGAGATTGGTTGTACCTATATTGGCTTGAACGGCATTTTTTAGATTTTTTTTTGTTTGGCATCAAATAAAAAATGTTCATAAAATGGATTAGTACAATGACGGACGGATTATTTTATCGATTTCCTAAAAATGGGTGTTTAGGTACTCGATACCATAACGTGACTGACGGGTGAAAGACGTGCGCGCGGCGCATCGCACACAACTTTTGTGTCGCGTGAATGAATACGTCGCGCTCCCAAAAAGTGCGGCCTGAGGTAGAGTAAAATACCTAAAGTTCTGGGAAAGCCTCGCCTTAAGCAAAAATTTGAATTTTTTGGCGCGAAAACTGTTTTTTGATTATTACGTGGAAACTACAAGGTCTAGGAATCTGAAAATTTTGCTGCCTATGGCAGCAATTATGCTTTAATTTTTGCCCTTTAAATGAAAACTCTACGTTTTATAGTTTCGTCGATTCAACATGTGTCAGCTGAAGTGACGTAACTTCAGCTTACACATAGGTATTAGCTTATAACTCGAAATGTATATAACCCAGAGACTTGAAAATTTTGCTGCCAATGGCAGCAATTATGCTTTAAAATTTGAGCTAAAATGCATAGTCATACCTTCTTTCGTTTGGAAGATATGAGATGAGTAGCTGAAGTGACACAACACCAGCTTACACACAGTTTTTTGATCATAGCTTCTACATGTTTTGAGTAGCATCGTTCAGATTTTTCCTACCTTGTGCAGCTATTATGCTTTAATTTTCTAGCTATTGTCCCAAACCCTAACCTCACTGGTTTGCCTGTACTGGATGTGCGAGCTGAGGTTATGTTACTCCAGCTGACACATAGTAAATGGCTCATATTAACGAAGTTCTTGTGGCAGCTAAACTAAGACTAGGATATATGATTGCAGCTATTATGCTTTAAATATTGGCATAGGTAGAATTATTCTATCACCTATGAGGAAGCTGAAGTTACGCACACCCTACTTTCGTTTTCTCCACATTCTTCAATTAAATATACATCTTCTAAAACTACCAAACGGTCTTGGAGTGTTAACGTACGACCAAGATAGTTTTAACAGCCGTATTTACGGAACGGTGGATTTCATTGTAAAATTCGCCAATAATTTAAATAAGGTATCCAATAGATAACCGAGAAACCGCTTTTTTTTTACAACAGACTAGGCATGCGTTTGACCACTGACTCGCCTGATGGGAAGCGTCGACGTGATCGAAGGTGTAACACGCTTGCCTAGGAGATACCTATTCACTTTACTCTTAAACACCCCCGGATTGTATTTAGGTGGAAAGACAGACACAGGCAACGAGTTCCACACCTCTGCAGTTCTTACAAGAAAAGTTGACTTGAAACGCTTGTGTGTAATGCATTAAGATAAAAAATTGTGGTGTCTCCTTACTATTGTGTACGCAATATGCTATAGTCGAGGTATTCCGTAAACATTTGGTTGAAATAATAAGTGCATAATAAAACACTTTTTCGTAAATGTTTTGTATCATTTAATAACAAACCCCGCTTAATTATTCACTAAAGACTAAAGTTAAAAATAATGGTTTTGTCACAGCCAACTTGCTGAATCAGCCGTTCAACAGCCTAGCCATTTTACTAAATGGCGGCATTTAGCCACCAAATAAAACATTTAATAAAGTGGCTGGCTGATGCTCAGGCAATTTATGGAATACGGTGTTTGTTTGCCCAACTATTTTTGATCGAAGAAATTTGACTTAAATTAATAATGAAAAATAAAATCCGAAAATCGGTGAAACGAACCGCAATTCTGACCTCTCCTGCCCGACTCAATTAGGGCAAATTATACTTAGATGGGTTAGGTTAGAAGGCTAAAGCGAGAGTGAAGCGAAGCGGAGCTCCCGCCTCAGCCTTTGTGGTTATTTTTTTAATAACAACCCGTAACCTACTTAATGGCTAGGCTAGGCAAGTAGCTAACACTATCGATTTAGTAATTTTGCCTAGTAGCCTGCCTTGCGTTTGACTGAATATCACCAGGAAGCTACTTGAACGGCGCCGTTTAGTAAAAAGGCTGGGCTATTAATTGAACAACGAATTAAGCTAGTTGGTGCGACATATAATATACTTAATTATTAGTTTGTGCGACAAGAGAGCAGGCGTGCGTAAGTAACAAGTGCCCTAATATTACTTACAAATGACGATATTTATTTCTATTCCAGTTATAAATATCTTAATTTATAGGAACACATTTCTTTAGGTCTTATCGTCTCTGTTATATACCTATATGCTACTTTTATGTATATGTTATATTTGTAGAAGAGTTCGTACGCCGCCATGCGCCATAAGAAAACATTAGTCCCCTTTGCTATAAACTCGTATAGCTTCGAAACAGTGTTTGTCTTTTTTTTTACAACAGACAAGGCATACGTTTGACCACTGAATTTGAAGTTCCAAGCCAATGGGGAGAATCACACATTATTCTCTTGCACAAGAAAGGAAACAAAGATGACATTGGCAACTACAGACCCATAAGCCTCATATAGAACATCTATAAGGTCTTTGCAAAGGTAGTTTTGGAAAGAATAACAAAAATACTAGATGAGAACCAGCCACTAGAGCAAGCAGGATTCAGGAAAGGATATAGTACAATTGATCATATCCATACAATTAAAAAATCATGGAAAAGTACAATGAATACCAGAAGCCGATTTACTTTGCCTTTAAAAACTATTCTAAAGCATTTGACAGTTTCAATCATAGTTACATCTGGTCCAGCCTAAGTCAACAAGGAGTCTTTACATTGCCTTTAAAAACTATTATAAAGCATTTGACAGTTTCAATCATAGTTACATCTGGTCCAGCCTAAGTCAACAAGGAGTAGACAGTGCTTATATTAAAATAATAAAAAACATCTACAGCAAGAGTAATAGCCGAATAAAACTTGAATCAAAAGGCGACTCATTTCCTATTAGCAGAGGGGTAAGGCAGGGAGATCCCTTGTCTGCAAAACTGTTCACTGCAGTGTTGGAGAACATATTCAGAAAACTAGTCTGGGAAGAGTATAGACTGAACATAAATGGTAGGCGCTTAAATCACTTAAGATTCGCTGATGATTTAGTCCTGCTGGAAGAAGACCCTAACAGATTGCAAGTCATGATAAAAACATTAGCCGAGAAAAGTAGTGAAGTCGGACTCGAAAAGAATGCCAACAAACAAAAATGAAAACAAAATTGATGACTAACTCTACAGAGGTCAACATAGAAATTAATGGAAACAGTTTTGATTATGTACAAGAGTATGTATATTTAGGACAAATAATTACTCCACATGATATGACATGCAAGGAAATAAATAAAAGGATAGCTTGTGGCTGGAACAAATATTGGTCTCTTAAAGAAATCATGAAGAGTAAAGTACTAAGCATGCATATCCAAAAGAAGACTTTTAACACTTGTATTCTCCCCTGCATAACATATGGGTGTGAGACCTGGTCCCTTACCAAAAACCATAGAATGAGACTTGCGAAGTGTCAACGAGCAATGGAGAGAAGCATGCTAGGAGTTAAACTGAAAGACAAAATACCAAATTCAGATTTAAGAAAAAGAACAAAAGTTGCTGACATTCTTACTCGTATTGATCACCAAAAATGGGGATAGGCAGGCCACATGCTGCGCTGCAAGTTAAATAAATGGAGCAAGCTAGTCAATCTATGGTACCCAAGAGACAACACAAGAAGAAAGGGACGTCCAACAAATAGATGGTATGACGACATTCGGCTGACTCTGGGGCCATACTGGACGAGAGTGGCAGATGACAGGACACAATGGAGACAATTGGAGGAGGCCTATGCCAAAAGGCACACCGAATTGAGGGACATTATCTAAAATTTTCAACTAAAATTGTGCAAATATGATAAAACCCAAATATTCGGACAAAATGGCTACTGTATTGTATTGTAAGGGGCCTTGAAGTGTTGTAATAAGATATAATTATGCTCTGAGTTGAATAAGCTGCTGACGATTAGTGTTGAAAGCCATAGAAACTGACAATATTTGTAGGACAAAAAAAACTTGAAATCTTACAACTGCTCTCTTTCCGTACAGACACCAATTTGGAACAATTGAATAAAAGCATTCTTTACTATCAGTAAATGCTATACTGTAGTTAATATCTTCGTGGTTTATAGTCAGATTATATAAAGTTGATATGACACCTATTTCGTTATAAATAATCTGTTAAAATTAACGAAAGTATCACTTATTAAACAAATAAGTAGGCAAATCGAAAGCATCGCCATTCATACAAGTACTCAATTCATACAATTTTTTTTTTTTCAATAAAATATAAATTTCAATAAATCTATTCTATCTCCACTTCTGCAGTTTTTATTACCCTTTGGTATGTTTATTGCTTCCATTATTCCTCTCTTCCTTTCCGCAATATTCGCGCTCGTTTTGGGACTACCCCCGATTTCATATAGTTTAAGAAGTCAGCGATCACCACATTCTTTTCACTTGCATCTTTATAAACTTTCCATTCTTCGTCTACATCACTGTCATTGGAAACTCCTTTCTTCTTTGGCGCAAGACTTTCTGGGATCTCTGTCCCTGGTACCAGATTTTCTGAGGGCATCTCTTCCGGTGCAAGATTCTCTGGTTCCTCTTCGTTAGTCTCACCAACTTCTGGTGGAATATCTATTTCGTTTTTCAATCCTTGAATAAAGTCTTGTCTGAGTTTATAAAAGTTTAGAGTTTTTTTGTCTGCTCGAGTGTTTAGCACTCTCCGGTTTGATAACGTGCTTTTGATGTTGCGAACGATTTCGTGCATTTCGTTATCTTGTGTTTTCTCCTCTTGTGCGGGAGCCATAGTTCTCTTTTGCCGTTTATATTCCATATTGCAAATATCGTCATCGATCTCTTCGTCAACTTTGGTTTCTGGCGATTTAATTCTACGCGGATACCATTTTTTCCTTTTCTTTGGTTTGGGTTTTTCTTCTGGTTTCGGGGTATTTCTTCCATCAGGCGCAGTATCAACTTCCACTATATTTTTGTCCGTAGTAGGATCAACCTTGTTTTTCGAATTGTCTTGTACATAATATAATTGTTGTACTTGTTTTTTCTTTTGGATTATTTGAACAAACTTTTGCAGATTTCCTTTATGTTTGATTGTGCAGTCGGCGACATCTGGTATGATGAGCTTAGATTCCTCATTTTCCTGTGAATCTTTCGATTTGTTTCGTTCGTTGACATCAAAGTTGAAGAACTTCCTTGCGTGCGTGACTTCACTGTCCGTCATTGATGGTAAGGCTTGGAAATACATCTGCAAACGAAATAACACTCGTTTTTTTAAACCGCCTGGCACATTTCGCTCGATTGTAATAAGGTCCAATTCAATCAGTCAGTTGTCGCGCGGTGCGAATTATATATTAGACCTGGGATTGTCTATAACACAAATTGTTTTTGATGTTAAAATAATATTGTTTACAAAAAAATATGTATGATAATGATGAGTTAAAAAAATAAGACTGCAGAATAAAGTCATTATGAAATCAGTATCATAACGCTGATTGCACACAGACGCTGTTATGACGCTGATGTGTTGCATCTCGCTCTATCTATCAGTGATTTCTCTTTAACTGCATCTCTTTCTGTAAAGTATCGCTACGTTATCGCGTACAGCAGCGTCGGCTTGGAAAAGGCGGTTTACTTAAGCAACTTTTTTCCTTCTTTTAGCTGTTACCCGCGACATTGTTCGTGTTTATTCAGATAATAGTATCCAAAAACTTTTCTCGTGATTTACTGTAGCTAATTATCAAACTTGATTGACATCTGTTCAGCCGTTTAGCCGGAAAAGCCTACCAACACACAGAAAGTCAGACATAATTACTTTCGATTTTATTTTTATATGATTTTATATGTATAATAAGTACAGTAACTCACCCTGCGAGTGATCATAGTGAGTCCGTGTACTCTACCCATGTGTTCTTTGACATGAGTCAGTCTCGCGTATCTGAAAATATATTGGAAACGTTCAGAAAGGTTTTAGTCAAGTACCAATTTAGTTTGTTGTATTCTAGATTGTTTGATAACATAAAGGTATTCAACACTCACTAGTATTTAACACTTCCCGGAGTTCTGCCATGTACATATACTCTTCAATACTACCTACGTTATGTAAATTGGGCAGTGTATGCACGAAAGGTAGTGTTTGCAAATTGGGTAGTGATACATGCACGAGGTAGTGTATGTAGTGTACGAGTATATGTCGCTGCCAACTAGCTTAATTAGAGCTTAGCCTTTTTACTAAACGGCACCGTTTGATAAATGATATTCAGCCATTCAATCAAACCGTTGGGCAAAATTACTTGGATTGACAACGTTGACTACTTGCCTAGCCCAGTCATTTAAGTAGGTTAGGGGAGGTTTCAGGTTTTTATAAAAAAGTCGGATTTGTTCTGTTAAAGGAGTCTGGCAGGAGGGGTTTTCGGATTTTATTTTCATCATAATTTTTCACATTCATCACATTTCTTCGGTCAAAAATAGTAAAAGGCTTTTTAAATATCTGACAAATAATAATCACCCTATTAAACCCCTTAACCAAGTTGGCTGCGGCATATTTACAGAGTGTAGTGTAGTGTATGATTCACCGCCTAGGAGCAAACGGGGCAGACGGGGCAGCCGTGAGCAGCAGACAGGTTCAGGTGCACCTTGTTGGCGTGGTGTATTGTAGTGTAGTGTACGACTCACCGCTTGGGGCAGAGTGGGCAGCCGTGAGCAGCAGATAGGTTCAGGTGCACCTTGTTGGTGTGGTGTAGTGTAGTGTACGACTCATCGCTTGGGGCAGCCGTGAGCGGCGGGCAGGTTCAGGTGCACCTTGTTGATTTGGTGTATTGTAGTGTAGTGTACGACTCACCGCTTAGGGCAGACGGGGCAGCCGTGAGCAGCAGGCAGGTTCAGGTGCACCTTGTTGGTGTGGTGAAGTGTAGTGTACGACTCACCGCTTGGGGCAGACGGGGCAGCCGTGCGCGGCGGGCAGGTTCAGGTGCACCTTGTTGATTTGGTGTATTGTAGTGTAGTGTACGACTCACCGCTTGGGGCAGACGGGGCAGCCGTGCGCGGCGGGCAGGTTCAGGTGCACCTTGTTGGTGTGATGGCGGAGCGCCGTCTTCTGCGTGAAGCGACGCGCGCAGTACATGCAGCCGTGCTTGCGGATCGCTGCGGAACGGTACTGTTAGCGGGGGTTCATGCCCCATAGCTGCTTGCACTGAATATAACAATTACCTTGCTTTAATTAGTTTGAACTCATTGCGTAATGTTCGCTTATCGGGCACACAGAGTTTAAGTGTCTCCTAAGGAATGGCTTAAGATTCGTGGCAAAAACTTTAGAAAGGATCTAGCTAGGAGTTGTTTAAACTAGTTAGGCAATTTATACAATAGTAACTTTAGGCAATTCTTATATTCAATGCAAGTGGCTATCAGTGTCTAATCGCCATCTCTGCCGGAACACGTCCATTTCTAGACAAAAACCTCCCCAAAGTTCTTCACAATGACCGGTGTAGTGTATGTGCTATTGGCTAAAGTACTATTACATCATTTTCAAACCTATATGTAATTCTTTATTAGTAAAGAAAGAAACCACAAGACTGCCAGCGCGTAAATGGTCAGAATTACCTGACAGGCGGTCTTAAAGTTTTGTCCTGTCCTGTCAAAAATTTTATTATAGGTATATTATATAAGTATGTATACATATTTTACCATAGGTATCTATTTATTTATCTGATGTTGATCTCTAAAAATCAATGTTTAACTGTCTCTGGCAGTTATAGTAAAAGCCTTGCTTAGTTTATGGCCAGGCGACCGTGTAAGCGAAATGTTCCGATTTTTTTATTTGTTTACAAACACTCGAGGACCGCAAGGAGGGGGGCCGAGGGCCGAGGGCCGAATGTGGCCCGCGGGCCGCGGGTTGCTGACCTCTGATCTAGATGATGTGTTTACTAAGTTCATACCAGAAATCACAAAAGCATTTTACACAGTAGTGTAAAAACTGGCAATCTTATAATAGGCTAGCTAGGCTTCGATCAGAAAGAAAGCATTCAAATTTCGCCAATCTCGACTTTTATACAACTTGACGCATTTATGGTGTCTAACTAGACATAACATAACATATCGTCACGCCTTTCCCCCGAGGAGGCTGGCAGAGGTGTACAACACCCACACTTCGCTGGACGATATTCAGTCCCAAATGTGACGGGGGCTAGGCTGTCGCCATACACCGGGCTCCAGTCATGTAGCAGATGACATATAGTACGCACATATGTTCACACAATGAACAAACTGGTGCGTGCCTTCGGCTGGGTCCGAACCCGCTCCCTCTGGCTTGAGAGGCGGGCCTTCTCCGGCTAAGCTATGATCGCTCTAACTAGAGTATAGATAAGAGTGTAGGTTGCAACTCACGGCGATGCGAGTCGAGGTGCGACACGAGCGCGGGCTTCAGCTTGAACTTGCGGCCGCAGTGGTCGCAGATATACTGATACTCGCCGTGCAGCTTCAAATGACGCTGGAAGATAACAAAAACACTTCTACATCCAAATATTATTACTTAAAAAATTAAAATTATTATAACTTTATAAGAATGAGCTAATATTTTCATTATTTAAGAATAAAGAATAAAAATAAATTATTGACAAACACAACAGAATTAATACACAATGGACTATAATCCCACAGAATACGCCCTATTAATATGAATGTCTAATTACTAAAAGGGCACATGTCACATTTTTAATCAATTTTTTTTTATGTTCTTTATGGTTTGGCAAGACCTAAACACATCGTTTTGTGTCAGAACAGCTCAAGTCCGATCTTTGCCCATAGAGTTACATACCTTTAAATATACTGTTTAGTCCTAAACGGGCACTTGTCCATGGACATGAGCCTTTTTAACAAGTAATTTTTTAACGCACCCTACAAAACGTCAATGTCATTTTTATTTACAATTTAGCGCCTCCCGCCTTCTGCCGTTGTATTGTTGTGCGTTGTGCGGTTTTCGTGTTGAAATACTTTGTTTTTTGTCGCTAAACAATGGTCGACAGGGATTCGGATGAAAGGAAAAGAAAAAAGGGTGTTCGTCACGATCAAGAATATGAAAGAAACAGGATCAAGAAGGCCAAAAAAAAAAAGTTTAAAAAAATAAATTTGTATTTCCCTTTTCGTGGTCACTCCTTTCTTCCCTGTGACAGAAGTTTTGGGTTAATTAAAAGAAAGCTGAAGAAAATTGAGAGAGTGTATACAGTGGATGAGTACATCCAGTCCATTATTATGAAGTGTACAGAAATAAAAGAAAAATTTGTAGTTTATACTCCACAACAAGAGGTTGTCTACAACTTTCAGGACTGGTTTCCACAGTATTATTATAAAACAAAATTATCAAAAACTGCACAGCGTGGAGAAATGAAGGAAAAATTCATGATCTCAAAATACCATCACTTTCAATTCAGTGCAGAAGCTCCGCACTGTGTTGTAGCCAGAGAATTTATTGATGGATTTACGTTAGCAACATTTGAGTTGCGAAAAACAAACAAACAGCCTATCACTCTGCCTATTCAAAAAAAAAATACAGGTCCAGTTCCTATATCTAGTAAAAAAATGGCTGATTTAAAAACTTTGAAAGAATACATCCCTGCTGAGCATACAGACTACTGGGAAACCATTTACAGTTGGCCTGTGGAGTAAAATTAATTATTTTAAGTGCTAAATAAAAGTAATATACGCAATTTATTGTCTTTTATTTTTTGAGTCTTCTTCTTAGTAGGTACTAAAAGGGCATATGTCCACTTGAAATATGATTGAGTACTAAAAGGGAATATGTCCATGGTTTTTTTTATGTTATTTCTCTTGATATATAGATAAATATTTAAAGTTTTTGTGTTAAAATACCTAAACACCTAATTAAGAAACAAAAAAAAACTAAATCAATATGTACTTCCATTCCATTAAGGAAATATTTAGTTTTATCGCTCTCCTGTAAAATTTTTATATTTTAAATATAGTGGACGTGTGCCCTTTTAGTAATTAGACATTCATATATAACATACTACAACAGATGAAAGTGTTTTTTTTTTATGTAGAATAGGTCGTCGTTTGACCACCAACTCGCCTGATGTTAAGCGACGTTGTGGTCTAAGATCAAACACGACGACCTATAAGGTACTTATTCACTCTAGCCTTGAAGTTTTGTAGAGTGAAGAAGTACAAAGACGGCAGTTGAGTGAGGCGCTACAAGTGCGCTACTGCTCAGACCCGTCTTCGGAAGTTTGTCTTCGGAGTGTTTGGCAATAGGAGTAAGCTCATCGTTGTACATGTTGTAGTTGCAAACTTAGCTGGTTTTCAGTTTACTCCATTGCTCTAGCTTAGGTCTTTGTCGAGCGGAAAAATAAGTAATAAGCGGCATATAATAAACTAAATTAAACTAAAATTATGAAATTAAAATAATCTAAATTTAAGGATTTTATGAGATACAATTTCATTCATGTGGCTGCCTCGGCTGGCTTGGCAAGAGCGCATTCTGTCAACCCAATTTTGCAAGAGTTTGTTGATGGTTTCGGGCTCTATCTGAGGAATGGCTCGGTCAATATTCGACTTTAGGGCCTGCGGCGTTTGGCGTCTGGCGGAATATCTGAATAACATCATTTTTTTTATAGTACCGCACAAAAAGTTGTCTAATGGCGAAAAATCCCAGCTCTGACCCAATTCGGACGCGGCCTACTACGTATTATCCTTACTTATTTTATAAAATCGAAAGTAAATTAGTCTGTCTGTTTGTTGGCTTTTCACGGCTAAACGGCTGAACGGATCTTGGAAATTTGATTATTGATGATATAAATGCTTATCAGAAATCAGAAACGTTTATTTGCAACACTGTGTACATAAGATCTTAAATACATACAATGTAAAGTCCTAACAGTGGATCCATGTCGGGCGTGCAATATTTGGTAGGTTAAACTCTTGCATTATCTTGCTCTAAGGTTACTTAGCAAAAGTATAATAAGTCAAATACTACTTAAGTTACATTGGACAAGCTAATGCCGATTTCTACCAGTAGACTCGGAGACCTTACTTTGCACAGTGGAACAAACAAGACGGCAGGCGTGTCCACAGGCGGCAGTTACCAATTACCATCAGATAAAAAAAGTACCTTGAGCGCAGGATAAGAAGTGTAGGCCATGGAACAGTTGTTGCAGCGGAATGGTCGCATGCCCTCGTGCGAGTTCTCGTGCGCCACCAGGTTCTCGCGGTGAGCGAATGACGCTGGGCATTTGCTGCAGAACAACCTGCCCGCAGGGAGACCAACTTCAACTTTATTATTTCGAGATGGGGTAATAAGTCCCGCACTGACTGACATTCCGCGTGAAGAAGCTTATAGTAATAGTGACGGCTAGAGCAAGCAGTAAGGGTAGTGATAGTGACGGCTACAGTAAGTAGTAAGGGTAGTGATAGTGACGGCTAGGCTAGAGAGTAAGCAGTGAGGGTCGTGATAGTGACGGCTAGAGTAAGTAGTGAGGGTAGTGATAGTGATGGCTAGAGTAAGTAGTAAGGGTAGTGATAGTGACGGCTAGAGTAAGTAGTAAGGGTAGTAATAGTGACGGCTAGAGTAAGTAGTAAGGGTAGTGATAGTGACGGCTAGGCTAGAGAGTAAGTAGTGAGGGTCGTGATAGTGACGGCTAGAGTAAGTAGTGAGTAGTAATAGTGACGGCTAAAGTAGTAAAGGTAGTAATAGTGACGGCTAAAGTAGTAAGGGTAGTGATAGTGACGGCTAAAGTAGTAAGGGTAGTGATAGTGACGGCTAGAGTAAGTAGTAAGGGTAGTGATAGTGACGGCTAGAGTAAGCCAGCAAGGGTAGTGATATCTAACCTCGCCTTTTCCTTGCTTGCAAGCGGCGTGTTGGCGGTAATGAACCGGTTGTTAGTAGTGTAGGGACGCCCGCGTCCCTTGCGGCCCAGGTAAGCGCCGCGCGCGCGCAGCACCGTGCTAGCGTCCGGCGCCGAGCACCGCTTCTCATGCTTGTACAGGTTCGTGGTGCTGGGGACGAGCTGCAATTAGTAACTAGCGACCAGCGGAGCTCAGTTTTCTTGCTTGTTGAACTATCATATAACTTCTTGAGGTGGATACAAGATTTTCCTTCGAAGTTTTTTTTTTTTAGGACTAGCTCATCAGCACGCGGCTTCGCTCACATTTTATATAAACTATATATGGAACTCAGTGATTGTATAGCTTTCTATTAGACATGTAGAACTTTCAGTTCAGTAGTATCGGTGATTGCCCCTACAAACAAACTTACCCAAATGTTGTATCTATTATAATATTAATAAGTTTAGATAGATCACTCACATTGTGGCCGAAGAAATAGTATGTAGACCCAGAAGGTACTTATTCTCTACTATCATCCTGTTGTCCTATGAAAGGCACAGATGAAGAAACTGATAAACTGCTAGTACTGCAGTTTAATTGTAAAAAGAAACACAGAGGCAGATACCTAAATTTACTTAATTTTTATAATGATAATTCATATGACGTATTTGAGGTGAGGGTGATAAGTCCTGCTCTGACATCCCGCGTGGGATGTTTTGTGCATTTCCCCCTACCAGCACCTAACCGAGCCAACCCAACTTCTTGAAATACTGGAGTGAAGCTCGAAAGAATGATAGTGATGTGTAAGTAATAAAAATTATGACAATAGGATGTGCATATCTACTCACTTTCTGTGTTTCATTCCACATGCATAGCATGTCAAGTAAAACTCCCCGTGCTTGAATTGGTAATGCCGAGCAGCTAGTGGCTCTGTGTCCCGCTGTACTTCACAAAGTGAGCATCTGCAGTTTAAAAAATGTTCATTACTTACAAACCTGCATTGCCAGCAATAGCTATTTTTCAGAAAAAAAAAATACTGATTTGTGAAATTAGTAAAAACCAGACAGCTGTGAGTTGGGCTTGCAGTATGGACCCAGAACAAAGTGAAAGCAAACACATTTTATTGGTAAATCCACGAAATACTGTGGATCTCTGTGCAGTAATCCAGCTCAGGCTTGGCCGGTATTATTAAGTGTTTTTAAAATAAGTAACTTACTCATATTTGATCTTTCCTTCAACTATAACTTCTTTGCAGTAATTCTCAGGTGGTGCAGAAGGTTTCAAGGATCTCATAACACCAGCCAAGTGATCAACAAGCAATTGTTCATTCTCAGCCATCTCTGGGTAATTTGTTCTCAGATACTCCACATATGAATCATAATTTTTCTTCTTACTATTTGATGCCTTTTTCTTTGGTGTTGTTTTTTTGCTCTTTTTATAGTAATCACTATCATTGTTGTCTTCGTCATAATCATCAAATTCATACTGTAAATATATCACAATGAATTAATCCTACTTCCTACTTGTATTTTAAAGGTGAGTGTTTGTTTGTGTTTGTTTCACACTTCTTTTTTAACAGTGGGTGACACTGCTGGATGCACCAGCTGGTAATTAATATGTTAGTTGAATACATTAATAGCCATAAAAATAAACAAGTTTATCCGCAATTGGTCATATGACCATGATTAACTCATGGTCGAGATTTCAGTGTTGCTGATGTGTAGGCGATGGGGCCAGCTCCTCATCTCTCCTCTCAGATCTAGGTCAAGACTTCCTTCCGCTTCAGTCTTTTTCCATTGGAAGGTTTTAAAAGTTGTGTTGCTAGAGGATTGGGATGTGAGGTCAACCGGAACGCATACATTTGTACATTGAGATGAATTTATGTATCTCTTCATTTTTAGAGAACCACGGAGCATTAGCTACTGTACACAGGATGCTAATTTAGAGTCTCTGTAGACACAGGATGTTGGTATTTCTTTCAGTGCTTCATAATGAGATGCATCCAGATAGGTTTTAGAATGCTGTTGTAGATAAGAAGATTGTTGTCGATTGTTGATTAATAGCCATACGGCTAGGAAACTAAACCAGCTATTTTACACTAAACTTACTGGCACTCATAGTGTAGCTAGACTAGGCATTCATAACAGGACACCTTTCTAAATCCCTTATTCACAAACCTTAATAAAAGTAACACTGTGCTAAGTGCAACCAACTTTGTCCAAACCAGGAAGAGATCAATCTTTCTCAGAATGTTTTACACGACTAATATGACAGTTGCCAGTCATTTTCTGTACCCTTAAAATATATTTAATAAACATTAACTACTATGAATTTACACAATGCACTTGAATGCATATGATGCAGACAGTGTCATTTTTCTAAGTCTGTACCACAGACCTAAGATTTTTTTTTGCTTCGCAAAAGACAAACGAAGCGTGGGACAGAGAAGTCTCCATCGAAATGTAAACTCCATAAGAGAGAAAGAGGTCGCCTACAAATAAAATGTTAGTCAATAATTCTTTTGTCATTAATGACAGCGAGCCAACTGGGAACACGCGAAAATTCCTATGATTTATATTTTTACTAAAATAATTATAAATAGACCCAAAAGAGAGTAATTGTAACTAAATGCAGTTATGTCATCTTGTGAGTTTAGCAATTGTGATGTGAATCCAAGATGTAACCCACAAAATTTGTCGTTTCATGGGTAAATATGAAAATTCCATTGTGATGTTTTTTGTCTAAATTTTGTCTAAAACATAACATAAATTGGTTCCAAAAACCGATTTACCAGCGGTATGTCATTGTCGTTTCTTCATAACATCTATATTTCCTAGATGAAAGCAGAATTGGTGATGAAATTCAGCATTAAAATATTAGTTAGTTTACACTCGATTTTCACTAGAGATGGATAAAAAGATGACATCATTATTATTGATAGTTTTTATCAAAGTTCACTAGGTAGGGGATGGGTGTAATACATAAACAAAGCATACATTTTTTAATCAATGCCATCAAAAGTAAATTGACATTCTCCCGAGTTTGTAGATAGATAGATAGATAAACTCTTTATTGTTCACACCACAGATAACAAAACAACAAGAGAAAAATAATGATAAAACTTATTAAATAGTGTAACAACTGGCGGCCTTATCACTAAAAGCGATCTCTTCCAGGCAACCTTAGGATGGAGAGGATACGACAAATGAGTATGGGACAGGGTGTGCAAAAATAACTAAAATAAACATAAGATTTTTAGCAGAGTTTGTACTGAATGATGAGGCGTAAAACATTTTTGTATTAAATATAAGTGTGTACCTTCAATTTCTGATCATCATTTTTAATTCAATTTACACATTTTGGGTGTCTTACATCCAAGTCTAATTTAATTATATTTAATTAAATTAAATAAAATGTATGTAAATTATGAATAAATGTACAAAACCAATGAGATAACTATCATTACTTATCCTAATCCATGTAAAATTGGTCAAGGGTCACAATTCGAAGCGAATTACTTATTATATTGATCTTACTATTTACTTTTCCTAAGTTAATTTAGATACATGGTGACACTGATATCTAACTCTTCCGCCTAGCTTAACACCCGTTTAGTGATTAATATTCATTTTAGCTCAGCAGCGGTGTTCTTCAGAACAAAAAACAACTCAATTGGTATGCAAAACATTATATTTATCGACAAGCACCCAGAGGACCATTTTTGGTCAATTGATAAATTAATAAGACAAGTACTTTTCACAACACTAATTTACTCACGCATGCGCAAATGTTTTTTTGTATCACTATCGAGTTGTCATTGTCGATCTTTTACATCCTAGATCTGTGGTCTGTACCCTATACATTTGAGTGCATTGTGTAACCTCATGGTAGGTAATGTTTGTAAATATGGGTGTTAGACATTTACACAATATAGCACTACTGTAGACCAGATGACAGCATTAGTATTGTAAAATTACTAAAAAGACTGGGCTAAAAGCTTTAACACAAGAGCTGACTGCTCCAAATATCTTGTAAGTATACAAGTGTATAAACTTAGATTTAAAAAGTTACCTCATCAGGAACATCTTCCAAATATTCAATTTCAAATTCTTCTGTTTCTTCTTCAAATTCGTCTTTGATGTTATTTCCTTCCAAGGATTCTGCTTCATGTTCTTCGGCGCTCTCCCTCTCTTCTATTGGTGCTGGCGACGTTACTATTTCATTCCCTGAATCATCGTCAGCAGAGTTATCCACTGGCTCTATTTTTATTGTGATAGGGTCTGGTATATGAATTAGTTGACCGCTCTTTAAATCTTTCTCATCTCCAATCACCAATACTATCATATTTTCATCATCTTCTACAGTTTCTGACATTCTGCCTGTAAAAAAGATATTTCTCTCTTTGCATTTCTTAAAATTTGTTTGGAATATTGAAAACTGTCAAATAAAAATACCGCCAAAAACATCGAAACATTTTTTTTTCTTCTAGATCAAAAGCGTATCAATGGTGCAAGGGCTTCATGGCGTCATATTCATACATCCAAGTATTATCCCTGACCGAACTCAGCAAGATTATGGCTATAATTGCTGATTACACAAATATATCGACATGCTCTACATTTATTAACGACAATAGTATTAATAACTTACCAATTATTGTGTAATAAACTATTTAAATTTGTAAATGGTTAAGTACTCAACTAAATATTATACCTCTATATTTTTCGCAGCCTGACAGTTAGTACGCGTCTTTGCCACAAATCTTAAAAAAAATCAATGACAACACCACTGCAGCCACTTGATGGCTTGACGATTGCTTGATTGTCAAAAAATCTCCATTGTTTTAGAGAAAAGTTCCGGGTACGTTCCTGCGGTTTAGTAGGTAAAAGATTTCGCCTGATATTTCGTCGTTTAACAAAATACCGTGAAAATACCCCGTTTCCGGACGTTCGTCGGACGAAATTTTGACTAGATAAAAAATTATCTACCTCGTTTCCGCAATAGTTCCGGTATAAAATTTGTTCCATCACGAATTAATTTTCGCCATGCTTCTTAACCCCTGTTTCCGGGCGCTACTCTGATGAAATTTTACTTTTAGAATAAATTAATATTATACACAACGTTCCCGTGAGCATTTCCGGTATGAGATTTGTCTAAAGTGAAACCTGCAAACTCGGCAAAGTAAAAAGGTAGCATGATTTTAATTTGGGTGAGAGAGAGATATTTGAGTTTCTGTCTCTTCATAAAGTTTCTAGCTGGGTTCTGTGTGATCAGGTTTTGTGTTTTGTTTTAAATTGTCATTTTGTTTGAGTCGGAGTATTTAGGATGCTTAATTTCATTTTTATGGTGAGTAAAGGCTGCCTGGAGCTTACCTGACATATTTTGTGTTTGTGCCTGGAGCTTACAAACACAAAAAATGTCGTTCCTGATGCACGCGCTAGGACAATTTCTCACTTGGGACGTTTGGATGAACCGGTACGCACACGAGATGACAGTACCAGTTTTTTTATGTCAAAGACACACGAAAATGTTACTGTCAATTTCTGTATTGTGACAAAAATGAGTGAGCAGTTATATCAGAGTATTTGCAATCTAAACACTGCCTTGTTTCCAGCAGGCTCAAATAATGCACATAGATTTTTTTTCGCATGGGCTATTTCCATGCAGTGTAGTGTGAAACAAATGTCACTCTATTTTTTTATTGTTGCCAGAAAAAATAAACTTATATTTGCTAATTCTATGAAGAAGAAACGTTAATTTGCATGTTAGTAGAAGTAATCTCCCTGGGGGGCTATTCCTGCGCGTGAGATGAGATGAGATTTTATCTTGGTCACTCTCACACTTATGACGTTTCAAACGAGAGCAACAAGGACGCAAAGAAGTGAGATGAAAATCTCAAATCTCCGAATAGGGTCCCTGTCCCTGTTTATGTTTATTAAGTCCAACACTGAGTTTGTAAAGCGAGTCCAAATAAAACACTATCTGGCGGGCTAGGTATTCTTACACGTCTCACACGTCACAAACTAACATAGGATAGTAATTCACCATTATACAATACAATACAATACAAAAACTCTTTATTGACACCGAATACAAATAAATCTAAAATAAACACTCAAAAATTAAGGTGCAATGGGCGGTCTTATCGCTTAAGAGCGATCTCTTCCAGACAATCTTTGGATGGAATAAAAACATGATATAGCATGGTGGTATGTGCTAAAGAAAAATAATAAAAAATAAGGTTAAATAAACTTACTTACTAATTTGAGAATTTTAATAAACTACATACTAATACCGACATGAACAATTACTAAATAGGTATACAAATAAACTACCCATGGCCCTATTCGGAGATTTGAGATTTTCATCTCACCCTTTTTCGTCCTTGTTGCTCTCGTTTGAAATGTCATAGGTGTGAGAGTGACAAGGATAAAATCTCATCTCATCTCACGCGTAGGAATAGCCCCACCAGTCATTAACATACACAAGTACCTACATCAATAAATATACTAATATATACATTAAAATATGACAAATATTAAAAAAGGAAACGAGTCATTATTACACATAATTAACACTCGAAGAAACACAAGTTTTAGAAGATACAAATCTGTGTGGATGGAATGAAGGTACAAAGTAGCTCTGTGTTTTGGGTAAAATCAAAATCTCAAGTGGAAGCACCTTAGAATATTTACTCATAATGTTTTTGTGTCATTTTTCGAAGGGAAACGCCGCTTCATATCTTTCATTCGGTCACTGTCAACAACTGTTTTGTTTGGACTGTCGCACAAAACGACATGTTGTATCCGACCACGGGGGCTATTCTTGCGCGTGAGATGAGATGAGATTTTATCTTGGTCACTCTCACACCTATGACGTTTCTAATAAGAGTAACAAGGATGATAAAATGTGAGATGAGAATCTCAAATCTCCGAATAGGGTCCCACGTTTAGTCTTTTGTCTAACATGTTTTTTACAGCACGAGCATTCGATGCCATGTCAAGTAAAACTTTACTGTACATGGTCGCCTGTACGATGTATACTACTTGCCTGGGCTAATCATTTGAGTATGGTAGGTATAAAAGCAAAACAGAGGCCAACCAATTCAATTCATTTGTACGGGTAATTTTGCAACACCAATGTATGTCTGATCACGTTTCGTCCGACATCTTTTGTACATCACAGTTTTAAGTGTACATGTATACGTAAACTGTGCTGTACAAAACGTTGCTGTGCATAATCCCCTGGAGGGCTATTCTTATGGAGTGAGATTCAATCTCACCATTTTTCGTCCTTGTTGTCATAGGTGTGGGAGTGACCAAGATAAAATCTCATCTCATCTCACGCGTAGAAATAGCCCCCCTGTACAACTTTTGTCCGGCCCAACTTTGTACTGCCAGAGAATGTGCAACACGAGCATACGAAACCATGTTAAATAAAAAGGGCTGTACATAGCTGTGCTGATCACAACTGTTGTCGTACAAAAGTCAAAACGTTCTCCCAATTAATTGACTTGAGTCGACTGACCGTGGTCGATCGACCGCTGTCAGGCGCTGTCGAGTGTCGTCCCGTCGTCCCATGGCCCATGGATCAACCTAGACTTGACCATTGTTCCAATTTAAGTTCAACCAGTCAAGTAAAGTTCTAATTTAACTAGAGTAGTTGCGATTTATGAGTAGTTACGAGACATATAAGAGAATTTTCTTCTTACAGGCAAAATGTCAGAAATTGTAGAAGATGACGAAAATTTGATAGTATTGGTGGTCAGAGATGGGGAAAACTCAAAGGGTGGTCAACCAGTACCAGACTCTTACTACACAATAGAAATAGACTCTGACTATGCTGACAAGCCAAGGAAAGAAATATTTAAATCGCCTATTCAAATAGAAGAGGAGAACGCCGAGAAAGAATATGATGCAGAATCCTTGGAAGGAAATAACATCAACACACTTGAAGGAGAACCAGAAGATGGTTATGAAGTTGAATATTTGGAAGACATTCCTGACTTGGTAGGTTTTAAATAAAATATTTGCTCATTTAGAGCGGCCAGCCCAATTTGTCAAAATATTTAATCCAGCCCTATTTGTAACGACATAGTCCATAAGCCTTATGCTGTCATCTGGTCTACTATAAAATAACTAGTGCTTAATTGTAAATTCTTATATGCTCAACAGTGTTAAATAGCTAGCTGATTTTTTTATCCACATGGCTATAAACATATTCAACAGAATTAGTTGATTATTATTCACACTAGCAAATCCAGGGGGACGGCTAAGGGACTCAAGCCAAGTAAAGTATATAATTCACACTGGGGTGTAGTGATAAAGTACAAGTAATAAGTTCTCCTTTCTCAGTCGGTCTTCAGCATTAAGATAGAGAACCAAAGTAACTACAAAACAACAATCTCTCATCAGTGGCCCCAAGTAGCTACTATGCACCTAGTGGCCACACCTAAGTAAACCATGTCGACTTGTGGGCTAAATCTGGTTGAGGGGGGCTTGTTGATTTCGGAATCTCGGCATTGGAATCTTTGGCATCTGACTCTCTTCACTATACTGGACTAGAGCACACCATCAAGGCTCACAATTTAGCTAACAGAAGCAATAGTCGCCGTAGCCGAAATCGGCTAGGAAGACATCATCATCATGATAATTCACACTACAATAGTAATTGTTGGATATGTCTGTTTTTAAGTGTTTTTGTGTTTGCCTATCATGATAAAGGTTACTTTCCCTCAATAAACCCTCCCCAAATCAAAATCTTTGTTCCCCACTAATTATTCATCTTGATACATTCACAGTATGAAGTTGATGATTATAAGGAAGACATTGATGACAGCAACTACAATATTAAGAGCAGCAAAACAACCCCACAAACAAAGCAGAGTAAGACACTACAAAGAAAGTCACCTCAGACTTTACAGAAAAAACAATCTCAAAAGTATGTCTCATATGTGCAGTATCTAAGAAGAGAGTGCCCAGGGATGGCTCAAAATGAACAATTCCTCATTGACCACTTGGCTGGTGTTATGGGGTCCCTGAAACAACCTGAACCACCCCAGAATTACTGCAAAAAAGTTATGACTAAAGGAAAACTCAAATATAAGTAAGTTACTTATACTGGCTAAGCCTGGAATAGACTACTGCTTAGAGGGTTCCAAACCACCACACAATACTCATGAGTTTTCCAAACTATGTTTTTTAATTTAGTTCTATAGTGCATGCCCAACTCACAGTTCATCATCATCATATCCGCTTCAGTGTTGCAAAAAGTACACCAAGGAATATGGGTTGCACTGCAATGAACTTCTGTAAAGTTGGATTCAATCAACTATCATATCATCATTGACCATTGACCCAGGGCAGTGTCTTGGGCCCTAGCCTTTTTCTAGTGTACGTAAACGACCTTTGTAACATCTACCTCAAAAACGCGAATAATTTCTCTTATGCTGATGATATTGCATTAATATTTGAAGGTAACAGCTGGGAAGAGACTCGGGCTCCCGTAGAAGTAGGGTTGAAAATAATATCGGAATAGTTAAACAATAATAAGCTGACTCTAAATGTTGATAAGACCAAATTTATTACATTCAAAAATTCATGCAGGTGTCCACCCAATGTTGAATTGATAATGAACTCTCAATGCTATTTAGAGAAATGTAGTTCTACAAAGATGTTTGGGAGTGGTCATAGATAGGAAAATGAGTTGAAAACCCCATATTCAGCAAAAGAGTTCATCAGATGATTTACATTTTTAAATACCTGCAAGAAGTGGCAGATAGGAAAGTTGTTCTAAATGTGTATAACACTCTTTGTAAATTAATTTTGACAAATTTGTACAAATGAAGATGTTGGTACGGGCCCAAAGAGCTGTGCTGAAGGTAGGTACTTACAAAGGTTTCCGTTTTCCTGTTTAATGAATGCAAGGTTTTGACGGTGAGACAACTTTAAATAATAATTGTTGTACTTGCTCAACATCGCCTAACACACTTAGAAAATGTTCCTGAAAATAAGAGACGAAAAGATAAAATTTTTACCCTGGCTAGATTAAACTCTGCTCTTGCTCATCGACATCAGTGTTTTCTTGGTCCATATTTATACAACAAAGCTGTTAATAATCATACACACACACACACACACTGACGCACTCAAAGTTTGCACACACATTGTACACACGCCTACACTTTGTGAAATATGAAGAAATGTAGTCACCTGCAGCACAAGATATTTATGTTCCTAGTGTAGTTGCTACAAGACAAATTAACACAAATGTTACCCCTAAATTTACCTACCTAAAATTTATTTTGTAAGTGATATTGTGAGCATTTTTATGAATAAATTTGATTTGATTCTAAAAATGTCGTCAACAGAAAGTAGATGCCTGTATTTATAAATCCTCAGCATGCGATTAGCAACACTATTTGTTTATTTAAACCAGTTTTTAACTAACAAACAAGTTAAACTTGATAGGTCATTGTACCTACTTATCATAATGACTAAGTTGAGACCAACCCTGAAATCGCGAAAGAAAATTGCTGTACCATACAAAAAGTTCATTTATCAAAAAAAGCATTTGACAAAATGTATGGAACAGCTGTTTTCTTTAATGCGAACCTTCAGGGTTTGCCCAATAGTAAAAGTTCCTCATAATGTTGAGTTCAATAATATCCTACATTAAGTCCATCGTTTAAAGCAGCGATCGGGAACCCGCGGCCCGCGGGCCACATGCGGCCCTCGGCCCCACTCCTTGCGATCCGCGAGTGTTTTGTAAATAAATAAATAAATCGGGACATTTCGCTCACACGGTCGTGTGGCCCCAAACTAAGTAAGGATTTTACTAAGTATAGCTGCCAGAGTCAGATCAACATTGTTTTTTAGATATCAGATAAATAAATAGATACCTATGATAAAAAATGTATATCTAAGAATAGTAAAATTTTTGAACAAGTGCGTACCGTCACTTGCTTAATTTGGCACTGTGCGGCCCTTGCCTGCCAGAAGGTTGCCGACCGTTAGTTTAAGGAGATACACCCTATTTAAAATTTGAAACAAATCATATTTCTTTATTTAGCAAATAGTACAAAAGCAAGTTGTATATGCTGAAGGCCCCAAACTCGGCTCAGCCGGTATATTGGGATCCGATCAAAGCATTACCAAAATAATAAAATAAAAACAAAATAACAAATAGTGGTCGCTCGCTTACATAAAAACATCTTTATATCTTTAGATGCTCGTTTTGCGAAGAAGATCGGGACACGGAGCCACTAGCTGCTCGGCATCATCTGTTCAAGCATGGTGAATTTTACTTGACATGCTATGCATGCGGAAACAAATACAGAAAGTGAGTATATAGATGTACTGTTTTGATTCTCTTTATATCCATTAGTTTTATTACATACTACCGTAAATCTCATATTACTACCTTAATTATAAATTTAAAGTATCTGTACAGGGTATTCAGGGTGATTAAAATCCATACAGTTTCCTTTCAACGGGTGTTTCTACTCATCCTGGGTTACATTAGCACAGCAAAAATTTATAGTTTCCAAGTTATTTCATATTTTGTGTGAGTAATAAATTTGTAATAAAATATTCACAAACTTGTTAGATAATTTTAAAACCAAAAAAGATTCTAAATTATTGTTACGCTTTAAAGGCAGCTCAGGATTAGTAGAAACACCCACCTAAAGGATACGGTCTGGATTCCTGTAGTGTTGACTGCACGTCCTCAGCACTACAACCCTCTACAAGCACGAGAAGCGCTGCCCGGCGCCGGACGCGCCCACGGTGTTGCGCGCGCGTGACGCCTACCTGGGCCGGAAGGGCCGCGGCCGGACCACCGCCACAAACAACCAATCCAGTACCGCCAACGCGCCAGTCGAAAACAAGGAGAAGACGAGGTTAGATATTGCTACCACTACCCTTACTAGCCTGCGCAAGCACGAGAAGCGCTGCTCGGCGCCTACCTGGGCCGCGAGAGTCGTGGCCGTCTCTACTACACTACAAACGACCGGTTCATTACCGCCAACACGCCGCTTGCAAAACAAGGAGAAGACGAGATGAGACTATCACTACCCTCGCTAACTTACTGCCCATATTCACTATTACTACCCATACTGACTAATTCTAGCCTTTTCTATGATTGACTCCTTCTCATTACGTTTGCTATTAAAGAGTTCTTACATCCATTTCACTTTGCATCTATGCCAGTGACATATATGTGTGTCAAATAGTTGTGTATAAAATTATTTGTGTCCTTTGTCACCCAAAGAGCAATGGAAAGGGCTTTGCTTGGAGTGTCCCTGCGAAGTAGAATCAGAAAAGTTGAAATCCGTAGGCGAACCAAAGTAACCGAAGTAGCCCGAAGAATTGCCACATTGACGTGGTGGGCAGGGCACATCGCTCGTAGAATGACGGCTGATCGGGCAGAGAAATTCTCGAGTGGCGATCACGAACCGAAAAACGCAGCTTGGAAATGCCTCCCACAAAGTGGACTGACGATCTGGTGAGGGTCGCGGGAAGCGGCTGGATGCGAACAGCACAAACCGGTCATTGTGGAGATCATTGGGGAAGGCCTTTGTCCAGCATTAGACGTCATCCGGGCTGACATGATGATGGATTGCTGGCTAGCAGTACGTGTTGTGGTTTCGGTTTTAAAATATAAAAAAAATCGAATGTGGTTAACCGCTGTGCGTGCGCCACCGTACTGTTACTATGAGCCACAAAAATCACGCGATCACAAATCGCGATCCAAATGTAGAAAATGACGCTTATAAAATCAGTCACTGAAAAAAGTCCCTAAAGCATGAGCTTGGTAGAATGCTACGTGTCAATTTATTATCCATAAGAATATCGTTTCCTATGCTTTCAAACTGTCTCCATGTTTCCAGGTTCTTCTGCAGCAAGTGCCCCGCATCATTCGTGCATCTCGAGAAACTCGAGCGGCACGAGAAGTCGCACGGCGAAGTCCACCCCGGCGGCGAGCGGCCCTTTATCTGCCACCACTGCAACATGGCCTATACTTCCCTCCGGATACTCAAGGTACTGATACTAGCGCCGGCGGCCCTTCCGCTGCCACCACTGCAACATGGCCATACTTCCCTCCGGATACTCAAGGTACTGACACTAGCGCCGGCGGCCCTTCCGCTGCCATCACTGCAACATGATCTATACTTCCCTCCGGACCCTCAAAGTACTGACAATAGCGCCAGCGGCCCTTCCGCTGCCACCACTGCAACATGGCCTATACTTCCCTCCGGATACTCAAGGTACTGACACTAGCGCCGGCGGCCCTTCCGCTGCCACCACTGCAACATGGCCATACTTCCCTCCGGATACTCAAGGTACTGACACTAGCGCCGGCGGCCCTTCCGCTGCCATCACTGCAACATGATCTATACTTCCCTCCGGACCCTCAAAGTACTGACAATAGCGCCAGCGGCCCTTCCGCTGCCACCACTGCAACATGATCTTTACTTCCCTCCGGATACTCAAGGTACTGACACTAGCGCCGGCGGCCCTTCCGCTGCCACCACTGCAACACTACCTATACTTCCCTCCGGATACTCAAGGTACTGACACTAGCGCCGGCGGCCCTTCCGCTGCCACCACTGCAACACTACCTATACTTCCCTCCGGATACTCAAGGTACTGACACTAGCGCCGGCGGCCCTTCCGCTGCCACCACTGCAACACGACCTATACTTCCCTCCGGATACTCAAGGTACTGACACTAGCGCCGGCGGCCCTTCCGCTGCCACCACTGCAACATGGTCATACTTCCCTCCGGATACTCAAGGTATTGACACTAGCGCCGGCGGCCCTTCCGCTGCCACCACTGCAACACTACCTATACTTCCCTCCGGATACTCAAGGTACTGACACTAGCGCCGGCGGCCCTTCCGCTGCCACCACTGCAACACGACCTATACTTCCCTCCGGATACTCAAGGTACTGACACCAGCGCCGGCGGCCCTTCCGCTGCCATCACTGCAACATGATCTATACTTCTTCTTATGCAATAAACTAAAGTCCATATTAAGTCTATATAAATTTAAAACTCAAGGTATTAAGGTACTGCAATAAAAATATTATATTCTATTCTAATAAATTGCACTTAAACTAAATTACATTTAAATTTCAATTATATCTGTGTCCGTCCCCAGCGGCACGTGAAGCTGCACGGCGACTACCAGTACACGTGTGACCACTGCGGCCGGCAGTTCAAGCTCAAGTCGGCGCTCGCCTCGCACCTCGACACGCACATGGGTTAGTCTCACTATAGTAAATCAGAAATCAGAATGTGTTACATATCGTCACGCTTTTCACGGACTGGCTAAGGTGTACAACACCCACACTTCGCCGGACGATATTCAGTCCTAAATGTGGCAGGGGCGAGCCTGTCGCCATACACCGGGCTCCAGTCATGTAGCAGATGACATACAAATTAATGAATGTATTCGTTGTTCATGTGTAATGTATGAATTACAGAATGTGTTAATGACTCCAATATTTACACGTCACAGTAGTAGGACAGCCAAGCGGTAGTGCGCAAACATTAAGATCACAGCCGCCTTATACAACCCCGCGCCCACAAGGCAAAATAATGTTCATTGAAATGCTTCAGGGCGTTCTCTGTAGACATATTTTACATTGACAACAGAAATTAGCAGAAACCTCAATCAATAATAGAATGAGAGTGGTGAGAGTACATTACTGTCTAGAAGCAGCAAGCGGCATTTCGCGAAACATCAAAGGCGTCGACACCCTGTTTTATTTTTTACAGTGTGGTAATATTTCTTCCTTTTCCCTCCCCAGCGGTCCGCAAGCACGTCTGCCAGTACTGCGACCGTCGCTTCAAGGAGAAGATAGGGCTCCGCCACCACACCAACACCGTGCACCTCAAGCTGCCCGCCGCGCACGGATGCACCCTCTGCCCCAAACGGTACCTCATGACTGCACTACACCCTGTACATACTCTACACCCTCTACATACACTACACCCCATACATACACTACTCCCCATACGTACACTACACCCCATACATACACTACAGCTTGTACATACATTATACCCTGTACATACACTACACTCTATACATACACTACAACCTGTGAATACATTATACCCTGCGCATATATTGATATTGATCTCTTAGGTTAGTAAGTCAGTTAAATATCAGTAAGTAAAATATCTTCCACACCCGATGCAACGATAAAAATTAAAAGTAACCTTAGATTATATATCCCACCAAAAATAAATGTAAAAAAGGTGGATAAGAGCCAAGTTCAGTACAAAAATTATGCTTCAAATCAAATCAAATATTTTTTATTTTGGCACAAACAATAAGTAAGTACAACATGATGTGAATCCACTGACTCCGAACTAGGCTAGGCTGTGGGGCTTCGCCGCAAAAAGAATGGAGATCTAAATAAGTGCCAAGTTCTATGCAAAATCGAAATATGTGTTTATAGGAACAAAATAACATTATGAACAAGTATCGAGCTCTATTTCTTTGTCTTATTGGAGATCGTTGCTGTTATTTAAAAATGTGAGATTTTAAAGTAGGTTAGATTTGACTTGCCCAGTTTTTATCAGAATTAAAATGTTGAATAACTTTATAAAATGACTGATGTAATGAAAACTAATGTAATGAAACGCCTATGATGATGTGTAACTTGACTGTGTCTAGTTACACACTAGCACGCCACACTTGCAACACCCTATGCACAGGGTATATTACATAATGTAACTCACTAGTTTAAGAGGCCCGCGACGCTCTGAAATTTCCATACAAACGCGCTTCTCAAATTTCTTGAAAACCATTTGCCAGATTATGATGAAATTTAGCATGTACAATTAAATTAACAATATCTCCGCCCATATGTTCAAATTTAAAAAAAAAAAAAAAAAAAAACGTTCTTAAGCGAAAATAGAGCTATGAAAAATATCCGCATTTTTAAGGGGTCACTTTTGACTGGTTTATTCAATAGGTAGACAAAGCAAATCAAAAATTCCTTTAAATAGGAAGGTTGTCTACATTATTAGCTGTTAAATGAATCTATAATACAAGGGAAATTCTTAGTTATTTAAGAATGATTACAGAAGTGCAAAAGTCATAAAAAAAATTGAAATTGCACTTTGTCACTCTGTAGGTAACTTTAGAGGCTTATCAGTATTATTACTCGCTCTTCTTCTTCTTCTTCTTCTAGACGAAATGACTATAGAATACCTTAAGCCAATGCGAAATTAGTCTAAAGTGGTCGCCGGACTCTTAAGTGAAGAATATGTAATATCAGCAATGAATAAATAAATATACTACACCCTGTACACACTATACACCTGTACATACACCACACCCTAAACTGAACCTAAAGGAGTCGAATCAAGCGATGGACTTGTGCGCATCCCGTCCTGCTACTTTTACAATAAACAGCAAACGCATTATGCTGTGAGTGTGTGGACTAAATTTTCTAGTCTAGTAATGTACATTTCGTTTCTATTGGAGCTTTTGCTACCAATCAGAGCCTAAACAAAAGGGACATTGGAATGTTTCGTGGACGATCCCGGTCCCACACCCTCTCTAAGCATAACCTTTGTTTTCAGATTTCCGAGACGGTCTCTCATCAAGCAACACATGATCAATAAGCATAAACTCAATGTGATCACTCGCAGGGTGAGTTATTGGCTACCCACATACAACCTATCCCGTTTTAAATGTTATGACTACAAACACGAAAGTTTGAATGTGTTTGTTTCTACGAAATTTGGTATTGGATTGATGGTGACTTTATTCTCTAGACAAACACATAGATATCTAATTCTTATTATGCCCGATGCGGCAATTCTAAATTAAACCATATTACAATCTTCACTGGATTGAAAGTGCTGCACGGTTTTGAAATCGAGTTTTGTTTCGTTTACAGACTTATGCCAAAGTGTCACCTGCAATGACGGTCGGTGATGTTGATGGAAACCAAGACCCTGAACCAGACGATTCACAAGAGGAACCTGAGTATATCGTACCAGAGATTACTGACATTACACAGAAACAGAAAGCACAACTGCAAAAAAACTAATAAAGAAGAACAAAAATCAGAAGGAACAAGTTCAACAGACAAGGAAACAAGGAAAACAAATAGTGGGATCTGATACTACACGTGATGAAGAACGAGAAGAAAAACTTGAATCAAGAAGGAGAAAACGATATCCGCGTCTTATAAAAGTTGCACCGACGTCAAAAGTCGGCGAAGAGATCGATGACGATATATGCAACCTGGAACATAAACGGCGAAAACGAACTATAGTTCCAGCTCAAGAGAAGAAAAAACAGGATAATAAAGTCTCAGTATTCGTCCGCAATTTCAACAGCAAGTTAACATATCGAAAAGTAGTTGACACCAGATCAGAGAAACAAACCAAAAACTTTTATAAAATCAAAAGCGAGTTTAAAAATAAAATTGATATTCCATCAGAAATTGATGAGACTAACGAAGAGGAACCAGAAAATCTTGCAACAGAAGAGATTTTCTTAGAGAAGGTAGTACCAGGGACAGAGATCCCAGAAAGTCTTGCGCCAGAGAAGAAAAACGGTTCGAATGACAGTGATACAGACGAAGAATGGAAAGTTAATAAAGGTGCAGGTCGAAAGAATGTGGTGAACGCGGACTTCTTAAAATATATGAAATTGGGGGTAGTTCCGAAATGTGTGCCAGTAAAGCGGAGAGGGAGACAATCACAGGGGAAGAAATAAAACAAGCCAAAGGTTAAACACTAGCAAAATAGTCATATTTATTGAATTTAAAATCATTTGATATGAAATGCCTTATAAAAAGATGAATTGTACCAACACCGATGCTTCCGAATCGCCTACCTACTTTTTTAGATTGCTAATTCTATTGTGTATTTGAACATTATGTAGGGTCAACTGGGGCAAATGCGTCTGTGGGGCAATTGCGTCTTTTGAAAATTACTGACAAACCCTTCACAAATTAGGCGCCACCTACATACCTACAAACCAAGATGAGAGCTTGGTTACTAGATAATATGTTTTATGACATTGAAGCTTATTTTAAAATAAGAGATTTTTGAACTATTATTATTTTGTATAATAATAGCTATACATAATATTAAACTATTTTTACTATACTTATCTGTATAATGACATTAATGAATTATTTTTATATTTGACATAATTTATCAATTATTATTGTTCTGACATTCGTTTTTAATTATAAATATTCAACTGTGACGTGTAACTATAGGAGTTATCAATAAATTCTGATTTCTGATTTCATCTTTTTTCCATCTCTAATTGCAATAATCTGTACAAGATGGCGTTAGTTGCCTAATTTGTGAAGGGTTTGTAGTAATTCTCGAATGACGCAATTGCCCAACAGACGCTTTGCCCCAGTTGACCCTTAATGTAAATAGCAATTTTTGCCAGTAAATAATAGTTTTTATAAAATTATTCTAAATTCTAAATAAAATAGAAAGTGTTGTTGGTGTGTTAGTTGCCATTTTTTATTGCTTGCATGTAACACTCATCACCGGCAGCTTAATCAGGAGTTTTTGAAAAACAAAAAGTGGCGTCATTATTTTGTATTATTTTCTAATAGTTGTGATTCTTCGAGTGGAAAGAGGTTGAGTGATAATGGTGGATTATAAACTTTTATCTGTTCGTCAAGAGCGTTATCGGTTGTTATTGCTGTCGCGCTCACTTAATTCAGCATTTTCAATATTTAAAAACGTTTTTAACTTTTTAGGTAGTAATTAAACTCATTTTAGTCTTAGTTCACTTCATACATGGCTCTTATAGGCTTACCACACGCACAAGCTTCACCACATTTGACTGCGCGTAATTAACTGAGCCGTGTGATAACGACACGTACAGCTCACTTGGGCTTGCGTAGGCAAGTCAAAAATCGCGCAACCCATGCCGTGGTGTGGTTTTACCAACCACCCGCGCGGTGTTTCGTGTTCGAGCCTGGCCTGCGAAGTTAAAAGTGATAAAGCTTGAGCGTGTGGTAAGCTTATTAGACGGGGAGTTACAAAACAGACACTAAACTAATTATTTTGGTTTAATTTTAAAGAATTCACAGCATTACTGAAATGGGGAAAGGGGAGAAATACATCTCATTTATCATCACCCTCTCCCTCATCATCGTCATCTTCATAACATAACGCACCTTCGGTAGAACAAGGGCACAATTGTCAAAAATTGCAAAAATGAGTTAATTATGCAGAAATGCTTCAAAAACGCCCTTTTAACTGTAGGGACAAAGACACTCATTTATTTCCTTCAAAAAACGGCCAGGAGAAAATAGTGGCTTTGTCTTTTTGGCACCTTTTATTTACTCTCTTGGCACGACATAGTCTGATTGGGCAGTTGCGACGTCAGCGGGGAGAGAGGCTGGCGACACTTGGAGCGCTAACGCCGTAAAGGTAAATATGCCCTTTCATGTTTTTGATTTCTGGAGCGACAAAGCCACATCTATCACACATATGCCTAGTTTATAATTTTAAAATTGGAAGGACAAAGTTGTTCAAACAGTTGTGTCCTTGTTCCACCAATATGAAAATTATTTTGTAATTATGACCAAAAATAAACAAATGATGCAAAAAAACACGTTATTTTTATTCCAAAATCATCCTGAATTAAAGCTCGAATATGGTCATAATTACAAAATAATTTTCATATTGGTGGAACAAGGACACAAATGTACCCCTTCCTTAAAAACAAAATTAATTTAAAAAAAAAGGTTTTTTATTCTTGTAAACCACGCGCCTAATAGAAAATAGTATATAGTTTATGTTATAAAAGAAAATAGTTTATGTTATGTGAAGGAGAACAAGTTTAGAGCAATATTAACAGAGCTAGACCACATTGAATGCAAGAAATATCTTAAAATGGCTCTCCTATAAAATTTCAAAAACTGCAATTGTGCCCTTGTTCTACCGAAGGTGCGATAACAAAATCGTCACGCCTTTCCCTGAAGGGGTTGGTAGAGTTGTACAACACCGACACTTCGCCGGACGATATTCAGTCCCAAATGTGACAGAGGACGACCATCGGTGCTATTCACAATCATTCGAATCAAAATTGTTCGAATCCCAGCCTACTTTTAAACATTTTGGAATAGGGAAGAATTAGTAACGTTTAAAAACTTATGAATATAGACTAAGATTCAAATAATTTAGGTTTAACATTTTCAAAATCCGTACGGAAACGTTTCCAAATGGTTGGGAATAGCCCTACATGTCGTCAAACACCGGGCTCCGGTAGCAGAAGACATTAAATTCACGCAAATGCCTACACAATGATCAAAGTGGTGCCTTCGGCTGGGGTCGTCCCTCTGGTATAAAAGGCGAGCCTTCTGCAACTAGGCTATCATCGTTTTAACATACAGATAAAGCCTAGCGACGCGAATCGTTGGTCGAATCGTGCGTCAATGTTTCCGGCTGAATAAAAACAGACGGATGACTAGGCGGTTTGGCATCAAGGCTTTAGCCTGCCCAACGGGCAAAACAAAAGAAAAAATTATATATTTCACTCAGTTTTTTTTGTATGTTACTGTCACTTTCCGTTTTGTAAGCCCAAAAAAGTGTGGCCAGTATAACAGAATAATTCAATATGAACTTTAAAACCATGGCTATCAGGCTGTGCAATTAATTTCTAATCTAGATTTGTTTAGTGATAGAGAGTAAATGCAAACGATGTGAATGAAAAAAAAATATTTTTCATTATGTTAAATTCGTATGCCAAATAAAATGCTACAAAAACTACAGCTACAAAGTTCTAGGATTTCCCTTCATATTACTAAATAGTAGAAGGCTGGCTCCCTAGCCTGTATACCGAGCATGTATGTAGCCTATACACCGAGTTCCAGTTATGTAGCAGATGACATTAAATACGCACTTGTTTGTTCACAAATGAACAAATTGGTGCGTTCCGTCGGCTGGGATCGAACCCACTTTCTCTGGCTTGAAAGGCGGATCTTCTCCAACTAGGCTATTATCGCTTATGAATGTATCGCTGGCGTTGAATTTCCATGGAACATAATAATAAATTAGTAACGCCTTGGGAAAAGAAATCAAATAAATACCTACAATATAATTGTGGTCCGAAGCCTTACAATACAAAGTGTGAAAATCCTATCAAGGAATGGTGATCTTTTCAACCTTTGGTGGAAAATACAATGGCCTAACAGTAAAGTGGAGAAAGCTTTTGACTAAAAAACAATGTTAAAAAAGTATACCCGAAACAGACTCGGCAATGACACTATCAACGCAGTTTTGACTATCAAAACAGGACTACGGTGCGGCGCGGCGCGGCGGGAATGTGAAAAAAAGCTGTCTTAGCTACGAATTGCTGAATTCGTTTGTAAGTACATAATAAAAAATAAAATAAATAGAATGAAAAATTGTGCGTGAAGTCCCTCCGCGCCGAATAAGTGAAACTTCTGTGTATCTTTCTTACTACGCGCATGCGTTCAAGTGCCACGCATTCAATCTCACTCTGTCTCTTTCTATTCCCCCTCCCCAGGAGTGTTAAACGTTTAACGCAACCTTGTTGGAAGTCGCATTAGAAGTTTCACTTTAATAATTAGTACTATGACAGCTAGAAAAAAATTAGTAAGTAGGTGAGAAATAGAACCAAGTACAGTTAAAGTACTAGAGTACAGCAGTTAGACTTGGAGGATTAAATCTTTAACGTCGAATATTAGAGATTTGTCTCCAGTATTTGAATAAACAAAAAAAAATTATTTTGTTAACCTGCTTATTTTAACAATTTTAGCATAATTCACGACTCTTTAGCTGTCTTTGGTGAATTAGTGTTGGCAGCACTGCTGATCACTCTGTCTTTCTAGTTTCGGCAGAATGTTTTGTTTTGCTTGGTATAATTTGGTTGTAATAACAGTAGCTAAGTGCAAACGTATGTTACTTTAGAATAATTCTTGCGGCTGAGCGCAGAGTACTTTTCTATATACGGGAACGGCTGAGATTGCCACAATGAGTTACACAAGTTTATCACAATCGAACCCTTCAGCGTTAACCAACAACACGAAAGTTATAGCCCTCGAAACATCGCTAAACCAAAGCGTCGTAAATTTTCAAGGTAAAATGGTAGTTTATTAATTATATTCCTAACATTTGACTATTCAATACCTATAAACCTACCATAAAATAGGTCAAATCATGCCTATCATCTAGGAACGGAAGGAACTATTCGAGAAGCAATTGCTTTGCGACAAAGGGACACTTCTCTAACAAGCAAGACTCATTCTAAAACACTTGCCTATCTTTTCAGACCTCGTTTTAGACCTACAACAACTGCATATAGATACAGAAACCTACAGGCTCCAATATTTATCAGTGAAAGAAAAATGTGAAAAGTAAGTAAGAATTAAAATACATAAATAATATTCGGAAGACTTACGCACACGGTCGTCTGACCCCAAACTAAGCACAGCTTGTACTATGGAGGCGAGAGACTGGTATACTTACATAATTATATATTTTTTAAATACATATATAAATAGATAATTAACACCCAGACATAGAACAAACACAAATGTTCATCACATGAATGTTTGCCCTAGGTGGGAATTATATTCACACTCTTGCTCAGAATGCAGGTTCACTACCAACTGAGCCACCAATACAGTAAAATTGATATAAAAGGTAACAAATAGCATGGATATATCAGTTTGACCTTATGACGAATTTGATTCCATTTATTTTCCTTGGTGTTAGACTATCCTCCATCAGCATCAGCATACTCAACAACATCTCTACATGGAATAAAACAAAGTTGCTTGCCACAACTGGCTGTATATTTGCTAACTTCTCCTAAAGCACTAAATGAATTTTGATGCAGTTGTCACCATCAGTTAGATACTTTTTCAAGAAAGGTTTATGGATAGATACTATGCAAAGCCAGAGCGGGTGCTTTGGCTACCTTTGGAGCACCTATACCCCTTTTATGAAAAACTATCTGACCAGCTTGTTAGATAATTTAGTGAAAACTGCAGTAAGTTGCGGGGTTAGTTAGTTGCAGGTGGAGATAGCAGAAATACAGACAGACGTGGAAAGCAACTTTGTTTTACACTATGTACATTTTTTTTTTATTGATTTATTTCATAAAAAAATACATTTTAATATGCAAAGTATTAAAAACTAAACAGTCTAATACCCTTATCGCTACACACTACATACTTTTATGCAAACTAAACTACCATAAAAACTTCCTAACCTTACAACTATTAACATCTATAAATTATTAACCTTAACAAATGATTAGGTAGTAATTTGTTAAAGGTAATAATTTATTTATTTCTTTAAGTACACGAGCAAGCATCTGTTCATCATAGTTAAAGAGTCCCGCAACACTCTGAAATTTCCTTATAAACACGCTTCTCAAATTTCTTGAAAACCAATTGTCAGATTATGATGAAATTTAGCATGTACAATGAAATTAACAATATCTCCGCCCCTATGTTTTTGGTTTTTTTAAAAAACGTTCTCAAGCGAAAATAGAGCTATGAAAAATATCCGCATTTGTAAGGGGTCACTTTTGACTGATTTATTCAATAGATAGACAAAGCAAATCAAAAATCCCTTTACATAGGAAGGTTGTCTACATCATTAGCTTTTAAATGAATTCATAATACAAGGGACATTCTTAGTTATTTAAGAATGATTAGAGAAGTGCAAAAGTCATAAAATTTAAATTACATTTTGTGTAATTTAAATTTTATGACATCTACATTTGCTCTACTTGCTCTCTTCGCTCGTCATCTTCTAGACGAAATGGCTATGGAAAACCTTATGCCAATGCGAAGTTAGTCTAAAGTGGTCCCCGGACTCTTAATAATTATTCTATCTCATTTTACAAGAACAAGCGACATCAAGTTATGTCCAAAACGCTCGGAACCTGCCGCAGCGCGCGGTTTGGAACCGGTTCCAATAGATTAGCGAAACGACACAATATAATATAAACAGGACGCCGTTTTAAGTGAAGAAAGACGAAGAGATAAAGAAGTCAACCACTATATCTGCAAGTTGAACTAAACAAAGTTTCTAGCCTTTCAAAAGTAGTATGCAATCTCACAAATTAGTTCCTTTTGTAGGTTTTAAAACATTCACTTAATTATTTAGTATTTCCTTGTAAATAAAAATGTATTGAATTGGTGTAGAACTTGCTTGCTTAAACTGCATTTTTATAAACTTGTTTGTTTCTATCCTCAGCAAAGCCTGTATAGCTGCTGAAGAACTGCAAAAAATAATTGCAACTAAGGATCACATCATACATGCAGTTGGTAAGTATCAACCCCCTAATCCATCCCTATTTCAAAATGTTAAAAGTTTTTTTTTGTTTTTCAACATGAATGAATGCCCTAAAATGCAAAACAAAGAATTTTTACGATACGATATTTTTTTCGTTTTTCCTTCGCTCCATATTTTTAAATAAAACGCACCTGGCGAAAACATTAAGGAACTAAGTTAAATGTATCGACAAGCGAAAACGGAAAATATTTTCGTTAACTATCAAAACTCGTGTTAAGCCCCAAGAATAAGTACCTGAAAAAGTTATAACTGACATCTACATGCTTCATTAAACTTGTTTCAGCATCAACCCTAACAAAACTCAATGAAACCAAAGACTTTAACATACTTACTGAAGTATTCAAAATACTCTTTGATGAGGTGACACCACTGACACCACCTACTGAGGACACGTCACCCAAAACTCGAACTTCAGATGATAGCAATAAAGCAGTAAATCCTAATAATAAGGATAATACTTGCGAAGCAGACACATCCATAACAGAAGATGCATCTAACAAAGAAGAGTCACTGTCTGAAATAGAAGGGACACCTACAGGCAGGACAAGCCCCATAATACAGACTAAGAATAGAAGGAACATTTCCTCTAAGACAGAAGTTAGAGATAAAAAGAAATGTCCTGATGATTGGTAAATTTGTTTACTGTACTTTTAGCATAATTTCTGTTAAACATTAAATAAACTACTGACTGCCTCGGTGGCTCAGTTGGTAGTGAACCTGCCTTTTGAGCTAGGGGGCTTGGGTTCGATTCCCACCTAGGGCAAACATATATGTGATGAACATTTGTGTTTGTTATATACCTATGTCTTGGTGTTAAATATCTATAAATTAAAATATATTTGTAGGATTATGTATATTGTTTTTATTAGTATGTATTTAAAAATATATTTGTATGTATATCAAGCTCTGGCAGCCATAGTATAAGCTTTGCTTAGTTTGGGGTCAGGCGACCGTGTGTGGAAATTTCCCAAATTTATTTATATAAATATGTATGTAAATGCTTGTATGAACAATGTATGAAAAATAGACCAGTGCCCAGGCGTTAATAGAAATTGCGTTTTTCATAGATAGATAGATAGATAGATAAACTCTTTATTGTTCACACCACAGATAACAAAACAACAAGAGAAAAATAATGATAAAACTTATTAAATAGTTTAACAACTGGCGGCCTTATCACTAAAAGCGATCTCTTCCAGGCAACCTTAGGATGGAGAGGAAACGACAAATGAGTATGGGACAGGGTGTGCAAAAAATAACAAAAATAAACATAAGATTGATACAAAGAAACAACAAAACATCGAGTATTATACCTATACACCTACATAAACTATTTAAATAAAACTTACATAAAAGTACATCATACTAATATAATACATTCTAGTACTTAAAATACCTATAGTTAATAAAATATACTAATTATAACACTGAAAAATAATACATTCATACATACAATACAATCATACATTGTATCAAAGACAATGTTGCGTACTTTTCTAGTCAAGTTATGATAGCAGTTTACTGGTACCATTTCTACATAGGCGGGTGAAGTTGTTAACCCCAATCGCACTATTCGTCTGCATGCAAAATCCACCCTACTGGCGTGATCACGAAGTTCGTATTGCAATTGCATGCACTCGTTCCAGGTGTCTTCCAGTCAAACTCTGCGTCAAATTACTCATAAAAGCTTTTAAAAAATAAAATTCAATAAAAATAATACATTTTGATCTTGAAAGCAGACAAAAAGGAATCTTCCCACCATCCAACGTCAAGTCTTGCTGTCCTCATCTAGTAGAAACGAAGATGACAAAGACAGAACATTTTCAGGCCGACGTCGGGGTCCAAAACCGTCAGACTAATATTCCCGAAAGCCAGCAAGACTCCTAAAGGCAGCGGCAAGCTGCGCCAGTCGCGGCTGAAACTGCTCACGTTGAAGACCTCAACTGTCGTGGACTTGACTTGTTCTCCGGAGGTGTTGGCACAGAAGCAAGAGAATTTCGTTCAGGTGGTTATAAATCATTTATCCAATCAGCAACAACTAACAAAATTTACATGGCCCATGTGTTAATCCAAGGAGGTATTCATATTAAATTTCATCCAAACTCGTTGAACCATTTCAGCATGAAGAACAAACAAAAATATTATTATGTAGGTACGGATCACAGTCATATAAAGGGTCCGCCAGAAAACTTTATTTTTTTGAAAATGCTAAAACAAAAATAACTGAATATTTTCTCAAATTTCTTTTTTATTTGAAAGTACAATTCTTCCGGTTATTAATGAAAAAATAATTTAATTCAAATAGCTACCTCGGCTGGCCATACAGTAGCCTACACGATCGGTCCAATTTTTAAGCACATTATCGATTGTGCGCAGCTGTATTTCCCCAATGGCTTCACGAATATTGTCCTTTAAACCTATTAACCTATAATTAACCTTATTGTACTTTCAAATAAAAAAAGAAATTTGAGAAAATATTTAGTAGTTTTTTTTTATAGCATTTAAAAAAAAAAGTTATCTGGCGGACCCTTTAGTAGAATCAACTCAAATCAACCATATTTCAAAACGACACACCATTTTACATACATTACATAATTTGATGTGTTCTAGCCGCTCGTGAAAAAGGAATCCATGGAAGATGACACAATATTGCCATCACCTACCAGTGGACCTGCTAGCATTTCTCTGTAAGTAAAAATAAAAGAAATAGACTAGTAAAAAGTTTTCAGCATAATGCATGGGCAAAGCCAACATCAAACTTAAGGTAAAATTCCGCGACCGACCGCAGACGGCAGCAGCAGAAGACACGTCTTCGGTTGCTGCTGTCTGCGGTCTGCAGTCCTAGAATTCTGCAGCTGGCTTCATGTCGCGCCCTGCGAAACGTATTGCATACAAATACATTCAAACCAGTAGTGTCGCGACGACACGTCGTCTGCGGTCCAAACCGCCTGTCCACAGACGGCAGCAACAGATGACGACACTATTTTAAGGTACAAATGTGTACATATTTGTATGAGATGTGTTCCGCAGAAAGCGACATGAAGCTAGCTGCATCTGCCGCTGGTTTCATGTTGTTCGCTAAAAACCGTAAACCGTATCTCGTACAAATACATACAAACCGAGAGTGTCGTCGTCTGCTTTTGCCTTCTGCGGTCGGGCGCGGAATGGTACCTTGAAAATCAAAATAAAAAATAATAAAACTATATTATACTAACTGCGCCCCGCGGTTTCACCCGCTACCATACGGTAACCATTATTATTTACGAGAAAGAAATCGTCCGGTAGTGTTAATCCATAGGCTTTAAACATCTATGTGTGTCAAAGTCCAGCCATATTGGCGGCTAGTTTATGCAAATACAATTTTTAGTTTAAATGAGAAAAAATGGTCAAGGATTGCGAGGTCATAAATAATTATAATTTCGGGACACTTGCACACACGGTCGTCTGACCCCAAGCTAAGCAAAGTTTGTACTATGGCTTTCGGAAAATAATACACATACATACATTAGGTACACATTTTAAAATACTTACTTAAATATGTACTTTACAAGCAGACATTAAATAAACACAAATGTTCATCACATGAATATTTGCCCTAGATGGGAGTCGAACCCACGTTCCCAAGCACAGAAGATAGGCTCATTACCAACCGAGCCACCGACGATAACACTCGAACAAAACCAACCTTTTTTTTTCTACAGCTATAAAACAACTTCAAAAGCTAGTCCGAGCAAGTTCAAGAAACCTAAACCATTGAGTTTGAAGAGCAGATGTGAAAACATAAAGCAGGACGAGAATAAAGACACTTCAAATAACGCCACAAAAATTGACATGGACGAATCGATCAACATACTGAACAATTTTTCTAACAGGTATGTTATTTAATTAATAATAATAAAAAAAGAAAATAAAAAAAGTATTTATTGTCTCAAACCACGGAGGAAATAGTGGTACTATGCTAAAACAAATTAATTAAAAAACAAATTACTAAACAAAAAATAATTTAAAAACAACAGCATATTTTTAGTTTGGCAATTGGGATATTTTCAACGATGTACTGTGTATGCTTCAGAATATCCCAATAACCGAACTGAGATGTTATTAGATTTTAGATTAGAGTATAATCAAAGTATAATTAGAGTATAAATAAACGAATTTAACAAATTACAAAAAAAACTGAAATGTACTGTTTTTTTTTATGGTAGTTCGGACAGGTCCGAGGCTTTGCTTGCGTAATGAGAGCCTTAAGACAAAGCCTTAAGAACCGGCTTGATGGCTTTAAGCGCAAAAAGCTAACTCTCTCTGGCGAACATTTGAGAATCCTGTAGTGAAATTAGACAATTTGGTCTATTACTGTGCGATATACGCAAATTAGGCCTAGGCTGCTCACCTATTGTTAAATAAATAAATCAGTCATACATAATCATAGCACTTGTATAAACCAATAGTTCTAAAAAAATTAAAATTGTGCGTGGAGTCCCTCAGCGCGGAAGAAGTGATACTTCTGTGTATCTTTCTTACTACGCGCATGCGTTCGAGTGCCACATTCACTCTCGCTCTGTCTCTTTCTATTCCCCCTCCCCAGGAGCGTTAAACGTTTAACGCAACCTTGTTAAAGTCGCATTAGAAGTTTCACTTCAATAACCCCCTAAATTCAGTCTTAATAAAAGGGCAGCCCGCATGACCAAGCGTCGAGGCGGTCTCGCGGAACCGACGTGGCGCTTCTATGTTTTGTTTATAAATTAATAGGAGTGCATTCAATTACCAGAATCGCGACGCCATTTCAGCACTTTGTTTCATGTTGTATGAATCGGAATGTGAAAGGAAGCATAGACGCTCGTGCCTCGACTCCAGTTCGTGAGCGCAAACATCTACGTCGCCGCTACTCCTGAGAGGGCTACGCCCCTTACAAATTATAGCTAGCTCTGTAATATAGACAAGAATTAGTGCAACTGCAAAATTATACATGATTTCGGAACTATTTTTTCTTTGTAAGTATTTAAAAAATGTGTTCACAGATTACGCGACATGAAGAAAGAGAGCTCAGTACAGAAAGATTCTCCAGTAAAAACTGGGAAAGGTACTCCAATAAAGAAAGAGCAAATAACTCCAGTTAAGAAAGAGAAAGAATCCGCCAATATGGAAGTGCTAGACGAGGACGCAACCAACGCCAGCATTACAATGCAAGATGATGAACAATTGGAAGAGCATAAAAAAGCCCAGCAGAGGTATTGTCATTGAACTTTATTTAATTTTAGTTGATATAAAAATTATCCCTTATAAACACTTATAATTATCTCATACCCTTAGGCTACCTGTCCATCAGAAGATGAAAGAGCGATGGGTCGTGCTAGCTTTTGTAATCCGCGCCGATCTTTCCCGAGCGTACGAAGTCAAACAGCCGAGCCGCGCCGATCTTTCCCGACCTTACGAAGTTAAACAGGCGAGCCGCGCTGAGTCTTATACGAAATCACCAAAACAAGTATTATGTTTGCACCTAGTTTGATATGAAGAATTATGATGATAAGGTGCAAAAAAATACATCTGGTAGAAGAAACAACCAACCACAGTTTAAACTAAGAATTATTTTGGATATCATTCTCATATTGGAAAAAAATAATCACAAAAAGTATCTTCTTAAAAAAACTATCGGAACGTAGTTCTCTAATTTTGCAGCTATTACACCATATTTTTTTTCGATTATTAAATAACCAGATTCTTTCTCTAAAGTTTAACCGAGCAACCGCGTATGCTCGGGAAAGATCAGCGCGGCTTTCCGAAGCTAGCATGATCCATTGCTTGTCGGTTTGTCGACACAGATCAAAGACGCGGACAGAATGGCTCGCGTTGCTCGCGTGTCCCACGCGCCGCGTAAACAAGAAGGCTCGCGTTCGTTAACACGAGCCGAGCCTACAAGTTTAACCGCGGCTAAAGTGGAGCACTGTGTGTGTGTTTCAGTCCGCCGAAGCGCCCTCTAGCGGAGAACATGAACATCGTGAACACTCCGCCGCGTGACCCCGAGTCCAGCCTGTCCATCCTGCGCCCGGAGCCGGCTGCGGCTGTGGAGGCTGTTAAAAGGTATCTAATCACTGACTACGACAAGTATAAATTAAGAATTAAAAATAACCCTGACAACTATTTTTATCAAATATAGCTAAGAAGCTAAGCACACTCCCGACTAATTCACCTTTCAAAAAAAAAAAAAAATCGGTTCATTACCGATTTTGTACCTCTCGTATGTAACGGGTAACGGTTCAGTTTTAAGGTCGCTGTATACGTGACGGGATAATATCTCGCACGGGACGGGGACGGAACGTGACGTTATGAATGCCCGGACGGGAATGTAACGCATACGCACCGTGTGAATTCCGAAAAGCTAACGAAAGCTAACGTAAGCACGAAGCTCATCGCATTACACCACTCTCTGGAGCGAATGGGGCGAATGTGCATATACGCAGCGAAATCACGTAAGGGACGAGGGCTGGACGGAGCGTGGAAAAACATCGACGTGGACGATGTTTACCACGTCCCGGCCGGCGCGTGTCCCCGTTCGCTAAAAATCGTCCACGACGATGTTTTTTCACGCTCCGTCCGGCGCGGGCCTCGTCTCGTCCGAGATCCCGTCGCGTATATTTTACTACTGTACTTTTGTATGTAACGATGTTTAAGAATTGCTCCGTTCCGTCCGGGCCGAGTAAAATCCCGTCACGTATGCAGCGAGCTTTAGTTAGTAAAGCCGGACAGTAAAATCGAATATAAAGATGATTTCATAAAACCTGTTATATAATTTAAGGGCATGTTCAGTGTTCACACAGCTAATAATTCATGCAAAAACGCCAGTCAAGTAAAGCAAGAGTTATAACCGGATTAGAACGTGAAAATAAGAATTTTTTTTTTACAAAAAAATTAACCAATCTGTAAAATTTGTTAACGACGTTTATTATGAAAAAGTAGCACGACAAGCGTAGGTAGTTCACTAATAAAACCGACGCGGTGCTTTCGCGCTTTTCGGTAGGTGGAGCATGATACATATCGTCACGCCTTTCCCCCGAGGGGGCTGTCAGAGGTTTAATACAACACCCATAGTTCGCCGGACGATATTCGGTCCCAAATGTGACAGAGGGCGAGCCTGTCGCCATACACCGGGCTCCAGTCATGTAGCAGATGACATACAATACGCACATATGTTCACACAATGAACAAATTGGTGCGTGGCGTCGGCTGGGTTCGACTCGATCTCCCTCTGGCTTGAGTGGCAGACCTTCTCCAACTAGTCTGTCATCGCTTTTCATTCATTTCATTTCATCGGAGCGTGATACATGTGTAAATTGTTAATGAGAGTTTTAGCCTCCAGTCAATGCCGGATGCGCAAATAATACATTTACACTAAATATTATGAAGAGGAAACATTTGTATGTTTGTAACGAATAAACTCAATAACTATACCGGTCCGATTTCAAAAATTCTTTCACCATTAGAAAGCCACATTACTCCGGAGTAACATAGGCTATGAAACACAAACGAAGCCGCGGGTAAAAGAACTAGAGAATGAACAGAATGTTTGTAACATCCTGTAAATGTATTGTTGTACGTTTTCTCCTTTTGCCTTCCTTATCAGAGCTGAGACTAATATTATCCGTTGTATATTTTATAGGAAAATACCAGAGTTAGTAGAGCCAGTATACAAGGAAGCCGCCGTGAGGAAGAAAACTGAGAAACGGAACCTGCAGGGCTGGAGCTGTGAGGAGTGCATGAATGTGAGTATTAGGCCTGAGCGCTGCCGTGATTCGGGTGACACCTTCACTTTGTTTTTACTAGCTTTTTTGGCTGCGGCTTCGCCTGTAAAACTCAGTCGTTGTGTGGCGCCAGAGATTAGCTCTACATCCAATTTAAGAGCGTTTAACCGGCGTTACTGCTATCTCGCTCGCACAATTCAAGGTTTTTTAAAATAAATAATGGCTGAGTTGACAATTGAAAAATGTTGCCTGATAACTATTTAGTTTGTAACATAACGGTTATTTTAAACTATTTTTAGTTTCTATACCTATCAATTGGACGGAGAGATCGAACATTAAAAACAACAAAAAATTGACTACCGTTTCTCCATCTAGGAAAAAGGTATGAAAACTAAAATTAGTTTAAAATAACCGTTATATTATGAACGAAATAGTTATCAGGCAACATTTTTCAATTGCCAACTCAGCCATTATTTATTTTCAAAATCGTTGAATTGTGCGAGCGAGATAGCAATAACGCCGGTTAAACGCTCCTAACAAACTACCTCTTTGTAATATTTTTTTTTTAAATAAAAATCCAATAACAATAAGTACCTCGGGGCCTATCATGACATCTTATTGCCGTGATGGTTTCGTTTTATTGTCGACGCTGCGCGATTATAAATCGCATCGCCGCGCAATAAGGTCCAGTTATGTAGCAGAAATCAGACACGAGTTTCATGAATTGAATTTTGAATTTTAGGAATGTAGTACATTTCTAAAATTCAAAATGCTCATGTATCATGTATTTAATACTAGCTGCGCCCCCGGTTTCACTCGCGTTTAAAAAGTATCCTATGTGCTATTCTAAACTAAAATCTATCTCTGTGCCAAATTTCATCCAGATCTGTTCAGTCGTTCTGGCGTGAAAGAGTAACAAACATCCATCCATCCATTCTTACAAACTTTCGGGTTTATAATATTAGTAGGATACTCATGTATAATAACATACTCATACATACTCGTGTATTATAATACATGCCACGAAAGATGAGACTTGACGGGCGTCAGTGTTGGGCAAATATTTCAACAATATATTAAATATTTCATAATACATCCAATTCTGCCTCGGTGGCTTTGTTGGTAGTGAACCTGCCTTCTGAGCTTAGGGGCGTAGGTTCGATTCCTACCTAGGGCAAACATTTATGTGGTGAACATTTGTGTTTGTTCTATGTCTGGGTGAACAATAATGTAATAATATGTACAACAATATTTAAAAATATTATTGTATCTATATTCAGTCTCTGGCCGCCATAGTACAAGCTTTGCTTAGTTTGGGGCAAGGCGATAGTGTGTGGAAGTGTCCCGAATTTATTATTATAATATTTCTTAAATATATTCAATATTTCATATTTTAGGAGTATTTTAATTTAAACCGCAACCTAAAAATATAACCAACCATGTGTTTTGTCAAGTCTCATCTTTCGTGCCACGTACTATACCCAATTTTCCTTCTCTCACAGTTCTACGGCATCCTCTACAAAGACGACCCAGTAATGCTAGCTAAGAAGATACAAGACTGCTCTAAGCACCGTGGACGGCACAACCCCGCCCGCCCCAAGACTCCGCCCAACTTCTGGAACCCGCGCTGGACTGTCCCTGAAGACACCGAGGAACTGAATAGGATGAACAACGGAGGCTAACTAATAAAAAAACATATATTATGAAAAGTACAAAATCTAGTTGGAAATGGTACTTTGTCGCTGTAAGAGCAGCTGCACGTTGAGCCACCAGCAGGGACTTGTAATGTTAGTAATTACAAGTAACTTATTGTATTATACTATGCTCATGTAGCAGTATATTCATTCGTAATTACGAATGAATATACTGCTACATGAGCTGTGGACAATTTGTCTTTCCAGTTTTTATCCCGCGAGAACGAGACAAACGTATCTGTATTTTAGCTTTGTCACATCTAAGCACGGTTAAAAATGGTGGAAAGACCGGCCCGTTGTAGCCCTGCAGTGGCAACTACTGTGGCTACTGGTGGCTGTGACAAGCTGTAGGGGCTAGTTTTCATACATTTTGAATAGTATCGACGCAAAATGAGCGATTTGATTGGCCGCTTGAGGTTGGTAAGGCTTGGCAGCTGTCTGGCTCGCTCACGACACTATTATATTATATAGTAGCTACGCCCCGCGGTTAAAAAGTGACGTGAAAGAGTAACAAACATTCATCCATCCATCCATCCATTCTTACATAATTTCGCGTTTATAATATTAGCGGGATAAAATTATAGAATGTATTTTTTATTTAAAAAAAAGTTGTAGATGACTTAAAAACACTATTACAAAGTAGTCAGAATAATTTTCATGTTGATGTTTACACTTCTGCCAGCCCCCTCGGGGGAAAGGCGTGACGATATGTATGTTTATAGTTTTTAACTTAGAAAAACGTAAACATGTAAAAAGATACGTGGCCACGTTTCTCCGAGCACCCATTATAAATATCAACATGAAAATGGTTCTGAATACACAGTAACACAGTTTTAAAGCCAAATACAAAATAAATATACAGAAAAATTTATCAAAAATACATTCTATAATTTTATATCGAATAAAATAGATTCGCGAGCAAGTGAGACAGCTGCCAAGACTTACAATACCCCTTAAGCCAGGGGCGGCCGGAGTGGGCGGGTTTAGTCGCCCGCCGCACGAACACTGGACCGCAGTCGCCTGGTTCCTCGCCCGCGCCTTCCCACCGCAGGCTGCTACCGGTGTGCCAGCGTTTAGTGGCTTGACAGTAGCTTGTAGTAGTATTGTTGTCCTTGTCTAATGCGCAGTAATAACAAGGACAACAATACTACTACCGCGTGGTTCCCGCCGTGTCTGAACTAGCGCTTTAACACTAGTGGTCGCGTTTAGTGGCCCATTGTGTCGACGGCCTTAATAATAACATGTAGATTTATTAAAAGTTCAAAATCGTTGGAAATTGTTCTTTGTTGTAAATGGTCTCTAACTTCACCAAAGGCTGCAAATGATTGAGAAATCTTACTGCGACATGATAAGTATTTGTGTAGGGGCGCTCCTAGACGGCCATATTCACTGCAACACTAGCCCGGCAATATTTTGAGTGTGGCCCGTTCATTTATGTATACATTTCTAGCATGGCTAATGATGGCCTGGCTACAGTCGGCAATATTGCGAGTATTGTACTAAAAATATGGGCCGTCTAGGAGCGCCCTAAGTATAGTGATTTGTTTTTATATTTCTAGTTTATGATGATAATAATAATTTTGTAAGATATTAATAGAAAAGCTGTGAATACTTTAAATGAATACGGGTCCAACCTAAACAATTTTTGTATGCAAGATATTTTAATTAATAGGTTAATGTAAAATAAACGTTCTATTATTCAAAAGAGTGTTTCTTTATAAAATACGAACTGTGCCTTGCTATTTTACACACTACACTACAGATACCGTATTTTTTTGGAATAAACAGGAACCTTGTCAATCCAGCAAGGTATTATTATATAGATTTGTCGAAAAGGCGTTCGAAAGAGGCGCTTCTGTGACTTTTTCTAAAGGGACTGGGGGGCTATTCCTGCGCGTGAGATGAGATGAGATTTTATCTTGGTCACTCTCACACCTATTACGTTTCAAACGAGAGCAACAAGGACGAAAAAAAGTGAGACGAAAATCTCAAATCTCCGAATAGGGCCACTGGTTCATTGTTGAAGCTTCAGACTTGTCGCTCGGGACGCGTGCCTCGGACTGCCCAATTCCTGTAATGCCTGATTTCCACATCAAGAAGTACAGTAGCGAGTTAAGTCGCCCTTCGTTGTCAATCGTCATGCGCGTAATACTTAGCGTTCAGTAAGTACTAGACAATGATACATAACAAAGCATAGCGTTTCCCTTCTCACGCTATAGGTCCCTGAAGGGGGAATTACACGGGTGTGTTATTTGCACGGGTGACTAGCCGTAAGAGTTTTGACGAATGGCAATACGACTAGGCCACAGGTGACTTTAGTCGCAAGCCTCAAAATAGAGTTGTGGCCGCGCGGCAAAATGTCGCATGCAACTGGCTGGTGACTAAAATCTGCCGTGGTAATGGTCAGTTGCAGACGATCGCCCTGCCCATGAACGTATAAGTTAATGTTTTTTTTACCTAGTCGCTTGCGACTTCTGTCAACTGTGTTAATGGGGTGGCGTAACGGCTTTGTGAAGCGATTTATGAAGCGACTAGGCGCACGGCAAAAATTTACTTGTAAATGCGCTATAGAGGAACCCTCCTAGCTAGGCGTGGTTCGAAGCTTTATGAGGGATATACATGGATTTCGCTGTGCGATTAATCTCTTTACAAATCGCCTCACTAAGCTCATCGCTAACCTATCTAAACATTTACTAAAATAGCATGCGGCTTGGTAATTTCCTTCGACAATGTTGAGCAGAAACACTCCTTCATGCGGCGGTCGATCGCCTGCGATTGGTCGTTTACACGATTTTAATGACCAGCCGCATTCAGCCAGTCGCCGCGTGGCTAAAGTCGGGTTCTACCCAACTTTGGGGCTTGCGGGTTTAGTCACTTGCGATCTAGCCAAATTGCCATTTATACGGTCAATTTTCGCCGCGCGACAAAAATCGTGCGGCTTTAGTCACTCGTTTAAACCCCTCATTAGCTCGTGAATTCTATGGTTTAGCTAACTGATACAAAAAGTCATGTCGTCATTCCACACCTTTTTAATTTATAGTACACATTTGTCAGTTCAGATTCAATGTAAACAACGACCCTATTAGGAAATTGAGGTCGTGTGCGAGCTAATGTTACATTCATTTCAAATATAAAATGCAGTTAACTGGACGAGTAACTATTAAGTTGTAAGTTCTACTGATAGAATCATTCGGAAAAGTATTATCAACTTGTTTTTTGCAGCTCTACAAAGACATTATGTAAAAAACATTAGTGGAAGTAGATAGTTCTGGTGGACTTGAAGGACCAACTATAAACAACAATTATTATTTATTTTAATTCCAAATATGTAGGAAAAGTGGCTCTACAAGTCTGTCTACACCACTATATTTGAATTATCTTACACACTGGGATCTTCTTAATCACATTATCCTCAGTCAAGGCATTTTAATCTCAAGATGTGAGATAAACAGCATCTATATCCATACAGGCTATCAAGCTTGTGAATCACCATTACGCCTTGCCAACGGTTAAAATTAACATGACTTGCCAAAATAAACATGTGGGCGGAGGACAAAAGGTGAAGAAAACAAAAATATTTTGGAGAACACCTTTTATTTTCTCAATAAAACAGAATATTATAATTTTTCACTAGCTTATGTTAAAAAAAATGACAAATCAAAGGATTAGTAGTAAAAATGCCATAATTTATGTAACAGGGTGTTAATAGGCTCGCACGTTGAAGCCCTACATTGTGCCTTTTTAACTAGCATTATAGAATTCCCCACTTTACCTTTTTTATATATTTTTCAGACACTATTTAGCTTAACTCTTGGTACAAATAATGAAATTTGGAATTGATTCAAAAAATAGTTTCATTTAATATTAATGTTTGAACTGAAATTTATGGGTACTTTGATATACATATTATTCCATTATTGCTACAACAAATTTTACAACAGTTCTATGAAAGCTTCTTGGCTTTCTGGTAGAGGGTGTCAACAACCTTGCTCATATGGTGAATGGTCTCCAGGACAGTCTCGTAGGTCTTCTCGAGCGGTGATTCATCAAACACAATAAGGACTCCCTCTCCTTGGTCAAGGATCCCGTTCAGTTTCTTATCCAGAATCATCTGGGACAGTTTCTTTTCTACTTGCACTACTGGAAGGCGAATGGAGCGGGCAACATGGTCTACTTGCACTCTCATGTATGGTTCCACAATACGGCACAAGTTCTGTTCCAACATAGTGTCGTACAGGGCCCCGAGGTGAGCTCTGACCACTGCATCCTCTTCCAACTCTCTCTTATATGTTTTGAGTGCAGCTTGGAAGTCAGCCAGAGACCTTTTATGGGAAGCAGTGGCTACAGCTCTCATGGCTTCCAGCTCCTTACCGGCGTATTTGAGAGCGGTCTTGCTGCCGCACACTGTGCCTACTTCCTCTGCCTGGTTCAGCATAATCTTGGACAACAGCATGTATTTCAAGGCTGTAAGGGCTTTGGGACTATCGGCACCATCATATCCTTCAAAGGCTTCATAAAAGTATGAGTAAGCAGTCTTAAAGTCGCGCTCGTCTGCAGCATGCAGTATACCAGACTGCAAGTCTAATGCTGCCTGCATTTTAGGAGGACAGTAGATAGCATTGGCAGTGGTCCTGGCTGAGGTCAGCGAAGCGCGGGCTTTCGGTAGGTTGCTCAGAGCATGAAATGTTTTACTCTCTAAAAGAAGCACCTCAACTAATAAATTCTTGTCATCTAACTTTTTTAGTTCCTTAAGGAGGGCGGTGGCTAGGTCCAAAGCTTCTGTATACATACCAGTGTCGTAGTAAAGCGCTATCAATCTCGCTTCCAGAGACTGTCGTAGGAAGGTACGTCGTTCTTCCTTGGCCCATTCTATACACTCTTTACACAGCTGAACCTCAATACCGATGCCCGCTTCCAAGTCCAAGAAGAAATCGACGAGGGAGCGAACCAACTTGGCTGCCTTCGCTTTACTGATCAAGCTGAGGAATGGTCGCGTCGAGTTGATCAGCTCTGCCAGTTCCTTTGCTTTGCCTTCTTTTTTGTACTTCTCGCCGAGGTTCAGGATGCCTTGTTCTTTAGCTCTTATGTTTTCTTCGTCATCTTCGGGCAGCTCGCCAGTGCTAACCATTTTGTCGGTCATGCGGACGTCTTCGTTTCTGTTCGACGCAGACACGCGTGATCTCTCGAATAACATCGCACCGGCCATGATGTGTATATTTATATGCTTATACTACAACAACGTATCGGATAAACAGTAAAATCTTGCTATAACGAATACACTTTTTCTTTGTAATTTTGTGGATATTCGCAAAGTCATCGACGACCTCTTCGGGAAACAAATCGTAGACGCGGACAGGGTTGCCAACCACAAGTCTTAAAAACAAACTATTTTATTACATTGGTAGAAATTGTAGAAAATGGGATAGAAAAACCAGCCAAATAACATACATACATAATAATGAGACCTAGCCACCCACCTTGTAATATACTTGGCACTTGTACAAGTTAGTTTGGAATAAAAAATTACTTCAGTCAATTTTCATTTTCATGGTTCATTTCTTTACTAAATACAGAATCCCTTTTTATCTCACACTCCACTTCTCTCGTCATTCGCCATTTTTTACGTGGTGAAGCAAGAAACCAACCGCCGCGCTGACTGCAGTACAATTTTACCACAGACGCTCAAGTACCTAAATAGTTGCGCAAACACAAACTTGTACGCATTTGGAATTGAAAATTGCTCAACTTAAGTGACTTGAGTGATTACGCAATTATTTACCCACTCTTGAACTGGATACTTGTAAAAAAAATAGATTTGCAAAAGTTCTTAGATCGCAAGGTGGGTGACTAGCATACAATAAGAAAGAAAAAAAAGCCTGAAAAAGCCCTCCCTTAATAAACCTCAACGTTGGAAACTCTTTTTTTATCGATCTTCCGAACGACATGTCACAATTGAAAATTATTTTGGCATTTTGGCTTGATATTCTGTTGGAGCTTGACATTATTGCTCTGTCATGTAATATTTTATAAACTTACATAAATTATTATGCATAATAATAATATTTTAGTACTCATAAATTAGCAGAGATCGATTTATTCGAACTAAATAGGCAGTTTTAACCAAAATATTTTTTTTTACATATTAAATCTCGTTACAGCCACACGACTAACAGTAAATAAAATTACACGCTGCGTAAGTACAAGTCGATCCATAGTTTAGAAAAACATCATCAACCTCCCATAAACCACAACCTGTTCATTAGTACATACTTGAAAGTTGTACAAAATTTATTATGGATAAACAAGATGCAACCGATTTTCTTTTCGCTATAAGTAAAGAAATAAAACAATTTTATGAAACTCCAGTCATATTCCTCACTGAAAAAGATTATTCAGACCCAATCTTTGATGCTCTATGTACATTACGCACTGCCTTGCTAGAAAATGGCTCCAAAGAAGATATGATTGATACTATTGTTGATTTTCACTTACAATGGATACACACTGTGAACGACATGGAGCAATATAAAAAACGCTTGAAAGAAAATGGCATTCCAAGAGAAGAAGTTTATCAAGCATTGAGTTACACAATTGACGCTTTGAATTCTCGTTTGAAGTATTATCAAAGATATATGGAAAATAATCGACCAAGCTTATCTAATGCCGATCAGGCTAATCTTAATGCAGAGATAGAAATAATTGAAGAAATGCATAAAGATGTTACTCATATACTTTTAGACAAGTTAACTGGTTTTAGGAGCTTTCCCACTGATGAGGAATTTAAATTACATGTTACAAATGCAGTTGATGAACTTTTAAATTGGTTCGACAAAATAAATGATAATTTGGCATTGCAATTGTGTAAATTTATGAATCTCAACGTACCTCATTTAAGTTCTGATCTGGCCAAAACATTGCAGGAAATAATAAGTAAGCTTCACTCGGAAGATACTGCATCATCACATAAAATGTTCGAAGCAATGAAGGAAAGTGGACATCAATCTGGAACAATGATTCGTTACACAGTATCACACAACCTCGAGATTAGCAAAGTTGAAGAAAAAATTGCCGTTCTTGATGATAGAATTAAGAGACTTGAAACTGAACCAACTTCTGCAGCAGTAATGGCTTTAGTACATAAAAAAGAATATCTGGAAACGAGACTTGCTTCGTTACAAAATTTGAAGACGACTCTTAAAACTTTGCACCAAGAAGCAGGATTAGATATTGAGGAGGCTGAGGGAGCAGCTGAAGAAGATATCTGTGTGTGTGAAGATTTTTTCAAGCTTAGAATATTCAATCATTTATTGCCGTTAGAAGAACGAGAAAAATTGGTCACGCAACTTTGCTATTTATGGGATTTAGCAGTATTTGGAGATAGAAGCCATAAATCAATCATTTCTATTTTAAGTGCCGCAGAAATAAAAGAAGAGTTCTCAGATGATCTAGGTACTTTTTATATTGATGAACATAGCAGAAAAATCTATAAATTGCCTAACGATGAGACATTGTATCAGCCGAATGAGGTCAACGAGCTTGTTCCTCTTTCTGACGATGCAAATCACATCTTCTTCTTCGATGAATGTGGTCGCTATTATATCGATCAAAAAACGAGACAGAGAGTATATAAAGCCCATTTTGCTGCAAGTGAGTACATGATGGATACTACAGGAGTTTTGCTGAAAATTCAGGAGGAAAGAGATGGTGTCGTCTATTATTACGATAACTATGGTCGATATTACATTAATGAAGCAGGAAAAAACGTGTATCGCGATCCTGATTCTGTCAGTGAGTACGAAAATGATGGACTAGGAAACTTAGTTCGTATGCGTAGTCATTTGGATGTGTTTGAGCTATGCCCAGGTGATGCCAATGTCACTGAAGACTTTAGTTACCTAAAACAAGCCGTTGGTCCGGCATTGCGCGCTTGTATTGCTCAATGTATATTATACCAACCTGCAGATCCGATCAAATATTTATCAACTAGTTTGGTAAAATTTAGAGAAAATATAGAAATTAAAGAAAAGCGAGCTAGAGAGAAAGAAGCATTATTTGTAGAGAGAGAAATGATGAAGGAACAAGAACGGTTAGCAGCTGAAGCAGCCGCGAGGGAAGCGCTATTGCTTTTACAAGGTGGAAGTGAATGTAGTTATGATTCAAATCTAGTGAATTATACTGCAGAAGGCGCTGTCGCTGATGATATGACCGCTAGTTCAAAATAAAAAAGGTATCCTTTCTCATTAACTTTGTACTGCATTATTGTTTATTATGTTTATTTTTGTTTATTTGTAATGCATTACAAATTAAAGACGATTTAATTTTAGAGCATTATTAGTAAATACTTATTTAGTTATATTTATCAGAATGATGTTTTTATGTTTACCAGAAGGTTTTTGGTTATAAATTATAACACCTACTCGTATTACTGAAGTACATTAAATGCTTAATGAGAGCTTTTAAATTATTTCACGATAGGTAGGTATAATAAGTCGCCTGGATTTAAGAAACTCATCAAGAACAACACAGAACAGATTCTATGCAACAACATTTTCTATGATGGCCGCTAAAAATAGGATGGCGCAAACAGTGATAAGATTTTTTTTGTAATAAAATGATATCTTAAGTAGAGGTACTACCACAGAGGGAAATATACGAACAAAAATAAAGGAAAACGTTTCAATCCTGAATCGCAACCCCTGCGGATCCAAAATAAATATATGATTCCGAACTCCGCTGCACGCAGCAGTGCTGCCATTGTGGTGCTGCGCAGCAGTGCTGCTTGCCGAGCTGATTCCGAGTCGGGCGGCAGTGTTGCGCTGTTCGTGGTGATGCGCTGTTGCGTATTCATTCCTTTGCTTTGAGTTAACAAAATCTCGATTCATGACCTGCTTTTTATTTTATTTACATACCTAAATTGTTAAAAATTAAATTCATCTTTTTCACGTACCTAGGTATGATCGCTGCAGTGGCAGACGCGACACTACTAGTCTGTCGCGGCGGCAGTGGGTTGACACTGCCGTGCAGCAGTTCTGTCCTCCGCGTCATTGCTGCCGCGACATTGTTACGTAGCTCGGAATGGAATCTCATATTAACATAGAGACTAAATGTAGACCAGTAGTGCTGCAGCAACACTGCTGCATGCGGAGTTCGGAATCATAGCTTTAGGTGATCCATAAGGCGTGGCCATACATTGATCATATTTGCACAATGTAGCGTTTTGTGGGCCTGGACATCAATGCGTGGTTCAGTCTTTGGACACAAAGTTGGTAGGTATTAATGTCAGTGTAAAGTGATGTAACAGGCTGAGCTCACGGTGCGGTTTTCACCTACATAACCGCTGCGGTCAGTGGGCACGCGGCTTTTATAGAATGCAGAAAACAGATAATTTTGACATATTTTAACGACTTGTTTTACGCCCGCGGCTCGGCAAGCACGCATATGATTCAATGTTGATTTTTTTTTTTGGAGTCAATTTGGACGCAAAGTTCAAATATCTCTATTAAATTGGAATTTAAAAATGTGTGGACGCGGGGGCTGAGATACATATTCTACCACTATTGCAGTTTTATTGCATAGTAGCAACACCAATTTTAATATTACCTGTGACTATTTTGACTTTTGTCTGAACTGACACTGACTGAAGTGACAGCATGACAGCTGCTTTGTTGGTCGGCCATTCCAGTTGTGAATTTTACGAAATTATGATCAAGGATCGAGTTCCCTATTCCGTTGAATATTATTTTCTAGAGTAGCCGTGCTTACACCAGTTCTGAAATTCGAAACTGGAACTCGTTTCTATTCTCTATCTATAGTGAAATACGAATAACAAGCGATATTCTTAATTGTGGGCATTTGTAGCAAACTATAATGAGGTGAACACAGTAAAAACAATTTCTAGTGCCTCCGTCTTCCTACAATGATTAATCTTTTGATGCAAGGTTCTTTGATATAGTAAATTAGCATGAACGCAAGTGACGTATCGTGTATAGAGTGTTGTCATCACGTGCCGAGGGGTATGTGAAGGCTCGTGGTGAAGATTTGATCCGAGCCTATAGTGTGTCGCTAAAGGACGTTAATGGCATATTGCGAGGGTGCGTGATAGTGACTGGTCGCGATGAGTCCGAGACCGCCGCCGCCTCCGGGGCCCCCGCCGCCGCCTGGCCCGCCACCACCGCCCATGTTCGGAGGGTCCAGTAAAGGTGGTTCGTCGGATAACCGAGGTGCCTTGTTGAGCTCTATAAGACAGGGGGCTAAGTTGAAAAAGACTGTTACAGTGGATAAGAGTGGTCCCTACATACCTGGGAAAGTGTCTCCAGCTGGAAGTAGTTCCCCGTCGAGTGGCAATGGCACAAGGAGTGCTCCTCCACTGCAGAATGGGGGTGGAGGAGGTGGCCCTCCTGGACTCGGTGGGCTCTTTGCTGGTGGCATGCCCAAGCTGCGTGCGACTGGCAAGTTGGCAGGTGAATGTTAAGATATAAACAACAACCTACTTATTCTAATAAATGTCTAAAATGTTTAAGCTAATGTTGAACACCTTTGACATATTTTATTATGATAAACTTTATCAAGGTACATCAAGGTTTTGTTTTAAAAAAGACTGAAAGACTAGCTTATATCTAGGTGTGACATTTTTCATAAATTAGATATAAATTAATTGCTTTTTGTTAATAAACTGACTCTTAGTACCTAGTTGATAATATCTAATACCCATCAAGACTTATCCAATATGCATTATTTAGAGTTTGGGTATACTAGTCTAACTATGGGCACCTGCAATTCTTCAGGAACTGGTCATGTTTAGAGGTAAAGGTAACCTATGTATTGATCCAACATACAGATATAATCCATAACAGATTTCAGCAATAACAATTTCAAACAAATTTTTAAAATTTGTAATACTTATTTATTGAGATAAGTGTAGAGTTTGACTAAAGTGACTACAGCTATGGCTACTTGCAGGTCCAACGCCTAATGGGCAGATCAAGACTGACGCACCGCGGTTCCCGCCGCCGCAACCACAACCACCAAAAGTTTCCCCAGAGCGGATGCGACCAGCCATGACTTCACCAGTCGTCAGCGCTCTTTCAGCCGCGCTTGCGAAGCGAGATGCACCCACAGATATAAGAGAGGCAAGGGATTGCCCAAGAGAACCCATTCGAGAGCAATTGAGGGAACATCCCAGGCCGGTCATTAAGAGACAGCCTTCAGATAACCGAGCGAGAGGGCCTCCTCCACAACCACCTACACAGAAAGCCATGCCTTTGGTGAGTTTCATATCCTTTATTTACTTTTTATTTTCAGATTTGCTATTTCCTTTTCAGCTACCATCCTTATCTTTGTAAGTATTATCTGTTCTTTATCTTATCCAAAATAAATAGGCATGTATGTAGGTAGCCTTATGTCTTACGCATCACACACCCCAAAAGCAAAGGTTTTATTCACCCTTCCAAAAATTAGAAATTCTAATTTGCATTATAATAATATTTTAGTAGAATAACTTTCATGAATTGAATGATTTTTATCTTTAATCTTGAAATTTTAAAGTTAGTGCAAAGCACAGCATTGCTGTTTTGTATCTTGAACTAACAGATATTAATAGACTAACTATTTATCAGTATTATTAGTTGAGTCAGTTATTGAGTTAGTTTAGAAATATTATAATAAAATATTTGGGACACTAGCACACACCATTGTCTGACCCCAAACTAAGCAAAGCTTGTACTATGGCTGCCAGAGACTTAATATACATGCTTATATGGATAATTAACACCCAGACATAGGACAAACACAAATGTTCATCACATGAATGTTTGCCCTCGGTAGCAATCGAACCCACACCCTCTAGCTCAGAAGGCAGGTTCACTACCAACTGAGCCACCGAGGCAGTCAAAATAATAGAAGTAATATTTTTTCTTATCTATATCTCTATAATTATAATTTATCTAGGTTAATGTCAAAATGCATTGTGGTAATGTTGTGTTGCTAGGTGTGTGACTTGATGTTAGCAGCACTTAAGGTACTTGAAGACATGCTAAACAAATGGAAATCTGTTTTGTTTTCTGATTTGTAATGACTGATATGCAGGTACTTTACTACCAGAAGCACACTTGTATGCACTATTAATAACAGGTGATAAATAAATCGAAGGTTTTGTTAATAATAATGCGCCTATGGAATTCATAATCATTATGAAGTAGCTGCACAGTTATCCGCAATCCTGCGTAAACAATTACATATTTGTCTTTGGCTCTTTTTTCTTCCACTTCAAATGGGTGGGTGTAATTTTTGCACAGTGACAGTCTTCCCAGGCGACACTGGCTTTGACCTCGCAGCGCCAAAAGCCGATCGATGTTCGTTACTTGAATTTCTGCTTTCCGTGATACGATATAGGACTCACTCTTAAATGCTCTGCTTTTAGCCGTATCGGTGTTTTGTGGATCTAAGGAGCGATGGCAAAACCCTACTTAGAGTATAATCATAATGTATCCCATCGCATTTGCGGTCAGGCGATGGAATCAATATTAATATCCGTCGTTCGGGCCGCCGCTGCCTTCGACCTCGACGTGCAGTCAATAACCCTGCTCGTCAAATAACTAAATTGTTTATGCTTTAGTATCTCAATTTATTTTTACTCACAAACCTCGCTCGAAATTCACGATCGACTCCGTTTTTCGATTTAGGAAGATTAGCCGATCGGCCAGGTACGTTGGTCCGATCAGACTCGTACGGCTCTCGACAACTCAATCTACGAAGCGGATCAGAGCAGATTTGAGGAGGAGGATAAAGATTAGCTTTTTAGTTCAATTAATTTCTACTAAATGTCAATGAACATTTATTCTATGAAAGCGAATTCTATGGCAACACAAAAAAACATACCTAAAAGTACCGTTTGTTGATTAATGGAATAAAACCACAAACCTAACCCCATTCATTTTGGGGGCTGAGCTGCCCACGTCCGTAGGGGTGTACTCTATTCTGATTCCCTACACGTGGTCCCCGGGTAGTGCTAACCGGGTAGCAAATTCTGGTGGGAGGCTTCGGCCGTGGCTAGTTACCACCCACCGGACCAAGCCATGCCGTGAAATGACCTAGTCGTGTTTCGGGATGTAGTCCGGTTAACCGTTCGAAGACGGGTCTGAGCAGTAGCGCACTTGTAGCGCCTCACTCAACTGCCGTCTTTGTACTTCTTCACTCTACAAAACTTCAAGGCTAGAGTGAGTAAGTACCTTATAGGTCGTCGTGCTCCATCTTAGACCACAACGTCGCTTAACATCAGGCGAGTTGGTGGTCAAACGCCGACCTAATATAAATAAAAAAAAACATATCCTATCCCGCCAGACAGCCTATAGGATCCTCTTTTGCATTGTTATTTCTAGACATTCTCTCGTTATAGATGTATACTAGGCTCAGTGAGTCTGTCCTCCTCTCGTGAAATCGAACAAGAGAATCGACATATGACCTGTAAAGGAACACAGCCGGACGGATATACGAAAGCATTTTTGCTGAAGCCGAAACGGAGACGCTTTGCTTGCTGGCACTCGCTCGGCCCACAAGAGTATATAAGAGAGAATAACCAATTTATGTTTAAAAAACGACCCAATGCACATAATAAAATAAATATAGCCTTTGCTGCGCACTGACCCAAGGGCACAATATGAATAAAAATAACTTCGTAACCTAAGGGCACTAGGCGGGTCGTCAAAGGTGATAGCTTGCCATTAGAAATGCTTGGATAAAAGAACAGTATGTCGGGTATCTCTACGTAGTTTAAAACAAAATCAGCATTTAGCTTCTGTCCCTCTTTTGGCCTGTACATCCGCTTACTTCTCCTAAACCACGCAACGGATTTTGATACGATTTCACCATCAAATGAAATGACCTAGTCGTGTGTCGGGATGTAGTCCGATGTGACCGTGCCGAAGACGGGTCTGAGCAGTAGCGCACTTGTAGCGCCTCACTCAACTGCCGTCTTTGTACCTCTTCACTCTACAAAACTTCAAGGCTAGAGTGATTAAGTACCTTATAGGTCGTCGTGCTTCCATCTTAGACCACAACGTCGCTTAACATCAGGCGAGTTGGTGGTCAAACGCCGACCTATTCTACGTAAAAAAAAACAGATATTTTTTCCGTGACTTCCCCTTTTTTTTTTTTTTTTTCTTTTTTCACCTTGGGAAAATCCTTTATGGATACCACCAACAGCCCCGGGGCGGGCACAGAGTGGTTATGTGGGAATCCCGCCATTGACGGCCTACCCACTAAAAACCCAAGGGTGTTCCACCTCGACGCAGAATGTCGGGACAACGGGAACTACTCTCAGACACGACCGCGGCCCCGACAGCGCCAGCCCCTGCGGGCACCTCCTCGAGCCTACGCTCTTCCTCACCATGACGATGTATCGAACACTAAACACATCGTCATCATCCACCTCGGGGACCAACTCAGCCGATGGGCGCGAAACAGCACCCGTGTCTAACGCCCTTGGTCCCTATGCGACGGGTCAGGTAAGTGGCCCCGCCGCCTGCCACTTTGGCTGCAGAGGGCACTCAGAATGGAGCGCCGTTGCACCACATTCGAGTTCCCCCGCTGCCCCACCTCGACCGCACCACATTCACGTAGCCTCCTTTAAAACCTACGAAGGATCCCACCCAGCTAGCGGCCCTCAGCCACTCCAGCGGGGACACCGGGAGGTACCACCCCACAGCTAGCAGTCCTAAGCCACTCCAGCAGAGACTTCCCGACCCAAAGGATGTCTTCCACAGCTAGCGGTCCTAGGCCACTCCAGCGGGTGGCACACCGGGGCCCCCCTCAGCTAGCAGCCTCAAGCAGGCCACTCCAACGTGGTCCCCAACGAGGTCCTCCAGAGTCCTACGCGGAATGCAGGAACGGCCACGCCTCGTCCGCCTCTCACACCAGCCACGGAGGACAGTAAGAGTGGTGTAACACCACACCGTGCTCTTCTTCCTCAGCAGCCCCATCCCGTCGAGGCCGCGGCAGGCAGAGAAAAACGCCCTTCCTCCCGCGGTCTCCACCCCTCGACTGCAGTGCCACCCAATCCACACTGCAGCCCGCCTCAGTTACGGCAGTGCCTCAACCTACCTTGGCCGCTTTTTCTACAAAGGCTTTCAGGAGAAAGCCCCGAGAAAAGCGGCCCCACCTCGGATTCCTCTTGGCTTCACCGTGGCTGATCAGGCCACGGCTACTGAGCCCCCCCGCCACGACAAGGCGGGAACCCTCGGGGGAGTCCGTGACTTCCCCTAAAACAACTGCTTGGCACAACCAGTGGTGCCAAAGGGAACTATATTCACGTAAGGTTAATAGGTTCCGTGTGAAGCCGGGGCTGGTCTCTAGTTCACGTATAAAACCTATTCATATTGGTTCTCACCAAGAGGGCCATATTTCATGTACATTCACCCCCAATTAAAACACGGAAAGGTGATATTGCATCTCATAAAATAAAATTCATGGTTCATAAATGTAACATCTTAGTCTGGCTAAAAGATAAATTTTACTGCCTATTGGCTCGTTAAAGTATGTAAGTAAAGAAAGTTGACATCATAACTTTGTTGCTAAAGTTCCACCTCCCACTACTGATGCGAAGTTTAAAATCTGCTTGCACTGGGCAATTCGGGACTATGTAAATTTTTACAAAGGTGAAATCATTGTGATCAGTTCGCGGGGCCTTTTGTACTTAAATGCAGATAAGAATAAAGAATAGCAATGTTTTTCGGGTGTATGTACAATTGTACATCCTTACTAATATGAAAAAAAAATCTAACTGAAATTTTGAAAAAAATGAAAACTGACTCGGCAAAAAAAAAAATTCAACCTACTCACAAAATTTAAAGAAAATCGGTTAAGACATGTGACCTGTAGTCCCTGTAGAGGAAAACTTACAGAGATCCGGACAGAAATCCATACAGAATTCGGACATATACGAAAGCATTTTTGTCGAAGCTCAAGCAAGCTTTAGCAAGGAAGCTAAAGGCTTCGCTCGCTCTGTCGATTATAAAATCGAAAGTCTGTCTGTCTGTTTGTAGGCGGTTTTTTTAATGATTAAGTTCATAATTTTGCAATAGAAGCAATAGTTACCGATCATGTATACAAGTCTTAATAAAAACAACGTTCAGTCTTTCTGACATCACTTTCCATTCATCTATTGAAATAAGCACGAGCCGATTTGTAACTAACATTTCTCTTGACACAAGATTTACTGAACAATCTTGAATGAATCAAGAGAGTAAATTAATCTCGTCTAATATACAGTGTCATCTTTAAAAATCTAAAATCATATTTTATTACGCGCTCTTTGTCGATCGTCTCTAAAAAATGCGGTCAAGTTTTACAAGTAGGTACTTGAATTTTGTTCGCAAAAATAAATATTGAAATAATAATCTGATACGTTTGCCTACTAAAGTTAAAATCCTCAATTACAAAATTGATGATTATAAACACCGAAGTTTTAAACTTTAACGGAGCTGTGCGTGTTTCTTTTCTCTGTTACCTAGTAATTTTTGTCTGTTACCGTGGCAAAACATTTATTTTGACGACCTTTACACTAATACAATTTTGAAAATGCCATGCTGTAGGTGTGTAGGTATTATAATTATAAAAAAAAGGTTTATTCCCCGCTGTGCTGGTTTATACCACGGTTTCACCCGCGGTCCCACAGGAAGCGTAATTTTTTTTCGAGATAACGATAACCATATATTTAACCAGCTGCGCTCCGCGGTCAAAAAGTATCCTATGTGCTATTTTAGACTATAATCTATCTCTGTGCTAAATTTCATCCAGATCTGTTCAGCCGTTATGGCGTGAAAGAGTAACAAACATCCATCCATTCTTACAAACTTTTGCGTTTATAATACTAGTAGGAAGTAGGATAAAATTTCATGATGAGCAGTTGAGCAGTTGTGAAAGCTTACCAAACAAATACCTAAACAAACGAACAAACTCACTTTTACAGTTATAATATTTGTAGGATAGGGTTAGGAAGATTCCTATTTACCTACTACATTACCATTATACCACATCCACATTTTCCTCTCAATGTTATCCTGTCGAATTTGCTGTATAAAGAACTATTTACAGCCAAGGCCTAGAGACCGCCGCCCGCACATTATCCATTCGTAAAATTATCCTTAGCGGGGTGGTTGCACCACGTGCCAACTCCTCGTGCGTGGGGGATCCAGCCAAATCTGGCGGCCTGTTTATTTCGATAGCTTTACCTCACTTGGGTGATCGAAACACATGACGGTGTGTGGACGGAAATCGTGTTTTGAAGTTGTTTTTTTACGAATTTTATCTCAATGACGACTTGTTGAGTGGAATAAAGTATTTCAGTGAAGTATTGATTTTAGGGTTTGAGTCCATATTTTTATACCATTTTTTATGGGTTTAGCCTTATTGATGAAGTAGCTAAGCCCCGCAGTTTCACCCACGGTCACTCATAAGGCGTTTTTTTTCGGGATGTTACCCTACTATGTCCTTTTCTGTACCTCTGACGTGTCTGCATCATGATGATCTGTTGAGTAGTAAGAGAGTGAAAGCGTAACTAACAAACAAACGACCAAACAAACACTTTCGCTTTTATAATATTAGTTAGTATATGGAAAATGGAGTGAATGTTGAAATCGAAAACAGCTCTATAATAACTTGTTTTTTTTATTTGATAATTCTCGTGTAAATCCCTCGATAACTAATCATCTGGCATTGATTAGGTCATATTTTACTTTGTTTGTCTGTTGATAAATCAGCTAAGACGGCCTTCCAATAAAATTAGTTGGCACGCAATGACAAATTATTCAAATTCCATAACTCTACAAAAGACCATGAAATACTCGGTTTAATTACTGATTTACTGACGTAGTATAGGTATAGCGCCCGACTTCCCTTCTAGTATACATACATCTTATTCATAATACGCGCTTAAAAATCTCGTGAAATGATTTTAGTAAACATGTTTATTGATGACTCTATATACTTATTTGGTTGTATTGTCATGAATGTGACGAAATAGCAACGTAGCTATAACTGTTTATATAGTAAGGACTAGTATGGCCCACTTGGAGAAGATACGGAGTTAAGTTCTTAAACGCAGGGGTAATTAACTCAGAGTTAAATGTCACACTTATATTGTGTTAACTGAAGGTTAGCTTCTAACTCTTGGTGGCGCAAGACGATTTATCAGTTTATCTGAGCAGTTAACTCCGGCTTAAAAAGATATCCCGAGCTTATGGAAGTGACCATAATAGGGTTGGTATCATCTTTCTTCTCTTATCCTTAACTTAGTAATCGAATTTTGCTTTCATTTTTCTGACCCTGGATTCTAGCCAAGCTGCATTGGCTTTTAAGCAATTATATTACTACAGTGGTTAACCCTCAAATGCTCAAAGCGCTGATTGGACAAGTTGAGAATAAGATAATGTGACATGACTATAGTTCGTAACTTGACCAATCAGCCCTTTAGCGTTAGCGGTAGTAAAAATAGAATCGCCTGCAGCCCAGAGTCGTCTACTACCAGAAATCTGGCTCTTCTCGAGAATCTGCAATCGTAGCTAGGATTTCTACAATATTTCCGAAATAGGCATAAAATTGAGTTAAGAACTAAGTTCATAACTCATTTACTTAATTTCAGTACGAAACTGGGAAAATACAACTATTAACTTTCAGTTAGAATCACATAGGGCCACAGGCCTAATACTTAACGCTAACTTGCTAAATCTAAACCAGCTAAAAATATATCGGTCTTTGTTATTGCAATGTATTAGGCAAGGACGTCAATACTTTTGACTAAATAGTTTGGATTGATCAACTTATAGTTCTGAATTGGGCCTCATAGCTTTAAGAAAACTTGTCTTGGCCTCAAAGGAAAGAAGAGCCCATTTTCCAAATATACCTATTATTGTTTTCAAACATTACATAGATATAAGTACATAATAATTAGTTTTTATCACGATAACAGTGGATAAGATTAGTTAACAGGCAAACAAGCTTGCTTGTTACATTTAATTGGATTGTGAACAAAAATTGAAGACAATCCGCTTTCAAACCGAAAACAGCAAAATGCGTGAGATTTTTTGAAGACCGTCACATTGAAGTCCTATGAGATATTGAGTCTTAATTGAAATGTATCTATTAGCTACAAGTTTGAAAACTAATTAAAAAGTTAAGAGTGGTTTTTACAGGCTTAATTGAATGTTTTTGAAAGTTCATTCGATTTTAAACGTCCGCATTTCTTTCTAAGAAGTAAGACCATTCATGCCGAAACAAAGATTGCGGACCGCTTAGTCACTTTGTCATGTATTTCGCAGTAATACTGCAACAGATTAGAGCTAACCGTTATCAGCACTCACGTAATTCTGACTGTTTTACTGATTTCGTGGCAGTTTTTGGAACTAACTGATGCTACACAGAGTATGTATAAAAATGGCACAGATTATATAAACGTTCTTTGAAAACACAGTGGCGCCGCGCCGTGGCAAAATGGCGAACGGCGTGGTATTACTTTTAGGCAAGTATAGAAAAGTACCTAACTACCTAATTATATCTGCAGAATTTGTATAGCACGGTACTTATCAATGCGTCGTAGATTTCGCTAACAGCTCGCAGATTATTATCGATTGGAAATTTGCAACATTTTACTGTCTAAAATGGAAGAGGAAAAACTGGAAAGCGAATCCGGTAATATAGAAGTTAGGAAAACCAGAAGGAATTTTCAAAATGACATCAACGATACTGATTCGGAAGATAACCAAGTTAAGGTCATTGAAAACGAAGACGTGGAAATCGGGAATCAAAATATAGAAAGCGAAATCCAAAATAAAGATAGCAAAGTCGAAAACACTGATGACGAAACTGAAAATATAGAAAAAGAACAATATGAGTCCGAAAACGTAGAAATAAAAACCGGAAATTACGAAATTGAATATCAAGACTCTGAAAACGATTCAGAAAATATCAAAGAATACCAAAATTCTGGCAGCGACAAAGAAAGTGTAGAGAACGAAGACGAAGAAGAATATAAAAATATAGACGAAGAATCCAACACTGTAGACGACGAGGAAGAGACAGTTGAAATCGATTATAAAAGTAAAGGAAAAAGGCGCCAAAACTTTGACGAAGAATCTGAAAGTATAGACAGCGAAAACCAAAACACAGATGGAGATCACGAAATTATAGTGAACAATGAATCCAAAAATGTTGAAGAGAATTGTTGTGACTATGAAGTGAATGAAAACGAAAATGACGACTTTGAGGTTCAACATTGGTTCAGAGCACGGGTGAGCGATTATCTATTATTATCTATGACACTTAACATGGTGTTATCAATTATTATCTTTTGTTAGCTCGATGGAACTTTGTTACAAATCCGTAGAGGGCGCTTTGTCTAAACATTGCCATGAATGATAGTAAATAGAGTTACTGCGATTTCGCTTTACTATAAAATAATAAACTAACAACTCCAAAGACTTTAGCTTTGGTTTCAATTTGCATATATTAAAATTAAATAGCATAATTTGATTTTAACGATGATTTCTAGCTTTTTTTTTTCTCGCCAGCTATACCTACCTACAGTTGTTTTTCAGATCTTGACCCAGTTTTAATGGTCGCTGAGATCTGCCAGGCTCGTTAGACTATGCATACCTACTATGTAAAAAGAACCATTACACATTTTAAACGCGTTAAGCACTTCGGTAGCCTCATGACTAAACATGACTGATTTATTCCTACCGACATACATAACCTACTCCATTCGAAGCAAGGGAAAAATATGCACTATTTGTTTATGAATAGTGTAAACTATTTCTGAAGGGAGGGTATTCAAAACAACCTTAATGTAAATGTAAAACACTAATACTTCTAATAATCCAAACCATGTACAATATGTGGGTAACTTCAGTATGAATCGAATGGACACCAAGACCAATACGACAGAAAGACACCAAAGAAAAATAATACGAGATCCGTCCTCTTCCGTGCTCCAGCCAAAAGTGCCGGTTGGCGGGGCGGGCGACTCAGGCGCTATCCCACTGACATTCCTTTGACAGTTCGCTCGGAAAACGTCACACAGCAGAGCAAAGACTGCATTTTTTTGTATGTGTTGCCAACAATAGTTGCATCCCGAGGTCACCCGTGAGCCGTGATTAAAAAGTAGCTACTGTGTTAATCCGGGGTATATAAGCTAGCATACTTGATTTTATTTAAATCTGTCCATCTGTTTGAGTGTGAAGAAGTAAAACAAACACACATACTTTCACATTTATCGGCTGAGCGAGCGTTAGTGAGCGAAGTGTCTATGCTTCAGCTTCGACAAAAATACCTTCGTATGTCCTAATTCTGTCTGGATTTCTGTCCGGATTTCTGTATTCGTCTACAGTGGCCTTATTCGGAGATTTGAGATTTTCATCTCACATTTTTTGTCCTTGTTGCTCTCGTTTGAAACGTCATAGGTGTGAGAGTGACCAATATAAAATCTCATCTCATCTCACGCGCAGGAATAGCCCCCCAGGTCGAATTTGTCAACCGATTCTCTTGAAACTTTGTGAGTAGGTTCGATAATTGTATAGATTTTTCTGAATAGTTTTTGAAAAAAAATTAAAATGGATAATATGATGTGGTAGATTTGTAATTTTTATTTTCGCAATTGGCATCTATTGCAATTGCAATCAGTAGTCGGTACACTGCGAGCTTTTATTATCACCAGTAAAAACGAATTCAAATCCTTTCGAGATAGGGGTTAGATTAGAATTAGAAGCCAATGTCATCGGAACAGTTCCGTGATAAAACAGATAAGACAGCGTTAAGAATGAACTATGCAAGATTTTATCCGATAAACAATACGGTCTTTATCTCAATTGACTTAGAATATCTACGTATAGATTCGACAGTTTGCCTCCTTGTCAGGTTACATTCGGTTTGACGTACAGACCTAAAATTTTGTGAATACAGTATTGAATCAGTGCACGAGTCAATTTTTCACGGACTCTGTGACTTCTGTGAGGTAATTTATGTTATACATAACAGTCTTCTACGTCCCACTGCAGGGACACCGACCTACTCTACGTCGAAGGTGATTGAGCCGTTGGTTGTCCACCGCGCTGGCTCAGTTCGTGCTGTAGGATGTCACATCTCTTTCGAATTATTAATTCTAGGACATGTCGGTTTTCTCACGTTGTTTTCCTTCACCGTAAAAGCACGTGTCAAGTTTAAATGCACATAAACTTTTCTACGAGGAAAGTTTATTGGCGTACGGCAGACACGAACCCAGGACTTCCGGATTGGAAGCTCACTCCGCCAACACGGCTCTATAAATATTAACCTTTTCTGAATAATACTTATAATATTATGATATTTTTGTCCTGTTAATTGCAAGCATATCTTTCTTTTTAGAATTTATCTACAATCTCATTATACATTTTTCTAATTTTAAACTGTGTGTTACGGTTTATATTGTTTGTTACGTAAACTATTTAGTATTAATCTCTGCGCAAACATAATACGAGTTTTAGAAAGCGCCTTCTGTTGTCATAAGCATCAGACAGTGAAATGGCTTACGGTCAAGCTAACTGCTTAACACCAGTTAGGCAGTTAGCCGGTCGTCTATAAACTTAGTCAAAATCATTGAGTTATATTACTACGTACAAGAGAAGCTATCTTAAGGCCCGGTATTACACAAAACAAGTTTTTTTTGCGCCTAGTTTGATATGAAGAATTGTGATGTTCAGGTGCAAAAAATACAGCTGGTAGAAAAAACAATCAAATCAGTTTAACCGAAGTAAAATTTTGAAAATCATTCTCATTGTGCAAAAAAAAAAACACAAAAAGTATATTCTTAAAAAAACTGTTTGCGCGTTAATATTTTTTTTCGATTAATAAATAGCCAGATTAGTTCTCTAAAGTTTAACTGAGTAACTATTTGAGTCCTTGTTACGATTAATACCATTTAAAACGGATATACCATTTTTCACCGATGATGTATTTCTGATAACGCTATAACTATTAATAAAATACTAAAAAACAGAATAAAATAATTATTATTATTAAGGCTCCCATACAGAAAACGCGAGAATATTGCCGTTTTTATAGATAATGGTACGGAACACTTCGTGCGCGAATCCGACTCGCACTTTGCCGATTTTAATAAATTAAAAAATCTTTTTGATTTTGAAAAATTGATAACTTTTGAGCTAATACTGTACTTGACGGTTATTCTTAACTCATATTAGTTTTCATACTTTTCTCATGGACGGAAAATTTGGTATATTTTTTTTTTATTGTTGTTCTAACTCTCTGTCTAAGAGGAAGGTATGAAAACTAAACTAATGAATGAGTTTCAAATCACCGTTACATTAATAGCTAATAAGTTATCAGAGAACATTTTACAATTGCACACGCAGTCATTTTTTATTATTAAAATGCTGAATTGTGTGAGCGGGAAAGCCAAAACAACCGATAAAGCTGTTAAGGAAAGGTAGTATTTTTTAATAACTAACGTTCATTATCATAAGTGTATTTCCCAATTCAAGAAAGTCATTTGATTTAAAAGGTCATGCTCCATTTTGTTAAGAACTTAACTAAAGTTTGCTGCAGCGCTGGAGCAATAATTACTTGAATTATTAGTGCGAAATCGTAGCATACATAAGGGCGCATATCTGATGCGTTTAAACGGTTTTTTCGTTTAAACTCAAACACGTTTTGGGCATTCGAGAGCTAGCAAGCAACTAAGTAAAGTAAGGCCATTGGCCGGATGGTGCAATTGAACGGAACACAGTAGTGATGTGCGGTGTCTTCTCTATGTAGTAGTAATAGAACTCAATGATAGAAACTAGCTGGACTATAATAAAACACTCCATGTCAAATGAAAACACTGTACTGTCCTTATAGTTTTTATGATAGGTTCCAATCGCTCCTGCGAGTTTGCAGACTCGGGCAGTCTTGAATACAAATCAGCTAAGTAAGTATTGCAACAGATGTCTCTGCCGCCTAAATTTTAATGGCTTATGTGACGACTACTATGTAGGTAGGTTGGCTTGGCTATGAACAATGAGATTGAGACGATTAATTTTTTTTTTCATTTTTGCCTAAAAACAATTTTTTAAAGCGCCAAATTAGAAACCATAAAATGTAAATTCAAAGTAATGTTTAATGTACTTAATGTGTTTTCCATTACGAAATTTCAACGCAGTGAATCTACAAAAATTACGAAAATGTGCCAAAGGGTTTGGTCAGACATTTGGCAACTACCTTTTTGCAATAACTACAGTTTAATCTGTGACATTGCTACACAAATGAAGAAGACCTTATAAGTTCGAAACGTTAGTTGTGAATGAAATTCTTACAAATGTTTAACATTTTTATATGCAACATCCGTTGGATTAAAATAATGCGAGTATTATGATAGGCCTAATCGTATATTTACTTAATTGTTATGGCATAGGCACAAAAACCGTGGAAACACTGAATAATTTATTTTTACTTGAATTGAATACATAGGAAGTAGATTCACTCATATTATTGTCTTATCTGTTTTATCATGAGCTTTACAAGCCTCAATATTTATTTTAATGATTAGACGAAAATTAGTGTTTAACATTCCATTTTTCTATTTTATCTATTACTCGCTGTGCCCTCCGATTTAACCTGCTCTTTTTAGGGTTCCGTATCAAAATGGTAAAAAGGAATGATGACTTCGATGTCTATATGTCACCGCCGTATTTTTTTTTCAGAATAAAAGTATACTACGTCCATTTGTCCACATTGCCCATGTCAAATATATAATTATGTCCTTATGACGTCCATCAAGGTCGTTTTTTTTGTCATAAGACACTTTCACACGTTAGTGTGATTCACATCGTGCATTAAATTAATAATTCAATGTAGGTAGTAATTTCGCCATTTACGCCAGATACCTGTAAAGGGTATTATAAAACCGCGGTTAGTACGTAATCCCATGAATACTATAAAAATTGTAAATATACAATCTACGAGATTAGTCACACAGCACGACGCACGGCAGGTAGGTACTAACCTCAGCACGACATTGAATCTCAATGAATGAATCATTTCCAAGATTGTTGTCACTTTTAAATGTACCCATGACTTTATTTACAGACCAAGAAAGTGTCACCATTTTCTCATAACATTTTACTGCTTCAACTGAGTATTGCAGCAAGAAGTATGGGAGTGTTGATGGTTTCATCATTATAGTCTTGCATTGTATAAATTATCGCAGCATCAGTGATCTGTGTTTACTATCATTAGCTATGATATGAACATAGCTATTATTCCAGACGCAACCTAATTTGATTGTTCTAGTTGAGATACACAACGTTTGCAGTAGATATTAGAGGATCAACCATGTACGTAATTGAGTTTAGCTCTAGCTAGGTGAACAAGTTACATCGTCGCCCGTAACGTTGCTTTAAGCTATTAGTAGCTCAGAATACACTAGAATCTGTGGTTTTATAGCAAGAAATGCAGGAAGGAAGAAGACACAACAAACAAAATTAGATGCTTAAAATAATATGACTTCTTGACGTCAAAGCGATTCTTCTTATTGAGAATGACGCAGAATAAACTCGTAATCTTTGCACTTTTGAACAACGGCTCTCGTATTTTCCCCGACTAAAAGCTGGAACAAACAGGATCCCAAGTTCCTTTGTTTCACGGTATATTTACTTATTCATTCTACGAAAGATTGTGCTTCTCAATTTGCCATTTGGGAGGTTCACGACAGGAAAACAAGATCTTTTAAACATCTGCCTTAAATTACCGACTGAATATTGGAGCTAGTAAAACGGGATTTGTTGAATTATTTTTAATTCACAAAAAAACACATCTGTCCAAAACAGGTGGCGCGTTAGAGTTATAAAAGGTGTACATCAACAGGTAGTTTTAAGTCGAAGCCGAACCACAGAATAATAATAAGTAGCGTTTTTAATCCAGAATGTTTTCTCCCGTCTCTTTAGGCTTTGGGTAAATTTGTTCGCCCCCTGTCACATTTGGGACTGAATATCATCCAGCGAAGTGTGGGTGTTGTACACCTCTGCCAGCCCCCTCGGGGGAAAGACGTGATGATGATATGGGTAATTTTGAATTTCGAATATGACAATTCTTACAAGAGAGGCTACCTGATAACTATTTGATGACTGATAATTTTGCGTTAGCAAAAATAGAGCTTAAGACCGACACTACTGGGTGGACGCTCAGTCAGGTCTCAGCTTAGTCTTCAACTTTCCTCACTATCTACCATTTTCTTCAAATATTTTCATACCTGACCATACTTACTCTCAAAGTTAATTGCGCGCAGTCGTAGTTAATTTATATTCTCTAGAAATGTACATTCACCAAAAATAAACATAGCTTTCCATTACATAAGAGACTTAACATGCGGAGTTCGGAGACGCCGTTTAAGGCGATGGTTAATGTTATCGCGTATTGGTGGAACAGATTGGCTGGATCTTGCATAATCTGTTAATGACTCGTTCACCTTACTCTAGTAGAGGCGTCGGCTTCTGTCTGTTATCACAGATCGAAGTCTTGCTTTCAATATTATGTCTTGGGTTCTGTATTGATGATTATTGATCACTATTGAAAATTAATCGATAAGAATATTTTTGATGTACTTCTTAGATGATTTTATAGAGTTAGGTAAGATACGAAATTAGAATGTTTTAATTTTGACTTATTTGCAATGACTTTTCATCTAATATAGATGGAAACAGATTGTACGTAATAAGGAGCGTTCTGTGATCGATGAAATCGAAATTCAAATCACGAGTATATTGTTGTTAAACGCATTTACAAGGCAAAGGTTGTCATTCAGTTTGCAACATCGGGTCCGAAAGCTTTTCGAATGCATGCACGAATAATGATTCAACACCATTACCACATAAAGACCCAGAACCACACATCCAATATAGTTTTCCCTCAAAGCCTTCCATAAGGAACAGATTTGAGTCATCAAAGTGATTCACGATGACCTCGTGTCATGATTGACATTGCTGACTCACAGGGAAACTCGACTTGTGTCAATGTCACTAAATATCACTACGCCATCGTTTGAAAACGATATAACCGTAATGTTTTCTTTCGTATAAAACACTAGCTACACCCCGCGGTTAAAAAGTTTCCTATATGCTATTCTATACTATCTATCTCTGTGCCAAATTTCATCCAGATCTGTTCAGCCGTTATGGCGTGAAAGTGTAACAAACATCCATCCATCCATTCTTAGAAACTTTTGCGTTCATAATATTAGTAGGATGAGACTCATAGAATTTAACATGTTGAAAACTCTAATATCCTGTCTAGATTATTGTCTGTGCTGAAACCCCAGCTCTCCCAACTCTGGAAGTATTTTCTGTGGCACTGTTCTAAAGTTTGCTTCCGCTTTAATGGCATGGTTTTCAAACTCAACCCGCTAGATCATTACTCTGATTTGTTGACACGATTACTCACTTGACACTCCCACGGAATTAGTCATCTTGTGATAATAATTATCACTGCCAATGCTGTTTGACCACATTAAGTGCCTACCGCAGAATACTCAAGTCTATAGTGCGAACCATTGTTTTGCAATCTTGGCAGGTGGTTTTTGTTTCGTTTACCTCTAGAATTTTAGGTAGATTTATAATAATAATAATAAATTCGGGACATTTTTACACACGGTCGCCTGCCCCTAAACTAAGCAAAACTTGTACTATGGCTGCCAGAGACTGATATATACATATATGTTTTTAAATGCATACATAAATATATATTAATACCCAGACATAGAACAAACACAAATGTTCATCACATGAATGTTTGCCCGAGGTGGGAATCGAACCCACACCCTCTTGCTTAGAAGGCAGGTTCAATACCAACTGAGCCTCAGAGGAAGTCAAAATTTAAAATTTCAAAATTGTCAAAATGACAAAATTTCCTATATCCTCCCTTACTGTTGATGGCAAAATTGTCCCAAAACCCAAAAGGCCGGTAGCAAAGTTAAAAAAAAACTGGGTATCTTCTTTGTCAGTTTTAGGATTTTACCACCCTCTACAATCTATCCCTACTTAACATCACCCTCAGCCTTACTAACATTATAAATGTACAAATACAAATGAGTTTGTTCGTTTGTTTATTTGTTAGTTACGCTTTAAACTACTCAACCGATCGTCATGAAATTCTGCGTACACGTTGTCTCGGGTACAGAGCAGGACATAGGGTACTTTCTTATCCCGAAATAATCAATGGGTCCGTAGTGTAGGAACGCGTGGCGCAGCTAATTTCCAAATGAATTGTCATTTGTATTTCCCCACTTTATTTTCGTCTATACATGCCTATTTAGTTGTATTATCGTTGGTATGAGTAACAATAGCATTACATTGGTATGTGGTAGGTAATTCAGTACTACCTACTTTGGAAACCGTTTCCATTAAGGTAAGCAAGCGCGCCTTATTAGTTGAAATAGAGCCTCCTTTATGGCGGCTTTCATCACGCTCCATAACAAGTTAACCAGTAGCAAATCGCAAGCAAGTGCGTATGGGCCGAGTGGCCGAGAATTTCTAGGCCGCTCGAAGGCCTCTAACATGGCGTTATGATTGTTGGTATAGAACAAACAACTGGGGCCTACAGTTTAACGTGTCATCCGGGCAACGGTAGCGTTCAGTTAATATACGCCATGCATAATAAATGCCACCCGCGGTCCCATCCAGTAGCTATATTTAGCTTCAGCAAAAATTCTAAGTACGTAGATAGGTAGGTAAATGTTTTCACTTGGGTGAGGTAATGCTAATTGTGTTAATTACATCCAAGTTCTATTGCAGCACGGAAGGAAACCAACATTGAAAAACAGCTCATCGAGGTTATTAACGCGCAAAACCTCTAGGATAATTTTGTATTAAACACAATTGATTTCAATTATGTTATACAGGTTGTTTTTTTATTTAAACAAATGATATACTCGTATTCTAGGATATTATTGAACTCATCAATTACCAACAGATACCCAATTAAAATCAGCTGTTTAGTTTAATTTTGTCGAAGTTGAATGAAATTTCTCTGTGGAACAGCTGTTTTTTTTTCGTGATAACATGTTGGTTCTATATAACTCTAGACTAATAATAGCTCTCTAATAGAGCTGTAGACCGGCCGCCGTGTGTCCTTATTTATAGGTCGCATTTCTCAACCGATTCTCGTGAAGTTTTGTGAGTAGATTCGACAATTATAGATTTTTAATAAAAAATTCCAAAAAACTGCCTTGACAAAAAAAATACTATATAATTATCGAACCTACTCACAAAATTTCAAGAGAATCGGTTGAGTAATGCGACCTGTAGAGGAAGACAGAGATCCGAACATGCAAAAATCGGACATGCGAAAGCATTTTTGTCGAAGCTCAAGCAGAGACGCTTGGCTTCGCTCGCTTACGACCGCTCGGTTAAAAAGTTAGTCATATTAATGAGTACAATGAAATCCTTACTCAAACCAAAAACAAATACCAAAAAAGGCATTTAGGTAATCAACCATCAATCCTTATTATTGTGTTTATTTATAAATGCTATTGTATAAACCGAAATTTGCTATTGACGCATTTGATTGTGTTTATAATACATAAATAATTGTAAACACCATTCAGGAAAACAACATCTGTTGTTATTTTCCTGAATAGTGATGATATTCCTATGCTATAGGTGTCTTGTCCAAACTGAAAGACAAACTAGGTACCTACCGGGGATTGTTCTTCTATTTTGTACTAGTGCCCTTTGTGCCCCGCGGCGTTACCCGCTGTTATTTTAGTGTTTTATCCAAAATCGCGAGTTTTATCCAAATCCGTTGATCCGTTTGAGCGTGAAGAAGTAACAAACAAACACAAATTTTCGCCTTTATAATAGAAGTTGGATGAGACAATTTTGATCAGTTTTAATTGTATTTTCCAGTAGGAAATAATATAGTGAAATGTTAGTAGGAATGTTTGTAGGAAAAATATGCTATTGAATGCCCCACCCTTAAAATTGTCTTACGTAATGAAAGGTTGGGTCCAAATGTAGTATATTGGTGTCATAATTGTCTTGGGAGTTGTCGCCCTCATCGATAAACAAAACAAGTTTTGGGGCCAGGGGGAGAAGTCTTGATGTTTGCTGGTCGCTACCATTACTCATCGATTGATTTAGTCGTTAAAATCTGTTTCTTCATCTCTATCTGCACCTGCTCTATCGCCCTGTATAACCTACTATTTCATCTGTCCGTGTCTTCGCTCGCGTTTTAAAGACTATTGCACTCAGTGATTCAACAATAATAAAAATTATGAATAAACTAATACCATACACAAACATGGGAAGCTCCCCACTAGAATTCCCTGTGTTGGGGATGCCATGGAACACACCTAAAGACAACTATTAAAATTCCAGACTCAGAACAGGTATATAAATTAATCATCCTAACACCTGCATGACCGGGAAACGAACCCAGGACCTCCTGCTTATGAAGCAGTCCAACTCCGTCGACTCTAGGATTGATTCGAGTCGACTGAGTATCTACCTATTAGTAAATTATTTTTAAGCTCAGACCAGCTCGGCTATTCCTAAAACTCGAGATATTTTCTGATGTTTGTCTCTCTCCTTTGAAAAGTCATAGGAGTGAAAGTAACCAGATCTCATCTCATGCGTCAAGAATTAGCGGCCAGAGTGCTTAGTGTGAGTTTTTCTTACTTTTCGATAAAGCGCCACCTAGTGGGAGTAATGAGAAACCGCAATCGTGAGTGCGAGTTTTTTGTTTACTGCCAACATCGACATGAAAAATTTACTTTTTCACGGTGAATTTACGCGAATCGAGTGACAAGCTCGATTGGCACTCACACTCGCTCGTTTTCGATTGTCGATCCGTGTGACGTAAACTCGTTTACGCTGTAGTAAAGTTATTCGATTTACTTTGAGCAACTCACACTACGCACTCAGTAGTACCGAAGATTACCTCTTGCACACTTTTACCTATTTATAATATTAGTATAGATTTCGTTATGAATTTGGCTCCATTTAAAATGAGTACTGGTTTATTTTCAGAGTTCATCAGACTCTGTGCTGACGCGGGGCTCGATATCAGAGCGCATCAACAGTCTTCAGCAAGCGAGCGCGGAGCCGCCGCCGCCGCCACATGGCGCGGGCAACACGCTGCAGCGCAACAAGAGCGCGCTGCACTCCACCTCGCAAGGGAACCTTGGTACGAAATACTCACGATACAACTGCAGTTGTGGCTTTGTGTCAAAAATTGTACCCATATGAAACAGAAAAGCTGGGATTTTGACTTTGACTTTAAAAACCAAAAAGGTGGAGTCGCAAATTTTGCGAAACGCGACTTTTCGTGTTCTCTACAAAACTCTACTTGTAGTTTCAGTACATTATCCACCATTTTATTAAAATGAGAAAAGGCAAGGGATTCATAATGATAATCATCATTGTGACAAAACTAGAGAGACCCAATTTTACTTGACACTTGCAAATGTACAAGACGTGCGACGTGAAACTCCCCCGAATGGGGGGAATAAAACAGGAAAGCTTTCACTCATGAAAAGTTTCCATAACTAGGCTGTTGAATACAGAACAAAACAAGCTTAGTTCAACAGCTTAAAATCGAACTAGGAAACGATTTTCATAATTAAACTAGAACAAGCATAAATAATTGTATAGCATTGCCAGCCAATTCAAAGCTCTGACAACGTAAGCTCTTTTCCAGCCTAAACTTCCAAACTAAACCGTAAACATTCTCCCCGCAGGTGGTAGCATGACCTCTCTCTCGTCAGCGCCGCCGACGCCCACGCCGTCCTCGTCCCTCTCGACGTCCGACCTCTCGGAGCGGCCGCGCCTGTCTCACGGGAAGCCCAACCTGGCGCCGAAGCCTCCGACCAACGGCCCCCCGGACAATAGGCCTTCGCCCCCGCCCAAGAAACTGATCACGAACGGGAAGGGAGCCTCTAGAACGCAAAGCATGAGGGCGCCTAGGTAAGAACTTCAAGCCGGAATCGCCGTTTGTATCTTTCTTCACGCCTTACTCCCGAAGGGGCTGGCTGGGTATTACAACATCAAATAAGTCATTACGTATCAAATAAGACAGAGGGCGAGCCTGTCGCCATACACCGGGCTCCAGTTATGTAGCAGATGAAGTATTGGTCAAAAAACAACCCATATACTCGTAGGAACACTTTCGCGGGCGTTCGTGGCAAAAGTCTGGTTTCAACTTTAGTGCTAAAGTAACTGTATTTCCTTTTTAATCTACTTAAAAAAAGAGGAGGATCTTAATTCGTCAATTTTTTTATCTCGGTCATTATGTTCATACCTTTGATCAGATGTATATCAAATCGAAGTCTAAGAGCATAAGCGTAAGCATTATCGTGTCTATCGCCCACAAATACAAATAAGGGCCGATGATGCGCTACTTTGGAATTCTTACCGAATAAAGCGTATCTTATCTAATTATACCGCATGAGGAAACTACAAAATTATATTAGTGGTTTGTCATGTCCGCCAATAACCTACTTGGACGTAGGCCATTTTGACTGTATTAGTAGCAGAACCAAAAAGTCAAACACGCAAAATGTTAAGGGACTCTCCAAGTTTTTACAAATTAACAAATACACACCCTTGCAAATTTTACGCAGATTAGACTTTTTACAATATTGACTGTATTAGGATTGGAATATCATCCGCCGAAGTGTGGGCGTTGTAATACACCTAAAAAAACAAAAAGGCCTCCCTATAACTTTTTTTTATTTTTGACAGTCCCCTAAAGTTCCAGTTCCATATAAAATGGTGTCAATAGAATAAAAAAGTAGGGTGAATAGAGACAAAACTACGACTATTTTTAAAGTTGAAGATCCAGACAATATGTCAATAAGAAAATTTACCAAATTGTAGGTTATTTTAGAATAATCGATATTTTGATTAAAATATGTTTTGTTTAAATACAACAATCGTCAAGCCGTGTCAGAGGCCATCGGGTGACCTAGAAACTCTGACATCAGGGTTAGCCATTCGGCCTATGTGTACTTGCTTGCTTCATTAAACAATATTTCAAAAGTCTACAAAATTTACGATAAATATATGGTTCTTAGTTTCGTTTCTTCACACCCCGCCGTTTTTATTCACCCCGTTTTACCTGGGACCCTATTCGGAGATTTGAGATTTTCATCTCACTTTTTATCGTCCTTGTTGCTCTCGTTTGAAACGTCATAGGTGTGAGAGTGACCAAGATAGATAAAATCTCATCTCATCTCACGAGCAGGAATAGCCCCCCTGGTACCTATATTCTGGAGGTGCTGTCGAACTATCAAGATGTGAAATAGGCTAATGTTGTTCGGCGTGTTGCAGGTCTCCGCCCGTGACGCCGCCGTCCCCGGGCGCGGGCCGGCCCTTCCCGCCGCCCGCGCCGGCGCCGCCCATACCCATCGGCACCAAGAACCCCGCCTCGCACTTTGGTAATTTAACTTTTAACCCTGCTTAATAGTGGTCTTTCCGGCCATTTCTTTTTTTTTTTACAACAGATTGCATGCGTTTGACCACTGACTCGCCTGATGGGAAGCCAGGACGAAGGAGGAAGGAAGCGATACCTATTCACTTTACTCTTAAACAACACTTCCTATTGCAATTTTAAACATTCATTTTAGTAGTACATAGGGTAACATGTCTCAATTAGTTTTACCCTTACCTTGAGTTTTGATGGTTACGATAACTTTTTTCGTTTTGGTTTGGCTCGGCTCCATACATTACAATTAGGGATTGCAATCCAGCGGCGTTTTCAATCCAGCGGAATTTTTGCTGGATTGACCTGAATCCAGCTGGATCCAGCGCGGATCCAGCAAAACGTGGAACGAAAATAAAAAGACGACATTTTTAAGACTTTTTTTATTAATTTGTACTTCTTACGATAATCTTTGAAATCTTCCACTCATTTGGTGATATCTTATATTAATTTGCTTTGGTTTTTTAATAATAATGAATAATGAATATAAGGTTATATGTTTGTTATTTAATATTATGTTGATTATTTTTTTGATTTCAAAATAATCAACATAAAATTAAATAACAAACATATAACCTTATATTCACATAACATTTAAGATAATGTTTCTAAGTAAGCACTATCTTATTAATTACGCTTATGTTTAATGATAGGACGGCAGATCAGTAGCAATAAGTCTCACAAATTCTTTTAAAATTAACTTAATTAACATTCTTTTAAAAAAGGACCGTAACAATAACACTATTTTAATTTTCAATAGTATTTTTGTATCAAACAAAAAAAGCTCCTTCTCTCTTTTAAGTTCTATCTCAAGCTCTAGCTCTAAAGTAATTTTAACGGGTTCTGCGTCATCATCTACACGATCTTCTTCTATCTCCATGGTATCTTCTTGCACCGGCTCTACAATATATTGTTTATTTAGTCGTTTTAACAATGTTTTTATCTCCTGATATGGTGACAGAACGGCAACGTTGCCGCGCCGATTCGAAAATGGCGGCAACTCAAAACTAAACAATAGAAATTGATACGTTTGCGGATCCGCATCGCTGGATCAAGATGTATGCTGGATCCAGCATGTTTAAAAAGGCGCTGGATCCAGCTGGATTGCTGTATGCTGGATCCAGCAATTGCAATCCCTAATTACAATAAAGCGCTCGTGACGGAAACATTCAGGAACTAAGTTGATTAAGAAAATTTATGGAGCCAAACGAAAACGAAAAAGTTTACGTTTACTATAAAAACTCATGGTAAGAGTACAAGTTTTTTCGTCAGATTGAGTTTTTTTAAGTAGACAGGTCCACAAACCTAATGCAAATTGGGGAAAAAAATGATGAATAAAACCAGATGAGTGGAGTCTAAAATGTCGAGAATAGAGCGAAGTGAAGGAGAAAAGTAAGAAATTCCGACGTCACCAACATGAGGTACATAGTCGGAAGGAGATATGCTCATTCGTGTTTCAGCCTAGGCTAGTCGGTGTGTCTCGCCGGCACAATTGTAAAGCCCTTTACAGATTCGTCGAGACACCTCGGGAGCATCGGAAAAACGTGAATGTGAGAGGTTCTTCTAAGTCTCTGAGTTTCGACAAGACTTTTCGCCGTAAGTCTGTGAGGGTATTTGAGTGTCAACGAGCCTTATCACCGTAAGTTTGTAGGGCGTGTCTGTCTTAACGAGATTTCTCGCCGTGTGTCTGTAGAGTGTATCTATCGGAACGTCAACGAGCCTTTAGTAGTGAGTGTAAAGGTATGGTATGTTGTGCAGGTACGCTGCGTGCGCCGCGCGGGCTGCGCCCCCCGGGCGTGTGCCCCCCGCCGCCCCCGGGAGCGCCCCCGCCGCCCCCAGGCGCGCCGCCGCCGCCGCCCCCCGCCCGGAACGCCTCGCTCGTGCAGCCGCCGCCCCCACCTCCGCCGCACCATAGACAAAATGTACGTCCACTCACTTTTCTTAAACACTTCTTTCACCTATTCCCCTTTTCTTGGCGACAAAACAAGTCTCGAACAAAAGTCCAAAATTTGGATGATCATAGTTTGACTAGCAATCATAGTCAAATATTAATGACCTATTGCAAATTTAGTTTTTTATTAGATCAAAGTCTAAGACCCAATAAAAATCAAAAACTGTATAACCTCGACTAGTTTCAAATTATTATTTACCTTTTAAATGATTACCTATTTGTTTATTTACAATTGTTGTCGAAAAAAAAAAACGAAATTAAATATTGTCACGGGCGGCAAGGTAACCGTTTTCGCCGACTAGTACAGTTGCCAAACAATACACGATGTTTGAACCGTGTCCCGCGCATGTTTCCAGAGCGTGTCGAGCGTGAACGGCGAGGAGGTGCCCCCGCCGCCGGTGCGCGGGTCCTCTCGCCGCGCGCTGGAGCTGGAGTCTCGCTTCGCGGAGCTGTTCCGCGCGCCCGCCGCCTTCCCCCGCCCCGACCCCTTCCTGCGCATCGCCAAGGGCTACAGCAGCGCCACCGCCGCCGGTAAGTACTAGCCTGCTGGCGGGCTCGGGACACGCTTACGTCTACTAGCTCTAAGGAATCACACATAAGAACTATGATCCGGTTAAAGTTCTATTGACTAGGTTCTAAGGGATCCCACTTCTGAAATATGACTCGGTAAAAGTTGTGTTGACTAGGTTCTAAGGGATCCCACTTCTGAAATATGACTCGGTAAAAGTGGTGTTGACTAGGTTCCAAGGAATCCCACTTCTGAAATATGATCCGATACAAGTTCTGTATTGAAAGTAGGGCTGGTTTACTAGATCTAAGGGTCCAAGTAATCCCGCTTCTGAAATGTGGGGACTCGACACTGGGACTAGGCTTTGGTTACTAGTTCTAAGGGCCTAGAATACCACTACTGAAATATGATCCAATACCAATTTTGTATTAAAAGTAGGAGTTCACTAGGAGCCCTCTGAACTAACCAAATTTACGAAATGGTGAAGTTTGCAAGGTCTATAGGACTTCACTTCTAATTTTTGAGCCGAAAGAAGTTCTATATTAAAACTAGGTTTATGCTATGACTTGATATTTTAATATCATTTGAATGATTAGGTATGTTATAGAAACTCAGTTTCGAACTAACCTAACAGACGGTCTATATTAGAACTAGGCCTGTACTATAAATCTAGGCATATCGGTCTTTAACATAGTATCCATACTACTAGGTCTATATTGAGACTAGGTCTGTACTGTACATCTAGGTTTATGACCTATTGATCTTTAGTATAGAACCTAGGTCTCTATGACCTACAAGAATTATGTTAGGGTACCTGGATAAACCAGAGACCTATAACTATTCTACACTAGAAAGCTAGATGTATTCAAACGACATGAATACTATACTAGAAACTTGAAGGCTTCTTCAGCCTTAATAATTACTAATTTCATCAACTCAAGTTAAAAATAATGTCATCATAAACGCGTATTTTCCGCCGATTCATTCATTAGTAACGATCTAAATATAAATCGTTACATTATCAACAAAAATAAACGATAAAAGACTGAGCCGAGCCGACCCTACCGAGCGCCGACTTTCGTTGGCCGTGTATGGTCGACGTGCATTAATTACAGACACGCGTTCAGTGGGCGTAGGCCGCAATAAATGTAAAAGTCAAGGCCAACACGCACCAAAGGAGCACAATGAAGCAATCTTACCTGATCCATTCATGTCCGATCGCGTTTTTTTTTTACTTTATGTTTCTATCAAAAGTTTATAGAAAAAATTGACTGAACCTGCTTCATATATTTGACAAAATTGAAATGAAAGCAGTCATGATCAGTTATTTGGTCAGGTCACCGTTTGAAGCCACTGAGCTTGAGAGTCTTCAGCTCTGTCCTTCACTTCACTTGTCCTTATGTAACGACGCAGGGCATCATTCCTCCTGATCGTAGAGGCAGAAAAATGCCTCTTTTCAGTCCATACTAATTAAATTAGTCGAACTAAAAGTATAATTTAGCAGATCTTACCTAATTGGCGAAAGCTTCTCACTTTGCTCCTCTGGCGAAAATTGGCAAATGGGGAAAGTCAGCGATCAATTTCATGATTGATTGACGTCATGATAGTTTATAAATAGCGGGATTGTGTTTGAAAAAACACGTAACGAATACATCTCGTAAGAGTAACTAGGTCGAGTTCAGCGTCCAGACCGAGCTTCATAAATATCATCACTTGATCAAAAAGTTGGTATTTTCATGTTTAGTTCTGGATGCCTGACTAAAAAAAAGATAAAATATATCGCTTAAATCACGAAAAGTGCTCTTATTACTGATTACTTTAAGTACTCTTTTAAATTAGTGTAAAAGTTAGTTCAGAACGAGAGCAAGGCGCACAACGCTCTATAGTCATAAAAGTATACATTTTCTAATGTTGTATGTACGTTGTAGGTACATAGCTATCTATCTATAAGTGCAATAGGTACAAGTCATAAAAATGGCATAATATTTTATAAGTAATTAGTAATTACTTAGTTTTATTAGAATAGTTGAGAAAATATTTTTAAACCAAATTATTTATAGATTCGCCGTTATATCTTATGGTATTATTTTGTGTAGTTAATAATTAGAGAAAGTATTATTTTTGATTTATCTATTTAAAGTTTAATAATATATAGTTTATTAATGCATGAATGCATGTAATATTGTCTTCGTAATAGTGTTCTTTTCCCGAGACTGAAAGTTGTTGAAAATGTGTTTTTATTAAATCTTCTTGCAAATAGCGACAGCTAGAAATATTATATTTTTTTGCACATTATTTTACAGAGTAGAAAATTAATTAATTGTGGTGTGATTTTATTTCTCTGCTGTCCCGGCGTCTTTTTAACAACTTCTGCATTTAATTGGTCATCATTCCCAAAGTGAGGTAGATATAAATTGAAATCTTCCCGAGTCCAGAATATAATTGTTACTTTAAAAAGTACATCAATTTTATACTACTGAGATGAGCAAGAACAGATTTCATAATTATTTTATTATTAATATTAAACGTTAGTCTTTTACCAAATTCTTATTTTGTATTAAAAATTAATTATTCTACGACATCGTAATTATTAGTAGATTAGTGTATCGCGTGTAATTTTTGTATCGAGTCATTAAAAATTTAATTTGTTTCATTATTTTCACCTGAACACCATGTCAAGCGAAAACAGTATCGTCCATTCATTTTACATTTTACAAAAATGTATGCAGGCCTTTTAGTATTCATGCTTTGCTTCACAATCATAGCATATAATAAACAGAGATATAATATTAATATTTACTGTTATTTAGAAAGTTGAAACGGAACTCTTGTTGTGATTCTATATAAATATAGTACGGTGCCATTTACTGCGAAAATATGTACTTTATCGTACCTGTAAAGCTTGAACACTTTGTTTTCGTTATTTTTAGTTAAAAGCCGCTATTCACTAAGTTGCTTAACTGCCATTTCTTCTAACTTTATTTTGGCGTAATTAAACAGTATGAGCACTATGTAGAAGCAATTTTAGATGGACTTTGATTATTTTTTTTGTTGCTATTGGTTATATCTTTTGAATATACAATCTTTCATACATTTTCGACGTTTTTTGTAAATGTAGGTAATTATTAGTATAGGAATAGGATGGTCTTTTAAAATTACATCTTCTTTTGTTATCGTATTTTTTTAATAATTTTTTTCTTGACTAAAGCCTTTCCAAGCTTTTTCTCATAATCTGCAAAAAAACGACATTTTATTATCAGTAAATCCTAGGGCATGGCATGTCCTATTTTTTTAGATAGATAAAATAGCATTTTTACGAAGTGCCCATACTGTTTTGATTTGCTTCCGGTGGTTAGGAAAGCCTGCTTGGTATCGCATGGAGACAAATTTTAATACTGCAGTTGAGAAATTTAGTGAGAGCATTTTATAAATGTACGCTTTTTTGTAATGAAAAAAGAAAGCAAACGGTAATGTGATAGTTGTGTACGATGCTTAGTTATATTATTTTTATTTGGATAATAAAAAGGTAATAATTATTTGGTCCGTATTTCATTGTTTAACCTAACATTTGTTGGTCAATGTGGAACGCTGCTTAGTTGTTGTGGATGTCTTGCAAGTATTTTGTCTGTAGATTTGGAATAGCAAAAAGCAGAGGTCCAACTTCCATCAGTTAATAAAATTATTAATATAACAAGATGCTGGTTTTCGATGTAGCAATACTCACTCTTAAAGTATACAAAATTCTAAGGAAAATGAATCAAGTCTTCATACAGAATAACTAGTGACGTGATCAACTTTGTATGAAGACGAGGATTTTGCAAAATTGAGTTCTAACAGTTGTTCAACACCATTATAAGTGTTACTACGCCCAAAACAAGCACCTTGTATAATATTTTGCTCTTTAAAATCGATATCAGCGACTATTTAGGCTGGAGGAGAATCAAAGCGTCGCGGATGTAGTTACGTTTTTACAACAGCAAAAGCTAAGATACAGTGCATAGTAAAATAAACTGCTTCAGTTATATAGAAGCCTGGGTCAAACCGCTTGCAGCGCAGCGCAGCTTATGACATAATGTATGGAACGTTTTATAGGAAATGACACACGAAACGCACAATGCTGTGCAACGCTGCGCAACTAGGTACGCGCTTTACGTTTGGTGTCATTTTCAATAATATTCCATACATTACGTCATAAGCTTCGTCGCGCTGCGTGCTGTTTAGCCCACGCTTGAAGTTGAGCCTTGCGCGCTTATTCTCAGGCAATAAGGTTGTTTGTCACCTGTCACTTCATTTGAGTGCCAGGGACTTATTGATTCCTCTATTATGCCCACTGCGCTTCGATTCGCCTGCAACGACAGTTCCATGCAAGTATTGACCCTGGAGGTGGATGTCTACATAAGATTTATCAATAAATCTAGCATGATATCAGGAAATCTAAATAGTGGAAAAGGGAGCATTCAGATTTCAGTGACTGATAAACTGTTAGTGGCGTGATCTACAATATCGTACAGCATGAGACCTGGGTAAGTCGAATTCGTTTCATTATTTCGTGCATGTCATTAGTTTTCATTCAGTACTTGCTTTACATTAACTAGGTAAGGTTGCATGTATCCACACTAAACGCTACCGACATCAGCATGTAGCATCCGGTAATCTCCATTGCATGAAGAGTATTATGCACTTATTCTTTTTGGTTGCTAAATATGTAGGCTAATTTTATACCAATAAGCAAATATTTTGATACGATAAAATAAAAATGTTACTATGACATCAAAACTACTTATGAAACGAAGTAGAAACTATGTACATATTGTACATACACGATAGAGCTATAGGCCATTTGAACAACTCTACTCTTCGATGAATACTAAAGCATGTTATTTCTATGCTAGCTGTACACTTTCGCCGACAGTTCGAGGGAAAGAAGGCTCGCTTCGAACGAGTGTCGGTATTTTGAGTTCAAATGAATGTGTATTTCCATAGAAAAATGACATATCAAAATCATCGTTTGTACTTTCTCGCTTGAGTCTGTTCTCGATGACAGCTCGCCTAGAAACCAGTGTACAGCCGGCATAAAAGTAAATCGTCAGTCGAGCCGTTCAAATGAGATCTGTTTGTCAGTGGTCCACCTCCGAGCCGCATCTAACAGTCGGTGTGTTGTGCGCAGGGAGCAAGGCCCCGGCGCCGCCGCCGCCGCTGCAGCTCCCGCTGGAGGGCTGGTCGCGCACGTCGAGCGCCTGCTAGCTGCGGCGGGGGGCGGCCCGCGCCCCGCCCCCCGCGCCCGCGCCCGCCCCCGCCCTGGCGCCCGACCACCACCCCGCGCACGCGCTGCTGTCGGTGGCGCGCTCGCTGCTGTTCCCGGCCACGGCGCTGGCCGCCGGCCCCGCGCCCCCCGCGCCCGCGCCCGCGCCCGCGCCGCCCGACCTGCTGCCCATCGAGGAGGCGCCCATGCCGGCCGACGACGTCAGCGACCTCCGGGACGTGTTCGACGCGATCAACAAGCTGTGCGAGACCATGAAGACCTCCAACTACGACGACGCGCCGCCCGGCCCCGAGGGCGGGGACGGAGCCGCCAGCCCGGAGGAGGGCCTCGCCTGGGCCGCGGCCCGCTCGCCCGAGGCCGAGGACCGCAGCGAGGCGAGCGTCGCGCGCTCGCAGTTCGTGAGCGCCGAGGACCTGTCCGTGCAGAGGATGGAGACGCAGAGGCAGAAGTGGAGGGAGTCGCAGGCGTCGCTGGCGAGCTCCGAGGCGGGCGCGGCGCGGGAGGCGGACGACGCGTCGCCCGCCGCGCGCTGGAGCGAGAGCCGCGTGTCGCCGCCCGGCCCCGGCGAGGAGGCGGAGGCGCTCGCGTGCGACGCGGCGCCGGGCGAGCCCGTCAGCGACCTGTACCACTCGGCCTCGGAGGTGTCGCTCCTGTCGGACTCGGAGCTGGCGGAGCGGCCGGCGGAGGAGGGCAGCGAGGTGGTGGTGGCGGGGCACGTGGCGGCCATGCGGCAGCGGTTCGAGAGCATGACGCGCGCCGGCGAGCCCGCGCCCGACCCCGACCCGAGGTGAACGGTCCCCGCGCTGCTACTGACTACACTCGTTTGGACCTGAATGCGAAATACCTGCTCGCCATCCCACGAAATGGCTAGCCCTCCTAATATTTATTGCAAACGTGTTTACCTTTTGTCATTCATTTACGCAACGAATGGACGAGATTTTCTAATGGCAAATAATTAGGGTCGAAGTGAAAAAGGACACTATCCTGGAAAAAATACCATCACCAGTGTAACTACGGACTTGGTTAGCTTATTGAGCTTTTGCAACGAAAGACAAATAGCAGGTCTATCTATTCTATCTCACCAAATCATCACAAAAAAAGAGTGAGTTTGTGCCAGTTAGCAATAAAGAATAACTGCACATTTATATTGGTAAAAGTACATACTCTAGGTACTAAAATCGTGCCAACGAAGGTGTGTTCATAATGTAACACATACTTACTCGGTCCACGCTGGGCTCAGCTGACAGCTGCACAAGTTTCTAAAGGCTGATGCATACTTACATTTTTGCTAAATTAAATGAGATCAAATGAACGTACAATTTAGTTGGTATGCGTAAAATGAGTAGCACAATTTAAGCTGGACTGTATGTGACCGTAAATTTTGCGACTCATTTTACACAACTCCAATAAATAACAACCCCAACAACCATAGCTAAGAACTATCTCAGATCACATCAACTTTCAAACAGAAAACCGCATCAAAATCGGTTTATTTGTTTGGGAGTTATGATACTACACAGACACAGATGCACATAAAATGTATACACCTTTCGTTATGCGTCGGGAGTCAAAAATTACGTTCGTTTGATCTCACCCTAAGATAAACTAGGTATATTTGCTGCTAATCCAAACGTGGATCGAGCATAGTTGAAGGTTGTGGATTGTTTTGTAGCTTAGCTTCAGATTACAAATAACAGTGACATATCTCGAAAGATTGGTTGTTTAGTTTCTAGACTACAACTTGTACGATAAATATATAGAAAGAATATAAACACATACAAATCGTGTATAATCAATTGTAATCATCAAATGGTACTTACCGTTATTTAGAAATTATAATAAACCTGTACGAAACAGGATTCAGATAATCATGTCACATTTGTTGTGATCTAGCAAAGCTCAAAATATTTTCTAGTTCTAATACTTACATACCTTCATAGTTATACAGTACCTAACTCTTCAGACCAAGTAGGGTACAGGTATTTTTGTAACGTGCTTTAGCTTAGATAATTATGAACTAATGTATCTAAGAATTCTAAGACTAATTCGATTTCAATTGTATGTATAATTATCTTGTTTACACATGATAAGGATGATGTTAATTTAGAATCGTGTAGGTAATGTGTACATATAGTGTGAAGTCTTTTGGTATTATTTACTGAGCATTTTCTATAGCAGATGGTTATGACCAAATGTAACGTTCTGTACAATTGTACATTGTTCAGTTTTTGAAGTTATGCCAGAAATAAAACTCGTGGCATTTATTTTATTAGAACTGTATGCTGTATTTATAGAACTATTACTCGTATATTGTTCTTTAAAATGAGTTATTACAATAATTAATACCTCTACAGGGTTATTGTTAACTTGCTGACCCTTTTAAGGCAACTTTGTATGTCAATAACAAAATGTTGTAATAATGAACTTGTTAAAACAAAACCATAAAAAAAGATTAGTATTTACTGTCCGGCACTATAGCTCTGCATTATCATAGCTCTTCGTCGGCGTTGTTTGCGGTTATTTATTCTTTGACTGTACAGAAATATGTATTGAAAGATTCATTTAAAAAGGCGGAACAAACATGAATTATAATATTTATAATCGTAGGTCAGAAGTTACATTTTGACATACCAACGGAGAGGTCGTCAGCATAATATAAATAACCCTGTATAGCTTAGTACCCTATATTATAGGATCACTTATGTAGTAGTCATTTACGAAGTGTTACAAGTGGTATCAACAAATTTTAAATTGTTTTATTATGTATGTTGCCATAATTATGTTAAGATTGTTGTGAAATTATTTCAAAATAGCTACAGATTGTTCGGTTGATACGAATTTTGATGTTGATAGTTATTTAGGTATCCTACCAAAATATTTAATTGGGTCGAGTGAATCGTATAATGGTGATACTAGGTAATGCAATAATTTTTAGTTTTTTTTATATTGTTGTAATATTTAGTCGTCTCTAGGGGTTTCTTATTCATACTACATATATACTTATAATATTTCTAGCTAAATAGTGTTTTGTGTACAATACGTGTTATGTGTACGGCCGACAACTTTTATGATCAATATACGGCTTTATTAAAATGTATTAGTTTTATTTCCTCCACCACAACAACTACAAAGTACCAGTAATAAAAACAAAAATATAGTCCAGAGCGTTTATTCGGTAAAATAGTCAAAACTCTACAAGAATAGGCAAACGTCACAACTTCATGTGGAATCACGTAAAAAAAAAATCATCAAGGCAGAGTAACATTAACTTAAAATAATAATTCTTACACGCTGCTAGAGCCGGCGCGGCGGTCGGAGCGAGGCGCGAGGCGCGAGGCTCGCGGCTCGCGGCTCGCGGCGAGGCGAGGCGAGGTGAGGAGAGGAGAGTATAGTCAGGGACAGGGGGCCGCCAATCCAACAACTAGCGTTGTGACGGGGGTCGCCTGCGCTGCAGGGAACTGCCGGCCCAGCCGCGCCCGGCGAGCGCGCGCTCACCTGTCGCCCGCGGCCTACCTCCGCTACCGGAAGCGCGGCAGCATCTGCACGCCGCCCGGGAACATGGCGCCCATCTGCATCATGCCGCCCATCCCGCCCATGCCGCCCATCCCGCCCGGCAGCAGCATACCTGCGCACACAGGGCCGTCACGCTCACTCCACACGGGCATGCACGCGGGCGCCGCGCCTCATGCACGTCGGAAGCACAAACTACTGTACGTAAACATAGTATTAGTGTACCCACCCGTGAACCGACACAACGTCACATCGGAAATATGACACTACGAGAAAATCGAGACAGTGATAAGACAAGAGCTACTACAGTAAGCGAATCCATTAAGGAATGTGAATAAAGTTACCGCTCGGTGTCCGATCCTCGGGCGGAGGGCCGCGGCTCCGCGAGCGCTACGGCGACTAGACCTGTACCGACACTAGGGCCGCCTACCGACCTACCCGAGCTGCGTCGCTCCGAGGAGCGCAGCCCTCCCTCTACTCGCGCGTGGTGGAAAATACAAAATAAATATGAGCAAAGAAACATTTTATTGACAATCAGATAATAATGACACTCGTACGTTTTCCACGCAACATAAAACTAGGTCACACACACCTCGTCAACTTGAGCGGCGAGACAATACTGACACCTGACTTAACTAGCTAGTAACAAACAATATTAGACATAAAACACCCGCGACTAATGTAACGAAGAGTCTAAATGGTAATTGCCACGCCTCATGGAAAGACTCGAATGTGATAGCGTCGGTATAGAATGTTTGAGTGTGCATTTAAAAATACTAAGTCTTATATCTCTTCATAGGAATGTGCTAGGAAGCTGGTCATTTTAACACAGTGGTTGCAAAATCTATTTGTACATTATGTCAACAAAACAATCAGATAGGACCAACTTTAAATAACATCAAAAATACATTACAATTACATTCGTTACTAACCTTGCATCAATATAACAATTTCAATTTTCATTTAGAAGCGTGTCATATACAACTATGCATAAGGCTATATACTAAAGATTACGAACAAATGTATAAAAAGTATAACATTCATTATAGTTTAGGCAAACCTACTTACTGCTTCACGAAGTTAAATATAATCATTACAAAATACCTAGTTCTGTACTACAATAAAAGTAATCAAAACATTATTTAACAATTTGATTTGCCTTAATCACAATCCTATTAGGTCCTTAATACACAATCCATTTATGAGCATTTGGTCATCCTAATCTTAGAGTTTTCTATGAAAATGTCATGATATGTAATTAAGTTCAATAGTAATGTATATTATGATTCGATTTACTTTCGAAACTAAATTAGACAACAGTGATCTTTAAATTCCGTCCTCTAGATAGCGGTTTTGAGCTCAGCGGCAGCGAGGCGAGGTGATGCTATAGATTCATTAGTATGAAACCGATCTCCATTCCACATAGGCTTAATTAATTTAGCCTGAGTCGAGGAGAATTTAGGGATATTGTACATAGTAAAATGAGCCTTACGTTAATTAGGCAAAGCAAAAAACACGGGTCAAAAATGAAACTCGCATGTAACCAAACGCGACTCGCGTCGGTTTGCAAGCGACCGTGCTTAACCCGTATTTTGTGCGTTGCAGAATTGTCACAAGGTTCATTTTACTTTATATAATATCACTTAAGTCTCACCGACTCGCCGGCTATATAAATGTGTCCGTAAACGGCGTGTCGCGTCAACGTTCCCCACCCCGCCCCGTCACTCACCGACAATGGACACGCGACCCCGGACGAAGACAGCAACACTCATTCCTGCCAAACTTAGTTCAAAGAATAGTAGCAAGAAGACTAGCGAAAAAATCGTCGTATTCAATAGGAAACGTACAAAAACGGTTCAGTCTACGGCCGCTATCCTTTTTTTGTAATATTTCTATCGAATACGTAAGGGGTTATCAGAAAAAGATGCACTAAGCCGAAGGGGGGTCATTGTACTCACATATTGAACAAGTTTTATTATGGGGCCAACTCTGAAATTGCAAAAACAAACAGCTGTTCCATACAGTTTGTCGACGAACAATGAATTTAATCAAACAAGCGAGCATAAGCGAGCTAAAATGCTTTCGTATGCTCAGATCTGTTTTCCAAAAAAAAAAAAAAAACTACGCAATTTTGAACAAAAAAACCTAAAACTGACTCCAAACAAATTTTGTATAATTGTCGAACATGCTCGCAAAATTTTACGAGAATCTGTTGAGGAATGCGACTTCTAGAGGAGGACAGACATTGACCGCAAGGTCTACAGCTCACAGCTCACTAGTAACAGCTCATTTCCGCGATTTCGGGCTTTTTTGGCCACATAGTAAAAGTTGTTCATGACCATGAGCACAATTACCCTTTCGACTCAGTACACCCTTTCTTCATAACCTTGTATAGCGGCACCGCTCCAACGAGCCCTCTCCCGCGCGGGCTCATTCAAGCGGCACCACTAAACCGACGATTCTTTCGATAGCCTTCGAGGGGCACACAGACACGAGAAAGAGAAACCTAATTAAAAACCCTACGCCTCAGAGGATAAGGTTCAACATGCCCTCGGACAAGGAGCGGCCGGGCCGCCGCGGTCGCTAGTTGTACGTGTTGAGGTGATACGAATACTGACCGGGCTGCAGGGAGCGCACGAGGTTGAACTGCGGCATGACGGGCAGCATGCCCATGACGGGCGGCATGGACACCGGCACCGGCACGCGCAGCTGCGGCTGCATCATGACCGCGTGCGGCTGCAGCAGCGGCCGCCGCATGGCCGCCTGCTGCCGCGCCGCCGCCACCGCCGCCGACATGTGCGCCGACAGCTGCTGCTGGTACTCCAGCTGCAACACCAGCCGTTACCGTACACTCGCCC